>OX465281.1:151954543-152586863 GCA_949987705.1 Thereva unica | reverse complement strand
CAAGTAACTGCGTCTTCATTAATAAGTGTACTTTTTCCTATAAAATTTAATGCTGCTGCTTCTTCAACCGATATCTCAGAATTATTTTTTAAATTATGTAATAATTGTAGCAATTTTGACCACCCTATTTCATTAGCACTTATTGTAAAAAAGATACAATCGGGTTATGGTAAATAAAGTAAGAAATGAAAATGTTTGATTCAAATTTATCTAAGTATCGCGTAAAAACCGCATCGATCCACGTTTTATATTTGGTAGTACTAAGTTTCCGATCATTGTACATATTTAAATTAAGTGTTGCATTTAAAAATTCAATTAAAGCCTTATGACACTGGCTTCATCGTAGGCTGAAAATACTGCCTTGGCTAGGCTGAAAACTGAAAGAAAAAATTCAAAGGAGATTTTCCCATATGTAAGAGTGAGAGGAATATACTCAAACTTTTCTCGGCTGAATTTTAAGTGTTATAAAAAGTCTAGAAAACTGTTATAAAAAGCATAGGAAAAGAATGAAATGCATGTTCTTTTTTCTATGCTTTTTATAACAGTTTGCTACATATCTAGACTTTTTATAACAGTGAGTGAGAATCAAAATAAATTGAAGTAATAAATTGAAATAATTATAGTTGAAGTGGCAACAAATATAATTGAAGTGAGAATAAATAATATGTATTTTCTTGAAGGGTAAATTTTTAGAATTGGGGCTCTGGAGTAAAATCGCTCCAAACAGATTTTGATGTGTTTGGTGTGATTTTTAATTGCCCCAAAGTAATTTCAAATCGTGGGAGACATATTTTTGTTATTACAACGGGCGGGTGCGCGTTGCGAATTGAGAGAGTCTAAAAGAAAAATATTTTTTGTATTTTTTTATATATAGTTGTTGAAGTATTTTTGAAAATATTTGAAGCAATTGTTTTATTCTGGAGGACTCAGGTCAAACAAGATTTTTTAAAGAGGAAGTAGCAAATTGAAAGGAAGAGAACAAAGAATTTTAATTTACCTGATTTTGACCATGTTTAATATTAAATACAATAAATTTAAATTAATTTAATTTTAATCATAATAAATTTGAATATTTCAAATATTTCCAACGGATTTCTTCTCCCCTTAACAAATATCTGTTATAATAATCAGATAATCGTTCTTACTCTCACATGCTATCTCTGTCCCACAGTATAACAGATTTCGTCATTTTCAGCCTAGCCAAGGCAGCATTTTCAGCCTACGATAAAGCCAGTGTCATAAGGCTATTAATGGTAGATTTTTATGATCTGCAAAGTTAATATTGAAGTCTCCACTTAAAATCATCGGTACATTATCATATTTTTCGCCGAATCTTTTTTCGAGAATTTCAGAACCTTCTTTTGTATAAATCATCAAATTTTCGAATACAAATTGTTGATCTGTCTCATAGATTTTCCAGGCGAAATATAAACGGCAACCATTAATGTGTCGTGCCCATTCTCGGAACTGCAACGAGCAACGCATATTTCGCCTATATCAGAAACATTAACACCAATGCTTCTAGTGAATTTAGTATGTATGTCCATATATGAAGTAATGAAGTGTGACGTATCTTGAGTATTGTGATAAATAGCTACTCCTGCTGCTGGAACTTCGGGTCTTTTATAACTTACAACAAAGTTGAAATTCGGAACATCAAGTGGTTCTTCGTTTTTCATACGAGTTTCTGACAAAAGCAGAACATTTGACTTTTTTACGATAGACAGGTGGGATATATGGAACATTTCTTTATGACGGTCTGGAATTTGTGAGGTATGAAAATTCTGTCGTTCAGGAACATGCTTTGCAATTGTTTTTGAGGGATGATCTGTCTGTAAACTAAGCAAATTAGCTGCTCTTTTCTTATCTCTATACCGTAGTTTTCACTTCAAACATCAGTCAAAATGACTGGTTATATATTTTCATTTTCGATACTTAATTGATTAATAGTAGGCGGTCAGATTTATTTTTTTTTCAAAATCAAAAAGTTTTTGATTATAATCGATTGAGCGCGTGCGCCAGTCATGAGCATGTCGGTGACGCGAACCCATAACATTTTCCCCTATCAAAAAGTGCCCAACGCGGCTAAAGAAGTTTTCACTTCAAAAAAAAAAAATATATATATATATATATATATATATATATATATATATATATATATATATATATATATATATACAGGGTGTCCCACATAAACTTACAAAGCGGCCGGCTGTGGATAGGTCTTGGATAGACGAACAAAAAATCGTATGGGTGGGGGGGGGGGGGAAATCGTAACGGTTTAGCCGCTAGGGCGTTTTGAAGTTTTTTTGCTAGAGTTTTACATATCACCCTGTATTTTTGTAACCGTGTAACCCATTTTCATGATTATGGTACCGGTGTACGCAGAATTCCCCCACCTATCTACGACGGTAAAAATAATGGTCCTATCTTATAAACTTTTGGAGTTATGAGTCGCCAAAGTCAAAATTTTGTATTTTTTTCACTAAAATTTCAACTAAAACCACCTTTTTCTCCAAAAAATACGTGATAAACCTAAACTTTTTTTTCCAAAATTAAAAAGTTTGGACAATTTCCTATAAATAATGTATTACAACTTTTACGCCGCAGCCTCTATTTTTGAAGTTATAAGCATTTTTAATGTTGAAATTGGCTCTATTTCGTCCTTTTTTAGTACTTTTCCATCTGAGCTTTGTCGAAAAGTGCCAAATAAGCATCGAAAAAGGCCAATATTAACTTTAAAATTGCTTATAACTTCTAAAGTAAAGGCCCTAGAATAAAACTTGTAATACATTATTTACCTAAACTTTTTTTTCCAAAATTAAAAAGTTTGGACAATTTCCTATAAATAATGTATTACAACTTTTACGCCGCAGCCTCTATTTTTGAAGTTATAAGCATTTTTAATGTTGAAATTGGCTCTATTTCGTCCTTTTTTAGTACTTTTCCATCTGAGCTTTGTCGAAAAGTGCCAAATAAGCATCGAAAAAGGCCAATATTAACTTTAAAATTGCTTATAACTTCTAAAGTAAAGGCCCTAGAATAAAACTTGTAATACATTATTTATAGGAAATTGTCCAAACTTTTTAATTTTGGAAAAAAAAGTTTAGGTTTATCACGTATTTTTTGGAGAAAAAGGTGGTTTTAGTTGAAATTTTAGTGAAAAAAATACAAAATTTTGACTTTGGCGACTCATAACTCCAAAAGTTTATAAGATAGGACCATTATTTTTACCGTCGTAGATAGGTGGGGGAATTCTGCGTACACCGGTACCATAATCATGAAAATGGGTTACACGGTTACAAAAATACAGGGTGATATGTAAAACTCTAGCAAAAAAACTTCAAAACGCCCTAGCGGCTAAACCGTTACGATTTCCCCCCCCCCACCCATACGATTTTTTGTTCGTCTATCCAAGACCTATCCACAGCCGGCCGCTTTGTAAGTTTATGTGGGACACCCTGTATATATATATATATATATATATATATATATATATATATATATATATATATATATATATATTATATTTATATATATATATATAAAACAAAGACGGGTTTGTTACAACACTTATAACTGGAGATCTGCTGGATCAAGGCAATAGCTGGTTCTGTGGGAGAAAATTTGCACTTGACGCTAAACATGTATCACCAAATTAAGAAATTATTGAAATAATAGATTTCATACATGAAATACAATCGCCATATACAACACGTTAATAAACAAAAATTGCAGTGAAATGCCAAGTGGTGATTTTAATGAAAATTTCCCCAAGCTTTTCACAACCAGTGATTGATTTTTTCAATAATAAATTCAAAATGAAGCTGAATAAAGATAAAATAATAGCAACAAGATCTGGAATACCGATTGACAGTTGTAAATATTTGAATGAAGTTAAATCACGTACTTTTAGGTCCTACTTTAATTATCACAAATCTGTAAGTTCATTTTTTGATTTTGGTGAATATTTAAATAAAAACGAATAAATATTCAATTTTTAAATTTAAAAATACACTTTCAAAAAGTATAAACGCACGTCCAGACCTCGCGAACAAGTACCTTGATGACAAAACTCAGTCAATGATAAAAAGCCTACACACCAAAAAATATGACAAACAGCACCAAGTTCTCAGATTCGTTAATGATTCCAACATAAACAGTTGCCTTCCCATATTAAAAGCAGAGGTAATGAAATCAGAGTGTGCACGACCAAAAACATCATACTCTTAGATTCGTGAATGATTCCGACATTCACAGTTACAATCCCTTATTAAAAGCAGACAAGGTAATGAAATCAAAGAATGCACTCCCACCACAAACATTGTTTTTTAAATAATTAATAAAAATATTTTAAAAAATATATAAGCAAATAGAATACAACCGAATTAGATGCACAACCCCAAGAAGTAGAGGAAAGAGTAATGGATGAATTGGATGATTGAACGCTCACAGAAATTTATATACATTTGCTAAGCATCAGCATCACACTGCTCTAGCAAGCCGTTTTGTATCTAAAACACCTCTCTCTTCAGTCCGTTGCCTTTAACGCCAACTTCAAAACTTGATCAATCCTCTGGTCGGCGCGGGATCTTTTATATATCCTTCAAATATGCTGATGAAGTGCTTTATAGGCAGTGGCGTAGCGTGGGGGTGCCGAGGGGGCCATTGCCCCGGGCGGCGTAGATGTTGGGGGCGGCGGCCAAACTGAATCGATTTAGAGATGCTGCTGGTAACATCAGGCCCTAACCATTGCCACATCCAGCACGATGTCCTGGCTGATGGTGTCTATAGGCCAAACCTAAATGGGAAGGGAAGGGAAGTCATGTGAAGTTAGGTACCATTCCATATAAATGTATGAGAGCAAGGACAGCGCTTTCATAAGTGAAAATGGTGCACTTGCACCGGGCGCAATTTCAGAAATTAAGATTTATAAATATATATATATATATATATATATATATATATATATATATATATATATATATATATATATATATATATATATATGAACTGTTGAGAATCATAGTGACGTAAGTCAAAAAATTTCAAAAATTGAGTTAAAACTAAATTATACTATTTACGCATCACCCTGTTCAGCCCAATATTAAAAGTAGCTATAAGTTACCGTTAGAACCCCAGACGGCAGCGTGTTGTTAGGCCGAAAAATCGGTCGCAAAATTTGTCCAACACAGAAAACGAAGTTAATATATATAAAGCTTGTAAAAGGGTTGTTTTGACTGAAAAAAACAAACTAAAGCTTATATTCTAAAATTTTGATAGTTTATAAAGTGGCATAAAAGAATTACATATTCGTATCTCTAGACGGGATTTTTTTGAAGAACAACGCGGAGTTTCAGTTTACTCCGAATTAATAAAACATGACTTACGCCACAATGACTCTCAACGGCTCATATATACAGGGTGTCCCACATAAACTTACAAAGCGGCCGGCTGTGGATAGGTCTTGGATAGACGAACAAAAAATCGTATGGGTGGGGGGGGGAAATCGTAACGGTTTAGCCGCTAGGGCGTTTTGAAGTTTTTTTGCTAGAGTTTTACATATCACCCTGTATTTTTGTAACCGTGTAACCCATTTTCATGATTATGGTACCGGTGTACGCAGAATTCCCCCACCTATCTACGACGGTAAAAATAATGGTCCTATCTTATAAACTTTTGGAGTTATGAGTCGCCAAAGTCAAAATTTTGTATTTTTTTCACTAAAATTTCAACTAAAACCACCTTTTTCTCCAAAAAATACGTGATAAACCTAAACTTTTTTTCCAAAATTAAAAAGTTTGGACAATTTCCTATAAATAATGTATTTCAAGTTTTATTCTAGGGCCTTTACTTTAGAAGTTATAAGCAATTTTAAAGTTAATATTGGCCTTTTTCGATGCTTATTTGGCACTTTTCGACAAAGCTCAGATGGAAAAGTACTAAAAAAGGACGAAATAGAGCCAATTTCAACATTAAAAATGCTTATAACTTCAAAAATAAAGGCTGTGGCGTAAAAGTTGTATTACATTATTGATAGGAAATTGTCCAAACTTTTTAATTTTGGAAAAAAAAGTTTAGGTTTATTACGTATTTTTTGGAGAAAAAGGTGGTTTTAGTTGAAATTTTAGTGAAAAAAATACAAAATTTTGACTTTGGCGACTCATAACTCCAAAAGTTTATAAGATAGGACCATTATTTTTACCGTCGTAGATAGGTGGGGGAATTCTGCGTTCACCGGTACCATAATCATGAAAATGGGTTACACGGTTACAAAAATACAGGGTGATATGTAAAACTCTAGCAAAAAAACTTCAAAACGCCCTAGCGGCTAAACCGTTACGATTTCCCCCCCCCACCCATACGATTTTTTGTTCGTCTATCCAAGACCTATCCACAGCCGGCCGCTTTGTAAGTTTATGTGGGACACCCTGTATATATCTATATCTATAAAAATCTCGTGTCACAGTGTTTGTTACCGTACTCCTCCGAAACGGGTTGACCAATTTGCATGAAATTTTTTGTGTATATTTGGTAGGTCTGAGAATAGGTCGTAGGCTATTTTTTATACCTTTAACCAAAAAAACAGCTGCAAAATCCAAACAAAAATGGTAATTTTAGGAATTTTCACTTCATTTCAGTTTCAATAGCTTCATGGCCTACCTATTGTTTGACAAATGTAAAATTGTCATTAAATTGAATCATTACATTTAATGAAAATTTCAAATTTACGCAGCTGTCAAACAATAGGTAGGCCATGACGCTATTGAAACTAAAATGATCCATTGCGGCCGTCTCAAGAGGGCGGTGTACCACTTTCTTCACAACCACCTCAACATGGGTATCAAATGAAAGGGTATGATAAGTAGAATACAATAAGCAATGTAGTATACAAAATATATCTTTAGATCCATGGCGGCCGTCTCAAGAGGGCGGGGTACCACTTTCTTCACAACCACCTCGACATGGGTATCAAATGAAAGGGTATGATAAGTAGAATACAATAAGCAATGTAGTATACAAAATATACCTTTAGATCCATGGCGGCCGTCTCAAGAGGCCGAATTACCACTTTCTTCACAACCACCTCGACATGGGTATCAAATGAAAGGGTATGATAAGTAGAATACAATAAGCAATGTAGTACCTAGACTCAATATACCGATTCATGGCGGCCGACGCAAGACCCATGTTCTTTGAGGCATTTCATCTGTGTAAAATTCATATCTCGAAAAATATTAAGTCAATGGATGGTTTTTATTGTTTACTATTGACTTATGGGTGCAGCGTAGGCGCACCGGGTCCCAGCTAGTATATTATAAATGCGAAAGTAACTCTGTCTGTCTGTCTGTCTGTCTGTTACGCTTTCACGCCTAAACCACTAAACCGATTTTGATGAAATTTGCTACAGACATAGTTTAGACCTTGGAGACGGACATAGGCTACTTTTTATGGAGAAAAAAAGGGTTTAAGGGGGTGAAATGGGGTTCAATAAGTTGTAAGGGGATTTTTTATCTTTACTTTTTTTTTCTATTGTATAAAAAGTAACTGACTGACAGACAACGCACAACCTAAACCGCTGGAGCTAAAGGGCTGAAATTTTGACAGTGCATCCCTATAATGGCGTGGACATCCACTAAAAAGCGATTTTTCTAAATTCATCCCCTAAGGGGGTGAAATGGGGTTTATCCAAACCGCTGGAGCTATAGGGCTGAAATTTGGACAGTGCATCCCTATAATGGAGTGGACATCCACTATAAAGCGATTTTTCGAAATTCATCCCTTAAGGGGGTGAAATGGGGTTTATCCAAACCGCTGGAGCTATAGGGTTGAAATTTTAACAGTGGATAGCTATAATGACGTGGACATCTACTAAAGAGCGATTTTTCGAAATTCATCCCCTAAGGGTGTGAAATGGGGTTTTTACAAACCGCTGGAGCTATAGGGCTGAAATTTTGACAGTGCATCCCTATAATGGCGTGGACATCCACTATAAAGCGATTTTTCGAAATTCATCCCTTAAGGGGGTGAAATGGGGTTTATCCAAACCGCTGGAGCTATAGGGTTGAAATTTTAACAGTGGATCCCTATAATGACGTGGACATCCACTAAAGAGCGATTTTTCGAAATTCATCCACTAAGGGTGTGAAATGGGGTTTTTACAAACCGCTAAAGCTATAGGGCTGAAATTTTGACAGTGCATCCCTATAATGACGTTTACATCCAGTAATCCACTAAAGAGCAATTTTTCAAAATTCATCCCCTAAGGGTGTGAAATAGGGTTTTTACAAACCGCTAAAGCTATAGGGCTGAAATTTGGACAGTGCGAGCGATTTTTCGAAATTCATCCCTTAAGCGGGTGAAATAGGGTTAATCCAAACCGCTGGAGCTATAGGGTTGAAATTTTAACAATGCATCCCTATAATGACGTAGACATCCACTAAAGAGCGATTTTTCGAAATTCATCCCCTAAAGGTGTGAAATGGGGTTTTTACAAACCGCTAAAGCTATAGGGCTTAAATTTGGACAGTGCATCCCTATAATGGAGTGGTCATCCACTATAAAGCGATTTTTCGAAATTCATCCATTAAGCGGGTGAAATAGGGTTTATCCAAACCGCTGGAGCTATAGGGTTGAAGTTTTAACAGTGCATCCCTATATTGACGTGGACATCCACTAAAGAGCAATTTTTCAAAATTCATCCCCTAAGGGTGTGAAATGGGGTTTTTACAAACCGCTAAAGCTATAGGGCTGAAATTTTGACAGTGCATCCCTATAATGACGTGGATATCCACTATAAAGCGATTTTTCGAAATTCATCCCTTAAGCGGGTGAAATAGGGTTTATCCAAACTGCTGGAGCTATAGGGTTGAAATTTTAACAGTGCATCCCTATAATGACGTGGACATCCATTAAAGAGCGATTTTTCGAAATTGATCCCCTAAGGGTGTGAAATAGGGTTTTTACAAACCGCTAAAGCTATAGGGCTGAAATTTTGACAGTGCATCCCTATAACGGCGTGGACATCCACTAAGAAGCGATTTTTCGAAATTCATCCCCTAAGGGGGTGAAATGGGGTTTACCCACACCGCTGGAGCTATAGGGCTGAAATTTGGACAGTGCATCCCTATAATGGCGTGAACATCCACTAAGAAGCGATTTTTCAAAATTCATCCCCTAAGGGGGTGAAACGGGGTTTATCTAAAACCGCTAAAGTTATAGGGCTGAAATTTTAACAGTGCATTCCTATAATGGCGTGGACATCCATTATAAGGCGATTTTTCAAAATGTATCCCCTAAGGGGGTGAAATGGGGTTTACCCAAACCGCTGGAGCTATAGAGCTGAAATTTTGACAGTGCATCCCTATAATGGCGTGAACATCCACTAAGAAACGATTTTTCAAAATTCATCCCCTAAGGGGGTGAAATGGGGTTTATCCAAACCGCTAAAGTTATAGGGCTGGAATTTTAACAGTGCATCCCTATAATGGAGTGGACATCCACTATAAGGCAATTTTTCGAAATTTATCCCCTAAGAGGGTGAAATGGGGTTTACCCAAACTGCTGTAGCTATAGGGCTGAAATTTTGAACAGTGCATCCCCTTAATGACGTGGACATCCATTAAGAAACGATTTTTCGAAATTCATCCCCTGAGGGGGTTAAATGGGGTTAAGCCAAACCGCTGGAGCTAAACGGCTGAAATGTTGACAGTGCATATTTATAATGAAGTGGAAATTTACTAAGAAGCGATTTTTCGAAATTCATCCCCTAAAGGGGTGAAATGGGGTTACCAAACTACTGGAGCTACAGGGTTGAAATTTGGACAGTGCATCTGTTGGAACTTTCATCAACTACACTCATAACAACGAGAAACAAAAAAAACAATCAGCTGAAAATTACAGAACCTAATTTACAAACACCAACTCGAGAATTACCGTTCATCTTATCATCAAATATTTTCCTATTTTGCATGCATTTTTATCATGTCGAGTAAGTCTAGAATTAACCGTCATACAGAGCAGATCGTGATATCAATAAAGAACTTTATACCATTGACGAGTGACTTTTTTTCCGCATTTATATTTTCTGCCCCTTAACCGGCATTTTCCGTCGAATACCTTTTTTACAGGTACATCGAACATAATTGTTGGTCCTTCGAGCCGGATTTTAAGGGATGTCTATTAGTAAATCGGTCAAACGTGCTTTTCTAGACTTCAATTACCGAAATTCTATTGTACTCGGCGGTACGGCTAATGGCTCTCGGTGAAACGCGTGGGTGCATATTCAAACATAATAAGCAAATTACTTTGCCGGTTTTTTTAATAAAAATTAATAGTGAAAAGTGAGGTTTATAAAGTTCTTTGCTAAAACGGAAATATAGGCAAAAGCCCTAAAGAAAATAGCGATAAAAGTTTATTGGTTGTTTTTTTATAAAAAATAATAAAAAATTTATAAAATTCTGATTTTGTGGAGTAAAATTGATTTTTATTAGATTTTGTGGATTAAAATTTTGGAATTATAGTTATTAACGGAAAACAAAACGTGTTACGGGAAGGTGACCTCTATGGTGTACGGTACATTAGCCAATTTGCGGGTGTTTTTTGGTGTCCGTTCTGATTCTATCTTGTAACAAAGATAACGGTGTTAAAACACAAGTGCCGCGGTGTCCCTAACAACGTGTTTGACTTGAATTGATTTAAGGAAAAGGGAATTAAAGAAATGCATATACATATAAGTAGAAACGATTTTTGTTCTAAACATTTCAATTTACATTAAAACCAATAAACCAATTCATAATTTTAATTTTTTTTTTGGCCTAAATAAATGCAACCTTTAGTGTGTTCCTTTTAATCAAATTTCATATAATATAACATAAATTTTATGAATCTCTATTTAAACAGCAAAAACGAGCCCTAGAGAACGAAAGGGATAACAAGTTGGACGTAAATTATTTTGATCTTTATTTAGACAATTTATTTTTTTGATAATTTAGACACTTTTTCGATAATTAGACAATTTTTTTCGATATATAAACAGTGGTCACGTGTTATTAAAAACCAAAAGGAAACTTTTATTTAACAAGCATTTATATCTGTTAATTGATTTTAGTTTTCAGTTTCCATTGTTTTGTTATAATGGAAGAGTTACTTAAAAAACAAAGTCATAATGGCAAGTTGATTACGAATTTTGTGCAGAACTTCAACAAAACCGGTAGGGACAAACGTGACAATAACTTCATTAAAGTACGACTTTGTTTACTTGAAAAATATTGGGCCAGCTTCGTGGAGGGTCACTACGAAGTAATTTCCGCGTCAACTAATGATGATGAAGCAAAATATGAATATCTCTCAAACGATGTTTACGCGGACGTAGAATGTACATACGTCGAGACATTGGCGTGGTTAAATGGACTGTTGGGCGAAACCAGCAGTAATACGTTTAGGGATGACAGCATGGTATTGAACTCATCAACCTCAGGCAGCGAAACTAAGCTTCCAAGAATCACTATACCTCCGTTTAGTGGGGACTACCTTGAGTGGACAGCGTTCAAAGACATGTTCACTACCTTGATTGCTAACAATGCTAATCTGACCAATGTCCAAAGGTTACATTATTTAAAGGCAAATGTGCGTGGTGAAGCAGAATTACTTATCAGGAACTATACGATAACGGAAGCCAACTACACTTCAGCCTGGAATGCTCTCACCGAAAGGTATGAAAATCTACATATCTTAGTTCAAGTGCACATCGAGGCCATCTTAAATGTTCCTGCTGTTCACCAAGAGAATGCTCAGGATCTCAAACGCCTGATGAATCGAATCTCGGAATCCACCGAAGCACTAGCTAATTTAAAACGCCCTGTTCATCAGTGGGATGATTGGCTCACCTGCATAGTGGCAAAAAAGTTTGATGCACAAACTCGTAGAGAATGGGAATCCCTAGTTGCGTCTTCCAAGGATTTGCCAGTCTTCAAGGATATTCAAAATTTTCTTCTTTCGCGTATACGAATCCTGGAAGCAGTGGGTAGCACCAAGCTTCCAAAACCCCCACGACTCCAAACCGCAAGACATATACACAGTAACAATACCATTACAAACACAATTAAAGGTAACCCGACTAACGGCTGCAGTTTGTGCTCAGGGAGACACTTCATTATGTTTTGTAGACAATTTAAACAACTTTCAGTAGAAAAGCGACGTAATTTCGTAACGAAGGAACAGCTATGTCAAAATTGCTTAAGGAGAAACCACTCTCATGTCAATTGCTCATCGACCTTTAGGTGCCGTCTTTGTGATGGTCAACATCATACAATGTTGCATCAAGAAGAAGCTAATCACCCACCTGGACACGCTACTATCTCCTGTACTTCCAGCTTATCTCATACAGCTGGGCCAGGTCAAGTGGTGCTATTAGCCACTGCACTTGTCGACATTTTTACCGTGAGTTCTGAACGTCTACGCTTTCGTGCGTTATTGGATCAAGGCTCTCAGTCTTCCTTCATCTCAGAGTATTGCGCCCAACGTTTACAAATTCCTAGAAGAAGAGCGAACATCTCAGTCAAAGTTGTAAACGGAATTTCAGCTGGTGCAGCTCGGGGAACGTTATCAATTCGGTGCTCGTCTACGATTAATCCCGATTTTACCTTCGAATGCAACGCGCTTATCTTAAATCGATTGACTACCCCGATTCGGACGAATTTTGATAACCCGTCAACCTGGACACATTTAGCCAACATTCAATTCGCTGACCCATATTTTCTTCGCCCTGACCGGGTAGATGTCATTCTTGAAGCAGATGTTTATGGTCAACTTCTTCTGGGAGATCTTCGCAAGGGTGGTAATAATCAACCAGTAGCACAACAGACCTCATTAGGTTGGATAATCTCGGGTCCTACATCTTGTGAATCTCCTATTCAAGAAACTCCAGGCGCAACAACGGCCTGTACTGCGTATGCACAGGCGGATACAGACTTAAATAACTTGTTAACCAACTTTTGGCAGATCGAAGAAGTGCCTTCCGAGAAACTACTGACTGATGACGAGGCCTACTGCGAAAATTTCTACAACCAGACAGTACAACGTGATTCAAATGGCCGCTATGTGGTGAGGTTGCCACTACCACCACAATTTCAAACCAATATCCAACTTGGTAACTCAAGGCAACGTGCAATACAGCGCCTATATCAAATGGAACGACGATTTCAAGCTAATCCTGAACTGCAATCCCAGTACGTGTTTTTCATGGATCAGTATAAGGAATTGGGCCACATGCAATTAGTCACTCCTCCTTCATTCGCAGAGGAAAAAACAAACATGTGCTATATACCTCATCACTGTGTTTTTAAAGAAGACTCCGTAACAACCAAGCTAAGGGTAGTTTTTGACGCATCGTCAAAAACCACTAACGGATATGCGTTAAATGATCGTTTACTTGTAGGGCCTAAATTACAACGAAACATTTGCGCGATTATATTTAACTGGAGACGTCATCGTATTGTCTTTACAGCAGATGTGGAGAAGATGTTTCGCCAAATTACGGTGAACGAACTTGATCGCAACCTACAACGTATTGTGTGGCGCAGCAGTCCCTCTGAGGATATCCAGGAGTATCAGTTGACTACGGTAACCTACGGCACCGCTTCAGCTCCATTTCTGGCATTAAAAACGTTACAGAGACTAGCCCAAGATGAAGCCACTAAATTTCCACGAGCCTCTCAGTCTCTACTTACCGATACTTATGTGGATGACATCTTAAGTGGAACCGACGACATAGAGACTGCGCTGCAACTTCAGCAAGAACTTATAGAGCTTCTAACCTCAGGCGGATTTCAGTTACGAAAGTGGGCTTCCAATCGACGGGAATTAACGACCCACTTACCAACGGACTTCTGCAACGTCAACTCAGCCCTCAACCTGTCAAAGGCAGATCCGATAAAAACTTTAGGTATAGCATAGTTACCAGAAGCTGACCAATTTAGATTCCAGGTACGAATCTCTAAGTCTCATTCTTCACCTACCAAAAGGACTATGCTCTCTGATATATCTAAACTTTATGATCCCCTTGGCTGGTTGGCCCCAGTGATTATTGTGGCAAAGATCATGATTCAAAAATTATGGCTTCTTAATCTGGACTGGGATGACATACTCCCATCTCAGATAGCAACAAAATGGAATTTATTTAGCTCACAGTTAAAACTTCTGGAGGATATACGAATGAATCGTTGGATCAGTACCTCAGCAAACCTTCGATGTGAACTTCACGGTTTTGCGGACGCATCATTATCAGCCTATGCGGCGGTCCTATATGTTCGAGTAATTACTCCAGACGGCAATATAACAGTTAATCTCATCAGCTCTAAATCTAAAGTCTCGCCAACAAAAACAGTATCGCTGCCGCGCTTGGAGCTCTGTGGTGCTGTTCTCCTAACAAGATTAATGCGACAATTTATTTCCGAGTCAATTTCGTTTCATTCAATCCACGCTTGGACAGACTCCACCGTTGTATTGGCATGGATCAGGTCACATCCTAGTCGCTGGAAGGTGTTCGTCGCGAATCGTGTTTCTGAAATACAACAAACTGTTTCACCTTCTCAATGGAGCTACGTGCCAACGAAGCAGAATCCAGCCGACTGCGCTTCACGTGGTCTATACCCGAGTGAACTTAAACAACATTCATTATGGTGGAATGGCCCTAGTTTCTTATCGCAGCCACAATTCAAATGTACCACAATGGAGCAGACTCCTAGTTCTGATGCACTTCAGGAGGAACGCACTTCAACCACCGTACACTTGGTCGAAATTCATACTGCGTGGGAATTATTAAACCACTTTTCATCTCTTTCTAAATTATTAAGAATTACTGCTTACATTTTCCGATTTATTAAAAATTGCCGCAGGTCCACTCCACACAAACAAGAAGGATACCTTACCGCGAATGAACTCAACTTCGCTAGGAACTTTTGGATCCAAGAAGAACAAAGAGTGGCCTTTACCTCTGAAATTGAAAACTTAAAACGCAAACTACCAATATCACCAAGAAGCTCAATACTAAGCTTAAACCCTTTATTGGATGACGACGGCATACTTCGAGTGAGAGGCCGATTAAGAAATTCATTCCTACCCTACTCAGAGCAACATCCAATAATCTTATCCAAAGCCAGTCATCTCTCCTCTCTAATCGTGATGGACGCTCACTCTTCAACCCTTCACGGAGGACCGCAGCTGACGTTTTCATATGTTCGGCGTCGATATTGGATACTGAAAGGGAGAAGTCTAATACAAAAAAAACTCCGAAACTGCATCAACTGCATCCGTAACCGCCCTAAACCAGCTTCTCAAATTATGGCGGATCTACCTGCAGCCCATGTCACACCATCTAGGCCATTCCTACATTGTGGCATAGACTACGCGGGACCCATCACTCTAAAATCATCCAGAGGAAGAGGATACCGATCGTTCAAAGGATATGTAGCTGTGTTCGTGTGTCTTTGCACTAAGGCCGTGCACTTAGAAGCGGTGTCATCGATGACTACAGACGATTTCCTAGCCGCCTTTAATCGCTTCATAGCCAGACGAGGTATTTGCTCTGACCTCTACAGTGACAGAGGAACAAACTTTATAGGTGCTAGCCGAGAGCTTAAAACCCTTTTTAAAGAGGCGCCTTCAACTTGGCATTCTGTAATAGGCGAAGCACTTGCAATGAAGAACATCACTTGGCACTTCATTCCTCCTTATTCACCCCATTTCGGCGGCATATGGGAAGCGGCCGTCAAGTCCTTCAAGCGCCATTTCCGTTGCGTTGTGAAGGACCGCACTCTTACCTTTGAGGAAATATCAACTTTACTTGCAGGTATAGAAGCCTGTTTAAACTCGCGTCCTTTATGTGCCAAGTCAGACGATCCGGAAGAAATAGAATCACTAACGCCAGGACACTTCCTCATCGGTGGTCCACTCATCACTATTCCCGAGACTTGTCTGCTAGAAACGAAGTCAAATGTTCTTGGCCGTTGGAAACTTTTGTTGCAGATGAAGCAGCACTTCTGGCATCAGTGGTCTAAGGATTACTTGCAAACCCTACAGCAGCGATCTAAGTGGGCTACCCCATCCAGAAATCCGGAAGTTGGCGAGCTGGTTCTGCTAAAAGAAGAACGACTGTCCCCAACTAAATGGATCTTGGGTCCAATAGAAGCAATACACCCTGGTAGTGACGGTCAGGTTCGGGTAGCGACCGTGAGGTGCCGTGATACTACATGCAAGCGACCGATAACGAAGATATGTTTCCTTCCACAAATCCACAAACAAGATGTCTAGCTATAGTTGGCGACACGCCAAGGTGGGCGGCATGTTGGAACTTTCATCAACTACACTCATAACAACGAGAAACAAATCAGCTGAAAATTACAGAACCTAATTTACAAACACCAACTCGAGAATTACCGTATATATATATATATACTAGCATAAAACCCGCGTGCCTTGCAACGCCTTTGAAAACTGTTTATTATGTGCAATGTTTTCCTTAAAAAAAACCAACAAAAAAGTCAGCTGTTATTATCCCTAAAAAGGGTTTATTATAGTGCATTTTTTTAATAAATATGGTAAACAAATTGCTGCGAATATCACCTCTGCTCAACAAATCTGCAAGTTTTGAAGCAGAGATTGGCATGTGTATGTCATCAAGAAAAGTGACATTTTAGGGTTTGACGAACGTTAAGTTTGTTCGCCTATTTACGTGGATGTAAGAAATTATGAAGCAATCACAAATGAATATTAAATAAAGTGAATTTCGAGTCATTCATTTCTACGTGATTATAGGGATGCACTGTCAAAATTTCAGCCCTTCAGCTTCAGAGGTTTGGGTTAACCCCATTTCATCCCCTTTGGGGGTGCATTTCGAGTAATCGCCTCTTAGTGGATGTCCACGTCATTATAGGGATGCACTGTCCAAATTTCAACCCTGTAGCTCCAGTAGTTTGGTAACCCCATTTCACCCCTTTAGGGGATGAATTTCGAAAAATCGCTTCTTAGTAAATGTCCACTTCATTATAAATATGCACTGTCAAAATTTCAGCCGTTTAGCTCCAGCGGTTTGGCTTAACCCCATTTAACCCCCTCAGGGGATGAATTTCGAAAAATCGTTTCTTAATGGATGTCCACGTCATTAAGGGGATGCACTGTTCAAAATTTCAGCCCTATAGCTACAGCGGTTTGGGTAAACCCCATTTCACCCTCTTAGGGGATAAATTTCGAAAAATTGCCTTATAGTGGATGTCCACTCCATTATAGGGATGCACTGTTAAAATTCCAGCCCTATAACTTTAGCGGTTTGGATAAACCCCATTTCACCCCCTTAGGGGATGAATTTTGAAAAATCGCTTCTTAGTGGATGTTCACGCCATTATAGGGATGCACTGTCAAAATTTCAGCTCTATAGCTCCAGCGGTTTGGGTAAACCCCATTTCACCCCCTTAGGGGATACATTTTGAAAAATCGCCTTATAATGGATGTCCACGCCATTATAGGAATGCACTGTTAAAATTTCAGCCCTATAACTTTAGCGGTTTAGATAAACCCCGTTTCACCCCCTTAGGGGATGAATTTTGAAAAATCGCTTCTTAGTGGATGTTCACGCCATTATAGGGATGCACTGTCCAAATTTCAGCCCTATAGCTCCAGCGGTGTGGGTAAACCCCATTTCACCCCCTTAGGGGATGAATTTCGAAAAATCGCTTCTTAGTGGATGTCCACGCCGTTATAGGGATGCACTGTCAAAATTTCAGCCCTATAGCTTTAGCGGTTTGTAAAAACCCTATTTCACACCCTTAGGGGATCAATTTCGAAAAATCGCTCTTTAATGGATGTCTACGTCATTATAGGGATGCACTGTTAAAATTTCAACCCTATAGCTCCAGCGGTTTGGATAAACCCTATTTCACCCGCTTAAGGGATGAATTTCGAAAAATCGCTTTATAGTGGATATCCACGTCATTATAGGGATGCACTGTCAAAATTTCAGCCCTATAGCCTATGTCCGTCTCCAAGGTCTAAACTATGTCTGTAGCAAATTTCATCAAAATCGGTTTAGTGGTTTAGGCGTGAAAGCGTAACAGACAGACAGACAGACAGACAGACAGACAGACAAACAGACAGAGTTACTTTCGCATTTATAATATTAGTAAGGATATATATATATATATATATATATATATATATATATATATATATATATATATATATATATATATATATATATATATGGGCAATTCTCCGGAACTTTTAACCTGCTTGTCGCTTCAAAATTTTTATGAATTACAATTTTTGTAGGAAGATTAAAAATAAAAGAAGCTATCGATAATGTTAAGAAATCATTAATGAGCAATGAGGTATAAGTACGAAGTCATTTAAAACGATATTTTGCAATGAAATTTGAAAAAATGTTCCGTTACCTGTCACTTTTCGGCCTGTCTTTAGCGCTAATCTGAATGAAAAACTATTTATATTTGTGATAGGAAGCGTTGACACAAATAGTGAAAAGTGAAAAATTGTAGTTTAACTCTTAAGGAAAAATGCAGTTGTGTTCGGTGCAGTGTCAAATCGCTATATTTTCCAAAAAACAACTCTGAAGTTTGTCCCTAGGTTTTGATGTCAAAGTTGTAACCCGCATGGTAAGTCGAAGAACTCCGAATTGTCTCATTTTATCATAAAATTTTTTAAACGCACTTATTGTTCAGACACTAACGAACATGTGCATACATTTTGTGACAACAATAAGTTGAAATTGGTTGACTTTTGGGCAAAACTGGCTAACGGGAACGTAGGTTACATTTAAATGTCAAAGTTGTAACCGCAATTAATTTGCTCATATTACATTAAATTCATCCCCGTAAAATTTCTTATGACGTATTGTAACTAGTTAAATCATATGTAACGTTTTTTTAGCTTAAGTTGTTTCATGAATCTTAAAAAAAAGTAATTTTAGCGAATGTCAAAATTGTAACCATGTCAAATTTGATGTCAAAATTGTAACCATGTCAATATAACCATGTCATAAAAAAAATATGCGCATTGAATTTTTTTCAGTAGAAAACATTTATTTATGAAATAAGAAACACAAAAAATATCATGGCACGGTTGTGCTATCAATTTGAAATTTCATTTTTCCAATTAGCTCAGGTTAAAGGTTCTGGAGAATCGCCCATATATATATATATATATATATATATATATATATATATATATATATATATATATATATATATATATATATATATATATATCTATAACTTTAATGTAAATTCTGGAATAATAGTATTACAATTAAAATATATACATATTTCAGCTTTATAAGGGGGGAGGGTTGTTGTGAATCACACCAACCATAAAAGCAATATTGTAAGCGGACCACTCGCTCGAATTACCCACACGCGCATTCACTTAAAAAACCGATTGTCCAAAAAGCTGAATAAGCACCCATGCGCAGTTTTAAATCCTTTAGAATTTCATGTCACATTTTATGCGCACATTCAGCTATTGTTTTTTAAGATATCTGATTTCAATTTCCGTTGATAATTCAAGCACATGCGCTTCTCACTAGCGCACGTGATGAACCAGCATTTTTGGAACATTGTGGACTTTGAGCGTGTGGGCCGCAGTGCGAAGGAAACTGGCCGACGAAAAGAAGTTTGGTGGCCAGTTCTCGTCGTGCCGCCGGTTTATTAAGTGTGAATTGAATATTTCAATCGTTATTAAGTAGTATATTGCAGAAATAGATTGTGTTTATAGTTTTGTTTTACTTAATGCTTAATTTAGTGTTAAGTTTCGCAATAAGTTTGTTAAGTTTCGCATAAAGTTGTAATCTCTTAAATATTAAAACGTGCTAGATTCTTGTTTTTGACATTTTGAATAAAGAAACAAATGCGTGAATGAATTTCTTCTTTTTTTTGTGACTTGGAAGTCGTATTTTTAACCTGGGAAAAATTTGTGGAACAGTGAAAACAGTGTTCCATCAGACCCAATTCTGCATTTTAAACCGTAGGCCCGACGGGGATTCAACAACAGCTTTGGGATCAACACAATGTAACGATCAGGTTTTTTATGGCCAAGAAAACTGGAATATTTACTTGCTTCAAGGACTGTCAATTAGGAATGAGAAAAAAATATATGAGAGAGAGTAGGCGGGAGAGAAAATTTGAGAGCGGGGTAGGCAGGACGATTGAAAAAAAGAAGTCATAAAATTTCTGGGAGAAGAAAAAAAATTGAAATTCAAAAAAAGAAAATTTTTTTTACATTCAATGAAATAAAAAACTTGGAATTTTGAATTGTTTATACTGGATACCCATGAAGCAAAGTCGCGTACTAAAAATAATGAGGATTTAGCACGGGTATCTTAAAGAAGAAGAGGGCCGTACGTGGTGATAAGGATGCTGCGGAGAAAATTTTAAGGAATCGAATTGTACAGAACAATTTATGTGTATACTAGTGTTCGTCAGATTATGCGTCGCATCAACCTTGCCCAGAAGCAATATAAGGACGACTTGTTAAACTTCTGTTAATTGAGGATGCTGTAGAAGTGTATAGTGAGCAAGATTTAGTGTTAGCAAGCTTTTGCCAATCAAATAAGAAGTTACGTCTCCAGTATCTGCAAGGGCAGAAAATTTGTCTAGTGAAACCCTCAGCAAGGAAGGTTCATCAATGATTTTGGACCTGGCAACCTATTCGAAGTATATTTAAAACCATATTTATTGGAAGCGTACAGACCTGGGCGATAGTTTCATCGTTCGTGGAGCGGTGTGTGTCACCGAATTTAAAGTTGTGGTTACTGATCCTGAACCTTATTGCCTCATATCTCCAGATATAGTTAATTTCTGTGATGGTGATACAATTAAACATTAGGAAGAAGATGAATCGCTAAATGTGTTGGGTATTTCTTTTCGTATATATTTGAATGTCTAAATTCTTTTCTACACATATACACTTGCATGTTGCGTTTACAGACATTAGATATTGACTTCATTTTATCACCACTAAAATAATTTTTTTGATTATCACATATTTAAATAACACTCTCAATAAAAAGAAAGTAACTCATAGAAGTACAAATAATATATACCTACAAAGGAAGACAAAATAATTTAATTTTTTTACTTAAAAGTTGTGAATTTATCATACATTTCTTTTAATGGTAGTTATAAACAAAAAAAAAAACATTAATCATTTATATTTTTCTTGCGTTTGTTAGAATTTTTCTTCTTGTTGTTCACGGTTAATTTTTTTTATACATATATTGATAACACAGGCCTACAAGGTTTTTTTCTTTTCAGTCCAATAGTCATATCCCAAGTGTTTTTTCGCGCTGAATCCGAATCCGTTGGCCAAATTGCCCTATCACGTCAGGATTTTGAGCAATCCTAACCTAAAAGTGCCAAAAATCGTGTTTTTTGCACTTTTGCGCGTTAAATATCTCAAAACTATGGAATGATAGGGCAAATCGGACAACGGGATCGTTTTCAGCATGCCAAAATCTACAGAAACCCATGTCGAAAGCGTGAAATTTGAAAAAACTTTTTTTGTAATACTGAAAAGAAAAACTTCTTGGCGCGAAATCGACGAGTTTTATTAACACATGATATCATCGTTGCACCGAAGTATGATGGACACCAGGCTCACGATGATGGAGTCCACCAATCAGAAGTCTGCCGGCATTTTTCTTCATTGTTGTCTGGGCGAGCCGCCGACTGGTACTGGTCGCAGTTTCGGCGCCAATTCTTAGATCCTGACTGGGAAACAGTTAAAGCCCAGTTCATTCGCTATTTTTGAAGTCGCGAGTCGGATCAAGAACTAATACTGCAAATGATGGATTGTGAACAACACAACTTGTCTTTCGATGATTTCACTGCTCAGATGCACAACCGCATGGATAATCCCATGTCGGAAACAAGTTTTATCGGGATAGTAACTCGAAACCTGAATTTCGCCTTGGGGTCAGCTGTGATCGGTCACAGCTTCACCAGCATGCCACAGTTGCGTGAGACTTGTATTAAAGTCGAACGCTGGCAAAAGCAAAAGCGAATGGAACGTAGACCCGACCGACAAGTCCATGAGTTTAATTACTCGACGAACCACGTAACAACGGACATGACTGCCCCAGAGATCGACGAAATGACGGCGCCGCGTCTGAACCAGACGAATCCACGACATCTACGTTGTTGGAATTGTCAGCAACCGGGTCATCCATTTATGGACTGCCCTTCTGAAACTCGTGGCCTGTTTTGCTACAAGTGTGGCAAGCCAGGAGTCGTCACACCAGTGTGCCCCACCTGAAACCGGAGCCGGGGTGCGAGACCGTACGGGAGTCCGCGCCTGAACTAAGTTCGCCCGTTATCCCGCTAGATACGTATGTAACACCTGCTATGTCTACCATCAGCGACTTTACGTCCACTGATGCTCTTCCTGTCTTTCCCTCCGAGGAGG
Source organism: Thereva unica (assembly GCA_949987705.1). Lineage (NCBI taxonomy): Eukaryota > Metazoa > Arthropoda > Insecta > Diptera > Therevidae > Thereva > Thereva unica. The sequence continues at coordinate 152,564,393 of OX465281.1, read as the reverse complement.
TTAAACTTTCATTCCTTTCCCGTTGGAAGAGATACATCTCCACTCGTGCCCGCATCTTTTCGGAGCCACCTTTGGGGGACTCCCTAACTTCCAAGCGCACCCCTCCCCAAATTAGAGTACGAGCTAAGGAGAAGCGACGATGTTTGCAGAAAATTGTTTCTGCTTTCATCTCTGATACGTCAGATCCTCGTCTGTTACCTTCGTATTCTTCCTGATAGCTAATGAAGAAGTGGTTGGTTTGTTGGACAGTGGTGCCACTGTTAGCTGGTTAGGAAGAGACTGCGAAGCATTTCTAGCTAATCATCCCGAAGTGACCACTTTGCGCTCTGCAGTACGGACTGCTGACGGGGCTCCGCAGAGACTTTGCGGTTATATTCGGGTTCCAGTATCCTTTGGAGGAAGGACCCGCAACATGACCCAATATGTGGTGCCCAGTCTCAGCCAGAGACTGTACCTGGGGATGGATTTTTGGAATTTATTCGGCCTCGCTTCCCAAATAGTCTGCGAGATCAACGCTCCATCCGGCTCTGCTAAACTGCACGACTTAACGTCCACGCAATGCGAACGTTTGGAACGACCCGCAGGTTCTTGGGTATGACCGGATGGTATCAGCGTTTCATCCCTAATTATGCTAGCGTGGCTTCTCCAATCACGGATTGTTTGAAGACTAAACGTTTTAGTTGGGATGATGAGGCCCAGCAGGCGTTCTTGACTTTGAAAGAGCTGATGACGAAAGTCAGTTAGTCACTCCCGATTTCTCTAAGCCTTTCTATATTCAGTGCGATGAAAGCAGGACTGGTGTAGGTAGTGTGCTTTTTCAAAAGGACATGGATGGATGTTCTATTTTGATATCTCCTATACTAAAAATGCTCAAAAGTTATATAGTTTCGTTTATAGTATCATGAAAAAAGAACACCACCGTTATACTTAAAAAATTTATTTAATATTCACTCGTTACTGGTCATTCCATATGTTGATTAAATTAAATTATATTTCTACTTTGATTAAAGTAAATTGTAGTTCTACTTTTGTAATAGCATAATGGCGCGATAAAATATTGGGCGCCACTTATGCGAGGTATTACCCCCTTAGCCATAAGCCCGGAAAAGCATGACCAAGGAGTCAATACCATACATAAGAAATGAAAAAAAAAATTCCGGAACTCCTACGCCGGCCACACGGAGTTATCTAGCTCGCCGGAGGGGTCGTGGGGTGTGTGGCCGGGCCTTACCGCGGTTGGTTCACCACTTACCTAAATGTTGATGCGAAAAATTCTTCCTTCGTCACTCCATGTCTGCGGCACCAACGATTCACGGACCTGAAATCATTACCAAAAACACTAATGAAAAGGAAATGACCCCGAAGCGAAAATCCCGATCAACCATCCTGGAAAATTAGTTTGGCTATTTAGGCCATCATGACCCAAAAGAAGAAGTCGAGTTCTAATGAATTAATTATAATTATATTATATTATATTTCCTTTAAAACGACATTGGTCAATAACAAAAAGTGTTAACAACGTAAAACGAAACAACCTACGGTTTGTACAGATATAACCTCTCAACAAAAACCCAAAAAAAATCTACGCCCTGGCGCCAGTCGTTGACTCTCTTTTGAACATCACAATTGGTAAGTAACTATATATGTATATGTATATTTTTTTTATAGTTATATAATCCTAGTGAAATTACAACAAAATCTAAAAAAAACCAATATGTCGGGTATATAAGAAAAAAACTTATTTTGGTTGAATATAGTTAATAAAGAAAAAAAAGAAAAAAAAAACACATTTAATCTAAATTCCTTGTTTGTTCTTTTTTTAAAGACCACTTCAACCTTCCGTGACTAGTAGTCCCCTAAGTGACTGAGAAGCTGCTGTTACACGACGTCTCCTGGGATATTGCAATATAAACTTCCGATTGGAATGGTGTACATGGCTGCCTTGATAAGCTTTAAACTAACTTCTTGCTTCTTTACGTAATGGATTTTCAGCCAAGGCCTTACCTTGCTGAACATAAATAAAATCTGCGTTACTTACAATATACAAGACATCATGCAATAGGATGATCCTTTATTGCCAAATCAAATGCCGCAAGGATAGATGGGGTCCAGAACCTCCGCCACAGAATAAGGAGCAGGTGAGCGCCTTCCTTCGCCTTCCCAAGTGTGTCAAACGCAGGAAACAGTGTGTGGACCACCCCAACAATTTTTTTTTTCCGAACTTGATGTTGGCCGAGAAATGTGGACAGACTCTTCGACTTATCCTTGGACTATCTTCACACTTTTTTTTTTTTAATTATTTTAATTGTGTTCAAAAATTCAGGCGAAACTTCAATATTAATCGATTTAAAAAAACCAACCACTTTTGCAAATATTTTTTTTTGAAAAAAAAAAAAACTGAAAAGGTTGAACTTCCATACAAGTAACAACCCAACTTACTTCCTGACTGACTAATTTTTTTCCTCTCCCCTTCCATTATTCTTTTTTTTCTCGCCTCCCTCGGTTAAATTTTCCCAATAGCTCCCCAGTGATTTTCTACAAATTTCCTAATACCTACAAAGTGATTTCGAAAGAAAATTCCCTAATCAAAGTAAATTTTACAACCGACCGTTACATACCCTCGGGTCCACAAGGCCGACTCGCGAGGCAGTGAGGAGCCGAAAAAAACGGACGTTTCTTATGTCATAAGATCTAATATTTTTGGCGCCAATGTATGTCTCGACTCACGACTTGAGAATAGCAGTCTCATGCTCTAACGACCGAGCTAGCCGGGCTTCAACCCAAGTGAAAAAGAAATTAGGAAAGACGTTGAAAGAATGCTTAAGCCGAATATTTACAAGTTGAGCAGGCTGTAGATTCTCTCGGAAGATTATCTGAAGATACAAGGATCCGGCTGAAGGCAATTCCATATTGTCCCCTTCCGGTTCCCGTAAGCTTTCAGACATTCTCGCCAAAACCGGTTTCCTCTCGTTCCAGGGAGTCAATCTCACGCAATACCACATTGCATGGGATTCCTCCCCTTGGAACGATAGGCAACTAGTACGCCGAGGTACACCTACAGCCTGACCGAAAAATTATTAAAATAAAGAGGAAGGCTTGTTCCAGGAAATCAAGGTCGTACGTCTTTGGCGTGAAAAACACCTATGCTTTTACCGGCCAAATCCTCCAGCTCGTACAAGCTGGACGACCAGGGACAGTAAAAGCTGTCCGCTCACGCGACTTCATCTCTAAAGGAATTTGCCAGAAGGCATCCTTAAGGTCTAAGCTGGTGATAAACTTGGTGTCTTGAAGAGGACCAAGTAGACCATCTATATGCGGAAGAGGGTAGGCGTCCTTGACAGTGACACTGTTGACCTTGCGAGAGTCAAGGCACAGGCGGACCTTACCTGGTTTACGAACCAACACCACTGGAGAATTCCAAGGACTATTTGATGGCTCAATCACCCCCAGCGAAAGCATCCTGTCCAACTCACCATACATCAGCTGTTGTACAGCGGGTGAGACGGGATAATGCCTCTGTTTAATAGGAACTGAGTCACCAGTGTCTATGATGTGTTCCTCCAGGTTAGTCTTTCCTAGTCCGAAGACATCGAAGGAGGGAAATCTGGCCTTGACGCGTTGCAACCGTTCACATTGCGTGGACGTTAAGTCGTGCATTTTTGCAGACACGGATGGAGCGTTTATCTCGCCGACTATTTGGGGAGCTAGGCCGAAAAGATTCCAAAAATCCATTCCTAAGTACAGTCTCTGGCTGAGACTGGGCACCACATAGATGGTTATATCACGGGTCCTTCCTCCAAAGGATATCGGAACTCGAATATAACCGCAAAGTCTCTGCGGAGCCCCGTCAGCAGTATGCACTACAGAGTGCAAAGTGTAGACTGTCACTTCGGGATGATTGGCTAGAAACGCTTCGGCATCTCTTCCCAGACAGCTAACAGTGGCACCACTGTCCAACAAACCAACCACATATTCATTAGCTAACAGGACCTTCGTAAACAGACGAGGATCTGACGTATCAGAGATGAAAGCAGAAACAATTTTCTGCAAACATTGTCGCTTCTCCTTGGCTCGTACTCTAATTTGGGGTGCGCTTGGAAGTTAGGGAGTCCACAAAAGGTGGCTCCGAAAAGATGCGGGCACGAGTGGAGATGTATCTCATCCAACGGGAAAGGAATGAAAGTTTAACCTCCTCGGAGGGAAAGACAGGAAGAGCATCAATGGACGTAAAGTCGCTGATGGTAGACATAGCAGGTGTTACATACGTATCTAGCGGGATAACGGGCGAACTTAGTTCAGGCGCGGACTCCCGTACGGTCTCGCACCCCGGCTCCGGTTTCCCTGGCAGGTGGGGCACACTGGTGTGACGACTCCTGGCTTGCCACACTTGCAGCAAAACAGGCCACGAGTTTCAGAAGGGCAGTCCATAAATGGATGACCCGGTTGCTGACAATTCCAGCAACGTAGATGTCGTGGATTCGTCTGGTTCAGCCGCGGCGCCGTCATTTCGTCTATCTCTGGGGCCGTCATGTCCGTTGTTACGTGGTTCGTCGAGTAATTTACCTCATGGACTTGTCGGTCGGGTCTACGTTCCATTCGCTTTTGCTTTTGCCAGCGTTCGACTTTAATACAACTCTCACGCAACTGTGGCATGCTGGTGAAGCTGTGACCGATCACGGCTGACCCCAAGGCGAAATTCAGGTTTCGCGTTACTATCCCGATCAAACTTGTTTCCGACATGGGATTATCCATGCGGTTGTGCAGGGATAACATCTGAGCAGTGAAATCATCGAAAGACAAGTTGTGTTGTTTACAATCCATCATTTGCAGTATTAGTTCTTCATCCGACTCGCGACTTCGAAAATAGCGAATGAACTGGGCTGTAACTGTTTCCCAGTCAGGATCTAAGAATTGGCGCCGAAACTGCGACCAGTACCAGTCGGTGGCTCGCCCAGACAACAATGAAGAAAAATGCCGGCAGACTTCTGATTGGTGGACTCCATCATCGTGAGCCTTCAGCTCCACTCGGAACAGAAACTCCTCCGCCGACCACAACTTGTCCTCGCCGGAAAACTTTAAGTTCCAGTAGGTGACTGGTGACTTGCGGTGATGAGTCATAGCCAACGAGTCCCTCCTGTCGTTGTTAGGTGCTGGCTCAACCGGAGGAAAGTACTGATCCCCGGTCGCACGATTGGGCACAGGAACCTCTGCAGTTCGTTGTCGCACCCGAAGCGCCTCGAGCTCCTGTCGTAACTGTTGGACTTGATCCAAGAGAGAGGAAGCGTTGTCGTCAGAGTTGGAAGGGTCGGCTTGAGGCCCGCCAGGACGTTCGCTCCCACTAGGAGTTGGTGTGGTGTTCTTACCACTTCGAAGTTCCATTACCTCTGAAACTCGATCAAGAAATCAAAAGAAAATTGCTTAGGAAGTCGGTTTCTAACCTTGATGCAACACTAGCCAGTGTACTCACAAACACAGAAAGTAGATAATAAATAATGGACTAATAAGTTTAAATTCAGCAAAAATCTTCCAGGATGGTTAAAGCGAATCCCCCCCCGATGTCAATCGCTGGTGGCTATAAGTCACAGCCATCACCAAGTGTCATCGAAGACCCCGGAAGCACCTCAGGTCTACACCAATACCAAAAGACATGCGAAGAACTTCTCAACACTTAAAAAGGGAAAACTTCTTCAAAAAAAAATAATAAAAATTTGGATTGGTTCCGCTGTCCAACCACAACTGAGCTACCTAGCGGCAAATCAATCAGAAGGGGGGACAGACGGAGAAAAATGGACTACCAGAAAATGAAAACAAAATTTGGTTAAGCTGGATGGACGTTCAGGATGTTCACGGGGCGCAGTGGCAGACGGTAAAACGTCTGTTACCATAGACGGTTAAGCCCGTGTACCATCTTCACAGCCCACCAGGAAAAATTAATGGAGGATCCTGCTCTCGGACCGACGCAGTGGCCAGCGGTATCACGCCTGGTACCAGAGTCGCCGACCCTAGAAACAGGACAAGGGTCACCCTGACTCCACCTTCACGCATAGCCAAGCGACCACTCGCTTGTTAGCAAGCCGTGAAGGTAAGCAGGGATCGAAGTGTAATAGCATAATGGCGCGATAGAATATTGGGCGCCACTTATGCGAGGTATTACCCCCTTAGCCATAAGCCCGGAAAAGCATGACCAAGGAGTCAGTACCATACATAAGAAATGAAAAAAAAATCCGGAACTCCTACGCCGGCCACACGGAGTTATCTAGCTCGCCGGAGGGGTCGTGGGGTGTGTGGCCGGGCCTTAGCGCGGTTGGTTCACCACTTACCTGTGACTAGGCAAATTCCTCTGCAGTTCCAATCATCCCTCGGGCCTCGCCTGAGCCGTGTCATTGCCATCCGTTTCCCTGACAGCTCATAGTATTGAAGACTATCAGCTTCAGGAAAAGGCACTATTTACGAACCCTGAAAAGAAATGACACCCGCCCCAACCATTCCACAAAAAAAATCTAACACACGGACATTATATTTATAATCATTTAATAATTCTGTCCATCACAGGAACAATAATTATGACAATCAACACAATGAATAATCATCAACCATATAGATTATAGATCCTTGTCAGATAGTAATTTAAACGATCATGTTCAACTAAATTAATATATCATTATTATAGGTACATAGGTATGAAGCTCAAGATAAAAAAAACGCGCAGTAGTGGCACCAATACTCCTCGTTTTGTACAAACGTTATTACAAACGACCGTGTAAACTAACGGAAGAACAAATTCCCGGAACCAACACAAGAAATAAACAACACAGGAATGAAGAAAATAGTTTTAACAAGGAGCAAAATAATTTCATAAATACTTATAAATACGATTAACGTTAATACTAACTACATTCAAAATTGTTATTTGATAATAAATAAAATCGTGACCTAATTTTTTGTTTTTTTATTTTATTTTGTATATTTTTGTGTGTGGGTGCTTTTTTTTTTCTTTGTATTTAGTGTATATTTTGTTGCTTTTTTCTAAATTTGTGGCGTACTCACGAATAAAAGAGAATAATGTAACCAAAAAAAACCTTACTAAGTGTTCTCTGCTTCGGCTCCTTGGTTATATAGCATCACATCAAGCCTTATGTCGCAACGTTTCTTCTGATGCTAAAATTAATAAGGAAACTGTGCAGGCGGTAATTCCAGCAGCATTGGATAAAGTCACTCCCCAAGATGTTGAAAATGAATGGACAAAGGATCATCTATACTAGAATTAACAGGCGCTCCATCGGGCGAAGCCACTACTCCAGATGATGATGACTCCCTGCCACTAGAATCTCTATTCCGTAATACACTCTCAGCAGCCAAAAATGCTTCGCTATCGATATATAAAAACCTCTTGCAACTCCCGAACCTTCACCTTGATTGCCAAATTGGGTGTTCAGCTCTTCAAATGTCTGCACAAGCACACTGGCTCGACTTCGTTCAATCTGTCCAATGTAAAATCTCGCTCTTGGCCCTCTCGTAATTTTTCCAGGTGTCGTCCAAAGCGTGTTCACTCTACCGGGAAACCGCGTAACTCGGAAACGATTGAGCCCGGTTCTAGACCAACATCTTCCAGAAAAACTCTACCAAACAAGTCCAACGATAGTTTCCACCTTCCTTTTTTTCAAGAACCAAAATCGTCTCTCTCAAAATATTTTTTTTCGTTTTTTTCCAAATTTTCTCGCATCCCCAGTTGTAATTTTCCCAATACCTCCAAAGTGATTTCAAAATAAATTTCCCATTACCTACAAGGTGATTTCAAAATAAATTTCCCCTTACCACAATAAATGTTACCACCGACCGTTACATACCCTCGGGTCCACAAGGCCGACTCGCGAGGCAGTGAGGAGCCGAAAAAAACGGTCGCCGCAGGTCTAATATTTTTGGCGCCAATGTGGGACTCGACTCACGACCTGAGAATAGGAGTCTCATGTTCTAGCGAGCTAGCCGGGCATACATGAACTGCCTGGTAATAAAAAGAGCGGATGAAAAACTAACTGTAATTTAGGCCCATAGTTGCAATCGTAATTTGCGATGGCCAGTCTGGAAAATCTCCCGAAGAAATATTTGGAGTTGCGAATAACAGGCGGAAGACAATACCACATTGTCCCCCGACGGACATCCACAAGTCTCCAAACATTTACGTACAAACCCAGTTTGCTTTCGCTCCATCGGGCCAGTCTCCAGCAATACCACATTGCCTTTGACTCCCCCCCGGTAGAACGACAACCAAACAGTCTGCTGAGAAAAATTCACCAGACTGACCGAAGAAGACGAGACCAGTAAAGGTAGAAACAGATTGGCGCGACAACTTTTGCCGCGCCGCTCGACGGATTTTAGATTCCGCCTTAGCTAACAGATTGGCGCGGAGCGGACAATTTAACGGAATTTAACGGACGATGGAATTTAAATAAATGAATTTGAAATTTTTAATGTAAATATAAATTAATGAATTTATTTTGTACTTTTTTAACTTCCCAGTATAGGAAGTTATTGTAATCGGTCCGAAAATCGAAATCGAAAATTTCAACGTATTTTCATCTTTCAAGGTGCCAGGAGCATTTTAAGCAAAAAATTGGGAGGAAGTATGTGTGTGTGTGTATGTGCGTACGGATGTGGTAATTTATTCCTGCACGATATCGCGCGAACCAAAACTGATATCGACTTCGTTGAGGTGTCGTTCGAAGCGTATTAACCGAAATATGATCTGAAAAGATTTTCATGAGATTCGGTTCAGCCGTTTTTTTTGTTTAAGCGACGTAAGTGATTTTTGTACCTGCACGATATCGCCCGAACCACAAAAGATATTGACTTACTTGAGGTGCCGTTCGAAGCGTATTAGCGACAATATAATCTGAAAAGATTTTTATAATATTCGGTCCAGCGGTTTTTTGGTTTAAATGGCTTAAGGGGTTATATACACTTGCTCGCGAGAAAAAAAGAGGCATTTTTACGATTTTTTTTGGAAAAACAACACAACTTTTCTTAAAACACTAAATGCCTATTTATTTATACACTTCGAGAGATGCTTCATGAATTTTTTCAAAAGAAAATATTTATAATACTAGTCACAGTAGCCATTATGCCAAAACACAATTTTCCCAACATCGTCCGCGGTGACCACGATAACGAAGGATCTGCTCATCTGAAATACAAAAACCAAAAAAATTTATGTAGTTTACACCTATACGCTGTTCGTGAACGAAGGGTTTTGCAAAATAAAATTTTTCTCGAAAATTATGATTGTTTTTCTAAAAAGTTCGAGTTTTGAACATATAAAATTCGGGTTTTTACATCAGGGAAAAAAATTTTTTGCTTCAAATTGAAAATCCTTCGTTCACGAACAGGCTAATATTGTTTTTAATAAGCCTGGAAAATTTCAGACTAATCGAGTTAACGGTTCTGTAGTAATCGTGGTCACTGCAACCACACTTTTTGAAAAAAACAGTTTCGGGATAATCGCGTGTAAAGATAGAGAAGATGAAAGGAAGGGTTTAAAAGAAATTTTCGTGGACTTACATAGAATCATCTATTCCGGGGCCGTAAAGAGTTGATTCTGCATTTGCAGCTGCCTCTAAGACGTCCACTTGGTGTTGTCGACGAGCCATTCTTCCTTCTCTGGTCGCCTCTTGAGCGCGCTTCTCGGCGAGCGTAACGCGCTTCTCGTCCTCTTTCTCCACAAAATTCAAATTCGTAGTTGCAGATAGCGCGCTATCAATAGCTGCCAATTTGGTTCTAATGCTCGGATCTTTATGATTTTTGGGGAAAATATTCTCTAAGATATGTACTTTCAGAAAATGCAATAAAAAAATTTTCGATTTTTTTGACCAACGCAAGTGTATATAACCCCTTAAGTGGTTTTTGTACCTGCACGATACCGCGCGAACTAAAAACTATCAACTTCATTGAGGTGATTACCATGATGATGATTACCTAATCTTGTAAGTGCGCACATTTAGTTTGACATTTTAACGAAAATATTGATAAACAATTGTGACAAATTCTCGGTATTACACATATATTCTATATTGCCTATTGTTCATTTATTATTAAAATAGCCAATCATAATATTCAACATCCATCATACTGGGAAGTTGATCGTGTGGACCGAAAGGGTCGAACCCACATCCCAACTAGTTAATTATTTATTATGTGAAAACACATGATCCTTAATTATAACTGTGCTCTTACCTAGAAATAAAAATTTAAGCTATTTTCAATATATATATATACCTATATTGTTTTTTTTTTTTTTTTTTTTTCAATATTTGAATAAAGTAAAATTTACTTGGAATTAAAAAAGGAAGAATTGAGGTGTTAGATAATGTTTTGCCATTTACAGAAAATTACCTGAAATTTAAAAACTAAAGGGTTTTATTTGAAAGAGGGTGGTTACATGACTTGTTTTATGGTACTAAATTAGATAATTTTACCTTCAAGTAGGAGATGGGCGGTTTGTTTTTTACATTGAACTGCATAATGACATTTTTCCCATGTACCCAAAATTACTTAGAATTTAAAAATTAAAGGGTTTGATTTGAAAGAGGGTAGTTCCATGACCTGATTTATGATATTACATTATATAAGTTTACCTGTAAGTAAACAATGGGCGATTTGTTGTTTACATTGGGCTGCTTAATGGTATTTTTCCATTCACCGAATATTACCCGCAAAATTAAAATAAAAGGGTGGGTTTGTTCGGAATTGTTTTTCCCATTTATAGGACTTGCCTAAAATCACTTAAATAGCTTAGTTTTAAAAATTCTATATCAGTTGATTTTAAAATTTCAAACGTTGCTAGTGATTGTAATTGTTTGTGTAGTTTTTAAAAAAAACTATTTTTGCCTATTTAATACCACCTGCTTCACAACCTGAAAATTTAAACTATGTACCTATATTACATCATTAGAAAAAAATAAAAAATTCTCCTTCCACGTTTCCGCCTAAAATATCTATCATCAATATTTCCAGCTTGAACCCTCAGCATGTTTTAATTCAAATTTTATCTGACCAAAAACTTTAACTAAAAACTTTCCCAGAAATTAATTTAATACTTTACTTTTACTTTGGCTCCTGTTTTTCCTCCGGCTCCGGAATTTTATAGTTTTTAATACTATGTTAAATTCCTCTGGGATAAATATAAACATTTCACTAAAAAATAAACTTGAAGTACCTCCAAAAGCTTAAATTAACCGTCACATTGAGTTGATAAATAGAGACAAATTATTTTTATTGTTGACTATTTTTGTTTGATTTTATTACAATAATTAGTTTTAAATACCTGCAACACAGTCTTTTTTATGCCCCATAATTGGTAAATTTCTTTTTTGCCATTTTATAATAAAATGCATTAAAAAACTAAAAAAAAATCACGAGTTCAATTTAAAAATAACCGCCACGAACAAATTGTCAATTTGCAGGCAGACAGCAGTTCAAAGCAAAAAATGTGTACTAAATCAGCTCGTCATGGTTGGTACCACTGGGCGACCAGCGGCAGAATTCGAAATAGCTCGAATTTGTCCGCGCGACAAGTCGCCTCCGCGCCTTTGTGGTAGCATATATGGTGGTGCGTGTATTTTAATCGATTTTGCCGCCACGGACACCGCCTCCGCGACAAAATTCGCGCCAATCTGTTTCTACCTGAATTTGTCCGCGCGACAAGTCGCCTCCGCGCCTTTGTGGGTGCATATATGGTGGTGCGTGTATTTTAATCGATTTTGCCGCCACGGACACCGCCTCCGCGACAAAATTCGCGCCAATCTGTTTGTACCTTAACGAATACGCTGAGTTTATAATTTAACCTTGGATCACGATATTATGAGGTAGCGCTTACTATTCCGGGAAATCAAGGACGTAAGTCTTTGGCGTGAAAAACACCTATGCTTTTACCGGCCAAATCCTCGAGCTCGTACAAGCTGGTTCCAATCTTTTTACGTATCCGAGCTTTCAAGAACCGGGGTGCTAACTTGGCACTGAAACGACCCGCTCGGTTACTCACCCAGAAAGTTCTCCGATAAACCTCATCTCCTGGGCGAAAACTGCCCACTCGACACCGTAAGTTGTATTGGTGTTTATGTCTTGTGTGTGCGGCGGCTAAGTTACTAGCAATCCGCTCACGAAGCATCTGCATTTTATCCGTCAATGGCAAGATAGCTATGTCACCCTCCTGGAAAACGTTCAGTTTCTTCAGGACTGGATATGCTGATCCGTGCGGGATCATATGCCTACCAAATAGGGCCTGATACGGGGACATGCCGATCGCCTCGTGGTGGGTACTACGAAGAGCACATTCAATGGACGACAGATGTCTATCCCACTCACGATGATCCTCCTTTAAGTACGCTCTAATGGCGGCTAGGACAGATCTATTCGCCCGCTCGGAAGCGTTGGGGTGAGGCGAATATACAGCCGTGCGCACATGGTGCACGCCATAATCTTGTAGTAATTTAGCAAACTCCTTGGAGGTGAATTGCCGACCATTGTCGGAGAAGACTGTTTCAGGAACTCCATAGGTATGGAAAATAGTTTGCTCGAGAAACTTGACGGACACCGCCGTGGTCTCAGCGGACACGGGGTGCAAGACTGCTGACCCTAGCGTAAAATTCAGGTTTCGGACCACTATCCCTAATAATCCGTTTTCAGACATTGGATGAGTCATCCTGTTGTGCAGCGACAGCAGCTGAGCAGTGAAATCGTCGAAGGAAAGATTGTACTGTTTAGTATCCATTATTTGTAAGACCAGTCCTTCATCGGACTCCCTAGTGCGAAAATGTCGGGTGAACTGGGTTTTGATGGTTTCCCAATCAGGGTCCAAATGATGGCGTCGAAACTGCGACCAGTACCAGTCGGTAGCTCGACCTGACAACAGCGAGGAGAAATGCCTGCAAATTTCGGCTGGGCCGACTCCATCATCGCGAGCCTTCAGTTCCACCCGGAACAGAAATTCTTCCGCCGACAACACCTTGTCCTCGCCGGAGAACTTTAGGTTCCAGAAGGAAACCGGAGACTTGCGGTGCTGGGTCCCAGACTAAACATCTAGCCTGCCAACTGCAGGTGTGGAAGCCTCCGGGGTTGACTGCTGATCCCTGGGTACACAAGGGTTCATCGGAACCTCAGCCGGTCGCTGCTGGATTAATAGGGTGTCTAGCACTTGTCGCAACTGGCGACTTGCTCCTCCAGCGAAGGAGTAAGGTTGGGGAAAGTGGGTGTGTCCCCCTGGCCGGCTTCGGTTCCATTAGGAAGATTGCCTCCACCAGGAGTGGTACCTGCAGTCTTTCCACTTCTGAGTTCCATAATCTATCCCCACGATATAATCAACACCAAAGCAAACGATAACCAGTGAGCACAAGGTTGCATTAAACAAATCCAATAGATTCAAATAGATGATGATAAAATTGTAAGATTGAGTATGTATCCCAAAAGGAAACCAAAATCAACAGCAATTAGTGTAACAACAAGTGCCTATTAATAAATGTGTAATGATACTAGAGGGGTTAATAACAAATCCAATAGATAGTAACACTAGTGTGTGTGTACCTCAAAGAATCAAAATCAACGCCGGTTAGTGTGTAGCGATAAAACAATAAAAGTGTATTAGTGTATATATATGTTAGTGTAGATGAGTGATTATATGCTTTGATTCAAACATAAGTTAGAAATGGTTGAGACAGATAACAATTCCCCTCAGGGCTCCCGCATGTCGATGTCCTCGATGTCAGTTGGTGAAAACTATGAAGCATAGTCATCACCAAGTGTCATCAACGTCGCCGACACAGCTTCAGGTCCGCCCCGAAAGAAGGACGGAAACAAAAATTCAAAATCGCATAGTCACGAAAGGGAAACTTCTTCGACAAAATAAAAAAAAATTGGAAATGCACCGCTGCCCAACCCAACTGAGCTACCTTTCGGAAAATCAATCAGGAGGGAAGAACAGACGGGAAAAAAACTCGGGACATAAACAAAAAAATAGAATTTAAAAAGCTGGATGGACCATCAGAAGGGCAAGGGGCGCAGTGGCAGGCGGTAACACGCCTGATACCAGAGACTGTTAAGCCCTTGTACCAACTTCCACGTCCACCAGGAAAAATTAAAAGAAGATCCTGTTCACGGACCGACGCAGTGGCAGGCGGTACCACGCCTGATACCAGAGTCGCCCCGACCCTATAAACAGGACAGGGATGAACCACTACTACACCTGCACGCATAGCCAAGCGAACACCGCTTGTTAGCAAGCCGTGAAGGTCAGCATGGTTCGAAGCTACTCCAAAAAGAAACAGTCACCGCAGAAGATAAAGGGTAGGCCTAAAAGCGAAAACAAAGAAAAATTCACATAGAATTTGGACAATGATGCTGAAAAAAATTCGACAAAACAGACAAGGACTAAGGCCTCGCGGTACTACCTTAGCCCACAGCGAGCGCTTGGTAAATGTGGTGAACCATAAACAAAAAAAAAATCAAATGTTGTCCGTGAAGGCACAAGTGGTACTAAACACAAAAAAAAATTTAAACTTCAAGGTCCGTGTAGGACTATTAACGGGCTGTAAAAGCCGCGTTGGGCGCCATTTATGTAATAGCATAATGGCGTGATAGAATATTGGGCGCCACTTATGCGAGGTATTACCCCCTTAGCCATAAGCCCGGAAAAGCATGACCAAGGAGTCAATACCATACATAAGAAATGAAACAAAATTCCGGAACTCCTACGCCGGCCACACGGAGTTATCTAGCTCGCCGGAGGGGTCGTGGGGTGTGTGGCCGGGCCTTAGCGCGGTTGGTTCACCACTTACCTGTGACTAGGCAAATTCCTCTGCAGTTCCAATCATCCCTCGGGCCTCGCCTGAGCCGTGTCATTGCCATCCGTTTCCCTGACAGCTCATAGTATTGAAGACTATCAGCTTCAGGAAAAGGCACTATTTACGAACCCTGAAAAGAAATGACACCCGCCCCAACCATTCCACAAAAAAAATCTAACACACGGACATTATATTTATAATCATTTAATAATTCTGTCCATCATAGGAACAATAATTATGACAAACAACACAATGAATAATCATCAACCACGACAATAATTATAGATCCTTGTCAGATAGTAATTTAATCGATCAAGTTCAACTAAATTAATATATCATTATTATAGGTACATAGGTATGAAGCTCAAGATAAAAAAACGCGCAGTAGTGGCACCAATACTCCTCGTTTTGTACAAACGATATTACAAACGACCGTGTAAACTAACGAAATAAACAACGAAAGAATGAAGAAAATAGTTTTAACAAGGAGCAAAATAATTTCATAAATACTTATAAATACGATTAACGTTAATACTATCTACATTCAAAATTGTTATTTGATAATAAATAAAATCGTGACCTAATTTTTTGTTTTTTTATTTTATTTTGTATATTTTTGTGTGTGGGTGCTTTTTTTTCTTTGTATTTAGTGTATATTTTGTTGCTTTTTTCTAAATTTGTGGCGTACTCACGAATAAAAGAGAATAATGTAACCAAAAAAAACCTTACTAAGTGTTCTCTGCTTCGGCTCCTTGGTTATATAGCATCACATCAAGCCTTATGTCGCAACGTTTCTTCTGATGCTAAAATTAATAAGGAAACTGTGCAGGCGGTAATTCCAGCAGCATTGGATAAAGTCACTCCCCAAGATGTTGAAAATGAATGGACAAAGGATCATCTATACTAGAATTAACAGGCGCTCCATCGGGCGAAGCCACTACTCCAGATGATGATGACGATGACTCCCTGCCACTAGAACCTCTATTCCGTAATACACTCTCAGCAGCCAAAAATGCTTCGCTATCGATGTATAAAAACCTCTTGCAACTCCCGAACCTTCACCTTGATTGCCAAATTGGGTGTTCAGCTCTTCAAATGTCGGCACAAGCACACTGGCTGGACACTTCGTCCAATCTGTCCAATGTAAAATCTCGCTCTTGGCCCTCTCGTAATTTTTCCAGGTGTCGTCCAAAGCGTGTTCACTCTACCGGGAAACCGCGTAACTCGGAAACGATTGAGCCCGGTTCTAGACCAACATCCTCCAGAAAAACTCTACCAAACAAGTCTAACGATAGTTTCCACCTTCCTTTTTTTCAAGAACCAAAATCGTCTCTCTCAAAATATTTTTTTTCCTTTTTTTTCCAAATTTTCTCGCATCCCCAGTTGTAATTTTCCCAATACCTCCAAAGTGATTTCAAAATAAATTTCCCATTACCTACAAGGTGATTTCAAAATAAATTTCCCCTTACCAAAATAAATGTTACCACCGACCGTTACAGAAGACATGTCAAAAAGAATGAAGAAGCTACCGCGTTATGGGAAAGGAAGGCCTAAAGGTGAAAACAAAGAAAAAGTCACATAAAATTTGGACAATGAGTATCGAAGATAATCGAAAAGGAGATAAGGACGACTAAGGCTTCGCGGTACTACCTTAGCCCAGGCGAGCACTAGGTACTGGTGGTGAACCATTCATAAACAAAAAATAAAAGGTTGGCCGTGCAGGCACAAGTGGTACTAAGCACCAAAAAAAATTTAAACTTCAAGGTCCGTGCAGGACTATTAACGGGCTTTAAAAGCCGCGTTGGGCGCCATTTATGTAATAGCATAATGGCGCGATAAAATATTGGGCGCCACTTATGCGAGGTATTACCCCCTTAGCCATAAGCCCGGAAAAGCATGATCAAGGAGTCAATACCATACATAAGAAATGAAAAAAAAATTCCGGAACTCCTACGCCGGCCACACGGAGTTACCTAGCTCGCCGGCGGGGTCGTGGGGTGTGTGGCCGGGCCTTACCGCGGTTGGTTCACCACTTACCTAAATGTTGATGCGAAAAATTCTTCCTTCGTCACTCCATGTCTGCGGCACCAACGATTCACGGACCTGAAATCATTACCAAAAACGCTAATGAAAAGGAAATGACCCCGAAGCGAAAATCCCGATCAACCATCCTGGAAAATTAGTTTGGCTATCTAGGCCATCATGACCCAAAAGAAGAAGTCGAGTTCTAATGAATTAATTATAATTATATTATATTATATTTCCTTTAAAACGACATTGGTCAATAACAAAAAGTGTTAACAACGTAAAACGAAACAACCTACGGTTTGTACAGATATAACCTCTCAACAAAAACCCAAAAAAAAATCTACGCCCTGGCGTCATTCGTTGACTCTCTTTTGAACATCACAATTGGTAAGTAACTATATATATTGTTACGTTTTTACGGCTTAACGGATTCGTAGGATTAATTAAGGAATACACTTTTTAATAATCCACACAATAGTTTATTTATCACAAACCAAAACACAATTTTATTACAAACACAATTCTTACAGTTCACTATAATCACTTTAAATTTAATAACTCGCACTATTAATCTCTATCTATCGCTTTATAGTTCACTTTTAAATCACCACTTTTCACTGTTTTCACCTTAGAACACTTTTATCGCCTTTCAAATCAAAACTGACTCTCTCAGCGCCTGCAAGCCGCTTTTTATATCCAAGCTCAACCTTTATTTAACTTCTGGAACCTTCTCGAGTCCTTTTTCTCGAGCCTAGTGGTATGTTCTTTTCTTTTCGTCCAGAAGCTTGAAGTTGTCTTCACTTATCGCGCGTTCCAATTTTAGTTTAGTACATAAGTCATTAGCTCAGACATCAACCAGAGTTGTTACCGACAATCGTTGGTTATGCTTTTTTGACAAACAGATGGCGCATAAATCATCACAATATGTATATTTTTTTTATAGTTATATAATCCTAGTGAAATTACAACAAAATCTAAAAAAACCCAATATGTCGGGTATATAAGAAAAAAACTTATTTTGGTTGAATATAGTTAATAAAGAAAAAAAGAAAAAAAAACACATTTAATCTAAATTCCTTGTTTGTTCTTTTTTTAAAGACCACTTCAACCTTCCGTGACTAGTATAGTCCCCTAAGTGACTTAGAAGCTGCTGTTACACGACGTCTCCTGGGATATTGCAATATAAACTTCCGATTGGAATGGTGTACATGGCTGCTAAACTAACTTCTTGCTTCTTTACGTAATGGATTTTCAGCCAAGGCCTTATCTTGCTGAACATAAATAAAATCTGCGTTACTTACAATATATAAGACATCATGCAATAGGATGATCCTTTATTGCCAAATCAAATGCCGCAAGGATAGATGGGGTCCAGAACCTCCGCCACAGAATAAGAAGTAGGTGAGCGCCTTCCTTCGCCTTCCCAAGTGTGTCAAACGCAGGAAACAGTGTGTGGACCACCCCAACAATTTTTTTTCCGAACTTGATGTTGGCCGAGAAATGTGGACAGACTCTTCGACTTATCCTTGGACTATCTTCACACTTTTTTTTTTTAATTATTTTAATTGTGTTCAAAAATTCAGGCGAAACTTCAATATTAATCGATTTAAAAAAACCAACTCGCTTAAACTTTTGCAAATATTTTTTTTTTTGAAAAAAAAAAAAAACTGAAAAGGTTGAACTTCCATACAAGTAACAACCCAACTTACTTCCTGACTGACTAATTTTTTTCCTCCCCCCTTCCATTATTCTTTTTTTTCTCGCCTCTCTCGGTTAAATTTTCCCAATAGCTCCCCAGTGATTTTCTACAAATTTCCCAATACCTACAAAGTGATTTCGAAAGAAAATTCCCCAATCAAAGTAAATTTTACAACCGACCGTTACACTTTATCAAATTGAAAAATGTACTTTAATTTGTTTTATATAAAATTATTCACTCGAAAAACATTGAAAAAATTAATAAAATGAAAAAAAAAGGGAATTGCAAGAAAATTGTGCCAAGATGTCATAAAAATGTATTAAAGCTACAAGAACAACTGTTGTCCTCCATGCATGGTGTCTCGATGAATCTTGTTAATTAAAAGCGTTGTAAAATGTCCCTTATCAGGTAATATAATTGGGAACTTTTCATGGTAAGGCAATTCGGAATGTCGCAGTCTCCCTCCGACTCGTAGGATGCCAGCTTCGTCCATGAATGGGTGTAATTTCAATAAGCGACTTTGACGGGATAATTGTGCTTGATGTTGGATTGTTTTTATTTCGTTACTAAAATGGCGATCTTGAACTCTCTTCACCCAGTGTTGTAATGCCGCATCCAATTCGTCTTTCCTTAGGTATGTAACCTTGTGTTCAGAGATATGTCGTCCAGCGTTGAAAATGAGTCTCATGCAATACGCCGTCACCCGGAGTAGTTTTGTGAGGGAAGAATATCATACTTCGAATTCGTCGTTATCAGCGTTGACTTTTAAGTTGGCGTCTTTGTTCGAGTATGGTAGTTGTTACTTCCTTCAATTTTGGCCATTCAGGTTCCGGATGACACAGCCAGTCTGGTCCATTCCACCACAGGATATGTTCATTAAGTTCGCTTGGACTCATTCCTCTGGATGCACAATCTGCCGGGTTCTGCCTCGAGGGAACATGTCTCCATACATTTTTTTGCAAAGTCTCATGAATGAATGAGACTCTATTGGCGATAAAGGTTTTCCAATTGGTGGGGTGACCGCGCAACCAAGCAATCACGATCTCCGAATCGGTCCATGCGTACGTCGTGTGAGGGCTCTCTAATTTAAGTGCTGTTTTTACATAATGCATTAGTTTAGCCAAAAAAAATTTAAAAAAAAAAAAAAACCGACTTCAAAACTACATATACCTATGCATGCATATGTACAAACTTAAACTAAAAAGTAAAAAATAATATTTTAATTACCTCAAAGCAAGAGCCTTAAAGGACAGTTAAAAAAATTATTGATATTTATATATGTATGTATCTATTTAATATTTTTAAAAAGTTCATTTTGGAGTCGGTGCCAGCCAAAGAACAATTACGTTTATACATACCCTGAAAGCTTGGGTGCAAAAGAAAACTTACGTTAATACATACCTTTGGCTGGCACCGACTCCAAAATGAACTTTTTAAAAATATTAAATAGATACATACATATATAAATATCAATAATTTTTTTAACTGTCCTTTAAGGCTCTTGCTTTGAGGTAATTAAAATATTATTTTTTACTTTTTAGTTTAAGTTTGTACATATGCATGCATAGGTATATGTAGTTTTGAAGTCGGTTTTTTTTTTTTTTTAATTTTTTATTTTTTACTTTTTAGTTTAAGTTTTTTTACAAAATTGTATTCTACTCGTCATACCCTTTCATTTGATATCCATGAAGGGGGTCGGGAAACAAAATTGCAAAATTCGGCCGCCATCTTGGAACCGACCGCCATTTTTTTACAAAATTTATATGGGACCACCTCTGAGGTATAACGTACCAAACAAAAAAAGAATCATCAAAATCGATTCATAATTGGCGGAGTAATCGCGTAACATACATAGAAAAAAAAAAAAAACATACATTCGAATTGATAACCTCCTCTTTTTTGAAGTCGGTTAAAAAGGGTGGCTGCGCAGAGCTCTAATCGGGGCAATGTTACCGTTTTCACTGGGGCTACCTTTGTTTTAGCAGCGAGTAATGTTGTATGTCTATTACTTTGCTCGTCGGTGATACAGAGATACACTGCGGCTGCATAAGCCTTCGTGGATGCATCCGAGAATCCGTGCAATTCCGTTTTCATGTTTGTGTTCGTATATTGAGCCCATCTATTTATGTTGATTTTTGCTATATATGACAGATTGTTTCTATATTTTAGCCATTCGCTCTTGATGTCATGTGGGATTTCCTCATCCCAATCTATTCCTTTAAGCCATAGGTGTTGGATGAGAAGTTTTGCCTGGAGGATTATGGGTGCCAACAACCCAAGGGGATCAAACAATTTTGCAACTTCTGAGAGGACTGAACGCTTTGTCCATTTCATTGGTTCAGGGGTCTGCACATAGGTGTACGATAGCGTGTCTGTCGCTGGCGTCCAAATAGTACCCGAGGCTCTAGCGTGTTCATCGCGGGACAGGTCACATTGTAAGTTTAATTCACAATAGTCTGATGGTAATGCCTCTAAAATCTCTTTATAGTTTGATGACCACTTGCGTAACGAAAATCCACCAGCACTCATTAAACTTAACAGCTGCTGTTGTAATTGTAAGGCTTCTTCGACGGATGGTGATCCAGACAGGAGATCGTCGACATAAAAATCGGATAAGGCGACGGCAGATCCTTTGGGATAGTTTTCTCGTTCGTCGAGGGCCAGTTGCTTCAAAACTCTGGTAGCGAGATATGGGGCACTTTTCGTGCCAAACGTTACAGTTTGCAATTTGTAATCTTTAATCGGGTCCTGTGGTGAATCTCGCCAAACAATCCGTTGATACTCTGTGTCTCCTTCTTGAACTCGTACTTGGCGATACATCTTTTCTAGGTCTGCTGTAAATGCTATACGGTGTTTTCGCCAACGGATTAGGAGGGTGGTCAAGTCATCTTGTACTAAAGGTCCTTTGAGCATCATGTCATTCAGTGCTATTCCACTGTCGGTTGGTCGTGATGCGTCAAAAACCACACGTAATTTTGTTGTCGTGCTGCTTTCTTTCACCACCCCGTGGTGCGGCAAGTAGCAGCAAGTATATGTGTCCGCATCATTCAATCTCCGATGATGGCTCTCTTCCTGCGATGTCACCTCGTCCATATGTCCTAACATCAAATATTCGCTGATACATTTATGATAGTCTTCTTTCAATTTGGGATCCTTAGTGAAGCGTCTTTCCATCTGTAGCAGTCTGGAGACGGCTATGTTCGTTGACTTTCCCAGGTGAAGGGTTTTGGTTGCCGCCTTTAATGGTAATTGAATTTCGTATCGTCCATCTGATCTGCGTCTCGTGGTCGATTGAAACAGTGATTCGCATTCAGCTTCCTCTTCATTCAACAATGTTTTTTCCTGTAACTCCTCTATTTCGCAGAACCTTTTCAATTGTTGGTCCAGGTCAGCACATATATGAAAACTTTGTATATCGATTGATGTTTGCTCCTTCTTGTATGTTTCCCCGGAGAGGATCCATCCCATGATAGTTCGTTGTGCAATCAGACTACCTTCTGGTCTCTTTATCAATCCTTCAAGTATTATTTTACTATACACTTCTGCTCCCAGTAGCAAGTCCACCCTCCCTGGACGATAGTAGTTGGGATCTGCTAATTCAAGATTATTTAAATGCGTCCACTGCTGCTGACAAACCATTGGAGTTGCACTGACTTCGCTCACCCTCCGTATAACTAATCCAGAGACTTCAACGTTGCAATCAGTTCGATTTAGAGGCTGAACGCTAAAGTTGGTTATGAATTTTCCGTGTGTGTTAACTTCCTCTATGGTAATAATGGTGGCATCGATTGGTGTTTTCTCCAGATGTAGATCTTGGGCCATAGTTTCCGAGATGAAGGATACCTTTTTTTTTATGTGATAGACTAGAGACTTAGGGAAAGCCCCCTTTGTACTGTTCGACAATCTATTTTTTCTTATAGAATGTCGAACAGCAGTTCTAGCGGGAAGATGAGAAGTAGAGAGAGAGAGAGAGAGAAGTACATAGGAAGGAGCTGCCACAACCTAGCCGCGCTATATTTTTTTTTTATTCCACCTACTTCCAACCATTTCGCGACTCTGGCATCGGGGCATTTTTTTGAGAAACAACTCGCTGGAGTGTTATGCCTCCTGAAACGAGTTGAATCTCTTCAACCAATCGATGACATGCGCTTGGTGGAGTAGGGAAGGACTAGCAAAGGCTATGACAGGAGGAATCAGGAATGTAAAGAAGGGAGAAGAAAGAAGGAAAGTTATGTGGGTGGAAAAGTGGAAAAGGCGAAGGACCGTGGGGCTGGCCGGGATTCGAACTCGGGACCTCTGGGATAGTAGTCAGGCGCCTTACCCCTAGGCTACCGAGGCTACCTGCGAACCTGGGTCGATTAAGGCACGAACGATTTGTTCCCTTCCGTTTGGGGCCACTACTTTCACTACGGCTGTTGCTACCAATACATGTTGGAGTTGATTCCTATGTACGTTGCAAGATCCTAGATTGACTGACACGGTGTTTCCATTTGATGTCTTCTCATTTGAAACTGTAGGTTGATTCTTGTTTGACACTGTGATTCCGACCGGTCCTCGTGGGAGCGTTTGCTGTTTTCTTTGATCAGGTAACTGATGACCATGGAGTAGTGTATGGTGACGTTGACGACATTGTCTGCATTTTCCTTCACTGGGGCAACTTGCTGCCATGTGTCCGTATCCGAGACAGTTTATGCAGCGTCCGTTAACTCTGACTATCTTCATTTTCCTAGACATAGCTGATGCCAAGAATACCGGACACTGTCTTAGGGTCTGTTTTTGCGAGCATACCGGACATGAAGCCTTTGCAGTTGTGTGGAACGATTTTACATAGGTCTTCCGATGATCAGATCTCACCGTTGTCCTCGTGTGAACTGTACCCTTTGATGCAATGGCTTCCAGAGTTCTGAACCTTGTTTTTAAAAAGTCCTGTAATTCCTTCCAGGTTGGCAGCTCCTTCCGTTCATTTGACATCTGTTCCCATAGTTGATGAGTCGTTGAGGGGAGCATTTTCAGAACGAGATAGTTTATCATAGGATCCCAGCTAGATACGTCCACCTTTAGGTTGTTTAATGCTAGAATACATTCAGTGGTGGTGTCCAGCAGTTGTCGTACACTTCTGGCTGTCTCCGTGGTTAAAATTGGTTGATTGAACAGTGTCTCCAATTGTGAGTTGACTAGTGTCTTCTTGTTGTCGTAAGATTCTTGTAGTAGAGCCCAGGCTGAATTATAATTTTCGTCCGAAATTTGTAAGTGACTGATAAGATTCTCCGGTTCTCCTTCCAAGAGAAGCTTCAAATATTGTAGCTTCTGTACTGGGGCATAGTAGCTATTCTCATGAATCATTGTCCTAAACAAATCGTGAAAGGTGGTCCATTTCTTATAATCGCCGCAGAATTTTGGGATGGCCAGTTTGGGTAGTTTTATTGTGGGAGCCTTGTTGGGAGCTTCATGAGAAACGTTGAAGGACGTCATGTTGAGGGGGCCCTGTTCATTATGCGACGTCGACGGTGTTAAAGTTTCAATGCACTCTTCCAAAAACTCTACATTGGTCATAAAATGTTCTTCCACCTCGTTGTATATGTCTTCCTCGAAATACTTGCATTTGCTCGCATCAAAGCTCTTTTCCGCAGATTGCTGCAGGAGTATTTTGGTGTGACGCTGATCGAAATCATGCCATAGATCTTCGAACTGGTTTAATTTCCTCTGGTAGTAAGCCTTGGTCCGCCACACCTTCGCCACCTTCTTAGCATTTTCTATGCATTTGATCAGTAGTTCTTGTTGGACTTGCTGTTTCTGTAGTAGGACATCCATGGTTAGCGGGTTGAATGCTATTGATAGTGGCTGGGTCGTCGAAGACACCTTCTTTACTATTTTATATTGTTTTATTTGCCGCGTCGCAGATTAAAAAATGGTTACTTGTAATATATGTGTTAATGTAATTTAGGACGAATGTAATAAATTTATTGGACTTCTTTATAATGTTTTGTTTGCCGTGATGCTGATTAAAAATGATTACTTGTAATATATGTGTTACTATAATTTAGGACGAATGTAATAAATTATTGGCCTTCTTTATATTGTTTTTTTTGCCGTGATGCAGATTAAAAAATGATTACTGTGTTAATGTAATTTAGGACGAATGTAATAAATTGTTGACTTTCTTTATATTGTTTTCTTTGCCGTGATACAGATTAAAATGATTACTTATAATACATATATGTGTTAATGTAATTGAGGACGAATGTAATAAATTGTAGACCTTTTTTATATTGTTTTATTTGCCGTGATGCAGATTAAAAATGATTACTTATAATATATGTGTTAATGTAATTTAGGACGAATGTAATAAACTGTTGACCTTCTTTATATTGTTTTATTTGCCGTGATGCGGATTAAAAATGATTACTTGTAATATATGTGTTACTATAATTTAGGACGAATGTAATAAATTATTGACCTTCTTTATATTGTTTTCTTTGCCGTGATGCAGATTAAAAAATGATTACTTGTAATATATGTGTTAATGTAATTTAGGACGAATGTAATAAATTGTTGACCTTCTTTATATTGTTTTATGAGTGAGTGATGACGCTCCTTGTTCTGTGGTGATGTTTGCTGTTGGGTCTCGCTGGTTAGCTATTCTTGTTGCTTCGTACGGTGGCTGATGTTGTTTAGCTTCCCAATAAGTTGACTTCTCACCTTGGTTCCACTTTCAAGTTTGCACGATGTTAATTATTCATCACTTTTGATCCGAATTCCTTATACGATTTCGCTTTGACCTTTCCACTGATCGCGGGTTTCAATTTTGCCTGTGCAATTACGAATTTCACTGAATTAGCACTTTAGATTTCGCCCAATTAGCACGTGTAACTATATAAAAATTATATTATTTCGCGCCTTAGATTTCACCGAATTAGCACTTTAGATTTCGCCGAATTAGCACTTTAGATTTCGCCCAATTAGCACGAGTGTATATAAAAATTATATTATTTCGCGCTTTAGATTTCACCGAATTAGCACTTTAGATTTCACCGAATTAGCACTTTAGATTTCGCCCAATTAGCACGTGTAACTATATAAAAAATTATATTATATTATCTTATATAATTATATTATCTCGCGCCTTAGATTTCACCGAATTAGGACTTTAGATTTCGCCCAATTAGCACGAGTATATATAAAAATTATATTATTTCGCGCTTTAGATTTCACCGAATTAGCACTTTAGATTTCGCCCATTTAGCACGTGTACCTATATAAAAATTATATTATTTCGCGCTTTAGATTTCACCGAATTAGCACTTTAGATTTCACAGAATTAGCACTTTAGATTTCGCCCAATTAGCACGTGTAACTATATAAAAATTATATTATTTCGCGCTTTAGATTTCACCGAATTAGCACTTTAGATTTCGCCCATTTAGCACGTGTATCTATATAAAAATTATATTATTTCGCGCTTTAGATTTCACCGAATTAACAATTTAGATTTCGCCCATTTGGCACGTGTATATGTGACGCGATTCGAGAAAAGGGACCTACTGTCCAAAAAGAAAACTTTACAGGAGAAGCGATTGAAAGAAAGACGGAGGAGAGCGAATACACTGAGCTGCCACTTTAAACACTTTTGAAGACACATTTGTAAATATTTATTGCTCAGAAAGTAATTGGAATAAATTAATTCTGATTGCACAGAATTAAAGAGGAGATTTAAAACCTTAAGAATCACTCATAATCCGAAAATCGATTTTTTGGACAGTAGGTCCCTTTTCTCGAATCGTGTCACATATATCAAAAAAAATTATATTAATTTCGGACTTTAAAATTCTCCCAATTGGCACATGTATATATAGAAAAAAATTATATTAATTTCGCACTTTAGATTTCACCCGATTAACACGTGTACATGTACAAAAAAATTATATTATTTCGCACTTTAAATTTCGCTCAATTGACACGTGTATATATAGAAAAAATTGTATTAATTTCGCACTTTAGATTTCACCCGATTAACACATGTATATGTACAAAAAAATTATATTATTTCGCACTTTAAATTTCGCTCAATTGGCACGTGTATATATAGAAAAAATTGTAATAATTTCGCACTTTAAAAATTCGCCCAATTGGCACATTTATATATAGAAAAAATTGTATTAATTTTGCACTTTAGATTTCACCCGATTAACACGTGTACATGTACAACAAATTATAGTATATTTCGCACTTTAGATTTTTACCGGTACCCGGCTCGAAGGACCATGTTCTATTTTGATATCTCCTATACTAAAAATGCTCAAAGTTATTTAGTTTCGTTTATACTATCATGAAAAAAGAACACCACCGTTATACTTAAAAAATTTATTTAATATTCACTCGTTACTGGTCATTCCATATGTTGATTAAATTAAATTATATTTCTACTTTGATTAAATTAAATTGTAGTTCTACTTTATCCAATTGAAAAATGTACTTTAATTTATTCACTCGGAAAACATTGAAAAAATTAATAAAATGAAAAAAAAAGGGAATTGCAAGAAAATTGTGCCAAGATGTCATAAAAATGTATTAAAGCTACAAGAATACTAATGCCAACGATTTTTGTGCACACTCACCCCAGGTCTCGTCTTTCGTTCGTCCAGTGGAAAAGTGTCCTCCGATTCCTATCGGAAACTTAGCAGAGCCTCTATGACCCTTTTGACCTTGCCTTGCTATCAGGATCTAGTGGGGATATTCTCTTTAGCTACCGAAATTTTGAGTATCTCTTCTTAGACCTTTAAGTTCGGTTGCGGACCCCTATGGTTTGAGTCTCGACTTAAAATCGATATGTAAAGTCTCCAATACCATAAAATACCAAAATATTGCGATAGGTGGCAGATTTTGGGTCGATAATGTCAAATGGGCTCTGACAAGTGGTTGTTTTTATTCCAGTGGCGGGCAAACCTACACAGCTAAAGAAATGCATTTGTGTAAAAGCTATCAAAAGCTTTCTAAAGCTTCACACTGTTATCCAGTATATGAGCACAAAGTCGCTCAAAATACGCTTCCACTCGCATGAAGTCTTAAAGACTGATATGCTTTTTTGTGTATATTCGAGTCATTTGACTTCGTATACATATTCAGAGCTTTAAAGCTCATTTGCCCGCGGGCATAGGAATGCCCAGCACTGTTTTATTCTGATTGTTTGTTTTTGTTTTGTGTTCATATCGAGGTAAGTATGCACATCTTTAATTATATTTTCTTTTTTTCTTTTTAGTTAATCATGTTCATTTTGATGGCATCTTCACAAACAATGGTAAGTAAATTTCTCTTGATTACAATTAAATATACTTAAGAACTAATCTGTGGTCACTTCATTTTAGGGTGTCTTCCTCGGGATGCTGGCTGGGGGTCACATTCCCGAACAATGGAGGAGAACATCCGATTGCTTATATGTCCAAGAAATTGAACGGAGCACAACGGAACTACACCATTACTGAGCTAGAATGCTATGCAGCCGTGCTGAGTATAAAAAAGTTTAGGGCTTATGTGGAGGGACTGACGTTCACAGTCATTACTGACCATGCAAGTCTAAAATGGCTCATGGGCCAGAAGGAGGTTAACGGCCGTTTAGCCCGGTGGAGTCTTAAGCTTCAGGGGTTCGATTTTACGATCGAACACCGTAAAGGCACCCACAATGTGGTTCCCGATGCCTTGTCACGCATGGATTGCGTTGACGAAATGTCCCTGTGCTTCGACGTGGACTTAAATGCCCCGTCTTTCAAATCCTCTGATTATCTTCGTCTGGTTGATAGCCTCAGACAAGCCTCACCGCAGCTACCAGACCTGCGGGTCGAAGATGGGTACGTTTTCAAGCGTACATCTCCACGTACTGGAAATCCGATTGCTGACGATCTGACATGGAAGTTGTGGATTCCAATGGAACTGACCGCGTCTCTCGTCGAGTCTTCTCATTCGCCTCCCCAAGCGTCGCATGGTGGAATAGGGAAGACCCTAGGCCGATTGCGATGCAAATACTTTTGGCCAGGAATGGCTAAACAGGTGAGGGACTTCATCGCCAACTGTGAGGTTTGCAAGACCACCAAAGCCCCCAGTTCAGTACTTCGACCACCTATGGGAAACCCCATGGATGCGTTGAGGCCGTTCCAATTTTTATACGTCGATTTCTTAGGTCCTTATCCCAGGTCGAAGAAAGGCCACACGGCAGTATTTGTTGTATTGGATGCTTTCACTAAGTTTGTCTTCCTGCACCCCGTGTCCGCTGAGACCATGGCGGTGTCCGTCAAATTTCTTGAGCAAACAATCTTCCACACCTTTGGAGTTCCTGAAACTGTCTTCTCCGACAATGGTCGGCAATTCACCTCCAAAGAGTTTGCTAAATTGTTAAGTGATTATGGCGTGCATTATGTGCTCACGGCTACGTATTCGCCTCCCCCCCAACGCCTCTGAGCGGGTGAATAGATCTGTCCTAGCCGCCATTAAAGCGTACTTAAAGGAGGATTATCGTGAGTGGGATAGACATCTTTCGTCCACTGAATGTGCTCTTCGTAGTACCCATCACGAGGCGATCGGCATGTAAAAGCATAGGTGTTTTTCACGCCAAAGACTTACGTCCTTGATTTCCTGGAACAAGCCTTCCTCTTTATTTTAATAATTTTTCGGTCAGGCTGTAGGTTTACTCTCGGCAAACTAGTTGCCTATCGTTCCAAGGGGAGGAATCCCATGCAATGTGGTATTGCGTGAGATTGACTCCCTGGAACGAGAGGAAACCGGTTTTGGCGAGAATATCTGAAAGCTTATGGGAACCGGAAGGGGACAATATGGAATTGCCTTCAGCCGGATCCTTGTATCTTCAGATATTTTTCCGAGAGAATCTACAGCCTGCTCAACTTGTAAATATTCGGCTTAAGCATTCTTTCAACGTCTTTCCTAATTTCTTTCTCACTTGTGTTGAAGCCCGGCTATCTCAGTCGTTATATCATGAGACCTCTTATCTCAGGGGATGAGTCGAGTCCCACGTTGTACCATTACTGAGCTCACCGAAAGCACAAAAAAAACGCTCGTTTTTCGGCTCCTCCCTGCCTCGCGAGTCGGCCTTGTGGACCCGAGGGTATGTAACGATCAGGTTTTTTATGGCCAAGAAAACTGGAATATTTACTTGCTTCCAGGACTGTCAATTAGGAATGAGAAAAAAATATATGAGAGAGAGTAGGCGGGAGAGAAAATTTGAGAGCGGGGTAGGCAGGACGATTGAAAAAAAAGAAGTCATAAAATTTCTGGGAGAAGAAAAAAAAATTGAAATTCAAAAAAAGAATTTTTTTTTACATTCAAGGAAATAAAATACTTGGAATTTTGAATTGTTTTTTTTTTTTTTATATATATGAAAAAACCAAGCTTAGGTGTAACCCTTTGTACTACCAGTCCGTCATGTCGTTCAGTTCATGGTGCAATGTCTAGTAGTAAGCTTGGTTTGAAGAATAGAGGAGAATAGGAAAGGTTAGAGGGGGTCTGGAGGGTGTAGAAGAAAATGACGATGGACCTCACGTTTGAACTCTAAGGTGTTGTACGAGTTCGGAAATACCGACTGCGGGAGATTATTCCACAGTCGAGTTGTTCTATTCATAAACGAAATTCTAAACCGTATTGTACGTGAACGAGGGGGCTGTAGGGTATGGAGGTGAGCCGAGCGGGCTAGTCTTGTGTTGCGGGAAAAGTATTGCCGTGCAGGCAGGAGGTCCTGAATTTCGGTGGAACAGTCGCTATGGTAATAGCGATAAAGTATGGAGAGGGCTGCTACATTCCTACGGTGGCTCAAGGTGTCTATGGAGGCGCGAAAGGGGCCATCACCAATGAGTTTGAGGGCACGATTTTGCACCTTGTCGAGACAAGCCAAGGTGGTTTTTGGGGCGCCTGCCCAGATATGTGAGTTGTAATCGAGGCGCGGCCGAATGTAGGATTTGTATATTGTAGCCAATGCGGCTGGCTGGAGGAGGAACTTGCATCTCTTGAGAAATCCAAGGCATTGGGAGGCTTGTTTGGCGATTTGGAATGTGTGATCGTTTTATCGCAGATGCTCCGTTAAAGTTACCCCTAGGATGTTGAGAGTTGAGTCAGCCGTTAGATTCTCTCCATCCACCGAGACAGGAGGAAGGTCGGTACAATTTTTGTTGGAGATCAGACAGTGCTTCGTTTTTGTGGCATTGAATTCGACGCGGTTCATTTCGCCCCAATGAAGAATCGATTCGATATCCCGGTTGATCGAAGCCGACATCATTTGACGGTGGTAAAGACAAGGTCTGGCACGTGCTTGTCTTATATTGTCGAAGGAGTAAGAGAAATTTAGAGTACCGTCATCAGCAAAGCAATGAAGTGGGTTGGAGGGGATTAAGAGCAGATCATTAATGAAGATTAGAAAAAGTGCGGGTGAGAGGATTGACCCCTGGGGAACTCCGGCCGAAATGGCGTGGGGGTTGGATTCGACGCCATCCAATACTACCTTGATTGAACGGCCTGAAAGAATGCTCTTAATCCAGTTCCTTAGAACTAAGTGTATACCAATAGCTTGGAGTTTATTCAACAGAGCTGGGTGCCATACTCTGTCAAAAGCCTTTGATATATCTAGAGCAACTAGGCTAGACTCCCCAAAGCTGTGAATGCTTTGGTTGATACAGTCCGGAGAAGTAAGACAAGGCAAAAAGTTTGCGCAGAGGTTTAGCCAAAGGTGAGGCACATTTTTTAAGTACCATAGGGGGGATTTTGTCGGGACCAGTGGATTTATTGGCGTCGAGTTCTTTGAGACACCTAAACACCTCGCGAGTCCTGAAGTGAACTCCGTCCATTGAGTGGGTGGTATTCTCGAGAGTGGGGGGTGACATAGCAGCATCGGGTAAAGAAGAATTTGCGGCGAACAGAGAAGCTAATAGGTCGGCATTGGGTTTGCTTTCTGTTATCACTTCCTTGTTGTGAATAAAAGGAGGTGTTGAGGAGGAAGTAAAATTCTTCTTGATGGCAGTTACCAAGGACCAGAAGTTTTTGCTGCCTGTAGTGGAGTTAAGAATCTTACTTCTCAATCTATCATCAAAAATGATGATTTGACTTTCCTGATGATGGAGTTACAGGGGTTTCTAAGTTTGACGTACTCACGACGAAGTGGCTCATTAGGCGAACGTCTGTATGCTCTATAGGCGGCTTCTTTAGCTGTGATTGCGTTCATACATTCCCCATTGAACCATTCGTTCGGCCTAGGCTTCACAGATTTGGTAGAGTGAGGGACGAACAAGCGCATACCCGCTCGAATAATTTTGGTGACGCAGAGGGCCGCATAGTTCGCACTGGCATTACGGAAACACAAATCCCAGTCAGTGGCCTGAAAGAAGCGAATAAGACCCAACCAGTTGGCTTTCCCATAGTGCCACACAGTTCTTTTAGGAGCTGTGGTGGTTGTGGTCGAGGATGGATATGGGAAATAAGCGCTAATTAGTTTATGGTCCGAGTTGCCAAGGGGTGAGCTAACGTTGATGGAGTACCGCGTCGGATGGGAAGTAAGAAACAGGTCAAGGAGATGGGCTCCTTGACCTGGAATATCAGGGACTCTCGTCGGACATTTGACAATTTGGTGCAAGTTGTTCAGGCTCGCAAAGAGCTCGGCGTGTTTGCCAGGAACACTGGTGCCATTTGAGTGATTATACTGGGTACCCATGAAGCAAAGTCGCGTACTAAAAATAATGAGGATTTAGCACGGGAATCTTAAAGAAGAAGAGGGCCGTACGTGGTGGTAAGGATACTGCGGAGAAAATTTTAAGGAATCGAATTGTACAGAACAATTTATGTGTATACTAGTGTTCGTCAGATGATGCGTGGCATCAACCTTGCCCAGAAGCAATATAAAGACGACTTGTTAAACTTCTGTTAATTGAGGATGCTGTAGAAGTGTATAGTGAGCAAGATTTAGTGTTAGCAAGCTTTTGCCAATCAAATAAGAAATTACGTCTCCAGTATCTGCAAGGGCAGAAAATTTGTCTAGTGAAACCCTCAGCAAGGAAGGTTCATCAATGATTTTGGACCTGGCAACCTATTCGAAGTATATTTAAAACCATATTTATTGGAAGCGTACAGACCTGGGCGATAGTTTCATCGTTCGTGGAGCGGTGTGTGTCACCGAATTTAAAGTTGCGGTTACTGATCCTGAACCTTATTGCCTCATATCTAAAGATATAGTTAATTTCTGTGATGGTGATACAATTAAACATTAGGAAGAAGATGAATCGCTAAATGTGTTGGGTATTTCTTTTCGAATATATTTGAATGTCTAAATTCTTTTCTACACTATACACTTGCATGTTGCGTTTACAGACATTAGATATTGACTTCATTTTATCACCACTAAAATAATTTTTTTGATTATCACATATTTAAATAACACTCTCAATAAAAAGAAAGTAACTCATAGAAGTACAAATAATATATACCTACAAAGGAAGACAAAATAATTTAATTTTTTTACTTAAAAGTTGTGAATTTATCATACATTTCTTTTAATGGTAGTTATAAACAAAAAAAAAAAAAACATTAATCATTTATATTTTTCTTGCGTTTGTTAGAATTTTTCTTCTTGTTGTTCACGGTTAAATTTTTTTATATATTGATAATTGTCATATTGGCTGTGCAACTAGACGTGCTGGTACCAGAACGACGAGGTTTTTTTTGAATAAATATTGAGTGTTTACGAAAGTTGATAATTATATTGTCATAATTTTTGTTGAAGGTTGTCTGTTGAACATTTAGGGAAATTCTACACTTGTTACTTATATGGTCATAATTTTTTTTTGTTCTTGTTTGAATTTTTTTTCTTGAGTGTTAGTACGCGTTAATTATACTAATAAGTGGTTGAACTTTGGATTTTTTTTTGTCTTCCATCTACTGATGGTCAGCTCAGGTTATCTAAAATAAATATAATAATTATAATGTCTGGTTAAAGAGGAGTTTTTTTTTGGGATGGTTGAGCGGGGTTTGATTTTCTTTCAGGATTCTTCAGTGGTGCCTGTTCATGCGGCTAATGGTACTCTACGGTATTAATAGTCGTGGGAACGGATGGCGACTGCCCAGTTTCTGGGGTAGTCCCGAATAAGACTGAAAGGAACTATGAATTAGTATCGTGACACAGGTAAGTGGTGAACCATATTCGTTCAGGCCCGGCCACACACCCCACGACCCACCCGGCAAGCTAGATAACTCCGTGTGGCCGGCAGCATATCCCCCTAACAGAAGGATCGACGATTAGGGAAGATAGGATTTTCCGAGTATTTTTTTTTATGTATGGTATTGCGTCTTTGGTCATGCTTTTCCGGGCTTCTGACTGAAGGAGCAATACCTCGCATGAATGGCGCCCAATATTTCATCGCGCTATTATGCTGTTACAACAATCAACTCTCATTTACCTGCTGAACTCATTAAAGGTTCTCAAGATTGACCTCATATACAGAATCTTCCTCTAGCCGAACCTCACTTCACCAATCCCAGCAAGGTCGATGTTTTATTAGGAGTGGAGGTTTATGCCCGCATATTATTAGCTGATCTACAAAAGAGACCTCCCTGTTGTCCAGTTGCACAAAATACTCAGCTAGGTTGGATCCTTTTCGGCGAACTTCCTACTGATGTATACGAGCTCCGACAAAACGCGCCGTCTAATGCTATTACGTCACTACACTGTAACATCGAAACTGATAAGCTCCTTCAACGATTTTGGGAAGTCGAAGAGACTGTGGAGCCCCGACAACTAAGCGAGGAAGATGTTAAATGCGAACAACACTATGCGTCAACTCATCGTCGTATATTGATGGAAGATATATTGTGCACCTCCCGTTCAAAGACCTTAAGCCCCCGAGCTTGGGAACTCACGAGAGCTGGCAATAAAAAGACTCAAGGCTATGGAAAGAAAACTGGAAAAAATCCCTTCATTTACGCAGATTATACCAAATGCCTTCAAGAATACATTGAACTTGGGCATATGAAACCTTCCACCACAACTGAATTCAACCATTTGATGACAGACCCATCGGGGATCAGCGGATACACCCTAAATTACTTACCTCACCATGCCGTGTTTAAGGAAAGTAGTACTACACGTCTGAGAGTTGTATTTGATGCATAAGCTCGCACTTCCAATGGGATTGCCTTGAACGATACATTACTAACCGGTCCAAAGCTGCAAGAAGATCTAATCGACGTCATTTTACGCTGGAGAAAATATCCAATTGCTTTTACAGCAGATATAGCCAAAATGTATAGACAGATCAAAGTAATTGACAAACACATACTATACCAATGCATACTTTGGAGAAGCAACCCTAATGAGAGAATCCAGGATTATGATTTATCAACAGTCACTTTCGGGGCAGCCTGCGCCCCCTATCTCGCTATGAGAACCATAAAGCAGCTGGCGTATGATGAAAAGGAAGCGTATCCCCTAGCACACACGGTTGCAAGTCAAGATTTCTATGTGGATGATGTTATGTCTGGTACTTATGACCTAGAAACAGGATTAACCCTAGAAAGGTACGGTTAATTTGCAGGCTGTTATAGGTACATATGAGTAAAATTTACTCACTTGTGGATTTTCATGTTTTTTGGACTGATATTTTTATTTTTTCAGGTAATTTTTTTTTAAATAAAAAGTATCATTAGTATTAAGAACATTATTATTTATTTTAAAAAAAATATTTAAATATTTAGTCCAATCAATCTAAAATAGCCCCATGCAATTTTTGCGTTAATTGCCAAAATATGGTCACATGTGAGTAAAAATTACTCACAGTACCTTTCTAGGGTTAACATTACAAAGTCAACTTATCTCTGGAGGTTTTAAGCTGAGAAAATGGGTTAGCAATACTCCAGCTTAAACTGAACATTTATCATCTGAACAAAAGGAAACTTCATATCCGACGTTGCTCGACCCTGATCATGGTATCAAAACCCTTGGAATTTGTTGGTATTCCATCCATGATGAATTTGCGGTCAAAATTTCGGAAGTTCAAAACTCAACTCACCTCTCGAAGCACTCGCTACTTTACCAAATCGCATCTTTATTCGATCCCATCGGCTGGTTGGCACCCTGCATTGTTCTAGCCAAAATCCTGATGCAACAAGTTTGGTTAACAAGTGTTGGATGGGATGATCGCCTACCGGTGGACATACAAAAAGATTGGGACAAGCTGCGAGGCGAATTTCACTTACTCAAAACTATACGGATTCCACGATGGATTGGGTCAACTGCAGATACTAGGGGAGAGACGCAATGAAACGGACATTAAAATTTGAGAAAGATTTTTTAACAAAAATAAAAATCTGAAAAGATACCAACCACTTTAAATTAACCTTTAATTAACTGAGTAGAGAACACGCAATCATTTATTATTTAAAAGATAACAGAAAATTATAAAAACAATTATTTTTGAATAGTCGCTTTTGTCCGTTTCATAACACACTACGCTTTGAATAGGACAGTAGGTGTTATGAAACGGACTAGAGTGCACGAGTGGTACTTTACACACATAATATAGTTAAAATTAAAGCATATTCTTATTTAAATATCCTTTATTCAGTAATCATTTTTATGTTCTGATGTTTATTTAATTGCAATTATTAATTAAACTTCATGGCGCAGAATAGGCTCGCGAATATTTTCGGTAGAATTTTGCAGTAAAAGTGGTGAAATATTGTGTTTTATCACTTTTTACTGAACATGGATAATCAGTGATTAGTGATTTAATTAAAAAAAATTAAAAACATTGAGTGATTAAGTGTTTTTAAGTGTCCGTCTCAATGCGTCGACGCCTGTCCGATTCAGTGCGTAACTAACCTTAAAATTAAATTGACAAAATGCACGAACACGGAACAAATTTTAAAAACTATTTAACTTTTAATATGTCACTTAATTATGTATAATGTCACATAAATCACCTAAAATACAATAAAAGTAATAAATTGCCTTTAGAAATTCTTATAAAAACCATTTTTTTTTACTTTTTAAAGATAAAAACGCTTACGTCTCATACAATCAAGACAAATGGCCGCCTGCAACTGTGCTCTTTGTGGTGTAGTCTATGAACATCACTATTGCCAACAACAAAATTTTGATACATTAGTTCAGTAACTTTTCCTAAAACAGATACTGTCCGTTTCATGACGCGTCCGATTCATTGCGTATCTCCCCTACATCTATACAATTACATGGGTTTTGCGACGCTTCCACAAAAGCATATTGCGCGGTCATCTACACTAGAGTTACACTCCGATCTAGTGAGGTTCAAGTTTCGCAATTTACTTCAAAGACCAAAGTTGCGCCGGTTAAACCAATAACACTGCCTCGGCTTGAATTTTGCGCAGCTGTTTTGTTATCAAAATTACTTCATAAGGCTAAAGGCTAAATGTGTCATGGCAATTTGGATATTTATACCTGGACCGATTCGACGATAGCACTTAGTTGGATTCACGAGAAACCCACGAAATTGAAAACGTTCGTATGCAACAGAATAGCTACCATTCACGCCAAGACATCCGTTAATCGATGGCGTCATGTGCCATCTACGGACAATCCAGCAGACTGCGGCTCACGAAGTCTGTTACCATCCAAATTCATAGAACATCATTGAAGTACGAGTGTGAGGACGGCTAGAGCATTCAGATCTAAGTTACAATGAAAAACATCCGATCATACTGCCAAACCAACACTATTTTACGAAACTGGTTGTAATAGACGCACATCATACAACCCTACACGGGGGACCTCAACTCATG
This sequence comes from Thereva unica, assembly GCA_949987705.1. Lineage (NCBI taxonomy): Eukaryota > Metazoa > Arthropoda > Insecta > Diptera > Therevidae > Thereva > Thereva unica. The sequence goes on along the minus strand of OX465281.1, from coordinate 152,527,043 downwards.
TTAGCCTACCTGCGTAAAACGTTTTGGATACCAAATCCGATGAATTTATTACGGCACGTGCCCGGTGCTTTAAACAAAGAGCTGCAATATCCTCTCAGCTCATGGCTAATTTACCATCACCACGCTTAAAGATTTCAAGGCCCTTTACACACAGGGGTAGACTATGCGGGCCCAGTTTTTACACGAGCCTCAAAAGGCAGAGGCAGACTGGTCTCGAAAGGATACATCGCATTATTCGTCTGTCTGTGTACGAAGGCGATACATTTAGAAGCGGTGAGTGACCTGTCCACTCAAGCTTTTATGGCGGCACTGAAACGTTTTACGCCCAGAAGAGGACTATGTTCGGACATATATTCGGATTGTGGCACCAATTTTGTCGGGGCTAACCGAACACTTCAAGAGGACTGTCGGAAGGCTATACGATCAGCAACTCAAAGCACTGCAGCAAGCGTAGCCGATCATGGCATACAATGGCACTTCTCTCCACCATATTTGCCCCATCTCGGTGGGCTCTGGGAGGCTGGTGTTAAATCGATGAAGCACCATCTTAGACGTGTACTCGGAGACACATCACTTACATTTGAAGAGCTAGCGACAGTTTTATCCCAAATCGAAGCGTGCCTTAATTCTAGACCGCTCTGCTCTAAGTCGACTGATTCCTCAGACCTTTCTGTGCTAACTCCAGGACATTTTTTAATTGGGGATTCACTGTTAGCACCACCAGAACCAGATTAATTAGATACAAAACTTCACCTTTTATCTCGTTGGCAGTTGCTACAACGTCTTATGCATCAGTTTTGGAAAAAATGGTCTCAGGAATATCTTGCGCGCCTTCAACAAAAACCCAAATGGACCAATATCAAGGGCAACTTACATATTGGAAACCTTGTCATCATCAAAGACGAAAGGATGAGCCCCACCCAGCGGCGTCTCGGCAGAATCATAGAAGTACACTAGGGAGCACTTGATTACCCTCACATGAAATTTCGATGTAAAACTTGCTGCAGCAAGCCTATCCCTGCGAAATTTTTGTTAAATATTTCTGGTCCGTTATTTCAAAATTCCTAGTAATCAAAATAATTCAAAGAACTAAAAGTAACGGGAAATTCCAATTTTTGAATATTATGTGTTTTGCAAGAGGAGCACTTGATTACCCTCATCAATTTCTTTCTGTTATTATTAGCATAAAAGTGCAGTGAAGCTGAGGAATTTGTATTTAATTAAACTTTTACTTCTTTCAAATAGTGTTTTTAAGTGTTTTGCGTGTCAGTTTGAAAATATGGGTCGCGGGAAAACTCTATCCCAAGAAGAAATAGGCAAAATTCTTGCATTCAAGCAAAAGAATTATTCAAACAGGGAAATCGCGAGGAAAATTGGACGAAATTCGTGGACTATTAACAACTTTTTGAAAGACCCCGAAAATTATGGGCCAAATAGAAAAGGCCGCACATCAACGGCGACAACCGAGCGGGAGAGTAGGTCAATTTTACGTGAAGTGTCCAACTCCATGTCAACCGCTCGAAAGATAAAGGAAAAAGCCGGAGTTTCAGCGAGTGTTTGGACGGTTCGGAGGGTAATTAAGCAATCCCCAAAGATTCGCCACAAAATACTACAAAAAAAAACGCTCTTGCTTGAACGTCATAGGGATGCCAGATTAAGGTTTTGTAGAAATTATCTAAGTTGGAGGAGTGAGTGGGAACACGTGATTTTTTCGGACGAGAAAAAATTTAATCTGGATGGTCCTGACGGGTTTCAACATTATTTCCACGATATGCGAAAATCTGAGCTGTTCCTATCTCGTCAGGACCATCCAGATTAAATTTTTTCTCGTCCGAAAAAATCACGTGTTCCCACTCACTCCTCCAACTTAGATAATTTCTACAAAACCTTAATCTGGCATCCCTATGACGTTCAAGCAAGAGCGTTTTTTTTGTAGTATTTTGTGACGAATCTTTGGGGATTGCTTAATTACCCTCCGAACCGTCCAAACACTCGCTGAAACTCCGGCTTTTTCCTTTATCTTTCGAGCGGTTGACATGGAGTTGGACACTTCACGTAAAATTGACCTACTCTCCCGCTCGGTTGTCGCCGTTGATGTGCGGCCTTTTCTATTTGGCCCATAATTTTCGGGGTCTTTCAAAAAGTTGTTAATAGTCCACGAATTTCGTCCAATTTTCCTCGCGATTTCCCTGTTTGAATAATTCTTTTGCTTGAATGCAAGAATTTTGCCTATTTCTTCTTGGGATAGAGTTTTCCCGCGACCCATATTTTCAAACTGACACGCAAAACACTTAAAAACACTATTTGAAAGAAGTAAAAGTTTAATTAAATACAAATTCCTCAGCTTCACTGCACTTTTATGCTAATAATAACAGAAAGAAACTGATGAGGGTAATCAAGTGCTCCTCTTGCAAAACACATAATATTCAAAAATTGGAATTTCCCGTTACTTTTAGTTCTTTGAATTATTTTGATTACTAGGAATTTTGAAATAACGGACCAGAAATATTTAACAAAAATTTCGCAGGGATAGGCTTGCTGCAGCAAGTTTTACATCGAAATTTCATGTGAGGGTAATCAAGTGCTCCCTAGTGTATATCCGGGAAGAGATGGACTAGTGAGAGTCGCTTTGATCAAGACGCAAAAAACCACACTAAAACGCCCTATCGCTAAACTATGCATATTACCAATAATTGATAACTATGAGACGTCACACCACACTACTAACTAAACATTCCCAAATAAACTTATTTATAAATAATCTATGTATAATAAACACATCTTTATTAAATTAATGCAACAAACCATAATGAATTAATCTTTAGTGAATTAAATATAACACATTATATATAATATATTGACTTTAGTGTATTAACTATAGTGAACTATAATAAATTAACCGTCAAATTATTAGTATTTCGATTGTTAGTTAGCTCCACGTCGCGCTTCGACATCTATGCATTACATGTTCAGCCTTAATCAGCAGCATCACAAACGAAGGGTACTTCTTTTAACACAACCATGTTGTGTCAAGGCGGCGGAGTATGTTGGAGCCACAACCCAGCCAGACAAGCTTTATATAAAAATTGTATTGAAAAAATAACGAATTTCTTTCCAGAAATTTTAGTACAGGCCACCGATAGTCAAGTTGTGCAAAACAACTAAAATTCATGACCAACATTTCCGGCACGCCTCGTTTTTTCATGCTCCAACAATAAAAACCGGAGAGACAAAGGGAACTTGCTGATAACACGCCGACAGAAGCAGACATAACGTAATCATTGACGCCACAGTACATAAGACTTGTTTTTCAAAAGTTAATTAAATTTGCGATATATAAATTAATCATTTTTTCTTGTAATGTTGCTAACACTTTCTTTTGCTTTCGTTTTTATAATTTTGCATATTTTTACGTTTGTTTAAAGTGTGATTACAATAAACATGGCGGAATGAGTTTTCTTTGTTTTCACATAAGTATTTTACATCACAGTACTTATTTACAAAAACAAGCATTTTTTTGGATTGTTGAAACAGCCCTCTTGAGATGGCCGCCATGGACCAAACGATATATTGCGTATACTATATTACTAATGGTCTTCTACTTATCATACGCTTCCATTTGATACTCATGTCGACGCGGAGGGCCAGTAAGTTAGTTAAGTTAGATAGGGAAAATAGGTATAAGCATAGCCTGTAAGTTTGTTATTATAACATAATAATAAATATGCTTATTAAAAAAAAAAAGATACTCATGTCGAAAGGATTCTGAAGAGAATGGCAACCCACCCTCCTGAGGAGGCCGCCATGAATCTAAAGACATAGCTTATTGCATTCGACTTATGATGCCCTATCATTTGATACCCATGTCGAGGGGGTTGTAGAGAAAATGTTAATCCGCCCTCTTGAGATGGCCGCCATGGACCAAACGATATATTGAGTATACTATATTACTTATGGTATTCTACTTATCATACTCTTTCATTTGATACCCATGTCGAAGGGGTTGTGAAAAAAATGGTAATTCGCCCTCTTGAGATGGCCGCCATTGACCAAACGATAAATTGAGAATACTATATTGCTTATGTTGATCTACTTATCACACCCTTTCATTTGATACCCATGTCGAGGGATTGTGAAGAAAATGGTAATCCACCCTCTTGAGATAGCCGCCATGGACCAAACGATATATTGAGTTTACTATATTGCTTATGGTGTTCGACTTAACATACCCTTTCATTTGATGCCCATGTCGAAGGGGTTGTGTAGAATATTTCAATCTGCCCCCTGAGGCGGCCGCCATGGATATAAAGGTATATTGAGTATACCATATTACATTATCGTAGGAGCTAAAGCTGTATGCAAAATTTCAGCATGATAGCATATCCGGAAGTATTTGAAAAATCGATTGCAAAATTTGTTCCGTGAAGATAACAGTAATCCGTCTTCTTGAAACCTCCGCCATGGATCTAACGGTGTAATGAGTATACCATATTGCAGTGTCATCGGAGCTGAAGCTCTGTGCAAAATTTCAAGGTGATCGGGTAACCGGAGGTATTCAAAAAATCAATTGCAAAATTTGGACCGGACAAACAGACAGACAAGAAAGCGAGCTAATAAAAACGTTTTAAAATTACTAAAAAAGGACGAAATAGAGCCAATTTTAGCATTAAAATTGCTTATAACTTCAAAAGTAAAGGTCGTAGCATAAAAGTGGTTGGACATTATTCATACGCAATTATTCAAGATTTCCAATTTTGTAAAAAAAATTAACTACGTATTATTTAGAGAAAAAGGGGTTGAAGTTAATTTTAGTGAAAAAAGAACTAAATTTTAACTTTGACGGCTCATAGCTCCAGAAGTTAATGGGTTGAAACCTTGATTTTTACAGTTTTAAATAGGTAGGATAAGAGTATTCTGCATTAAATACCTCATGGGGTTACAAAAATACAGGTTGCATGAAAATATCTCATGGGGTTAGATGAATACAGGTTGATATGTAAATCTCTACCCAAAAAATTTCAAAACGCCCTAACGACTAAACCGTTACGATTTCCCACCTCTCCCTCATATGATTTTTTATTCGCCTATCCAAAACCTATCCAACCTTTATTTTGTACAGGTTGTCTATCACCCGATATATCAATTTCTTTTTAACTCACTTTTTTATTTTATATCACTTTTTTCTTTTATATTTTCACAGTCATAGTCACTAATTCATCCACCTTCGTTATTAATTTCAAAAACCGAGTTTCAAATTATTTTTATTTTAAAAAAAGACAGGAAGGAATTTCACTCGATCACTAGATCCTCAATCTTCAGAAAGGGATCCTACCGACTGCGCCACTTAACTGTTTTGTTTTCTCTTCAGAGAAAAAACAATAAACTTTTAAAAAATTCAAAAGAAAACTTAAGTTTCCGGCAGAAAATTATTGGCTTCGATTCCCAGATCCGACGAATCGGAAGTGAGTGCGAATTTGACACTTAGCGATTCTCAAATCAGCGGCCGTGGATTTCTCTTTAACATTTTCCTAAGAACCTAAGAAATTCCGACATCGCGTATTTCATAATCGCGTGAGTCTTCATTCCGAATTTTTGATTCATGCCTCGTGCACAATGAGAAAGTGGATTTATTTTATGTTTCGTCCCGCTCATTCCACTGCCTAATTCTCTATTTCCATCTCAAGTCAAAATTTTAAAACATCAGTTAAAGTTGGTTCTACTTCAACTTCAACACTCAAATTTCGGAAATTCGGAATAAGCAAGTGGCATCTGGTTCTCACACTAATTAACAAGCAGAATTATTGTACCAAAGTAGGCTATTTATGTTGATTATTTTGTATTGAAAAATATAAAATATATTAAAAATAAAAAAAAAATTGCGACTAAAGTCATTTGAGAGCTTTGCGAGTGCATAATTTGTGAAAATTGAGTTAATAAAAATCTTATTTTCCGTTTTTTCTCGTTCGGGTCATTAGATGGAAGCACTTACATTATTTTTCCGAAAGAGATAGTCTGAATTAAAATTCAGTTTACAGGATTCTCTCCAAAGACAATCGATTTTACTTAAAAAATAAGTAAATTTTATTTTAAAATTAAGTCAAGACCGGTCACAACAAATTTTTAGCTAAGATAAAGAATTCTTTTGGTAGTTTCTTTAGTGAATATTTTTAATTTAGCAGCTGTTATTGACATTTTTTAAATTATGTCCGAAAGTTTACTTCAACACTGTGCACATAGCAAAATTAGCACTTTAACATTATGAACACGGCATTAATTGAATCCGCTACTAGGGATTTGAGAATCACAAAGTGTCAATTCGCACACACTTCCGATCCGCCGGATCTGGGAATTGAGGCCATTTATTTCAAATTAACTTAGGTTAATTAATTTTAACAATACGTCTACTCTTTAGAGAGACCGCGAAAAAACTGCACTGAGAATTTTCTTCTTTATTCTTAGTTGCTGGAAAACGTAAAATTCTTACAGCATTTTCGTTGACAAAACTTTTTTTCTAAGTTCCATATTTATGTATTTTCTTGAAGCTTTATGTTGTCTGGATCATTTCCGTTTACGTTTAGCTGAGCTACGAATTACGTTTAGCTGAGCTAAAATTTTCAGTTTTCAGCGTTATCGAACCACGATTCTATGTCATGGTCATCGAGAGCCTAAGGCCTAGGCTGGAATTCTACTATTTATATGTATCACATTTTCTATCACCAAATCGGGCTTTAATATTCGCTTCGGAATTCGTGATGATATTCGCCATAAACCGCATTCAGGTCGTTTGGTCACTGAATAAAAAATCGAGCTCTCATCTGAATGTGCTGATTAGCTTGCACTTTAATGTTTGCCTTCAGGTTCTAGGACTGCAACTCAAGCAGCATCATTAACTTCAATATTTCATTCTCCCTGAAAATAATGTCCCAGCAGATATCTATTGTATATAATTCCTTTGTCTTGATAAACTGAAAACAGGATGCAATAGGCTCTTACGATATCCAAAGTAAATTGCTCTTTCGAAGATAATCTTGACGCAAATACAGTCACAACAAACTAACTTTAGAATGTAGAATTACTACTAATTTACACTCTTGCAAACAAAACTTGCATAAATAAAGTAATTAAATTATGGTAGTGACATTTATAAAACTTCTTACATTATGCTCCTGTGACTGCCCTACATTAAGTTATAAAAACTGCATTTTTATTTGCATTTAGTTCAAAATAAGCTGGTACGAGGGACGATCCCTTGGCTAATAAAAACTTTTCAGCATTGCATGTTTCTTCCGTAAGTTCGCAAAACGTAGAAGATGTTCTTATTAAAGTTTAACAAAGGAAACTTTTCTTACATATTTATAGCATCCTGACCCAAATCACAGCATTCTCTAAGTAATAGTGTTCGTCGAAGTTGTTTCATTCCATTGTTAGCTCCACAATTTCTGAAATATATTCTGAATTTGATCCTCCCTTCGGCAGATAAGAATCGGTGAGGGTGGGGTGTCGACTTTGTTAAATCCCTTTGAAAAATTTATGAAGGAAAAAGGAACTGGAATCAGAAAACATAGAAAGTCGAAATGTTTACCAACCGGCATTGAGTTACGCGTGTCCCTTTGAACTGCCACCTTCCGGCTGTTCTTACGATAAACAAGGCAATAAATCCCGGAATTGTCGTCAGGTAAACTATGAAATCAAAGCTGGTGAACGTAAGAGTTTTCTTTTTCTCTAGTAAATTCGTCACTTTGCTTTGTTAGTGTTCTTACAATATAAGGTGCCAAAGATTACTGATTTAGTGGAAAATTAAAATGCTACTCTTGTTTTAATGCAAAATTTGTTTGTTGGTGGAGAAAAATTGGCTGGTGTTCATTTTCTCTGGAAAATGTGCATTTACGAAAATAGCATGTTTTTTGAAAACACTTTTATCTTTCGTCCTTGGATATGTAAATTATTCTTCCACCATATTCTGGTTAGCTTTTTCAAGGAGTGGGTTCAACTTATTAACTTCCCAGTATGGGAAAGTTATTGTAATCGGTCCGAAAATCGAAATTGAAATTTTCAACGTATTTTCATTCTTCAAGGTCCGAAAAGCATTTCAAGCAGAAAATTGGGTGGAAGTATATGTGTGTGTTCGCACGTACATATGTGTCATTTTGTCCTACACGACATCGCGCGATCCAAAAAAGATTACGACTTCGTTGAGGTGCGGTTCGAAGCGTATTAACGGAAATATGATCTGAAAAGTTTTTTAAAATATTCGGTCGAGCCGTTTTTTGGTTTGAATGACATAAGTGATTTTTGTACCTGCACGATATCGCGCGACCCATAAAGATATCGGCTTAGTTGAGGTGCCGCACAGTGGGAGATTTTGTTTTTTTTTACTTAAAATCTAATATCTCAAGAAAGAAAAAAGATAGAGCACTCATTTTTTTTTATTTTCTTTGTAATTGAATAGGGAATTAAGGAAAAGTATTGAGAACGTGAGAGTATGAAAACCTAACCTGCAAATTGTTGTTAAACCTGAGTTTTCGTTTTGGGCCATTTAAGTACTCCACATTTATTGCCTACTACATAAGAAACAGTAAGTAAAAAAAATAATTTTTTATCCTTTAACAGTTTGGGATATATTGAGAATTGAGGATTAACAACAATTTGCAGGTTAGGTTTTCATTTTTTTACGTTCTCAGCATTTTTCCTTAATTCCCTATCCAATTACATAGAAACATCGTGCAAAACTTTCATTACTTTTACAAACATCACGAATTTTCCAAACCTTGGATCAGCACTTTTTTCGGGGAATTGCAACACTTTTTGACGGGGAATTGAATTGGAACTATGCGTGATACAGTTTCAGGAAATTGCGGCTCATCCCGGGATTTCCAGTAGTTACCGCAAAATTTGTCCTTTTTGGTGAAGTCTGAAAAGTACTTTACATTGATTAGTTTTGCTAATATCTCCGGAAAGCTTTGGAATTTCCAAATGAAGTAAATCATTTCCTATTTTATCAACCGCGCCGGCACTTCAAACCGCTCAATACATATTCGAATACCCGCTATAGTGTATCGAACGAAGTATGAAGGAAATGTTTGTGTGCTAACGTTCAGGAAAACAAATTCTCTAGCTTCTCTCAAGATTACTCTATCACCAGTTCCCATACTAGTCAATTTCCCACTAGTGCTAAACATAATTACTATTTTGCAAAAAGTCAGTTTATTCCATCTTCGTTCATCATACTGGGAAGTTAATCGTTTGGACCGAACGGATCAAACCCACATCCCAACTAGTTTTCATTTTAATTTTAATTGGGCTATTTTTAAAAGGCATTTTCTAGCTTTTTGATGAACCTTTTGTGAAGATGTATAATTACACTGGTCTGCAAAAAACGGGTCATTTTTTCTCCTTTCCAATTTAATAGTCGTATCCTAAGTATTTTTTCGCGCTAAATCCGAATCCGTTGGCCAAATTGCCCTATCACGTCAGGATTTTGAGCAATCCTAACCTAAAAGTGCCAAAAAGCGTGTTTTTTGCACTTTTGCGCGTTAAATATCTCAAATCTATGGAATGGTAGGGCAAATCGGACGACGGGATCGTTTTCAGCATGCCAAAATCTACAGAAAACCATGTCAAAAGCGTTAAATTTGAAAAAACTTTTTTTTGTAATACTGAAAAGAAAAACTTCGGTGCAACGATGATATCATGTGTTAATAAAAATCGTCGATTTCGCGCCAAGAAGTTTTTCTTTTCAGTATTACAAAAAAGGTTTTTTCAAATTTAACACTTTTGAAATATATACATAGTTATTTTAGAAATCAGAATTTAGAGCGGAATTTGGTTAAAAACAATAATAATGAGAATGGAATTTATAACGTAGCGAAATTAACAAACAATTAAAAATTTTGAGACCTGTGCATAGTATATATCGGCACATTTAATAATTTGAAGCACTATAATATTATTTGTATGCATAATAAAGATTATATATTTTTTGCATTTGTGAGTCGAAATTTTAGTACAAAAGCAACTAGAATTTAATGCTTGGTTTATATTATATATTAATCTATGTATCTAACTAAATAAAAGGAAATTGTGAACTAAGGCGTGTGCGTTTGTATTTTTTCATGCATTTTTTCTACCCGCTACACATGATCACCAAGGAACGTTTATTAACTGTACAAGAGCGGTTTCAAATTAACCCTATAGTTGGTAAACATTTTTTGGTGGTTCCATCCAGGAACTTAGTACATAGCTCGTTAACAATTTTTTTAATACGAGAGAAGTAAGTACTAAAGGTACCGAAACACTTTTCTTCGTGTAATACCCCACGTCGCATGATGACCACTTTAACCCTAGGACCCTACACTATTCAAATATAACAAATCTCCTACATAGGGGTTACGTGCACCCCAGTATTTTAACTCGATACCGTTAAGTGAGTTTTCATTGTAGATAGGCATTTTTTTTTAATTTTAATCAGCAGAAGGTGCAGAATCGCGTGGTATATGGCAAAATAGCATTAGATAAAATTTTGCCCGAAAAAAGTGCAATTAAAAACATGAACAAAATTATTTTTGCAATTTTTATTAAAATTTAAGGAAAAAATTATTAAATTTTTTTCGTGCTTTTTTAAATAACTTTAGGCTTGAGTACTAAAGAAAAAGGTATAAATAACACGTAAAAAATGTATGAATCGAAAATTCGAAGGATATCAGAATTTTTGCAAGCGATGAATATTATCAAGAAATCAAGTATAGCAATAATAGTGGGGTTACACTAACCCCAACGTTTAAACAAATATTCACTGTGTCACTTCTAAAATAGAACTAAAGATTTTCTCTGCAGCACTCTTCTCTATACTGGTCCCCCTCCTAATGGTAAAAATCGCTTGGCCCTACCACTAATACAGCCGAAACGCCAGGGCCGGTAAAACTTTGTAGGTTTTTTTTTTATGTGGCAGTGCTAAGCTTAGGAGTCACCCTTTGTACTACTAGTCCGTCATGTCATTTGTCACATCATGGTGCAATGTCTAGCAGTAAGCTTAGTACGGGGAGGGATGAGGGGGGGGGGGGTATAGGTTAAGGGTTAAAAGGTACGGGGGGGTATTGAAGAAGGTGGTGATGAACCCTGCGTTTGAACTCTTGGATGTTATAGGAGCTCGGAAATACTGACTGCGAGAGACCATTCCACAGTCGAGTTGTTCTATTAACAAACGAATTCATATCTTGTTGAGTGCGTTAAAAGGGTAGTTGCAGGTGAAGGGAATGAGACGAGTGGGCTAATCTGGTGCTGCGGGTATAAGATAGCCGTGGAGGCAGGAGAGCGTTTAACTCGGAGGAACAGTCACTATGATAGTAGCGATAAAATTTTGTCAGTGCTGCTACATTCCTACGGTGGCTCAAGGGGTCGATGGTGGAGCAGGCGGTGTCGTCATCAATTAACTTGAGCGCCCTTTTTTGCACCTTATCTAGCCATGACAAGGTGGTTATTGAGGCGCCGCCCCAAACGAGGGAGTTATATTCGAGAAGAGGCCGAATGTAGGATTTATAAATAACAGCACGGGCCGATGGCTGGAGCAGGAACTTGCACCTCTTAAGAAATCCCAAGCACTGAGATGCTTGTTTGGCGATTTGGAATATGTGGTCATTCCATCGCAAGTCTTTGGCTAATGTCACGCCTAAGATGTGTAGGGATGGGTCGGCCATTAGTTGAACTTCACCCACTTTCAAAGGTGGAGAGGTGTTGAACTTCTTTTTGGAGATAAGACAGTACTTGGTTTTGTCGGAGTTGAATTCAACACGATTCTTCTCTCCCCACTTTAGAATCAGTTTAATGTCGTTATTAATCGACTTGGACATTAGTTCGCGATCATCAAGACAGGATCTGGCATGAGTCTGTCTTGTATCGACGCTGTACGAGTAACGTAGAGTACCGTCGTCAGCGAAGCTGAGAAGTGGGTTGGAGGGGATTGAATATATATATATATATATATATATATATATATATATATATATATATATATATATATATATATAACTATTACTTCACACATTTTTATTTTATGTTATTCTTTTATTTAATATATTTATTTAATATTTATTTATTATTATATTTAATAGTTTAAAATTTTATATTTTTTTATTATGTCACGTTAAATAATTACATAACGGTTTTTATTAACTTATTATAGGAGACTTCCTTTTTGAATAAGCTCCTAACTAATACTTTTACAAATATTCAAAATAATTTTTAATATCACAATATTTGTGTGGCTATGTTTTTAAAACTGATTCTGTGTACAGTGTATACATACGTGATATGACAATCTAAATTCCCCAAGTGTATTTCATAGTAGTAGTGAGAATCCAAATTGTGACGTAACCAAAAACACTGTACTTAAAATTATTAGAACAGAAACTGAATGGATACTTGAATAAAACTTATTACAACGAAAAACGTATATACAAGTAGCGACTGCTCCAGGGGACCCCCGCAGAGATCGGGTGGGATGCGGATTTACGCCATCCAATACTACTTTGATTGAACGGCCAGAAAGGAAACTCTCAATCCACTTCTGTAGAAGTGAATCAACTCCAATAGCTATGAGTTTAGCTAACAGGGCTGGGTGCCAAACTCTATCGAAAGCCTTGGAGATATCCAGAGCTACCAGACTAGACTCACCGCATTCATGCCGACTACGGCTGAGGTGTTCTGTAAGACAGACTAAAAGATCGCCAGTGGATCTTTTTTGTCGGAAGCCATACTGTCTGTCGTGTATGAGTAGGTTGGATTCTAGATATCCCATAAGCTTTTTGTTGATTATCGTCTCCATGGTTTTGGAGAGAATAGAAGTAATTGCTATTGGGCGGTAATTGGAGGGATTACTGGAGTCACCTTCTTTCCGTATGGGCTGAACATGGGCAAGTTTCCAAGAGTCGGGATAAACTCCGGAGAAATATGACAGGGAAAATAATTTTCGCAGAGGTTTAGCCAAAGGTGAGGCGCATTGTTTTAAGACGATAGGGGGTATATTATCGGGTCCAGTGGATTTGTTGGCATCGAGCTCTTTGAGGCACCTGTACACCTGTCGAGTCCTGAAAAAATTTGTTGTCTGTAAAGAAGGTTTACGGACGATAGTTTAACGTGACAACGTCATGAGAAAACATTGATGAAATGATTGCATACTTTTATGAATAAAATTGAATCATTTATATTAAATTATCATTATTTTGTATGGATACAAAAAGGAGTGAAATGAAATATTCATTTTGATTGATAAATTACCTTTTATTTGCACTAATGAATTCAAATATGTTTATTACTTTAATGAACAGATAATTTACAAGTAACAATGTGTAGTAACAAATTCATTTACAGCTTTTATACATGTCTGATATTTAACTTCTTGCAATCTGTGTTATTCTGTTAAGGATAGGTCGATGATAGGAAAAGTATGAAATGAATGGGACTGTTTTAAGTGTAATGTGCCTTGAAAAAGTCAAATCGAGGGTTGTTCCTCTCAGCGTTGTTGACTTAGTAACATCTGATGTGCATGCGAGATTGTACATATCCTTCATGAATTTGAGGAATGTATCATCATTTTTCACGTTTGTGTTGAAGTCGCCACAAAGAAGAATTGGTACATTGGTATCAACTTGCATGATCGGATGCACATACTGCCTGTTATGTACGTACGGAAAGAGTGCTTGGTGCAGCAATACACTAATGTTTGAGACACTTGCTCCAGGATGAATATACACGGCGCCAAGTACAATTTTAATCGTTGTATCAGCAGTGGAGCATGTAATTTCAGCCAAGCAGACCTTGCCTCTGTTTCTGATGAGACGAGTTGTGTCCGACAATTCAACGTGGAGAACTTTGGCCGTGGATGTTGATGCTAATTTTCGATAGATTGCCACTCCACCAGCTGCGTTTGTATCAGAATCCGATCGATTATTCTGCCTGGTTATACATTCATAATTATTGATTGGAACTGGATCAAAATTGTCACGAATCCACGTTTCAGTAAATAACAAATAATCCGATCTTGGTATCATGGGATCCGTTTCAATATCGGCGAAGTGCGCAGACAAACTCTGAACATTAAGGTTTGTCACTACAGTTTGCCTAGCGTTGTTACCGCCATCTCAAAATTTCACTGCTTTCGAGGTGATTGTTTGAAGGGCGTGTCCACGGAGTCGAATGTATTCGTTACGGACATCTCACGTAGTCTGTTAGTCGTTCCCATCCCGTCCGTGTTTGAAGATAAAAGGCGCATCTTTTTCCGTGATGATGTGCAAGCTATATTCGTATCACTGTTGTGGTTGCTCCGAGGAGTATTTATAAACAATAACAGTAAACGTCCCACCTTGCGACTTGTGAATGGTAATAGCACAAGCAGGAACGCAAGGAAACTGTTTTCGTTTGCATTTCACAGTTTTCGTCAGTGTAATGTTCACTATTTTCTTATACACCGGGACCCAGTTAGGAGACAGAGTGTTTGGCTTGCTTTGCTTATTGTTGAAAATTTGACAAATTTAATCTAATTAAATATTGACAATTTTAATCAAATTTTTAAGATTACTACAATCAAATTTTTAAAATTACTACGGGACATAACGGGACATAACGTAACAAATGAGTCATCATTTTTCGTGCATGCAGCCGGCGTTCATCGTTTTAATAGACGTTGTCACGTCAAAAAACCCTGTCCATTGAATGGGCGTTACGCTCGGAAACAGGGGGTAGCACATCAGTTTCGAGTAAAGAAGAATTCGAAGCGAAAATAGATGCTAATAAATTGGCCTTGGATTTGCTGCCTGCTATTACCTTCTCATTGTGAATAAAGGAAGGGGTTGAAGTTGTAGTGAAATTCTTCTTGATGGAACTTACCAAGGACCAGAAGTTTTTGCTACCGGAGGTTGCATTTAGCAGTTTACTTCTCAATTTGTTGTCAAATAAGGTTTTGACTTTCTTGATGGCGGTTTTACAAGAATTTCTTTGTTGTATGTACTCTCAACGGAGCGATTCACTCGGGAAGCTCTTGTACGCTCGGAAGGTGGCTTCTTTAGTTTTGATTGCATTCATACACTCCCGATTAAATCATCTGTTGGGCCTAGGCTTCACAGATTTGGTAGAATGGGGAATGAACAAATGCATTCCTGCCTGTATGATCCTGGTGATACGGATAGCGGCAGAGTTGGCGTTTCTATTCCGGAAACACAGGTTCCAGTCTGTAGACAGGAAGAAATTAATAAGCCCCAGCCAATTGGCCTTCCCATAATGCCATACAGTTCTTCGAACTGGTTTGGGAGGGGTGGGAAATTCGAATGGGAAGTTAGCACTGATGAGGCAGTGGTCTGAATTGCCGAGAGGTGAATCAATTTCGACGGAGTAATGCGCTGGATGAGAAGTTAGAAAAAGATCAAGGAGATATCTTCCTTGATCAGCAACATCAGGGACTTTTGTGGGATGATCCACAATTTGATGCAAGTTATTGATGTCTGCAAAGAGCTCGACGTCCTTGCCAGAAATACTGGTGGCATTTGACGTTGTGAAAATTGAAATCACCCGCAACAATGATTTCACACTCAGCATTGGACGACAAAAAACCCGAGATCTGTTCGGATATAGTATCAAATGATGAAGAGGTGGATTCGTTACTTATGTTAGGACTTCTGTATAGGAAGCAGAAGAATAAGACGTAGCTTTGGAAAATGATTTTAATCCAAAGATAATTAAAAGTGAAGTCGCGCTTGAATAAATTTTATAATAAGCCACGTCGTCCCTAACATAAATGGCAATACCCCTATGGGGGGAGAGATTGTGCACTAAAGTGTATCCCGACACCTGGTAATGACCTAAGTCATTATCGGGTGATATTTGGGTTTCACTAAGTGCGAAGATTGGTGGTTTATAATTAGATAAGTGGCACTTAACAAAAGAGAAATTCGCATGAAGTCCACGAATGTTACAAAAGTCAATACAAAAATTTGACCTGTAACGGGACTTCGGTTGCGCAGGCTCAATCGCCACGTTCTCGGGGATATTTCCCGGCATTACATTTGCCGCAACCATCAGAGTCAATAAAATTTGTCCTCGTCAAAGTGTTATGCCTTTTGAGACGGGGCAAATTTCATCGACCGACAGATTTTAGCCGCGGCACCTGCAGGACCGAGATGCGAGAGAGGGTAGGAAGCAAGGGTACTTACTTGTGCCGTTCGTCGGTCCGGTCGGTCGTTGAGTCTAGTGAAGGGTGATGGCCTTCGCGTTAGACTGCGCTCGTTTTTTTTTTGTCACTGTTTTTTTTTTGATTGTGTGTGTTTTTTTGTGCACGATTTTTAGTTTTAATTTTTCCACAATTTTTTTGTTTATCACAGTTCACAGTGAAAATATTCAGCGAGTTTTTCGGGGACCGGAACAGCACACGTCCGTACACTTTGCTGTCCTAGCCCAAACTCTTCCCCGTGTTTGAAGAACCCCAGTGTAGGGTCCTAGGGTTAAAGCAACAGCTTTTTGAGGAACGTGTATTGAGAAATAGGATCGACAAGTGCATTGAAAATGCAAAGAAGACTTCCATAACGAAAAGAACCCAGGGTTTCTTCGAAATACGTAGCGAAGAATTAAGGGGTTTGTGGAAGCAATATAGCGAGCTCGATTTCCAATTAGTGCAGACAATAGGCGAATGTCCAGAAGAAGAAGCAGCGAAAATCGAGTATATCAAGGAAGATTACTACTTTGTCATGGAGGCAAAATATGCAGATTACATGGGTGACTTAGCGGAAGGCCTTCGAAATGTAAAACCGAAATAGACTCACCGGCACCAGTTAATGAGTCTTCACCAACCATCGTCGTCCAACAAGATGCGGCACTACCACGGATCTCTTTACACAAGTTCAACGGAGATTATGACATGTGGGGCCATTCGCGGATATGTTCATTTCGTTAGTGCATAACAATGCGAGATTATCGTGAGTACAGGAACTTCACCATCTAAAATCGTGTTTAGTGGGTGAAGCTGAACGCCTATAACGGATGCAGATTATCTACCGGCTTGGAATAAATTAAAGAACCGTTTTGAAAACACCAGAATTCTGGTTAACCACCAGGTGAAGCAACTAGTCAATCAGCCAAAATTAATTGCCGAGACTAATAAAGGCATTAAAACGTTGATTGACACGACTGAAGAGTGTTTGCAACAGCTTAAGAGCTTAAGCGTGGACACTAGTTCTTGGGACGCGCTACTTATATACGTATATATATATTTTAGTGCAAAAACTTCCATTTTATACTTTGAAACTTTGGGAAGAGGATCAGGGCGCCAGCGAAGAATTACCAACGATGGCACAGTTTAAATTGTTCTTGAACACCCGGTTGAAGGTTCTAGAGTCAATTGCCGATGTTCTTGGACACAAAGGCACCCCCTCAAAACTCAACTTCAAACAAAGGAAAGAACATCAGTGTTACATATAACGAAGGAAGGGAGATGTCCTGCCTGTCAAGGCAAACATTACTTACGAAAATGTGTTAAGTATTCTGGGATGCCTCCCGAAGCGAGGCGAAAAGTAATCACATCCACCGGCCGATGCCTGAATTGCTTATCCCAGCAACATGCTCACTCGGAGTGTAAAAGCAGGTACAATTGTTTCAGATGTAATCAACGACACCATACTTCATGGCATGAAGATAGTCCAGGGAAGCAATATACCACATGTCACATAAAGCAGAACGGTGAATCAACGGGTTCGAAGCCAAAACATTTGGAGACAATTCAAGAAGACAATAACTGCAGTACGGCTGAACCAGAAATTACTCAAACGTTCGTTACCCGAAAAAGGGTACGCGCATTACTATCAACCGCCTTAATCGTAGCACGAGGTGGACAAGGACAAGCAAGAATACTAAGATGCCTTATCGATCAAGGATCGGAATCGTCTTTCATAACTGAGGAAGCCTACAAGACACTTCAAACATCCTGTACTTCCACTTCTACGGTCATCAAATGTATAGGTAATATCTCGGCAACCAACGGGTGTAAGGAAACGACGTTACAACTACAATCTACGCGATCAAACGGACCAGCATTTGAAGAGAAATTTCTGATCATGAAGGAAATCACGGATGAACTACCAAGACAACGAATAGCCAAGGGAACCTTTCAATATGTGCGCGGTCTTCAGTTAGCCGATCCCACCTATTGGAAACCCGGCAAAATAGATGCTCTGCTCGGAGCAATCGTGTATGCACAGATAGTACAGGACGGTATCATCCGGGGACACAAGACGGCTCCAGTAGCCATCAATACGATATTCGGTTGGATTCTGGTAGGACCAACCAACCACCAAGGTAACAAGGAAGCAGTATCTCTCATGACTATCACCGACACTTATCTGAGTAATCGACTCAAACAATTTTTTGATATCGAGGAATATCCGTCTCATCCGGTTTTCAAAGAGGAAGAATCACGATGCCAGGCAATATTCAAAACATATGGAAAATGGACAGTATCAAGTAAAACTGCCATTCGTAGACTACGAAATTCCTAAATTAGGTAAATCTCGACCACAAGCGCTCACAAGATTTTTAACCCGGCAGAAACAATTTGGTAGAAATCCAGATCTAGCTAAAGAGTACACACAATGTCTCAACGAGTATATACAGCTTGAGCATATGGAGATGGCTACTCCTATTATCGACAAGGCTCCACATTATTACATACCGCATCATGCTGTTGTTAAGGACAGTACAACAACTAAATTAAGAGTGCAAGACGAGTGTAAACCTTAAGCTTTTTTAAGGTATATCCAAATCAAAATTATACTTCGGAACAAGAACTTTATTGAATTGCTTATAGATCGTGACTAACTTTTATTTTACAAAATTCATATCGATATGAAATCAAAGCAAAGAAAATTACGGTACATCATTATGTTAAGAATGATAAGAGCAAATAAATAGTGTTGACACATATATGAAAAAATGAATTGGATTTTAGAAATTTAAATAAAATGAACTTTAATTTGGAATTTAAAATGAAGTTTATATTTAAGAGGCAAGAAAGAAGAAGTTTTTACTTAAAGAACAAAATTCGACGACGAACGACGGACGACGACGGACAAAGCTCAAGTATCTCAAAAACTATATCACTTACTTGCTCAATGTGTTTGCCACTGCAGCGACCTCAACGACGACTGAGTTGGCTAGCTGACCTGAAACAATTAAATCCACCGTTTAAAAGAGACAACGATTTTACTTAGCGATGCCCGTCGATTCGACGGTGGTTAGCTATCTAGGGTTAAAGAAGTTAAGTTGTTAACATAAACCGGCCGCCTTGGAAGTATCCGCTTCCAACACATTGGAATCAATATCCTGCTCCATTGGTAGTGGGCAAATCTTGGTGATAGCTCTTTTGACGATACCACCCATAGTACGAACGACGACTACCCGGACATGACCATCATCTCCAGTGTGAATCTCCTTAATACGACCCAACGCCCACTTGAGGGGAGGAAGATTGTCTTCTTTTAAAATCACCAGAGAGCCCACCTTTATGTCGGGATGTATAGACTTCCTTTTACTTCTTCGTTGCAAACCTTGAAGGTACTCCCTTTGCCAGCGTAGCCAGAATGTTTGTAAATTCGCCTGCAGTTGTTGCCTTCTGGAGAGACGATTGACGTTCGCGTCAACGAGAGTAGGATGAGGCACCCCGACCATAGGACCACCAACCAGAAAATGTCCTGGAGTTAAGGCTTGTAGATCGTCAACATCATCTGTAAGAGGAATAAGGGGACGAGAATTTAATATACTTTCAACCTGACACGTGATTCTCTGCAACTCATCCATGGAATAGGGTTGAAGACCGAGCACTCGACGTAGATGATGTTTGGCCTGTTTTATTGCAGCCTCCCAAAGGCCACCAAAGAGCGGGGACCGTGGTGGAATAAATTTCCAGCTTATCCCGTCTCTTGAGCACATCTCCTGAACCAGCCGAGAATGCTCTTCAAATTTAAATAGCTCATTCAGTTCTTGCAATTCTCGATATCCTTCTACAAAGTTTGTTGCATTATCTGAATACACGACCCTTACATTTGGCCGTCGAGCTTTAAATTTGATGAAGGCCGACAAGAAGGCTTCAGTCGATAAATTTGTCGCTACTTCTATATGAACAGCCTTCACACACAAACACACAAATAAGCAGACGTATGTCTTGATTGGAGCGCGATTTCGAATTATATGTTTAATATAAAATGGTCCACAGAAATCTACTCCGGTATGGTAGAATACGGGGCTGGGTTGGACCCTAGGACTGGGCAATTGTCCCATTAATTGCTCCATTATTTTCGGGCGTAATCGGGAACAGCGAACACAATTTCGAATTATCTGTTTGATAATAACTCTTCCACCAAGAATCCAGAACCTATTGCGGATCACAGCCAGTAAGGTTTGACAGCCCACGTACAGATGCTTGTGATGGTAATATCTGACCAAAGATCTTGTAAAGTTTGATTTTGGAAGCACGAATTGATGCGTCGAAGTCCAATTCAGCGTCAGCGAGGCGTCGAAGTCCAATTCAGCATTGTTTAACCGACCGCCTACGCGAATTAAGCCATTACTATCCAAAAATGGATTTAAACTCTTTAACGAACTATTCGATTTTAGGGCTTTACCCGAATTTAAGGCGTGATAATCATCAGCAAGGTAATATTTCTGAATCGACCGAACTATGGAAACCAACGCCTGTTCGAATTCTTCAGCACTGATGGGTCCATGAGTACGATCTGCTAAATTCGTGATCTTGATTCTTGAGTTCGAATAAAAGCGATAAATGTATGCAAACGTTTGAGAACGAAGGAATTTCCAAACTTCGATGATTCAACTAAGTTTTCGGTGGGGGCACCCACCAGAGCCACTACAGTCTTGCGTCTTTCAGGTAATTGCTGCTCAGTCTGGAACGCCATTGTAAGCCACGATTTCTTTGGAGAACACAAAAAACCAGGTCCATGAGGCCATAAATCGGAGTCCCTCAGTTCATTAGGAAATAGTCCTCTACTTAACAAGTCAGCTGGATTTAAGTGCGATGATATATGACGCCATTTGAAATCTTGAGTCAAATTTTGAATTTTAGAAACTCTGTTACTGACGAAGACGCTCCATCTAGCAGGCGACGACGCCAACCACGAGAGAACAATTGTGGAGTCTGACCAGCAATAAATCCTGTCGCCGTCAGCCTTGAGAATATCCACCACACGTGAAGTAAGTTCAGCCAAAAGAAGTGCTGCACATAGCTCCAATCTAGGGATTGAGATAGTTTTCAAGGGTGCCACACGAGACTTAGCTGTCAATAAGTTGCAGCTAATACTTCCATTTATTATACAACGTGCATAGATGCAAGCGCCATATGCCGATGAGCTTGCATCTGCAAAGCCATGAATTTCTATGTGAGTAGACGATGCCCAAACAAAACGAGGAATGTTGATTTGATCCACTAGAGATAGTTGCTCGTAGACTGATATCCAACTCGAATGCAGCTCTTGCAATTAAAAAACTTAATACTCACTCGTAGCCAAGATTCGGAAGAAAGAAGGCTTGACACCTTACTGCACAAAGTCGAACTAGGAAATTACAAGCCCTCCGAATTGTTCAGACACATGGAGTCCCTGGCAGGAGGTAACAGCCTAGTTAACAAACCCTTACTACACAAGCTATGGATGAATAAATTCCCATCTTCAATGCAAGCATGCATTATCGCCGTCGAGCAATCTCACCCCCAAGAGGAAATATTTTCCATAGCAGATAAAATTTATGATTCCACCAGTGGTACTAAAGTTTCAGTAATAGAGCACAACTCCCACAGCTCTAACGACAACGCAACCCCTCAAGAACACAAACAACACCTGAAAACACTACTATCAAGGCTACAAGCATATGACATAAAGATTAATCCGAACAAGTGTGTTTTTGAAGAACAAAAGTTAAATTTTCTCGGACACGAGATATCCGAAGAAGGCATAACACCCTCAAAAGAACGAGTTAAAGCCATCTCAGATTGGGGCGAAATGAACCGCGTCGAATTCAATGCCACAAAAACGAAGCACTGTCTGATCTCCAACAAAAATTGTACCGACCTTCCTCCTGTCTCGGTGGATGGAGAGAATCTAACGGCTGACTCAACTCTCAACATCCTAGGGGTAACTTTAACGGAGCATCTGCGATGGAACGATCACATATTCCAAATCGCCAAACAAGCCTTCCAATGCCTTGGATTTCTCAAGAGATGCAAGTTCCTCCTCCAGCCAGCCGCATTGGCTACAATATACAAATCCTACATTCGGCCGCGCCTCGAATACAACTCACATATCTGGGCAGGTGCCCCAAAAACCACCTTGGCTTGTCTCGACAAGGTGCAAAATCGTGCCCTCAAACTCATTGGTGATGGCCTCTTTCGCGCCTCCATAGACACCTTGAGCCACCGTAGGAATGTAGCAGCCCTCTCCATACTTTATCGCTATTACCATGGCGACTGTTCCACCGAAATTCAGGACCTCCTGCCTGCACGGCAATACTTTATCCGCAACACAAGACTAGCCCGCTCGGCTCACCTCCATACTCTACAGCCCCCTCGTTCACGCACAATACGGTTTCGAATTTGTTTATGAATAGAACAACTCGACTGTGGAATGATCTCCCGCAGTCAGTATTTCCGAACTCGTACAACATCTTAGAGTTCAAACGTGAGGTTCGCCGTCATTTTCTTCTACACCCTCCAGACCCCCTCTAACCTTTCCTATTCTCCTATATTCTTCAAACCAAGCTACTACTAGACATTGCACCACGAACTGAACGACATGACGGACTGGTAGTACAAAGGGTTACACCTAAGCTTGGTTTTTTCATAAAAAAAAAAAAAAGATTTTCCAACTCCAACAACCTTTAAAAAATTACAACGTTTTCTCGGGATGGTAAATTTTTATCATAGATTCTTACCAAATATCGCCGAAATGTGCGCTCCACTATATGATATCCTTAAAGAATGTCAAAAAAATAAAAAACCGAAAACAAAATTCAATTGGACAGAGATGCACCAACAATCTTTCGACAACATAAAAAAGAGACTAGAAAACAGTGTGCTTTTGGTCCACCCGGATCCAAGCGCGAAACTTAGCCTGTGGGTAGACGCATCACAAGACGCAGTAGGCGGTGTTTTACAACAACAAACCCAAGGTAAATGGCAACCGATAAGTTTTTTCTCAAAAAGGCTACAAGAACGTGAACGAAAGTATTCGACATTCGATAGAGAGCTTCTTGCAGCCTTCCTGACTGTTAAAAGATTTAAATACTTCGTCGAAGGAAAAAATCTAACAATCTACACCGACCATAAACCTCTAACCAAAACAATTTGCTCAAAATCCGAAAAAACAGTAGGAAAACCAATCAATTAGATTACATCGCCCAAATAACAAACGACATACGATACATAAAAGGATGCCACAATGTCGTAGCGGATACACTTTCTAGAGTGTACATTGATGTTATCGATGACCTAAAATTAGACATTAAAACACTAACACAAGAACAGTAGAATGACAATCAATTAAAAGACATACTATCCAATTCACAAAAATCAAATAAAAACTCCTTTACGCTTAAAAAGATTTTCGTTCCAATAGAAGAACAATACATATGGTGTAAAACCGATACTGATATCAATAGACCATATGCTCCCGAATCCTTACGCAGAATTATCTTTGAAAATTTGCACAGCTTGTCTCACCCAGGCATCAGGGCAACAAGAAAATTGATAACTTCTAAATATCTCTGGCCCCAAATGAATACGGACATTAACCGTTGGGCCAAATCTTGATTTCATGCCAAAAAGCCAAAATACATAGACACACAGTGTCAACGCACGGAAAATTTAACGTCCCTACAGGAAGATTCGAACATATCCACTTAGATTTAGTTGGACCTCTTCCACCTTCCAACGGCTACAGCTATATATTGACTATTAAAGACCGTTTTTCACACTGGCCTGAGGCAATTCCCATAAAAAACATCACGGCAAGCACAATAGTTAACGTTTTCTTGCGACAATGGATTTCGGGGTACGGTGTTCCAAGAACCCTAACAACAGATCAAGGAACCCAATTTGAATCCTCTCTGTTTAACGAATTGTCAAAAATCTTAAGTAGTCATCGTATCCGAACAACGACATATCACCCGCAATCAAACGGTCCAATTGAGCGTTTCCATCGCCACTTCAAAACTGCAATACGCGCCACTGACGACCCCAAAAATTGATACCACAACCTACCATGGATACTTTTAGGTATCAGATCAGCAGTCATGGAAGATTACGGCACATCACCCGCGCAAATACTGTACGGACAAGCACTACGTTTACCAGGCGAATTCGTCGCTTCAGACACCAAACCGGAAACGGTAATAACAACTACCTTGGCAAATCAAATCCAACATTCATTAAATAAAATCAAACCAAAAGCTGTTAGAGTTCGTAAACAAAATAACAGTTTTATACCACACGATTTAAAAACAACTCCACATGTCTTTGTAAGGGAAGAGATAAAAAAAGGAAGCTTACACGCTCCATACACGGGACCATTCAAAGTTTTGCAACGAAACGAAAAATTTTACAAAATCAGCATGAATGAAAAAGATTGCTTAATATCAATTGACCGACTAAAACCAGCATTCGTTTTAAATAAAGATATGTTCACTGTCAACCGTATCAATCGATCAGAAACGAACAAAAAGAAAGTAATGTTAAAAATTTAATAAAATATTGTTAATTTATAAATATAACGTAATAATTTTGCATGCAGATAATAGTAATAATAATTTTAATAAATAAAATAATTAATTTGAATTCCTAGAAATAAATAAAGCAATTATAGACTAAGCTTAGCAACACAATGCATGAACTATCATTAGATTGAACTGTTATAATAAATCCTTACTAATATTATAAATGCGAAAGTAACTCTGTCTGTCTGTCTGTTACGCTTTCACGCCTAAACCACTAAACCGATTTTGATGACATTTGCTACAGACATAGTTTAGACCTTGGAGACGGACATAGGCTACTTTTTATGGAGAAAAAAAGGGTTTAAGGGGGTGAAATGGGGTTCAATAAGTTGTAAGGGGATTTTTTATCTTTACTTTTTTTTTCTATTGTATAAAAAGTAACTGACTGACAGACAACGCACAACCTAAACCGCTGGAGCTAAAGGGCTGAAATTTTGACAGTGCATCCCAATAATGGCGTGGACATCCACTAAAAAGCGATTTTTCGAAATTCATCCCCTAAGGGGGTGAAATGGGGTTTATCCAAACCGCTGGAGCTATAGGGCTGAAATTTGGACAGTGCATCCCTATAATGGAGTGGACATCCACTATAAAGCGATTTTTCGAAATTCATCCCCTAAGGGGGTGAAATGGGGTTTATCCAAACCGTTGGAGCTATAGGGCTGAAATTTTGGCAGTGCATCCCTATAATGGCGTGGACATCCGCTAAGAAGCGATTTTTCGAAATTCATCCCCTAAGGGGATGAAATGGGGTTTTTACAAACCGCTAAAGCTATAGGGCTGAAATTTTGACAGTGCATCCCTATAATTACGTTTACATCCAGTAATCCAATAAAGAGCGATTTTTCAAAATTCATCCCCTAAGGGTGTGAAATAGGGTTTTTACAAACCGCTAAAGCTATAGGGCTGAAGTTTGGACAGTGCATCCCTATAATGGAGTGGACATCCACTATGAAGCGATTTTTCGAAATTCATCCCTTAAGGGGTTGAAATGGGGTTTATCCAAACCGCTGGAGCTATAGGGTTGAAATTTTAACAGTGCATCCCTATAATGGCGTGGACATCCACTAAGAAGCGATTTTTCGAAATTCATCCCCTAAAGGGGTGAAATGGGGTTTACCCACACCGCTGGAGCTATAGGGCTGTAACTTTGACAGTGCATCCCTA
Source organism: Thereva unica (assembly GCA_949987705.1). Classification (NCBI taxonomy): domain Eukaryota; kingdom Metazoa; phylum Arthropoda; class Insecta; order Diptera; family Therevidae; genus Thereva; species Thereva unica. The sequence goes on along the minus strand of OX465281.1, from coordinate 152,501,066 downwards.
TAATGGCGTGAACATCCACTATGAAGCGATTTTTCAAAATTCATCCCCTAAGGGGGTGAAACGGGGTTTATCCAAACCGCTAAAGTTATAGGGCTGACATTTTAACAGTGCATTCCTATAATGGCGTGGACATCCACTATAAGGCGATTTTTCGAAATTTATCCCCTAAGAGGGTGAAATGGGGTTTACCCAAACCGCTGGAGCTATTGGGCTGAAATTTTGACAGTGCATCCCTATAATAGCGTGAACATCCACTAAGAAGCGATTTTTCAAAATTCATCCCCTAAGGGGGTGAAACGGGGTTTATCCAAACCGCTGGAGCTATTGGGCTGAAATTTTGAACAGTGCATCCCCTTAATGACGTGGACATCCATTAAGAAACGATTTTTCGAAATTCATCCCCTAAGGGTGTGAAATAGGGTTTTTACAACCGCTAAAGCTATAGGGCTGAAATTTGGACAGTGCATCCCTATAATGGAGTGGACATCCACTATAAAGCGATTTTTCGAAATTCATCCCTTAAGCGTGCGAAATAGGGTTTATCCAAACCGCTGGAGCTATAGGGTTGAAATTTTAACAGTGCATCCCTATAATGACGTGGACATCCACTAAAGAGCGGTTTTTCGAAATTCATCCCTTAAAGGTGTGAAATGGGGTTGTTACAAACCGCTAAAGCTATAGGGCTGAAATTTGGACAGTGCATCCCTATAATGGAGTGGACATCCACTATAAAGCGATTTTTCGAAATTGATCCCTTAAGCGGGTGAAATAGGGTTTATCCAAACCAAAAAAGCCAGCTGTTATTATCCCTAAAAAGGGTTTATTATAGTGCATTTTTTTAATAAATATGGTAAACAAATTGCTGCGAATATCACCTCTGCTCAACAAGTCTGCAAGTTTTGAAGCAGAGATTGGCATGTATATGTCATCAAGAAAAGTGACATTTTAGGGTTTGACGAACGTTCGTTAAGTTTGTTCGCCTATTTACGTGGATGTAAGAAATTATGAAGCAATCACTAATGAATATTAAATAAAGTGAATTTCAAGTCATTCATTTCTGCGTGAGTATAGGGATGCACTGTCAAAATTTCAGCCCTGCAGCTTCAGAGGTTTGGGTTAACCCCATTTCATCCCCTTTGGGGGTGCATTTCGAGTAATCGCCTCTTAGTGGATGTCCACGTCATTATAGGGATGCACTGTCCAAATTTCAACCCTGTAGCTCCAGTAGTTTGGTAACCCCATTTCACCCCTTTTGGGGATGAATTTAGAAAAATCGCTTCTTAGTAAATGTCCACTTCATTATAAATATGCACTGTCAAAATTTCAGCCGTTTAGCTCCAGCGGTTTGGCTTAACCCCATTTAACTCCCTCAGGGGATGAATTTCGAAAAATTGCTTCTTAGTGGATGTTCACGCCATTATAGGGATGCACTGTCCAAATTTCAGCCCTATAGCTTTAGCGGTTTGTAAAAACCCCATTTCACACCTTTAAGGGATGAATTTCGAAAAATCGCTTTTTAGTGGATGTCCACGTCATTATAGGGATGCACTGTTAAAATTTCAACCCTATAGCTTTAGCGGCTTGTAAAAACCCCATTTCACACCCTTAAGGGATGAATTTCGAAAAGTCGCTCTCTAGTGGATGTCCACGTCATTATAGGGATGCACTGTTAAAATTTCAACCCTATAGCTCCAGCGGTTTGGATAAACCCTATTTCACCGGCTTAAGGGATGAATTTCGAAAAATCGCTTTATAGTGGATGTCCACGTCATTATAGAGATGCACTGTCAAAATTTCAGCCCTATAGCTTTAGCGGTTTGTAGAAACCCCATTTCACACCCTTAGGGGATGAATTTCGAAAAATCGCTCTTTAGTGGATGGCCACGTCATTATAGGGATGCACTGTTAAAATTTCAACCCTATAGCTCCAGCGGTTTGGATAAACCCTATTTCACCCGCTTAAGGGATGAATTTCGAAAAATCGCTTTATAGTGGATGTCCACTCCATTATAGGGATGCACTGTCCAAATTTTAGCCCTATAGCTTTAGCGGTTTGTAAAAACCCCATTTCACACCTTTAGGGGATGAATTTCGAAAAATCGCTCTTTAGTGGATGTCCACGTCATTATAGTAATGCACTGTTAAAATTTCAACCCTATAGCTCCAGCGGTTTGGATAAACCCTATTTCGCCCGCTTAAGGGATGAATTTCGAAAAATCGCTTTATAGTAGATGTCCACTCCATTATAGGGATGCACTGTCCAAATTTCAGCCCTATAGCTTTAGTGGTTTGTAAAAACCCTATTTCACACCCTTAGGGGATGAATTTTGAAAAATCGCTCTTTAGTGGATTACTGGATGTAAACGTAATTATAGGGATGCACTGTCAAAATTTCAGCCCTATAGCTTTAGCGGTTTGTAAAAACCCCATTTCACACCCTTAGGGGATGAATTTCGAAAAGTCGCTCTTCAGTGGATGTCCACGTCATTATAGGGATCCATTGTTAAAATTTCAACCCTATAGCTCCAGCGGTTTGGATAAACCCCATTTCACCCCCTTAAGGGATGAATTTCGAAAAATCGCTTTATAGTGGATGTCCACGCCATTATAGGGATGCACTGTCAAAATTTCAGCCCTATAGCTTTAGCGGTTTGTAAAAACCCCATTTCGCACCCTTAGGGGATGAATTTCGAAAAATCGCTCTTTAGTGGATGTCCACGTCATTATAGCGATCTACTGTTAAAATTTCAACCCTATAGCTCCAGCGGTTTGGATAAACCCCATTTCACCCCCTTAAGGGATAAATTTCGAAAAATCGCTTTATAGTGGATGTCCACGCCATTATAGGGATGCACTGTCAAAATTTCAGCCCTATAGCTCCAGCGGTTTGGGTAAACCCCATTTCACCCCCTTAGGGGATGAATCTCGAAAAATCGCTTCTTAGCGGATGTCCACGCCATTATAGGGATGCACTGCCAAAATTTCAACCCTATAGCTCCAACGGTTTGGATAAACCCCAATTCCTTAAAACTTTAGTTTAACTTTGATCGATATATTTCGCTATATATTTAAATATTGATTACTAAACACTTGATACATATCACACGATTTGTTTTTAAGCACGAGCGGATTTTTGGGTGTTTCGCCATGGGACCTTCGGACAGAGTGTGTGAATTTTGGAGATGCCGGAAATTGGCTGTCCCGATATACACGATCGGGACGGAACGGGAGACGAGTAGATCACTGAACTTTAAGTGATCGATGAAGTGTTCCGACTGATCGTTTTGATCGTGTCGGAAGTTGTTGTGTGACATTGCGTAAAGTTTGGTAATTAAACTTTACGCGGTCACTACACGAGCAACATTAAATTTGCTCTTAAAATGTTGCTTGGAAATTTTGTTTTTGATTCCTCTTAATATACAGAATTTTCTTTTGTATTATGGATATTAAGCCAAGAAAAAAGATATCGAGGATAGGTGAAGTTTCTCTTTATCTATGGTTTATTCTATTTGGGTGGCAGGCGGTGTGTTTTAAATATAAGCTGATAACTTTGTAGCTTCCATTATATTTTTTTATGATTCTCTTTAAAGATGATTTAAAGGTATAGAGAATACTTTTCTGAATTTCATTTTTGAGTACGGGTTCCCTCAAGTGTTTTTTTTATTGCAAGAAGATGATGGTAGACGAAGGTTACAAAAGAGATTAGCGGTATGCAAGGTTTTATTATTACTATCTTTTTTGGATTTTGATCCAAAACTATGCATTTGTATGAAAAATTAAATGAGATCAAAGTAGTAGTTGCAGTTTTTCAACGGCATTTCTTTGGGACGTCAAACCAACAGAATCTGAAAAAATGCGTAAAACACCCACTAGCAGCGAAACTATTTCGAAAAATTCAACCATAAAATGCAAAAAATTCGCGATTTCCAATCCGATTTTTTTTCTTCACTTTTTTAAAGTTTCAAATTTTTATTGTCCACCATCTTAAAGTGCGTAACAGAACTTACTTTTCAAAAAAAGAAGAAACTTCATACGATGGGATGCACAAAAATTATTGGGCAGCTAATTTTCAAATTTGAAGTCAATTTTTGGAACTTGTAAAGATATTTTGACTTAAAATTTTAACCAATTATTGTTCACATTATAAAGGATAAGTTCGCCGAAAAAATCCAAAGTTATAACCAAAAAACCAAAATTTAGTTTTTTTTTTGTGGTAATGTTTACAGATAAAAGTTTCATATTGTAACCGCTGATAGCCAATATCATAACGAACTGCCTCCATTTTTTTTTTTGCTTTTTTCGGACCTCCACATACCGAGATATACGCATCTATATTCAGAAAGATTGACCAAAATGGTAAAATTTTCCCAAAATGGCCGATAACTTAAGTAGCGTCGAGGTAAAGAATGTCCATTTCGTATAATATTCCGTAACTATCTGAATCCACTATCTGTTATTTTTCAGTTTTTTTAGTTAAAGTCTTCGATACTTTTACTTTTATCGTTCGCCTTGCCTTAACCTTAAGAAACGCCACTGGCTGTATTGTAGTAGGAAAATATCATCAACTAACGAATTTAAATATGTATGTATGTGTTTTGTGGTGTATAAGGTCCTCCGCACCCGAGTCGACTGATTTGTAGGCCCAATTTCAAACTGGTTTCACAATAATGACGAGCACAACCAGTTTGCAATCAAAATCTAAATTTTTGTCCACTCACGAGCACAACTGATTTTGGATCAATCAGTGTCAGTTTTTAGTAACGAGGTTTTGGCAAAATGTCAGGTAGTTCATATGAAGTGCAACCAAGCAACAGAAATCGCTTTCAACCGCAAGAACATTCGCACCCGAGCAGTTCAAACTAGTTTTAAATGAATTTCGTTTTTATCGACCCGTGTATGGATTCTCACCTCCGTACACGGCCAAGATCATGAAACAGTTGCGTGTGCAACTGGAATTGCAAAACAGTCTAATTGTGTCGCAAGGACCTAAATATATTTTTATTAATACTTTGCAATATTGATAGTATTTCTCTATTAAGGGTGGGTGCCAAGATACAATTCCGAATTTGCTACTTTCACCACGGACACTTCGAAATTGCACCAATTACAATACATTTCACAACTTGAACTATAACAAATTGTCAAACAAATGTTTGGATAAAATTTCCCTACATTTTCCTTACATTTCCAAACACACAAACCTTCGAACAATGAATTGTAAAACTGAAATACGTTTTTCATACAAATTGACATTTGAATTGTAACTTATCATTAGTAATGAGCAAAAATGGTCTTGATCTTGCAGTATTGTCTTGTTCTTACACATTTAGCAAGATCAAGAACAAGTACAAGACTTAGTTATGCGTGAAATAACAATAACACGACCAACTGTGCAAGAATAAGACCCAGAGCAAGACTTTAGCAAGATTCTTGGAAAATTTGCACCTAAATTCATTTTTTTTAAAACAAAAAAATATAAAATTGATGATGATGTTCAAGTAATTATGATGTAAATACCTGTGTGTATATTTAATTTTTAGTATGATAATTGTAAAAGCATTTGTACAAATGTAAGTACATAATGACTGCATGCATTGTGCGCCAACTAGTCATGAGCGAAAATGGTCTTGTCTTGCTCTTGCACATTTAGCATAATCAAGAACAGGACTTAGTTATGCTTGCGAGAACAAGAGCAAGACAGACTGAACAAGAACAAGACAAACTGAACAAGAACAAGACAAAACCAAGTATAGATTAGCCTTGACTTGTTCTTGCGTTATCTCATCACTACTTGTCACAGGCCCTAACTGCCGGTTCTTATAACAGCTGATTCTACTGACAAAATCCCACGAATCCCGCCTGTCTAGTACCGCATTGCTGATTGCGCAAAAATTGTGGGGGATCCCGCTATTGGCACCTTCGTACCAATTTACGTAAATAAAAAGAATACTTGAGATGAAATCTATAATACTTTCTTACAATTATATATTGCCTGCTTTGCGTAAGTGAGTTATGCGTGCCGTTTTGAGACTGGTCTACTCTAGAAGTGATTTGCTGCTCGTCTTCCGCTTTCACTGAACTTGCATGGATCTGTTTGTAGCGGTTGCGATCGTTGGCTGTTTCCGGTCGACGGTTGCGTTCGCTACATCACTCCCCCTTCGGCGGAAGAAAATTTGCTGTACGCTTACTTTATTACATTGATTGTGGTTGAACATTGATTGTAAAATGTATCTAGTATCTTTTAAAGTTTCAAATTTTTATTGTCCACCATCTTAAAGTGCGTAACAGAACTTACTTTTCAAAAAAAGAAGAAACTTCATACGATGGGATGCACAAAAATTATTGGGCAGCTAATTTTCAAATTTGAAGTCAATTTTTGGAACTTGTAAAGATATTTTGACTTAAAATTTTAACCAATTATTGTTCACATTATAAAGGATAAGTTCGCCGAAAAAATCCAAAGTTATAACCAAAAAACCAAAATTTAGTTTTTTTTTTTTTTGTGGTAATGTTTACAGATAAAAGTTTCATATTGTAACCGCTGATAGCCAATATCATAACGAACTGCCTCCATTTTTTTTTGCTTTTTTCGGACCTCCACATACCGAGATATACGCATCTATATTCAGAAAGATTGACCAAAATGGTAAAATTTTCCCAAAATGGCCGATAACTTAAGTAGCGTCGAGGTAAAGAATGTCCATTTCGTATAATATTCCGTAACTATCTGAATCCACTATCTGTTATTTTTCAGTTTTTTTAGTTAAAGTCTTCGATACTTTTACTTTTATCGTTCGCCTTGCCTTAACCTTAAGAAACGCCACTGGCTGTATTGTAGTAGGAAAATATCATCAACTAACGAATTTAAATATGTATGTATGTGTTTTGTGGTGTATAAGGTCCTCCGCACCCGAGTCGACTGATTTGTAGGCCCAATTTCAAACTGGTTTCACAATAATGACGAGCACAACCAGTTTGCAATCAAAATCTAAATTTTTGTCCACTCACGAGCACAACTGATTTTGGATCAATCAGTGTCAGTTTTTAGTAACGAGGTTTTGGCAAAATGTCAGGTAGTTCATATGAAGTGCAACCAAGCAACAGAAATCGCTTTCAACCGCAAGAACATTCGCACCCGAGCAGTTCAAACTAGTTTTAAATGAATTTCGTTTTTATCGACCCGTGTATGGATTCTCACCTCCGTACACGGCCAAGATCATGAAACAGTTGCGTGTGCAACTGGAATTGCAAAACAGTCTAATTGTGTCGCAAGGACCTAAATATATTTTTATTAATACTTTGCAATATTGATAGTATTTCTCTATTAAGGGTGGGTGCCAAGATACAATTCCGAATTTGCTACTTTCACCACGGACACTTCGAAATTGCACCAATTACAATACATTTCACAACTTGAACTATAACAAAATGTCAAACAAATGTTTGGATAAAATTTCCCTACATTTTCCTTACATTTCCAAACACACAAACCTTCGAACAATGAATTGTAAAACTGAAATACGTTTTTCATACAAATTGACATTTGAATTGTAACTTATCACTAGTAATGAGCAAAAATGGTCTTGATCTTGCAGTATTGTCTTGTTCTTACACATTTAGCAAGATCAAGAACAAGTACAAGACTTAGTTATGCGTGAAATAACAATAACACGACCAACTGTGCAAGAATAAGACCCAGAGCAAGACTTTAGCAAGATTCTTGGAAAATTTGCACCTAAATTCATTTTTTTAAAAACAAAAAAATATAAAATTGATGATGATGTTCAAGTAATTATGATGTAAATACCTGTGTGTATATTTAATTTTTAGTATGATAATTGTAAAAGCATTTGTACAAATGTAAGTACATAATGACTGCATGCATTGTGCGCCAACTAGTCATGAGCGAAAATGGTCTTGTCTTGCTCTTGCACATTTAGCATAATCAAGAACAGGACTTAGTTATGCTTGCGAGAACAAGAGCAAGACAGACTGAACAAGAACAAGACAAACTGAACAAGAACAAGACAAAACCAAGTATAGATTAGCCTTGACTTGTTCTTGCGTTATCTCATCACTACTTGTCACAGGCCCTAACTGCCGATTCTTATAACAGCTGATTCTACTGACAAAATCCCACGAATCCCGCCTGTCTAGTACCGCATTGCTGATTGCGCAAAAATTGTGGGGGATCCCGCTATTGGCACCTTCGTACCAATTTACGTAAATAAAAAGAATACTTGAGATGAAATCTATAATACTTTCTTACAATTATATATTGCCTGCTTTGCGTAAGTGAGTTATGCGTGCCGTTTTGAGACTGGTCTACTCTAGAAGTGATTTGCTGCTCGTCTTCCGCTTTCACTGAACTTGCATGGATCTGTTTGTAGCGGTTGCGATCGTTGGCTGTTTCCGGTCGACGGTTGCGTTCGCTACATCACTCCCCCTTCGGCGGAAGAAAATTTGCTGTACGCTTACTTTATTACATTGATTGTGGTTGAACATTGATTGTAAAATGTATCTAGTATCTTTTAAAGTTTCAAATTTTTATTGTCCACCATCTTAAAGTGCGTAACAGAACTTACTTTTCAAAAAAAGAAGAAACTTCATACGATGGGATGCACAAAAATTATTGGGCAGCTAATTTTCAAATTTGAAGTCAATTTTTGGAACTTGTAAAGATATTTTGACTTAAAATTTTAACCAATTATTGTTCACATTATAAAGGATAAGTTCGCCGAAAAAATCCAAAGTTATAACCAAAAAACCAAAATTTAGTTTTTTTTTTTGTGGTAATGTTTACAGATAAAAGTTTCATATTGTAACCGCTGATAGCCAATATCATAACGAACTGCCTCCATTTTTTTTGCTTTTTTCGGACCTCCACATACCGAGATATACGCATCTATATTCAGAAAGATTGACCAAAATGGTAAAATTTTCCCAAAATGGCCGATAACTTAAGTAGCGTCGAGGTAAAGAATGTCCATTTCGTATAATATTCCGTAACTATCTGAATCCACTATCTGTTATTTTTCAGTTTTTTTAGTTAAAGTCTTCGATACTTTTACTTTTATCGTTCGCCTTGCCTTAACCTTAAGAAACGCCACTGGCTGTATTGTAGTAGGAAAATATCATCAACTAACGAATTTAAATATGTATGTATGTGTTTTGTGGTGTATAAGGTCCTCCGCACCCGAGTCGACTGATTTGTAGGCCCAATTTCAAACTGGTTTCACAATAATGACGAGCACAACCAGTTTGCAATCAAAATCTAAATTTTTGTCCACTCACGAGCACAACTGATTTTGGATCAATCAGTGTCAGTTTTTAGTAACGAGGTTTTGGCAAAATGTCAGGTAGTTCATATGAAGTGCAACCAAGCAACAGAAATCGCTTTCAACCGCAAGAACAATCGCACCCGAGCAGTTCAAACTAGTTTTAAATGAATTTCGTTTTTATCGACCCGTGTATGGATTCTCACCTCCGTACACGGCCAAGATCATGAAACAGTTGCGTGTGCAACTGGAATTGCAAAACAGTCTAATTGTGTCGCAAGGACCTAAATATATTTTTATTAATACTTTGCAATATTGATAGTATTTCTCTATTAAGGGTGGGTGCCAAGATACAATTCCGAATTTGCTACTTTCACCACGGACACTTCGAAATTGCACCAATTACAATACATTTCACAACTTGAACTATAACAAATTGTCAAACAAATGTTTGGATAAAATTTCCCTACATTTTCCTTACATTTCCAAACACACAAACCTTCGAACAATGAATTGTAAAACTGAAATACGTTTTTCATACAAATTGACATTTGAATTGTAACTTATCACTAGTAATGAGCAAAAATGGTCTTGATCTTGCAGTATTGTCTTGTTCTTACACATTTAGCAAGATCAAGAACAAGTACAAGACTTAGTTATGCGTGAAATAACAATAACACGACCAACTGTGCAAGAATAAGACCCAGAGCAAGACTTTAGCAAGATTCTTGGAAAATTTGCACCTAAATTCATTTTTTTAAAAACAAAAAAATATAAAATTGATGATGATGTTCAAGTAATTATGATGTAAATACCTGTGTGTATATTTAATTTTTAGTATGATAATTGTAAAAGCATTTGTACAAATGTAAGTACATAATGACTGCATGCATTGTGCGCCAACTAGTCATGAGCGAAAATGGTCTTGTCTTGCTCTTGCACATTTAGCATAATCAAGAACAGGACTTAGTTATGCTTGCGAGAACAAGAGCAAGACAGACTGAACAAGAACAAGACAAACTGAACAAGAACAAGACAAAACCAAGTATAGATTAGCCTTGACTTGTTCTTGCGTTATCTCATCACTACTTGTCACAGGCCCTAACTGCCGGTTCTTATAACAGCTGATTCTACTGACAAAATCCCACGAATCCCGCCTGTCTAGTACCGCATTGCTGATTGCGCAAAAATTGTGGGGGATCCCGCTATTGGCACCTTCGTACCAATTTACGTAAATAAAAAGAATACTTGAGATGAAATCTATAATACTTTCTTACAATTATATATTGCCTGCTTTGCGTAAGTGAGTTATGCGTGCCGTTTTGAGACTGGTCTACTCTAGAAGTGATTTGCTGCTCGTCTTCCGCTTTCACTGAACTTGCATGGATCTGTTTGTAGCGGTTGCGATCGTTGGCTGTTTCCGGTCGACGGTTGCGTTCGCTACATCACTCCCCCTTCGGCGGAAGAAAATTTGCTGTACGCTTACTTTATTACATTGATTGTGGTTGAACATTGATTGTAAAATGTATCTAGTATCTTATTTAATGTAATAGTTCAATCTACCTATGATTCATACATTTGTGTTACTTAACTTAGTCTAGTATTGTTTTTTTTTCTTTGTTTTATTTATTTATTTATTATAACAGTTCAATCTAATGATAGTTCATGCATTGTGTTGCTAAGCTTAGTCTATAATTGCTTTATTTATTTCTAGGAATTCAAATTAATTATTTTATTTATTAAAATTATTATTACTATTATCTGCATGCAAAATTATTACGTTATATTTATAAATTAACAATATTTTATTAAATTTTTAACATTACTTTCTTTTTGTTCGTTTCTGATCGATTGATACGGTTGACAGTGAACATATCTTTATTTAAAACGAATGCTGGTTTTAGTCGGTCAATTGATATTAAGCAATCTTTTCATTCATGCTGATTTTGTAAAATTTTTCGTTTCGTTGCAAAACTTTGAATGGTCCCGTGTATGGAGCGTGTAAGCTTCCTTTTTTTATCTCTTCCCTTACAAAGACATGTGGAGTTGTTTTTAAATCGTGTGGTATAAAACTGTTATTTTGTTTACGAACTCTAACAGCTTTTGGTTTGATTTTATTTAATGAATGTTGGATTTGATTTGCCAAGGTAGTTGTTATTACCGTTTCCGGTTTGGTGTCTGAAGCGACGAATTCGCCTGGTAAACGTAGTGCTTGTCCGTACAGTATTTGCGCGGGTGATGTGCCGTAATCTTCCATGACTGCTGATCTGATACCTAAAAGTATCCATGGTAGGTTGTGGTATCAATTTTTGGGGTCGTCAGTGGCGCGTATTGCAGTTTTGAAGTGGCGATGGAAACGCTCAATTGGACCGTTTGATTGCGGGTGATATGTCGTTGTTCGGATACGATGACTACTTAAGATTTTTGACAATTCGTTAAACAGAGAGGATTCAAATTGGGTTCCTTGATCTGTTGTTAGGGTTCTTGGAACACCGTACCCCGAAATCCATTGTCGCAAGAAAACGTTAACTATTGTGCTTGCCGTGATGTTTTTTATGGGAATTGCCTCAGGCCAGTGTGAAAAACGGTCTTTAAGAGCCCCCGCACATTACAGACTTTCCATCGGCCGATAGTTTGGTCGGGTTGGACTTGTAAGCGCGCACACTGGACCAACTAAACCGTCGGGTTGGTGGTGAGTGCGCAGACTAGACCGACTGGTCGGCCGACTGTTCTCGAATGATTTGCTAGTTGGGAAAACTGCTTTTGAAGAGAGCGGTCGCAAAATGAGAGTTAATGCAATATTGTCCAGAAAAGTTATTATTGGTTTCATACAACGGAGGAGAAGGACCAGGAAGAGAAACCGAGAGTATTGGGTGCATCCTATCTACAGTGATAGATTATTGTATGGAAAATTTTCTACGATGCATTCCAAATTGCTAGATTACCCCGAAAAAATTTTCGCCTTTTATCGAATGAGCATAACCAGCTTCAATGAACTTGCCATCATGAAAATAACCACAACCATCCGACGCAAAAGTATGAAGCTAACTAAACTATCGGCCGAATTAGCCGACTAAACAATCGCCTAATGTGCGCGCGTGGAAGAGCTCCATACTGATTAAGGAGTTAGCCGATAGTTTGCCGACATTATAGTTTGAAGGCAAACGGGTAGCCCATCAAACTTATTTATCGGCCGATTCTGAATCGTTATAATATGCGCACTTGCATACATGTTAATACTGATTAAGAGCCCGACTAAACTATCGGCCGATGGAAAGTCTGTAGTGTGCGGGGGCTCTAATAGTCAATATATAGCTGTAGCCGTTGGAAGGTGGAAGAGGTCCAACTAAATCTAAGTGGATATGTTCGAATCTTCCTGTAGGGACGTTAAATTTTCCATGCGTTGACACTGTGTGTCTATGTATTTTGGCTTTTTGGCATGAAATGCAAGATTTGGCCCAACGGTTAATGTCCGTATTCATTTGGGGCCAGAGATATTTAGAAGTTATCAATTTTCTTGTTGCCCTGATGCCTGGGTGAGACAAGCTGTGCAAATTTTCAAAGATAATTCTGCGTAAGGATTCGGGAGCATATGGTCTATTGATATCAGTATCGGTTTTACACCATATGTATTGTTCTTCTATTGGAACGAAAATCTTTTTAAGCGTAAAGGAGTTTTTATTTGATTTTTGTGAATTGGATAGTATGTCTTTTAATTGATTGTCATTCTACTGTTCTTGTGTTAGTGTTTTAATGTCTAATTTTAGGTCATCGATAACATCAATGTACACTCTAGAAAGTGTATCCGCTACGACATTGTGGCATCCTTTTATGTATCGTATGTCGTTTGTTATTTGGGCGATGTAATCTAATTGATTGGTTTTCCTACTGTTTTTTCGGATTTTGAGCAAATTGTTTTGGTTAGAGGTTTATGGTCGGTGTAGATTGTTAGATTTTTTCCTTCGACGAAGTATTTAAATCTTTTAACAGTCAGGAAGGCTGCAAGAAGCTCTCTATCGAATGTCGAATACTTTCGTTCACGTTCTTGTAGCCTTTTTGAGAAAAAACTTAGCGGTTGCCATTTACCTTGGGTTTGTTGTTGTAAAACACCGCCTACTGCGTCTTGTGATGCGTTTACCCACAGGCTAAGTTTCGCGCTTGGATCCGGGTGGACTAAAAGCACACTGTTTTCTAGTCTCTTTTTTATGTTGTCGAAAGATTGTTGGTGCATCCAATTGAATTTTGGTTTCGGTTTTTTATTTTTTTGACATTCTTTAAGGATATCATATAGTGGAGCGCACATTTCGGCGCTATTTGGTAAGAATCTATGATAAAAATTTACCATCCCGAGAAAACGTTGTAATTTTTTAATGGTTGAACGAGTTGGAAAATCTTTTTTTTTTTTATGAAAAAACCAAGCTTAGGTGTAACCCTTTGTACTACCAGTCCGTCATGTCGTTCAGTTCATGGTGCAATGTCTAGTAGTAGCTTGGTTTGAAGAATAGAGGAGAATAGGAAAGGTTAGAGCGGGTCTGGAGGGTGTAGAAGAAAATGACGGTGAACCTCACGTTTGAACTCTAAGATGTTGTACGAGTTCGGAAATACTGACTGCGGGAGATCATTCCACAGTCGAACTTCTAAACCGTATTGTGCGTGAACGAGGGGGCTGTAGGGTATGGAGGTGAACCGAGCGGGCTAGTCTTGTGTTGCGGGAAAAGTATTGCCGTGCAGGCAGGAGGTCCTGAATTTCGGTGGAACAGTCGCCATGGTAATAGCGATAAAGTATGGAGAGGGCTGTGTAACGAGCGGCGCCTCCGCCCGTTACCTTTTACTCAACCTTCATATTCCCAAGGTCATTCCAACTCAAGAGACCAATTCTGGAAACTCGATATGAGTTTCCGCCACATGCATTATTATTTCCTTTACTCAACATTTCCAAGGGCATTTCAACTCATTCCTTTAACTTCCATTTGGCATTTTAAAAGAAACCAATTCTGGAAACTCGATATGAGTTTCCGCCACATGCATGCCATAACCGATTTTTTAAGTACATTCTAAAAATCCTAAAATACACGCTTTAACAGGAAATTCATTCTGGAAACTCAATATGAGTTTCCGCCAAGCCCAATAATCCCACAAAATAATATTAGACGCATGCAAAAACGATTTCCGTCGATCATCGGTAACGATGACACAGGTCAATACTTTCCACATGTTGACCTCGAGTAAATTTGCTTCGCGCACACTCTTCCCCTCTTGAAACACCACGAATACTCGATCACTCGCATGATCAAAGATTCTCACCTGCTTTAAAAAAGCTTTCCTCGCGTTTACCTTCCACCAACAGAACCCCGAGGGGGGGGGGAGCGATTGGTTAATTGGTTTTGGAGGCCTACGAGGGTGACCGGCCGAGTGATATACATCAATCGGTATCGGTTGGTGAGCGAGTAACAGTCGGTCGATACCTGAAGACTGGCTGGAGATATTGACCCAGTAAATAGCAACTCAAAAAAAAGATAAATCAAAGTTAAAAGAGTGAAATTAATTAATTGTTAAGAAAGAAAAATATATTAAAGTGAATTTAATAGTTTGCAAAAATGTATTACTTTGTTTAAACGTAAGTGAATAGTAACTGTAGCAAAATAAGTTTAAATTCGAAAATAAAAGACGTAACAAAAACCAAGAGTTCGTTTTGATAATACTTTCAAAAAGGGGCAGGTGAACTTCTCGCCAATGCGAAAGCACTCCTTCGTCCCTGTCGTGTGTTAAAAAGGAATACACAAAAAGAAACCCACGACAAAAATTTGGCGCAGTCGGTAGGATACCGAAAAGGGTATCCTCGTGAAATAGAGGTTAAATTCTAAGGCAGGCGGCCCGAATACACTGCCCAACATTTCGTCAGCAACAGCATCTCATCAGTCATCATCAGCAGCATCTCGTCAGTCATCAGCAGCAGCATCTCGTCAGTCATCAGCAGCAGCATCTCACCAACATTTTATCAGCAGCAGCATCTCATCAACATGGACAATCTTAGGAAGGAAGGACAAAGTAACCACACTAATGGGAACTACGCTGGAAAAAGGGTCTTGAGCCTAACCAAGTAAGACATTTTTATCCCTCTATTCTCTCTCTCAAAAAAAAAAAAAAGTATAAATATATATATATTACATATGAATAAAAAAAAAAAAAAAAAGGAACACAACCAAATGTAATTTCAAAAAAAATATAAATATATATAGTACATATGAATAAAAAGAAAAGGGAAACACAACTAAAAGTAATTTCAAAAAAAAATATATAAATAAATATAGTACATATGAATAAAAGAAAAGGGAAACACAACTAAATGTAATTTCAAAGGAAAATTATAAATTTAAAAAAAAAAAAAAAAAAAAAAAAAAATTTTTTTTGTTTGCCAAGAGCATACGTACGTAATACGTCTCGTTCGAATATATTATTAACGCGTCTTCGTCGAGTCTAAGGTTTCTCAAGTGACGATAGGATTTGTTTTAGTTCCACTGAACAAATGGCAGTGATGTTTTATATATATAGTTTTCTTCGCTAAATTAACGTAAATTTTTTTTCTCCTCTAAATTAACATAAATGATTAACAGTGCATCTTTTCCCTTTTTACTATTATTGCAATTCTCTCCTTTTGGAAGTAGTTAATTCTCGTTATCTCGTAAAGAAATTTTTTTTCCAAAATTCGTACGAGAAGTAGAAAATATCCCTCGTTTTATTCGGCGCTCCCCTCGCAGTGTAAAACACGAAGGAAAAAACCAACCGTTCCCATGGCTCAACAGGATGATGCTGGTCCCTCCGGGGACGACAACACACCTGTTAAAGTCTCTATATCCGATATTCGGGAAATGATTCCCGAATTCTCAGGTGATAAAAATGATGTGAACCGGTTTATTTCGTGTTGTGAAGCTGTCTTTGATATGGCCTACGACGAAAGAGACAGGACGCTCTTCTTCAATGTCCTAAAGACTAAGGTGCGAGGTTCCGTCTACGATATTATAGAATACGGAGGCATCACCACCTGGGATGACTTTAGGCTCCAATTATTAAAACGCTATAAACTTTCTAGGTCTTCTGTAAGAGAAGAAAGCGTCACCGATTACTCGCAGCGAGTAATGCAGCTATTTGGCGAATTAAACAAGGCTACACAAGTTGCCATTCCCGATCAGCGGGCCAGAGCAGAGCTGGTCAGAGAAAATGAGAGGGAGGCCATTATAGCCTTCGAAAATGGGCTCAGGAGCGAGAGGCTACAAACCCTTGCGCAAGCACGAGACGCAGAGGATTTGACCTCTTTGATAGATTATATAATAGAACGAGCTTCTCGTATTGAAGATAAATTTCAAAGGGACACTAATTTAGAGGGGACCACAAAACAAATTCCGCAGTGCGAGGTGTGCCGGAAAAGGGGACACACTAAGGAAACTTGCTATCGCAATAAGGCCATACCAAGCTTCAGCAATACTGCTGTTAAGAAGGAAGTGCGACGATTGTTCTGCACATACTGTAATAGGCCAAATCACGACATCAGCGAGTGTCGAACTCGACGCTCCGACCGCAACCGGGAAATGCCATCCATTAATAGGAGATTCACAGGCCCTGAACAACGGGATGCAGGCACGCAAGGCGGACGATGGGAAAACAACATTCGACAAGTTAGACGCCTCGAACGGACGAGCCCCGTTAGACGTCAAGACGATCGGTCCCCAGCTGGAAATTTCAACCCAGACACCCGACCAGATTTCAGACAGGTACGTGTCCTTAATCATAATGAGTATGATTCGGGAAACGAGGATACGCGAGAAGGAATGACCGGCGTTCCAGCTCGCCACTTCGAAGTTCAAGCCGAAGTGCGACCGCACAACTAAAGGTCACTGTGGAAGTACCTATCACCATCACGAAACGTGGAGTCACAACTACTCTCCCCTTTTCTATAGCAAAGGAGAGGGAGTCTTCCTTTTTCGTCGATATGGGGTCCGAGGTTAGTCTATTTAAGCTTACATCCACTTCCGAAGATTGCTTGGTTGACGTTAGTCAGAGGTGCACGATCACCACCATTCTCGAAGAAAGCGCCAATTCTGAAGGACTATCTTATGGAAGTTTGGAAATGGGCAGTAGTAGCCACGGCCTAGATATCGTCCATCCCTTCCATATAGTAAGGGGTAGGGATATCCTATCGACGGACGGGTTATTAGGGCATGATTTCATAGATGAGTATAACTGTGATATCATGTATTCGAGAAGTGTTATGGTAATCCACATACCCGTTGACAGCGCTCGCAGACAATTATTTCTTTCCACAATAAGCAACAACCTACAATCGAAACAAAATCGAAATCTACAAGAAAGCGAATACAGACCAAATCGCGAAGAAGATAAGCCCCCCATAAAAGCTCCCTTAGTCCATAAAAAAGTCCCAATAGCGGCAACCTATACGAAACCACTCTCGGAGCCAGCTGAAGCGAACAGCGTCCGAGATAGTAAAATTAATAAAATACCCCCGGGAGGCAAAGTGACCCAACCGGAAGACCTCAATGAAGGAATATTAAATAATAATATTAACAAAGTTAATAAAATTAATGGATATTTTCCCACCAGCGTAACGTCAAGCGACTGCGTGGAAGACAATCGACTAAAAGGAAAATCGAGCAATGACTCAATCACAATAAATAAATATGGGAACACGGCTTACGGGAACACAGACGAGATAAAGCTAATCAAAGAGGAGGTGATAGACACCCATTCCCAATTACAGGTGGCGAATCAACGACAAGAGGGGAACATCGATAAAACATCGGGTTCCTATATTACTCAAGAAACAAAACAAACAATTTCAAACATCCCCGAAAGGCTTATAATTCCAGCCAGATCTGAAATGATCTTGGAACTCCCCGCCGAGGGAAATACGACACGAGTTTGTGCCAAAAAGCTCATTGGTCCAGGCGTGTACCTTGGAGACTGTATCACACGCCCTAAGGGTGGATACGCTAGGGTAGCGGTAATGAACGTTAATGAGAACGAAGTCGAAATAATTCCTGCTAAGGTAAATCCCGATTGGACCGACCTTGACCATTATTATGTGGCCCAGGCCGATTTCGGCAAGGATACTGTTCATAAAAGGTTAAAGAAATTAGAAAACCTCCTCAGTCTGGACCACTGTAATGACGAGGAGCGCGACAATATTCTGGACATTTGCAGAAAATATAATGATCTTTTCCATCTGGAAGGTGACTGGCTCACGTTCACTGACGCCCTCACGCACACCATACCTACTTTGGTGGATAAGCCGCCCATATATACGAAGCCATATCGGCTCCCTGAGTCCCAAAGGGACGAAATTAATAGACAAATTAAAGAAATGCTAGATGATGGCATAATTAGCCCAAGTAGTAGTCCTTGGAATGCACCACTACTGTTGGTTCCCAAAAAACAAGATGCCAACGGCAATAAAAAATGGAGAGTGGTGGTGGATTTCAGGAGACTAAACGAGATCACCATCGGAGACGCGTACCCCCTGCCAAACATCACTGATATTCTGGATCAGTTGGGCAAATCCAAATATTTCACTACCTTGGATTTGGCCAGCGGTTTCCACCAAATAGCAGTGGATCAGGTAGACAAGGAGAAGACGGCTTTTAGTACCCCGTTCGGGCATTACCACTTTAATCGTATGCCCTTCGGACTTAAAACTGCGCCAGCCACTTTTCAGCGGCTGATGAACACGGTACTAACCGGTCTTCAAGGGTTGCGGTGTTTCGTCTACTTGGACGACATAGTCGTCTATGGGTATGATTTACGTGACCATAATAGGAAATTGGAAGAAGTGCTAATGAGGTTGAGACAAAACAACCTAAAGCTCCAACCCGAAAAGTGCCATTTCTTAAGGAAGGAAATCACATACCTGGGACACGTCGTGAGCTCAGAAGGAGTGCATCCCGATCCGACGAAAATAGAAGCCGTAAAAACGTACCCAATACCAAAAAAACCGAAAGACATAAAGGCGTTCTTAGGTTTTGTTGGGTACTACAGGCGATTTATACCTGAGTTCTCCAAGATAGCAAGGCCACTCACAAAATTATTAAAGAAAGACCAACCCTTCATCTGGGACCCATTCTGCGACGAAGCCTTCCGAGAATTAAAGCAGAAATTAATCAGTGCACCTATTTTAGCGTACCCCGAGTTTGACAAGCCATTTATCGTGACCACTGATGCTAGTGCTTACGCGCTGGGAGCGGTCCTTTCGCAGGGCGAAATAGGGCAAGACCGCCCTATCTGCTACGCGAGTCGCACTCTTAACCTCGCCGAGTCCAGATATTCCACGATAGAAAAGGAACTTCTCGCCGTTGTATATGCGGTCGAACAATTTCGACCCTATGTTTACGGGCGTGAGTTCACAGTCGTCACTGACCACAAACCCCTCGAATGGTTAATGGGTCTAAAAAACTGTTCCAGCAGACTTATGCGGTGGAGGATAAGACTTGAAGAATACTCGCCCAAATTCAAATACAGAGCTGGCAAGCTGAATGCCTGCGCAGACGCGCTCAGCAGAATAATACCCGAAGGAGAGGAGAAACGTGTAAATGTAATTACTAGGAGTCAAGCCAAAAGGGCACCAACGCATCAAGTCACGCCGACACCTACATTGGTGCCTCCAAACGACTCGTCACAAAATTCTCAGTATCCACAACTACCTAGTGCCACCGTAGAAAATTTCGACATGACCGATCAGATCCTTTTCCTCAAGAAAGGCATAGATCTTAAGTTTTATCTCCTGCCTTTATTGCCTAGCATTACTGAATATCAACTAAAAGACAAGATTAAAAATATTCCCCAGGATATAGATGTGGGTCAAGTATACACTTATACGATTGATAAACAAAAACACATACTTAGTAGGTGCCCACTCCCTATTCGCACCGCTAAGGACAAGGAGCTAATAGCCCCCGTCTTAACTGCCTTTGCTACAATTTGTCAAACACACAAAATAAGTCCACTACATCTAGCCATACCGCCCCTTCAAGGCGAGGACCTCCAAACTCTCAAGAATGTTGTAGCCGAAGTCCTTTTAAAAGCGAATATCAAAGTAATATTCTACCTTGGAAAGGTACGATCACTCGAAAACCCGGAAGACATACAGGAAGTCCTCCGAAATTACCATGAACTCCCTACCGGAGGACATCAGGGGGTGGCAAGAACTCTTAAAAGACTGCAGAAAGATTATTTCTGGCCAGGAATGCGACGAAACGTCGAGACATATATAAAGGGTTGCGCTTCGTGCCAATTAAACAAATTGGCACCCAATCCCAAGTTGCCGATGAAAATAACGACGACTAGCTCCGAACCGTTCCAAAAGATTTTCCTGGACATAGTCGGACCTTTACCAGTGAGCTACAGAGGCAACAAATACCTGCTTACGTTCCAGGACGACCTCACCAAGTTCTCTACAGCGATCGCCCTCGAAAATTCGGAAGCAGAGACAGTAGCAAGGGCCTTCGTGGAAAATATAATTTGCCTACACGGCATTCCACAATCACTGCTCACTGACCAGGGCACTAATTTCCTTAGCACAATGTTTAAGGAGGTGACTAAGTTGCTTAACATCAAGCAGCTACAAACAACACCCTATCACCCCCAAACTAATGGTGCCCTGGAAAGAAGTCACCGGACGCTGGCTGAGTATCTTAGACACTATGTAAATAGAGACCCCCTCACTTGGGACACATGGGTACCTTATGCCATGTTCGTCTACAATACGACGCCCCATTCGAGTACTAACTACACTCCCCACGAGCTACTGTACGGCTACCCCGCTGAAATCCCGTGTAATTTGAAAAACAACCCTAGTCCTCTCTTTAATTACGATAGCTATGCCAAGGAGCTCAAAGCCCGACTACAACACGGCTATAAGATAGCTAGAGAATTGATCGTCTCTCATAAAGAAAAATCGAAAAAGTATTACGATAAGAGAACCGGACCTAAAACCTTCCACATTGCCGATCAGGTATTAATTAAAAACAATACGAGAAAAAACAAGCTCTGCCCACTTTGGGAAGGGCCATACCCAGTTGTAGGCATCAATTCAACCGAAAATACCTCGGTCAAAGTGAAGGGTAAGAATAGGGTAATTCATAATAACAATTTAAAACTGTTCCTAGAGGACACAGAACTCTAAGAATCTAATTTAGGAAACAATAGAATAAAAAAAAAAGGGGGATATAAAACACGGGGGGGAAATTAAACACAACCCGTTAAATTAATAATAAAAAAAAAGGGGGGATATAATAATAGAAACTTAGCTACCATTAACAATTTAATAATAATTTTATTTAAACTATATAATAAAAAAAAAAAAAAATTAATAAACACACAAAAGCCTATAAAAAAAGCCCGAAATCCTGTAACATTAAATCGGTACCTAAAACTAACTACTGGATACAGTTAAATCAACCAAATAAGTGGCTGTTTGTGATTGATAAACCAACGACGATAGACGCGGTCTGCAGCGACAAGATCACTCCTTGCCCCCTAAACGGAAGCGGCATCTTAGAAATCGAACCTAATTGTTACCTTAGGAGCAAAGAGCATTATTAAAGCTCACAATGTACAAACGTCATCCCTTAACAATTACTATTTGCCTACCATAAACCTTTCCGAGACATTAAGTCGTAACCCCAAAATTAGTGCCGAAACTACCCCAGGGGTACCGAAGAGTCTGCTAATAAAATATAATAGCGACAACGAGCTCAACGAACTAAGCAGACGAATTCGTCAACAAAAGGAAAACGAGAACCTAAAGCTTGGGAGTAGCAGAATTCATACTATCCATCATTACACAATGACCTATGTCCTTCTCCTACTAATAATCATAATCTTTGTTCCTATACTAAGGAAAAAATGCACTTCTAGACTCAGCCGGAACAAGTCGGTCACAATCAACCCGACGGCACAACCTGAATCAAACGCGGAGGCACAATCTGAAAGACCTTTAGTGCTAACCGTACGATAAAGGAGACCTTATGCTCGACGTCGAATGAATTAGAGTAACCTATGTTTTTTTTTTATTTTTAAAATTAAGGAAGAACAACTTAATGTTCTTATATATATATATATATATATATATATATATATATATATATATATATATATATATATATATATAGGGATATAAACCATAATGAAGTAAAACAATAAGTTAGAGAAAATCCTCTTTATACCAAAATTAGTTAAAATATTAATGAATATATAAATAAATATTAATAATTTTAATTACAATTACACATATGTTTATATAGTAACACTAATTGATTTAATTTAAGAATTAAAATTGTAACACCCTCTGGTAGGCCCCAGATCACAGACCAAACGAAAGTTTTACTCTTTAAATCCCAAAACTTTCTTTTCTAAGGGGGAAGGTGTAACGAGCGGCGCCTCCGCCCGTTACCTTTTACTCAACCTTCATATTCCCAAGGTCATTCCAACTCAAGAGACCAATTCTGGAAACTCGATATGAGTTTCCGCCACATGCATTATTATTTCCTTTACTCAACATTTCCAAGGGCATTTCAACTCATTCCTTTAACTTCCATTTGGCATTTTAAAAGAAACCAATTCTGGAAACTCGATATGAGTTTCCGCCACATGCATGCCATAACCGATTTTTTAAGTACATTCTAAAAATCCTAAAATACACGCTTTAACAGGAAATTCATTCTGGAAACTCAATATGAGTTTCCGCCAAGCCCAATAATCCCACAAAATAATATTAGACGCATGCAAAAACGATTTCCGTCGATCATCGGTAACGATGACACAGGTCAATACTTTCCACATGTTGACCTCGAGTAAATTTGCTTCGCGCACACTCTTCCCCTCTTGAAACACCACGAATACTCGATCACTCGCATGATCAAAGATTCTCACCTGCTTTAAAAAAGCTTTCCTCGCGTTTACCTTCCACCAACAGAACCCCGAGGGGGGGGGAGCGATTGGTTAATTGGTTTTGGAGGCCTACGAGGGTGACCGGCCGAGTGATATACATCAATCGGTATCGGTTGGTGAGCGAGTAACAGTCGGTCGATACCTGAAGACTGGCTGGAGATATTGACCCAGTAAATAGCAACTCAAAAAAAAGATAAATCAAAGTTAAAAGAGTGAAATTAATTAATTGTTAAGAAAGAAAAATATATTAAAGTGAATTTAAAAAAAGATAATATTACTTTGTCTAAACATGTAAGTAAATAGCAACTCAAAAAAGATAAATCAAAGTTAAAAGAGTGAAATTAATTAATTGTTAAGAAAGAAAAATATATTAAAGTGAATTTAATAGTTTGCAAAAATGTATTACTTTGTTTAAACGTAAGTGAATAGTAACTGTAGCAAAATAAGTTTAAATTCGAAAATAAAAGACGTAACAAAAACCAAGAGTTCGTTTTGATAATACTTTCAAAAAGGGGCAGGTGAACTTCTCGCCAATGCGAAAGCACTCCTTCGTCCCTGTCGTGTGTTAAAAAGGAATACACAAAAAGAAACCCACGACAGCTGCTACATTCCTACGGTGGCTCAAGGTGTCTATGGAGGCGCGAAAGGGGCCATCACCAATGAGTTTGAGGGCACGATTTTGCACCTTGTCGAGACAAGCCAAGGTGGTTTTTGGGGCGCCTGCCCAGATATGTGAGTTGTAATCGAGGCGCGGCCGAATGTAGGATTTGTATATTGTAGCCAATGCGGCTGGCTGGAGGAGGAACTTGCATCTCTTGAGAAATCCAAGGCATTGGAAGGCTTGTTTGGCGATTTGGAATATGTGATCGTTCCATCGCAGATGCTCCGTTAAAGTTACCCCTAGGATGTTGAGAGTTGAGTCAGCCGTTAGATTCTCTCCATCCACCGAGACAGGAGGAAGGTCGGTACAATTTTTGTTGGAGATCAGACAGTGCTTCGTTTTTGTGGCATTGAATTCGACGCGGTTCATTTCGCCCCAATCTGAGATGGCTTTAACTCGTTCTTTTGAGGGTGTTATGCCTTCTTCGGATATCTCGTGTCCGAGAAAATTTAACTTTTGTTCTTCAAAAACACACTTGTTCGGATTAATCTTTATGTCATATGCTTGTAGCCTTGATAGTAGTGTTTTCAGGTGTTGTTTGTGTTCTTGAGGGGTTTTACTACTTACTAGTATGTCATCTACATATACAAATGTGAATTCAAGACCTGCTAGTACTTCATTGATAAATCGTTGAAAGGTCTGTGCACCGTTTTTGACGCCAAAAGGCATTCTTAGGTATTCGAATAAACCGAATGGTGTGGTGACAGCAGTTTTGTGTATATCTTCAGGGGCTACCGGTATCTGATGGTATGCCCTGATGAAATCTATTTTTGAAAAGAATTTACAACCTTTTAGATTCATTGTAAAATCTTGTATGTTGGGTAGACGGTTCTTATCGAAGATTGTAGCGGTGTTTAGCTCTCGGTAGTCTCCGCAAGGTCGCAGATCTTGTGTATCTTTTTTCGGGACTAGGTGCAGAGGTGAAGCTACGTGGGAAGAAGAAGGGCGACATATGCCTAATCTAGTCATTTGTTCAAATTCTTTTTTAGCGGCTTGGTATCTTTCTGGATTAAGCCTTCTGGGGCGTGCTGAAGGTAATGTACCTTCAGTGTGAATGTGGTGCACTATATCGTGCTTGACCATTGTGGTGAAATCAGGTGAAGTTTTAAGCGATGGGAATTCGTTAAGAATTGATCCATATTCTCCTTGAATGTGACATAATTTTGGCGTTACAGTTTCTACGTTGCGAGTAATACAATTCACTGAAAACATAGTAGTTTTATCGATTAGTTTTAGTTCGCGTATGTCGACTACCAGATTAAATTTATATAGTAAATCGGCACCAATGATCGCGTGCTCGATGGAAGCAATAACGAAGGTATTGTCAAACGTGCGTCGCAGGTTTAGATTTAGGGTTAATTGTTTAAATCCATAAGTTGAAATGTTTGCGCCATTGGCGGCAACTAGCTTGAAATCTGATTGTCTAAGGGATTTTGGGTATAACTTTTTGGGAATAATTGATTTTTCTGCACCTGTATCAATTAAGTAGTATGTTTTTGTTGACTTGTCATATATGAATATACGGCGTGATTTTTTGCCCACATTCATTGCCGCGGACGATGTGACTATTCGGCGTTTTTTGTTCCTACGTCGTTACCTGTTCTTTTACTACATGGTTGACAACATTTTTGTGCTTTATCACCGAATTTTTGGTGATACCAACACAGGTTTTGTTGATTTTTGAACCTATTTCTTGAATTAGATCTCTAAAGTGATTTATTGTTACTCAAGTTTCGCGTTCTAGAGGTGCTATGTTTTCGTGACCTAGATAACCTCACTTCAAGATTCTTTATGCGTTGGCCTAAGTCTTCGACTAAGTTGGTAAGTCTTTCCTTGTCGTTAGAGCTGTGGGAGTTGTGCTCTATTACTGAAACTTTAGTACCACTGGTGGAATCATAAATTTTATCTGCTATGGAAAATATTTCCTCTTGGGGGTGAGATTGCTCGACGGCGATAATGCATGCTTGCATTGAAGATGGGAATTTATTCATCCATAGCTTGTGTAGTAAGGGTTTGTTAACTAGGCATGTGTCTGAACAACTAGGCATGTGTCTGAACTCCATGTGTCTGAACAATTCGGAGGGCTTGTAATTTCCTAGTTCGACTTTGTGCAGTAAGGTGTCAAGCCTTCTTTCTTCCGAATCTTGGCTACGAGTGAGTATTAAGTTTTTTAATTGCTCGTATTTTTCTTGCTGAGGAGGGTTAAGTAATGAGTCGGCAACCATTTCCATGGTCTCCGCTGGCAGAGATGAGACAAGGTAATCATATTTGGTTTGGGATGTGGTAATACCCCTGAATTCAAATTGCGTCTCAACTTGGAGAAACCAAAGGTCGGGCCGATTGCTCCAAAAAGGTGGAATTTTTAGAGAAGTGATATAGTGGTTATTAGATTGGGCATTATTGGAAATACTACCACTTGGCGCGATGTTTGTCTGCTCTTGCATCTTCGGGGTTGTCGCGTTTTGGTTATCCTCATTCGCCATTGTTTGATAATTATACTGGAATTATGTTTGGTGCGTTGGGTACGTTTATGTGAACCTTATAACAAGAAGTCAGCTTTAACGGGCTATAAAATTAACTATAAATTAATTTAACGTTTAAATTTGAAAAGAAAATAATTGAAAAGGTCCTATTGTGGAAAACAGACTAGTCTAAACGAACAATGGCTGTTGTTGGGTCTACAAGTTTTTAGCATTCTGTTCACATTTCAAGTTAAATACATACATGTAAATAGAACTCATGACTATAATTCTTTCCTAGCGAAAACCGTTTTAGAGTTATCAAATCTTATTCGTAATTTTGGCTTTGTATATTGTTATAAAATGAAATTCATGTTACTTTCTTTTTCTTTTGGGTTTATTATTATTATTTTTTTTTTAAGGGAAATTCGAGTAATTATTTATATCTTTTTGATTATCTCTTCTTGGGACGAAAGTTTCGCAACGAACTTGAAAAATATTTTATTTATTTTTAAAAACTTCAAAAATTGTATGAAAAAGAATTTCACCTTATTTGATACGCATTTGTTTTAAAGAAAAGCAAAAAATTTTACTCACTGTGATAATTCTGTTTGATTCCGTTTATTTTTGTTCCAGCATTCACTTTTTTATGGTTGTTTATTAGATTTTGTTCATTGTCACCGCATCCTATTGTTATACTTTTTTTTATATATAATGTGCTTTTAAATTGAACCTAAAATAATTTTTAAATTTCTATTAGATAATTGTATTGTTGGTTTACATCATTGGAAATTAACTTAACTTATGTTAATGTTGCATGTTGTTTTTTTACCGCTATGTTGCCTCGTTACTACCTATGGCGTTCCTGTTGCGTGTAACCCTTTCTGGCGTGGTTGCTAAAATCCGCCTTTATTTTCGATTTCCTTGCTGATCTTGGTGTCAGGATTTTTATTTCGGCTATTTATTAATTTTGATTGTTGATTTTGGGATGATTTTATATTTGCTGTTGTTTTAATATGATCTTTCTGTTGCCATGTGGTCTGCATGAGGTCCCTTGTTGAAAATATCGTCTCTTGGTATTGTTTTGTTATTTTTTGACTTTCGCTGCATTCGGCGAATTATTATTGAATTTGAAACTATGTTTTTGTTTTAATTTATAAAAAAAAATCCACATTTTTTAGAGTTAAAATATAATGCTTTTTTTTGTAAAACTCGATAAATTTTAGAATTTTATTTTTTTGTTCGGGGTCGCCATTTATTGGCACCTTCGTACCAATTTACGTAGATAAAAAGAATACTTGAGATAAAAACTATAATACTTTATTACAATTATATATTGCCTGCTTTGCGTAAGTGAGTTATGCGTGCCGTTTTGAGACTGGTCTACTCTAGAAGTGATTTGCTGCTCGTCTTCCGCTTCCACTGAACTTGCATGGATCTGTTTGTAGCGGTTGCGATCGTTGGCTGTTTCCGGTCGACGGTTGCGTTCGCTACACCCGCGTTCCCTAATACTGATGCAACTAGCTGGAAGTCTGTTTTTTTTTCTTGCCGATTATGCTAACATAATTCTAAAGTCTGTGGTTTTGAGCACCCAACGAAATGTAATGTGAGGTAGCCAAGGCCTAGATTAAATTATTGCCTTTCGGTTGGCAATGAAAACCTTCCTTTTCGGCAGATGCCCACGCAGCCATGCCAAAACTATCGTGGCCTGGAAACCGTCTATGTTTACCAATTATAGGGTTAATTTGAAAGCGCTCTTGTACAGTTAATAAACGTTCCTTGGCGATCATGTGTAGCGGGTAGAAAAAATGGATGAAAAAATAGCAAACGCACACGCCTTAGTTCACAATTTCCTTTTATTTAGTTAGATACGTAGATTGTAGCACCGTCCTTGCTTCTTAATTGGAACCGCTACAGGGAATTGGGCGTACTAGCCAATGGCGTAGGTCACCAATCCCTAAAACGTTTGAAAAATAGACTTATTTCTTTTACTTTGCACTGGATTTATTTATTTTATTTAATTAATACTTTTTGTACACAAAATATCACTTCTTTGCACTGTTTTTATTTATTTTATTTAGTAACCACACTGCGCTGCGTGTTGAGTCCAACAAACTTTTCTTCGGTCCTTCCTAAAACAGCAGACCTCCAGTTCTTCATATTTTATTACCCCACCAATTTCAATATTTTGGTTTGGGGGTTGTCCGGAAGATTTTCCGGTCGATCCAAATTATACGTAGAGCTTTCCCCTGTTATGGGAAAAAGCTCATGCCACACGCGTAAATGCGACAGTTCCCATGAGAAGAGGTTAAGCGTCGATCACCTATGCGATCGAGAAATTGGGGGGAATAGAAAATGTGCACGAGGCATTCATGGCACGTTGGAGCAATTGGCCGGGTCATCATTTATTGATCACGGTCAAAGGTTGCACTTTGGAATGTTTGTGCATTGCTCGTGTGATAGATTTTTGGCGGAAACTCGCATTGAGTTTCCAAACAGCCTTTCCTGTTATTTGGATTTATTTAATTCGGCGGAAACTCGTATTGAGTTTCCAGACCGTCTTTCCTGTGAAACTGTTGGCGAACTTGGAGAATTTTGCGCATTCTAGGAATGGCACTTGCAGTTGTATGATGCTTTTCTTTCAGCACAGAAAAAGGGTAACGAAAGGTAATGAAAAGATATAGGCCAGCTCATTACACCTTCCCCCTACGAAAAAAAATTTTATCATGGGTAAAATTTTTGAAGGTCGTCGGTCTGGGGTTTTTCGGAAGGATCTTACAGTTTTATTTTTTTTGTCTATTACAAAAATATTCACAACATAGTTTATAAAATGTTCAGAGCGCAAATGAAAGTATATAATTTTTTTTTTTGTTTGTTTGCCTTTTCTTCTTCTTTTTTTTCAATAAAATTAGGACATGTATGTGAATAATAATTATGTGTATCGATAGTTTATGTTATATACATATAAAAATTTCCCTTTTTTATAGTAATGTCTATCCTTACTTTATTTACTTAATTGTTAGCTTATATTACTTTGGAAAAGACTTAACCTTTAAGGTTTCTCTTTATTTAATCATTATTTTGTTTTCGTTTACTTTCATTAATACATATATTGATAGCTTATATTTTATACCATAAATTTACGTAAGTGCTAACCTGTACGTAATCTCTATCTTTACTTAATCATGAATTTTATTTATTTAATCTTTTATTTTCGTTGATGGATATATTGTTTACTTATAGTGTATTAAAAATGAAAAGCAATTTAACCTACTGTTAATACGTAAGGTCTATCAGGGTGTGCTTCAGGGCTTTCATATCCCGGATTTATGGCTAGCGTGCGATTTGGGGTTTCATTTCCGGCATTTATGACTAGCGTGCGATTTGAGTTTAATCGCGCGGCGCATCTCTTTTTTAGAAGAAAAAAAAACAATGGTCATTACTGATAAGAGGAGTAAATAGGATATTGTATAATGGTGGATAATATGAGCTTTGCTAGTACCTAATTTCATGTTTTCATTTTCCTTTTGTTGCTGGATTTTCTTGCTAAGTTCGTCCAACTCATTGTCGCTGTTGTATTTTATCAGAAATGATTTGGGTACCTTTGGAAATTTGTCAGAATTGGTACTAGGTTTAGGCTTTGCGACAGGTTGATCGTAGGTAGATAATAGCTATTTAAGGTCGACTTTTGAATATTATGTGCTTGGATGGTAAGTTCTTTACTCCTTAAGTAACAGTTTGGCCTAATCTCCATAATGCCACTACCATTAATGGGATGGGCAGTGATTTTGTCATGGCACACTATATCTATGGTCATTGGTTTGTCTATAACAAATAACCATTTGTTAGGCTGGTTCAGCTAAATCCAGTAGTTAGTTTTTGGCAATGACCTGATGTGACAAGTTTCAGGGATTTCTGTATCGTGCATTAGCAGATCTATTTCGCATAAGTTGTTTTCGGAGTGGACATTAAATATGGTGGATGATCCGGCAAAGATACTGTTGGAGATCCTGCGTTAAGCAGTTTGCCAAATCTAGCTTATTTAAAGTGTAGTAGTGTTCTCTATTATAGTCCACTACTAGATATTCTAAGGATGGTTCTATATATATGAAATTGGTCTGATGGTGGGTTGGTATTGGAACCACTTTATATAGCTGGTAGTTATCGCGGAAGGGTAATGGTATCTTGAGCTCAAATATTATTTTGTCTTTTAAGATAGCCGTTGCAATGCGACCTAGCCTATAAATTTGCAGCTCATTATCTTTACCTCTTGTTATGGGTAGGGTAAGGTGGTTTGGTAGATGGTGTTGTATATCTGTTAGTAACTTATTAACCTGCCTGGGTGTGATAATTGAGGGGTGCGGTTTTCCGTGTCTCACATCCGTTACCAGGTCTAGTAGAGCATTTAATGCCGCTTGGTAGCGCATGGTCATTATCGTGGTTAAGGAAATGAGGGATTCGAGCTCGAGTCCTACGTTTGCCTGAACCGTGTCGGAGTGAAGTAAATTCACGCTTTTATCAAGTTTACTTAGTTTGCTGTCAATATGCTTGAACTGCTCTTGTATATGAAGGCGACTTTTATTAAAAATATTTGCCGTAGTCTCTATTATCATAGTTTGATTTTTCATGAGACTAAGCATTTCATTTTGGTCGTTTTTCACTAGTTCTATTTGCTCATTATATCTCGCAGCATCGTCCTCTTTCAACGTGCCAAAGAGGGTTTTGCTGAGGGTTCCTATCGCGTTAAACAATCCTCTTTTACTACGCGAAGAGTCAACATCGAGAAGTTTACTTTGTTCTTTTAGGTCGGACATTATAGATGAAAATTGTTGGGTTATCGCGGCGCATAAAAGGGTAACACTCTCGTGAGAGTGTTGGTTACATAATATTTGGATCTTATTTTCATATCCCGTTAGTTTCCCTAACTCGTACTTAAAGTTAATTAGGTCATAGTATATTATCACCTGCCATTCGTTACTGTACAGGTTTGCCTTCCCTATGTTTTCAAAATAAATTCCAGGGTTTGTCTGTAGCTGGGTAATATTCACAGCTTCTTCTCCTGAGGTTAACGGCGCAGTAAGGAACCATACGTATATCAGTAGCCTAGAAAGTAAAACTATTTAGAATGGGCTTATGCTAAGGGTGTCTTATTATATATAGTAAGATATAAAAGTACTGGGTTTAGAAGGGGTAAATTGGCTTTTTTTTTATTTCGTATTATCCGTGAACAACTTTAAGTTGTTATTATGTATAGTGCGATTCTTGTTTCGGATCCTCACCGTTGTATTTTCGGTGGAATTAATAGCCACTACTGGGAAAGGTCCTTCCCATAAGGGCGAAAGCTTATTTTTTCTGGCGTTAATTTTGACCAGGACTTGGTCATTTAAATTTAAAGTTTTTGGACCGGAATTTTTGTCATAGTGCCTTTTTGCCTTTTATTTGCTTGTAATAATTAGTTCTTTCGCTATCTTGTGTCCATGTTGTAACCTGGCCTTAAGTTCTTTGGCATAACTGTCATAGTTATAAAGAGGATCGGGTTCATACCGAAGGTTGGAGGGTATCTTGGCGGGAAATCCGTATAGGAGCTCATGTGGAGTATAGTTAGTACTCGAATGTGGGGTAGTGTTGTAGACGAACATGGCATAAGGGACCCATGTGTCCCATGTAAGAGGATCTCTGTTCACATAGTGCCTGAGGTATTCGGCCAAGGTTCGGTGACTCCTTTCCAAGGCACCATTGGTTTGGGGGTGATATGGCATCGTGTGAAGTTGCTTTATGTTAAGCAACTTTGTCACCTCCTTAAACATGGCGCTAAGAAAATTTGATCCTTGATCTGTGAGCAGAGACTGTGGGATGCCGTGTAGGCAGACAATACGCTCCACAAAGTTTCTAGCTACTGTACTTGCTTCAATATTTTCTAGGACGACCGCAGCGGAAAATTTCGTGAGGTCATCCTGGAAAGTGAGCAGGTACTTGTTACCATTGTAGCTGGTAGGTAGAGGTCCAACTATGTCCAGGAATATCTTCTGGAATGGTTGGGAACTCGTTGTCGTGATTTTCATTGGGAATTTTGAGTTATGCGTCATCTTATTTACCTGACAAGATGGGCAACTCTTGATATATGCTTCTATGTCACGACGCATTCCTACCCAGAAGTAGTCTCTTTGTAGACGCTTTAAAGTTCTACCAACACCTTGATGTCCTCCTGTGGGGAGTTCATGGTAGTCTCGGAGGACTCTTTGAATTTCTTCCCGATTTTCTAGGAGATGTATCTTGCCAAGGTAGCCGATTATCTCAATATTGGTATCCCCGAAGGATTTCTTGATTAATCCCTTAAAAACGTTGAGATCTTTAGGTTTGAAGGTAGGTGTGGCCAGTTGGAATTTTTTTAATTTTTGTGTTTCACAGAGCAAGCGAAATGTTTCCAGTACCTTTGTTACCACTTCCTCGTCCCTTGCTGTGCGTGTGGGGAGAGGGCATTTACTTAAACTATGTGTTTGATTTTTGTTATCGGAGAATGTGTAAACATGTCCCATATCGAGTTCTTTGAGAATTTCCTTGAATTTATCCCGTAATTGGTATTCTACCTCGCTTGGGACTAGAGGCAAAAGGTAAAATTTATAGTTTATCCCTTTTTTTGGGAAGAGGGCTTCGTCAGTAATTCTGTGTGGGTCTGTAATAACTATGGAATGGGACGGTGTTTGCGCATTTTGTGCGAAGGTGGAGGAACAATTTCCTTGAGCTGTCCCTTTTGCCTGACTTCTGGTGATCACATTTACCGATTTCACTTCCTTTTCTGGAACTATCCGACTAAGAGCATCGGCGTTAGCGTTCAGCTTTCCCGCTCGGTATTTGAAAGTAGGCGAATACTCCTCGAGTCTTATCCTCCATCGCATGAGTCTTCTAGAACAATTTTTCAGATTCATTAGCCACTCTAACGGCTTATGATCCGTTACAACAGTGAACTCGCGGCCGTACACATATGGACGGAACTGTTCAACAGCATACAAGACCGCTAAGAGTTCCTTTTCGATGGTGGAATACCTCGATTCAGCCGGGTTTAGAGTACGACTCGCGTAGCAGCGTAGCAGTCTCGTCCTAACTCGCCCTGCGATAGGATTGCTCCTAGTGCGAATTCACTAGCGTCTGTGGTCACTAAAAAAGGTTTATCAAACTCCGGATAGGACAGAAGAGGTGCAGTAATCAGTTTCTGTTTTAGGGTCTTGAATGCTTCATCACAAAATGGATCCCATAAGAATGGCTGATCCTTTTTAACTTCCCAGTATAGGAAGTTATTGTAATCGGTCCGAAAATCGAAATCGAAAATTTCAACGTATTTTCATCTTTCCAGGTCCCAGGAGCATTTTAAGCAAAAAATTGGGAGGAAGTATGTGTGTGTGTGTGTGTATGTGCGTACGGATGTGGTCATTTTTTCCTGCACGATATCGCGCGAACCAAAACTGATATCGACTTCGTTGAGGAGTCGTTCGAAGCGTATTAACCAAAATATGATCTGAAAAGATTTTCATGACATTCGGTCCAGCCGTTTTTTTGTTTAAGCGACGTAAGTGATTTTTGTACCTGCACGATATCGCCCGAACCACGAAAGATATAGACTTACTTGAGGTGCCGTTCGAAGGGTATTAACGACAATATAATCTGAAAAGATTTTTATAGTATTCGGTCCAGCGGTTTTTTGGTTTAAAAGACTTAAGTGATTTTTGTACCTGCACGATATCGCGCGAACTATAAAAGATATCGACTTAGTTGAGGCGCCGTTCGAAGAGTATTAACCAAAATATGATCTGAAAAGATTTTCATAAAATTCGGTCGAGCCGTTTTTTTATTTAAGCGGTGTAAGTAATGTTTGTACCTGCACGATATGGCCCGAAACACAAAAGATATTGACTTACTTGAGGTGCCATTCGAAGCGTATTAGCGACAATATATTCTGAAAAGATTTTTATAATATTCGGTCCAGCGGTTTTTTGGTTTAAATGACTTAAGTGATTTTTGTACCTGCACGATACCGCGCGAACTAAAAACTATATCGACTTCATTGAGGTGCCGAAACACATTAATACCTAATCTTGTAAGTGCGCACATTTAGTTTGACATTTTAGCGAAAATATTGATAAACAATTGTGACGAATTCTCGGTATTATACATATATTCTATATTGCCTATTGTTCATTTATTATTAAAATATCCAATCATAATATTCAACAACCATCATACTGGGAAGTTGATCGTGTGGACCGAAAGGGTCGAACCCACATCCCAACTAGTTTAATAGTTTTGTGAGAGGTCTTGGTATTTTTGAGAACTCGGGTATAAATCGACGATAATAACCTACAAATCCCAAGAAAGCTTTTATATCTTTTGGTTTTTTGGGAGTGGGGTAGGTTTTGACAGCTTTGATTTTTTCAGGATCTGGGTGCACACCCTTTGCACTAACGACGTGACCAAGATAAGTAACCTCCTTTCTTATGACATTTGTCCGGCTGCAATTTTAGGTTATTTTGTTTTTTCTAGAGTTAACCCTTCTAGCACAGAAGGCGCACTTTTCAGCAAAGCATGAAAATCTATATATACACACACATACATACATATATATATATATATATATATATATATATATATATATATATATATATATAGAGTTTCCCTTCTAAGACAGAAGGCGCACTTCCCAGCAGAGCTGAGAAATATTTACCACTGCCGTGGCTCAGCTGAGACATGCAAACATAAAATATTAAAACATAAAAGATCAAAAACATTAAACAGAGAAGCGTGCAAAACTAAAAAGGGAGTGAGGCACGCAGAGAGTCACGCCACATTGAGAAGGGTCCTTTTAGGGACAACTTCACTGGTTAGCAAGCTAAACACACTCCTATTGTTGTTAGTATTTATAAGCATGCGATTAACGGGTTAGAACATGCCATAATTGGTGTTAGAGGAATTAATGTGCAAAAGAGGTTCACCTCTCAGGTTGTAGTTATTCACTCTAAATGACGCGCGGTTTCTTAAGAAACCAGAGTCCACTTTGTCATTCATCAGTCGATGAACGAATATAACGTCAGCGACCTCACGGCGCTTATGGAGGGAGCTTAAGTTGAGCAATTTAAGTCTGTTCTCATAAGGCGGAAGAGCGAGTGGGTCATCCCACGGGAGGTGGCTGAGTGCAAATCGGACGAACTTCCTTTGAACCGATTCGATTCTACTAACATGGGAGGAGTAGTAAGGAGACCATACCTGGGAAGCGTAGTCAAGCAAAGGCCTAACCGAAGATACGTACAGGTGTTTAGTGACGAGGGGGTTGTTGAACTCTTTGGACCATCTTTTTATAAATCCCAGGACTGAATTGCCCTAGGAGGAGATATAATTGATGTGGGTGGAGAAATCCAACTTACTTTCTAACCTAACCCCAAGATCGATAACAGATTCAGTACGGAAGACCTTGTTGTCCAGGAAAGTATAGTCAACAGTTATAACACCACGTTTCCTACAAAAAGTTATGATCTCGCATTTACTAATATTAAGCACAAGGTTGTTGTTGGAACACCAAGAATAGAAGGTGTTTAGATCTGCTTGCAGAAGTTTGCAATCCTCTATACTCCTTATGTGGCGATACAGTTTGATGTCATCAGCGTAAATAAGGATTTTACAGTGCCTTAGCAGGGTAACGATATCGTCAATTGATAAAATAAAAAGAAGAGGGCCAAGATGACTGCCTTGTGGGACTCCAGAGGACGCTTCGATGTTCTTCGATTTGACTCCGCGGAATAGAACCTGGTAGGTTCTATCGGCTAAGTACGACTGGAACCAATCCACAAGGGCATGAGGAAAGCCTAATTTCTTTAGTTTAAGAACTATAATAGTGTGGGAGAGTTTGTCGAAAGTCTTACTAAAATCTGTATAGACACAGTCAGTTTGGCAGCCAGTGACAAAGCCTCTAATTGTGTGTGAAGAGAACTCCAGTAAATTAGTGGTAGTGGAACGGGCTGCAAGAAAACCATGTTGGTTTGTTGAGATAAGCCTCTTGCAGATAGGGGCGATAGCAGAATAAATAATAGATTCGAAGAGTTTTGGTATAGACGATAACTTCGCAATTGGCCTATAATTATATATTTCGTTTTTACAGCCTTTCTTATGGACAGGTATTATAAAAGAGTTCTTCCATAAGGTTGGGAAGCGCCCTTTATTTAGGGATTTTTGAAATAAACATAGAAGAGGAGACAGTAGGGCCCCTGCACAGGATTTTAGAACAGCTGGAGGGACTCCATCAGGGCCGGACGAAAAGTCTTGTGGAAGTTCATTTATATGCTTCAAGATATCATCCCTGGTTATAGACAGGGAAAAGTTTTGAGCCGTTTGGATTGCATTGATATGTCGAAAATTATCTTCATCTGGTTGGAATACAGAGGACGAGAAAGATTTGAGGAAGAACGATGCAAAATTTTCACAAATTTCGGCTGGATTAGAACTAAAGGAGTTCTCGTATTGCATGGTGTAAGGGTAATTATCAACTTTTTTCTTTGTGTTGATAAATTGAAAGAATGCTCTGGGATCACCATACACTTTACCTTCCATGTTTCTGAGGTATTCTTTATAGAGGGTTTCGGAGAGAGCATGAAATTGGTCATAGCAATTGAGAAATGCATCGAAACTCGCAGTGTCTTTCTTCTTCAGGTAGGTTTTCCAGAGTTTATTCTTCAGGTTTTTGGTACGTCTCAACTCGTTGTTGTACCACGGTGGGGATGATCTGGGCGATTTTAACGGCTCGATAGGTACACAGGATGCGAAAGTTTCATACAGGATGGAGTAAAATCTGGCTACATCGACATCCAACTCATTAGGTGAGAGCAACCAATTGAAATCGACCGAAGTGAGCTTGGATGAGAGTTCCTCAAGGTTGGCTTTTTTAAAGTTAAAGGTAAAGGTTGTCTCCTCTGGGATTGGCTTATTGTTAAAGACAGAACAATAGCTCAGTAGGAGAGGAGGGTGATAATTATCGACAGGTGACAAGACAATTGAGCTAGGCTCAACATTCATGTTGTCTGAGTCGGAAAAGAATACAAGATCTAACCGCCTTCCTAAAATATTATTCACACCGCTCATTTGGCACAAGCCACAGGAAAATAAGGAATTCAGAAAGTTGGATTCCCTAGAGTTAAGGTTGTTTCCAGGAAGGTAGTTATCGTCATCATCGCAAGATACCCATTTAACATTGGGTAAGTTAAAATCACCTACAAGTAGGAGTTCATCTTTGGAATCCATCATATCTTGAATATGATTTATGCAAGCGATTAGAATATCATATAGATTTTGACCTCTATCGTCAAGAGTGCTAAACATATCTGGTGGGATGTAACAACAGATTAAAAATAAGTTGTTATGAACAAGGGAGACTTTGAGAGCGAGGACCTCAATGTCTAAAGTATTGGAAAAATCAGGAAGCGTTATTAAGCAACAGTTGAGAAGCTTACTACATGCAAGTAGTACACCACCTCCACGAGCCTCCGAGTCAATATATCTATCCCTCCGAAAAACTTGGAAAGAAGAGTCGAAAAGTTCGGCATTAAGAATCCCACTGTATAGCCATGTTTCTGTAAAAGCGATTATATCGAAATCGCTGGCCGAAGTCGACAGAAACACATCTTGGGTTTTGGATCTGATTCCCCTCAAGTTTTGGTAATAGAGGGAAAGCGTCTTAAGTTTTTTGAAACCTGTAAAGTGTCAGAAATACGCTGTACACGCGTGCGGGGAATAAAACACTTTGAAAAGGCACCAGGAGGCCAGAACGTCGAGTCTAAAAGCTTTTCAGCGGTGTTGGGCGGTGCAGTCAGGACGAAAGACGCAACCGGTTTGGAAACATTGCTGATCTTCCTGCAGGAAACTGTAGCAGGATTAATAGCTTTAGCCCTAAGGTATTCTTTAATTGCCTCGCACGTGGTTTCAGGAGAGAAACGGGAAATGAAAATATTTCGCGGTCTGGGTACCGTTATCAAATTGGCGCAGGTGTCCGAAGACTCAGCATCCCCTGTGCCCGACGGTTCAATGACATAAACAGAAGAAGTAGTTGCCGGATCCGCTTCTGGGGTATAGACTGAGCCCATTGCGAATGAGGGGGTGGGGACAGACGGACTAGTAGAGGGGTTTGCAGGGGCGGCATCCGCAGCGTTGACTTTACCACTGCGTCTGCGTTTACCATGCTTTCTACGGGGTTTCGGGTTGTTAGGAGCCAGACTGGAGGCAGCCTCCACCGAAGGGGCTTGCTCAAGTATTTTGGTCGGGTCGTTTAAGGCTGTAAGGTTTAAAGTAGCTGCGTCATCCTCCGTTGGAGGAACAGCCGTGGAGCAGGGTGCAGAGAGAAGCTGCTCCCCTACCTGCAGGGCGTCAGCAGATACTGTCAACGTTGAGGGGGAGTTTATTCTATCGCTGACGCTTTCTAATTTTAAGGATAGGGAACTCAGGGCATTGTGATTTTGTAACACTGCTATAGACAGCGGTTCCATATCCGCCCGAACACGTTTCGTACTCCTTTTAATGTCATCTAATATCGGAAAAAGAGGAGCTAAGGAGTTAACAGTGCAGGAGGAAGAAGCGACAGGATTGAGGATCGCCGAATGTATGTCGTCGATCGAGTCAAAGACCGTTGCAACCCGGGACGAAAATTCTTGGAATTTATTCATAAGGGTACCCGAGTTGGTCGCAACAGAAGCAAGGGTGGCGGTCAATGTATCGAGCCGGACGTTGATCGACTGGACATCATCGGTTAACATCTGAAAATGTGGGATATTTCCAGAGAAAGAATTTAGACGTCCCATGACTTTCTCATGACTATCAAGGAAGACATCAGAGATGTCTTTCATAAGTCTCAGGACGTGGCAGGGTTGAATGTCGGAGCATTCAGTGCAAGTTGACCCTCTAGGAGCCGAAGCTTTGCCACTAACTCGAACGTTGAGGCAGGTAAGGTGGAAAACGCCACCACATACACCATCACAGGAAATTCCGTCTTGGACGATTTCCAAAGAACACAGCTTACAAAACTGGGGACCCGCCATTGGAAAAAGTAAGGTGGTCAAAAATAATTTCCAGGACGAGAAAGCGAAAATAAACTGCAGATAATAGAATTGCTAAATCTGATAATAAAAATTTTACAGTTTGAGAAGCAATCCACGGTTTTAAAAAACGTTGCATAACCTTAGGTGAATGTTATCACCAAAGTAAATATAGTAAAAGGTTATGCACCAACTGTTTCATAGGCAAATAATGAAATTATTATTAATTAATATTTTAATTATTTTCCTTTTTTCCTTATTTATGGGCAAAGGAAAAAAAATTGCAGAAAGAAGTAAATGTTGATGATGTTTTTGTTATGATCCCGTAGATTATAGCCATAGACAACGATGTCGTCTAGATAGACGAAACAGCGTATCCCTTGAAGACCAATCAGCACGGTATTCATAAGCCGTTGGAAAGTGGCCGGGGCGGTTTTAAGGCCTATGGGCATTCGATTATAATGATAATGCCCGAAAGCTGTGCTGAAAGCTGTCTTCTCCTTGTCTACCTCATTCATTGGTATCTGGTGAAATCCATTGGATAGATCTAAAGTAGTGAAATACTTGGACCTACCCAACTGATCTAAGATATCTGAGATATTTGGCAGGGGATATGCGTCTCCAATCGTTATCTCGTTTAATTTCCTGAAATCGACCACTACTCTCCATTTTTTATTGCCGTTAGCATCCGGCTTTTTGGGGGCTAGGAGTAGAGGTGAATTCCAGGGGCTATTACTTGGGCTAATTATCCCATCATCCAACATCTTTCTTATCTGTCGGTTAATCTCGTTGCGTTGAGATTCAGGTAGCCGGTATGGCTTTGTGTAAATAGGTGGTTTGTCCACCAAAGTAGTTATGGTATGGCTTAGGGCACCGGTAAATGTTAACCGATCGCCCTCTAAATGGAAGAGGTCATTATATCTCCTACAAATATCTAATACCTGTTCTTTCTCTTCTTTATTGCAGTGGCCCAGATCGAGGAGGCTTTCTAATTTCTTTAATCTCCCTTGGGGCGGATCTTTAGTGTAATCGGGATGCACTACATAGTATTGGTCAAGACTTGACCAAGTGGGCGTAACATCTGCTGCCGCGATATTAACGTCTTTCTCACTTATATTCATCACAGCTACTATCGCGTAACCTGCTTTAGGGCGTGTTATACAGTCCCCAAGATAAATTCCAGGCTTGATGAGCTTTTTACCGCAAACCCGTATCGTATTTCCCTCAGCGGGAACTTCTATTATCACTTCTGATCTTGGCGGAACAATGAGCTTTGTTTGAACTTTTTCAATGAACTTTCCAGCATTGTCGCAGGTCGAGCTTTCTAAATTATCTCGAA
Organism: Thereva unica; assembly: GCA_949987705.1. Taxonomy (NCBI): domain Eukaryota; kingdom Metazoa; phylum Arthropoda; class Insecta; order Diptera; family Therevidae; genus Thereva; species Thereva unica. Next base: position 152,460,309 of record OX465281.1, on the reverse strand, counting down.
CTTTGCTTACATTTTCCGTTGGCACTTGGACATGTGTCTCTGTCGGTGCTTCCTCCATCGTCGTAATTAAATCTGTGTCTCCGTAAGCCGTGTTCCCATATTTATTAAATAATACCAACCCTGTGGCTGGGTATTTATTTATTTGTTTATTTTCCACGCAGTGGTTAATTTTCCTTCTGGTGGGCTTATTTGTTATACCTTTTGATAGGTTTTCTCCTTGGGTTACTTTACCTCCGTGGAGCTGGTTTTTTTCACCGTTTCCGACGCTGTTCTCTTCAGCTGGCTCGGAGTACGTTTCATTTATTTTATTAAATTTTTTATTTTTACTATTATTATTATTTTCGCCTCCGGCGCTGTTTTCTTCAGCTGGCCCGGAGTACGTTTCATTTATTTTATTAAATTTTTTATTTTTACTATTATTATTATTTTCGCCTCCGGCGCTGTTTTCTTCAGCTGTCCCGGAGTACGTTTGATTAATTTTATTATATTTTATATTTTTAAAATAATTTTTGTCTTCCGCGGCATGGGCGTTTATTATTTTTATGGGGGCTTTTGAGAGGCTTTCATTACATTTTGTCGTGAAGGGAATTAATTTACGCGCGAATTACGTATTCATGAGAATATTCAACCAAAAACAATTTACTTTTAAATAAAAGAATATATAAATTTGAATTTAGAAATTTATTTTTATAATAACGTTTGCGTTTTAACCTCGACTCTTCGTACCAGACTGACTCTGGATTCCTGGCTGCTAGTCCATCTTACCCAAAGTCATTTGAAGTATTTAAATTACATTATCTTTCTTAGAATTTTGAATGTGGATTTAAGATACAAAATAAAAGTATTACATTATCTTTCTTAGAATTTTGAATGATGGATTTAAGATAGACAAAACAAAAGTATTCAATTACTTCTTTATAAAGTGCATGATTGAAATGAAAGTGCAATTGAAGTGAAATTTATGTTGAGGGTGCATTTATGTTGATTTGTGGAGTAGGGGACGTAACTCCTCCATCCTGAGAATGTAGCGAGGGCCATACGAGCGGATTGCTTCCTTGAGGCAACTCATTATGTACTATAACCTGTGGCTGATTTGGGGTCATCATGATCTTCTTATATAGATGTCTAGCAACGAAATATACTCCAAAAATAAAAAGAATAGTAAGGCCGAGTGATCCTGTTGCAGTGTAGGTATGCATCTTGGAATTTTGTGTTTGTGCTTCAAGTAATTTTATTGTTTTACTGTTATTAAAGGTCCAATTGCCTAGTTTCGATAAGCTGAGATGTTCCATGGTAACGGAGGTGTTGACTTCATTATAAAATGTTGGGATAACTTCAATGTGGTCCCAAAACATCGTTGATTTACTTCCATATGTTAGGTCGTTGACATTTATAGTACAGGATTCGAAGTGTATTAGGAATATTCCTCTTAAAATTCTTTTCTGGGTGCTGGAATCGCATGAGGTTTCCATGGTTATTCCTGATTTGCTGCTAAGTAGTAAGTAGTTTTCTTCTATTAAACCTACTGTTTCTTCAGATTGGATTTCGGAAACATTACAATGGGCTTTAATGTTGTTAATTATATTTGGTACACATTGGTCGGCTTCCAACTTGCAGATGGTTTTTTCTTTGCAGTATCTGATTCCTTCAATCGCTACGCAAGGCTCGTCCGTGTATTGAAATGTTTTTAACTTCCCAGCATAGGAAGTTATTGAAATCGGTCCGAAAATTGAAATCGAAAGTTTCATCGTATTTTCATCTTTCAAGGTCCCAGGAGCATTTTAAGCAAAAAATTGGGAGGAAGTATGTGTGTGTGTGTGTGTATGTGCGTACGGATGTGGTCATTTTTTCCTGCACGATATCGCGCGAACCAAAACTGATATCGACTTCGTTGAGGTGTTGTTCGAAGCGTATTAACCGAAATATGATCTGAAAAGAATTTCATGTAATTCGGTACAGCCGTTTTTTTGTTTGAGCGACGTAAGTGATTTTTGTACCTGCACGATATCGCCCGAACTACAAAAGATATTGACTTACTTGAGGTGCCGTTCGAAGCGTATTAGCGACAATATTATCTGAAAAGATTTTTATAATATTCGGTCCAGCGGTTTTTTGGTTTAAGTGACTTAAGGGGAGGTGCGCCCAAAAAGGCTAAAATTTAGAATATTTAACCGGTTGAAGTGATTTTTTGATATTTAATGCATCTTGATTGACTTTAACCCTACATAGCTAACCTCCGTCGAATCGACGGGCATCGCTAAGTAAAATCGCTGTCTCTTTTAAACGGTGGATTTAATTGTTTCAGCTCAGCTAGCCAACTCAGTCGTCGTTGAGGTCGCTGCAGTGGCAAACACATTGAGCAAGTAAGTGTTATAGTTTTTGAGATACTTAAGCTTTGTCCGTCATCGTCCGTCGTTCGTCGTTGAATTTTGTTCTTTAAGTGTATGAAAAAAAATTGTTTGTTTTTCAGAGGTCTTAAAAATGTTACTGTAATTTTTGAATAATTAAATAAAGTACAACTAAAAATACCCATCTTTATTGAAAAACCTTTTAATAACCAGTAATGTAAGGTACCAGATGCGTGCAGTTTATATTTTATATAAAAAAATACTTTTTGAAATACACGTCGTTTCGACGGATGGTTAGCTTAAATGGTGTACGCCAGAAGGTTAGCTATCTAGGGTTAATAGAAAATTCATTAAAACCCCCCAAAAAATTTACCCCCACCCATTTTAAGCACAAAAAGTCTGAAAAAAAGGGTAAATTCAACCATGTTTTTCTCCGTCAATTTTTGTCCGATTGACTTGAAATTTGGTACATATCTTCTTCAAACTATAATAAAGGTTTCTGTAAGACGTGCTGTATTGGTACAGTAGTACCTTTTGTATAGTGTCCTGTTATAAGCTCAGCTGGGGTTAGTTTAGTCACTGAGTGTATGGAATTATTATAAGTGATAATTGCTTCGTCTACGATTTCACTTATCTCTTTTTTCTTATTTTGGTTATAAATAATTATAATTAATTCGGTTAATGTAGAGTGGAATCTTTCTACAGGCGAATTGCCAGTAGAGTTTTTCGCTGAAGTAAGATGAAGGCATATATCATATAGCTTTGCAAACTCTTGGAACATTGTGGAGGAAAATTCTAATCCATTATCTGTTACTATCTTTTTAGGGACCCCGTGGTGAGCAAAGTAATGCTTAAGTGATTTTACCACGTTAATGCTGCTTCTGCTAGTTAACAAATACGCACTACCAAATCTACTAAATTTGTCTATTATTGTAAGGAAATTTTGTTTGTGAACTGAATATATATCTACGTGTATTATCTCTAGAGGTAGAGACGGAGTTTCTGTTATTTCATACTTGAGAGGTGCTGTGTTTCGTTCATACTTGTATTCCGAACAGATGGTACAATTATTAATTACTTTACTTATAATATCTTTCATTTTTGGAAAGTAAACCTCTCGTTTCAAATGTGCTAGAGTCTCATTTATTCCGCGATGGTTAGATTTATCATGGTATGCTTTAACTTTTTGTTCCTGCTGATCATAATCAAGGATATCCTCCAGTTTAACTAAGCAACGCAGGAGTTTACCGTAGCCGTTACTAAAGTAGGTAGAATATACAGATTGCACCATTCGAAAGGTGTTATCGTCAGTGCATACTGCCGTTATTTGTTTGGGATTTATGTGATCTTTAAGAATTTTCATTAATACTAGTTCATCATCTATATCGTGACGTTTGATGGTGTGTCTTCGCTTGGAATCGAATAATTTTTGAAGAGTGCTGTGAGGCCTACATGGTTGCTCAGACTTTTCGAGGATTAACTGATTACGGAATTCATTTATTAGCCGTTCAGATATCGGAATTCCATCGTTTAAATTTTCCTCTGCGGAGTGTATCGTGGAAATAGTACCTAAATCATCGACATTATTATCACACGATTCGGTAATATTAAGCTCAATGCGGGACAATGCATCGGCATTCTGTTGGCCTTTTAGGTAGACTATTTGATAGTCGAATTCTTCGAGCTTTAAGCGCCACCTAACTAGCTTAGAGTTTGGTTCCTTTAATGAAAAAAGCCAAGTTAAGGGTTTATGATCGGTTACGATCTTAAATTGCCTTCCAAATAAATAGGGGCGAAAATATTTAGTACCCCAAATGATGACTAACAGTTCCTTCTCAATGGTACTGTAATTTTGTTCGGATTTACTCAACGTCCTACTGGCATAACAAACAGGTTTGTCTGATCCTTTCGGACCTTGAGAAAGGATAGCCCCTAATGCCACGTTACTGGCATCCGTTATTAGATTAAAAGGTTTTGTAAAGTCGGGGTATTGTAAAATAGGACCATTGCAGAGCATTTTCTTACAAGCCTCAAAACATTCTATGTATTTAGAGTCCAATTTGATTTCCTTGTGCTTCCTTAGACACTCAGTCATTGGTTTAGTCAAATGGGAGAAATCTTTGACAAATCTTCTGTAGTACCCGAGTAATCCGAGAAACGATTTAATTTGTTTCTTTGTTCCGGGGATAGGAAACTCTTTAATAGCTCTTATTTTATCGGGATTGGGCTTCACTCCATCTGTGGTCACAACATGTCCCAAGAAGGCGATTTCCTTATGGAGAAATTCGCATTTATCCATTTGGACTTTTAAATTGGCTTTTCTAAGTTTTTTAAAGACAGCAGCAAGATTCTCAAGGTGCTCTTGAAGGAAAGTAGAAAACACTATAATGTCATCCATGTATACCAGGCATATTTTGCCCAGGAGGTCATGTAAAACATTGTCCATAACCCGCTGGAAAGTGGAAGGGGCATTTTTCAGCCCAAATGGCATTCGAACGTATTCAAAGTGACCGTTATCGACGGAAAAAGCTGTCTTAGGGATATCTTCTGCTTTGACCTCAATCTGGTGAAATCCGGAAGCGTGGTCGATTGTGCTAAAATAGAGACATTTGCCCAGTTTGTCCAAGATTTATGTTAGGGAGTGGATATCGGTCTTCAATTGTCTTTTCGTTTAATTTCCGATAGTCCACTACAAGCCGCCATTTTTGTGAACCGCTAGCATCGCGTTTTTTTGGAACTATCCATATTGGAGAGGACCAAGGTGAGAAACTGGGGCGTATAATCCCCTGCTCAAGCATTTGAGAAATCTGATTTTGCACTTCAGTTTTATGAATGTACGGGTAACGGTAAGATTTAGTATAGATGGGGAGATTGTCTTTTGTCTTTATTTCATGTTTTATCTCATTTGTAAATGACAAATCTTGCCCTTCTTTGAGGAAAATATCGTGAAAATGTTTGCAAAGTTTGTGAAGACCTCTACGTTCTTCAGAATTTAAATGATTGGTTCGAAGTAGCTCAGTGATATCACTAGCGGATTCGCTGCAATTTGCGAATATCGAGAAGTTATGTACTTCGGAATAATGGTTTTGTTCTAGAGATCTAGTTTTTAGAGGCTGTTCAATTAAAAAGCTTTGTGGATAATCCGCAAGATTCATTACTTCTACGAGAGAATACCAGCCCGTAGAACTATAAATCCCTTCTGATATTAGTAAATGACTCTGAATTTCAATTGGCTCAATATATATATTACCAGATTCAATGTCTACAGGGAGATGGGCTATAATTTTATTCCTAGGTGGTACCGTATAAAGTCTGGACATCAGGTTCGGTGTAAACAACAAAGGAATTTTACAATTCTCTAATTCAAGAATGGAGTTTTTAAGATCTACTTTGCCATCTAGTTCCTTCAAAATGTCTAATCCGATCAGTCCATCGAAGTAATCATGAAAATTGAATAAAATGAAGTTTAAGATCCTGTCGCTTTTAAATTCTTTAAAGCATTTAAGACTTATTTGTTTGTCGACGAAATGTTTATCAATTATTGCGTAACAAGTCGTTTGTTTTTTTTATATTAGGTGCAACAAAAAAATCTGGGGCCTGTATTAAACAAGATTTAAAGGTTGTTAACAACTTACAGTTCTTACGCGGCGAGATATTTCTGTAGTTCATATTATCTAAATAATGTTGAATAAACTTCCAAAATTACCTCAAAAAGGTAAATGAATCACGTCGCAAGATTTCGCGCTTTTCTATCATCAATCTCCCTATTTCGATATTTCTATAATTATTGTCATTATTTTATTGTTATTTTGTTTTTAATTTTGCTTAAGCTTTCTTTTTTAAAAATTGAAATTATTTTCAACAAAAGAAGTGAAATCAATTATTACGTAACAAGTCGTTTGTTTTTTTTATATTAGGTGCAACACAAAATCAGGGGGCCTGTATTAAACAAGATTTAAAGGTTGAACAAAGCCGAACTCAATAAGTTATTAATTTATTTATCTTTCGTCTGTAAAATGTTTTTTGTTTAGGATAATCAGTTTTTTTTTCATGATGGAAAATTGTTTTAATTTAATTGAAGAATGTAACATCGATTTGGAAGTTCTAAGTATATTCAAGATGCACGCGATTTCAAAATTTTCAAAATTTTTCTACTAACTTAAACTATATGTGATATATTCAAGTAAATAAAAAAATCACTATCCGTACATAAATATATGATCGTTATGTATTACAACACACTTGACCCAAATTAGACAAATTTACGATCCCACAACACCTTGCTGCCGCGCTGCGCCTAATTTCCTGCTGAACGTACACTCTTTTTTTTTCTGATACCGGTGATAACGGCATCAAAGATCAAAAAAAAATTTGTTTTCAAATTTTATACTCGATAACCATTAAACTAGCGCATTTTCACGAAATTTCCTCAATTGGATTAATTAATAATGAAACACCGTTAATTTCACTCGTGGTGTTTTCTATTGTTTTCTAACGACCTATGTCCCTATTGGCATATTTCAAAAACAATAATTAAAAAAAATTTCGTGAATCTCACGCGAGAAAGTACCGACAATTTCGAACACTATCCACAAAAAAAAAAAACTCCGTATTCTCAAAATTTTCTTAATATTTTCCTTTTTGTACGACAATTCGCTCCCGGTGCACTTATAATCTTCACTTAACTTATTTAGTAGTTTCAATCCACGAAAAAAAATTTTTAATTCTATATTACCTCAGAATTACCGTAAGGATTCTAGATTCCGTAAGGAATTACCGCAAGGATTCTAGATTCTGCCATCTTTTACTTATCCGGAAAACTCGAACCGCCAGACAACTGCATTTCCCATTATCCAGGTGCATCCGCCGGATCCGCCAAAATTCACTCAGCTCTAATTTTTCCAGGACAAAAAAAAAGGTTTTCCAATAAAAAAATTTATACGTTTTCCAGAACTAAAATTACAAAAAAAAAACATTTTACTAGACCCCCAACTGATTCGGGGTCTGAGTTCCTTGAGCCACTCTCGACAACTCTCCCTGCTTACTGCCACCGACGCTCGATCAGGCCAGCACTCCCCGACCGGGGCAAAAAAGCGCGCCGTTATTACGCATTCCTGAAGCCTTTTGTTCTTTCTCGTTGTTTCAGTGCAGTCGGAGTCGATGCGTGATTTATGGCGTGGTATTGGTGTGCATGGGGTTGCCAGCTTTTAATTTATCGGGATTTTTTAATAGTTGGTCGTTAATTTTTGGCTTTATGGGAATCTTTCTCACAGGCGACCGTTACAATGCCAGGGGAGAGGGGACACGAAAAAAATGAACGGGGGCCTGATATGGTGATTTTGGCCAACGTGTGGCTCACCCACTCCCTGAGAGAGTCTCATGCTCTGCCGCTTGTTTTCTTCTTAGAGGAGGTACGGTTAAAATTTCCTCAGGTTCTGCTGAGTCGTTCTCCGGATAGTGGTAGGAGGCAACATGCATCGGTCATTCCGCCGCGCCTTCGGAGGGTAAACTAGCGTGACGCCCTTTTAAATGTTTCCATAATATCCGCCTCGTAGTGGATTTCCTCGAGTACGAGCAATCATTTAGGACAACGGCGCTCGTCAATGGCCATGGCTTAGTTTTCCTATAAACCGTTACACCATGCGTCTCCTACTAAGTGTTGTACGAGTGACGTTTTGTTCCGTTAGGAATAACCCTAACTCTACATGTCGCTCGAGCTCTTTTCGGCAGACGTCTTACAGGGTCGATTGGGCCTCATGAACCGGGAGGGTGTCTAGATTCGTCGGCTCCATACTCAAACGGACATAATCCAAGCGGTGTTAGGTCTCCATGGAAGTTGGCGGCGAAGGTTTTGGCGGTCGGCGCGATGATGGCTTCAGGCAAAAAGCTCATAGAAGTATTGGAGGCTCAGAACAACTTGATGAGGACTATGAACATGGATTTGAGCCTCGTGATATTGCTTTGGTAAAAGGGATGGTCAAGAAGGAGGTGGGAGAGGAAGAAGAAAACACGACGCAGAGCGTGGAGATGGGGGATGACAGACAATGAAGAAGAAATCTTCAATTCGGGAATCAACAGCGGAATTAATTCTGACAAATACGAATAGATTCCTATCAAAGTTGCTAATGGGACACCACCTGTTATCAATTCCTTTCAAGAAACTGGAATAAAACTTCTTGGAAAATGTATGGAAGCCAGGATATACCGTACCGACACCGATAAACAAAAATGCTATTCCAATAATAATGGCTAAACGTGTTTGGATGGCTTGTGTTCAGACTGGTTCCGAGAAAACGTATAAATTTGTCTACTTATTGTTCATGATTCGTTAGTTGATAACCAAGATTTGTCGATTGGAAACCGCACGTGTTGATAGTTTCACCAACCCACGAACCTAGTATACAGGTATTTAGTGAAGTAAGAAAATTTGCATTGAATTCGCATCTAAACTCAATCGATTACGTATCTAATATGCTCGTCATGGGCTTTCTGTTGTTGGTCGAGAGGATTATGAATCATCCATCAATTCCTTGAAGAGGTACGGAGATGGTCGAGCCCATTCTTAAATGATTACGTATTCCTATCCTTTGGTATAGTTGTAGGGTCGTTTGCTGAGGTAGAACCACACTTTTATCAGGTATCCAGTTTCGAGAAGAGAACCAAAGTAATTGAAATTCTAAGTGCGTCGGGACCTAGTGGAACTGTGGCGTGCGTTGAAACACAGCGCACTGCTGGCCGTGTCGCAGTGCTACTATCGGAAGTGGACGTCGCGAAACTCGGGTCTAAGAACTCCTCGTTCCAGGGTGAAGCGGCATGACATGAAGACTGGTCTGGCAGCCTTAGGATAAATGTTGACATTAAAACTTGGTCCCATATGGCCAAGTGTAACAACACGGTGTACCATCCGCTAGGGAAGCTACCTAAGCGGACCTTGCCGGGTACCCTATTATTAACCGGTGAAGCCGGCGAGATGCCTTGTTAGGGCTACTCGGGGTTGGACTTGCTTCGAAACAGGCTGGGTCGCGACATGGTGGAACTGTTGGTAGCCTAATCGCCAGAGGGGTGAATTAGGGTTCCCGAAGGGAGATTCGAGGCAAATCCACTTTGTCCCGAAAAATCCCTACGGAAGCGCTAAGTCATTCCTTCGGAAAGTGCCTTCGCCCATGGATTCGATCCTCCGGCAATGCCATATTGTCGTCGTCCTGAACTCATGGTCGGGGGGCTACTTTCCAATAGTTAGCTCATCAAGTCCTAATGTCTTTGGCGTGGTAGATACCAAGGCTACGCCCTGTCAGGTCCTCCAATTCGTATCGGCTGGTGCCTATCGGTCTCTTCACCCGTGCCTTTGTGAATTTGTCGGTTAGTTTGGCGCAGAAGCGTTCAGCTTTCTTACTGACTGGGAAGGTCCTATAATACACGGGCTGACCTGGCGAGAAACGTACGGCCTTACAACGTAGGTTGTAATTTTTCTGGTGCCTAGTGTGGGCGGTGGCGAGCTGGTGTTCTACTTGCTCACGTAGAGCTTGTCCGCGGTCCACAGCCGGTAGTACGGCAATCTCTCCTTCTTTCAGAGCTCCCAGAGTTTTCAGCAGTGGATACGCTGATCCGTGAAGGACCATGGGGTATCCGAAAAGAGCCTGATAGGGAGAGGTGCCGATGAACTCATGACGAGCGCTACGGAAGGCGCACTCTATAGCTGACAGGTGTTTGTCCCAGTCACGGTGATCGGTACCAATATAAGCGCGGATGGCTGCCAGCACTGAACGATTTACTCGCTCAGACGCGTTGGGGTGCGGAGCATAGACTGCCGTGCGTAGGTGTTGTATGCCGTAGTCAGTTAATAGCTTCTCGAACTCCTTAGAGGTAAAGTGTCTTCCATTGTCGGAAAAAATTTTCTCCGGAACACCATAAGCATGGAATATACGGTGCTCGAGGAAGCTGGTGGCGGCACTAGAGGTTTCGGCGGGTACGGGGTGGAGAAACGTAAATTTGGAAAACGCGTCTAAGACCACCAAGATGGCGGTATAGCCTTTTTTGGATCTGGGGTATGGGCCCATATAATCTACGTATAAGACCTGGAAAGGACGTTGAACCTCCATGGCTTCACCCATAGGGGGCCTTAGGATAGTGTTGGGGGCCTTAGTGGTTTTACAAGTGTCACAGGCTGCGATGTAGGATCTAACTTGGCTTGTCATGCCTGGCCAATAATATTTTTCGCGCAATCTTTCGAGAGTATTACGGATACCGCCATGTGAAGCTTGGGGTGCATGAGCGGACTCGACCAGAGAAGTGGTTAGTTCTGCAGGGATCCACAATTTCCATATTAGGTCATCCGTCTCAGGGTCACCAGTACGGGGGGCCGAGCGGTGGAACACATATCCCTCCGAAACCTGGAGGTCAGGTAACCGTTCAGCATCCAAACAAATGTGCCGTTCTTTAGACAGTCGGTGATGGGTGAGGCAATGCTGGCATAATTACTTATGAAGCGCCTGTACCATCCCGTCATGCCTAAAACCGTCGCACCTGTTTGGCAGACTTTGGAACTGGGAAGCCCCTGATGGCTGCAACCTTGTCGGGGTCGGTTTTGAGTGATCCATCGCCGATGATAAAGCCCAGATATTTCACCTCCCGGACGCAGAACCTGCTTTTGTTCAGGTTCACTGTTAAACCAGAACCTCGCAGACAGTCTGCGACCTGTTCCAGCATCTGGAGACTTTTCCTCTAAGGGGAAGGCATCCTTGAGGTCAATCGCCGAGATAAAGCGGGTATCCTGCAACCGTCCTAAAAGGCCATCTATGTGAGGCAGCGGGTAGGCATCCTTCACTGTAACTGTGTTCACCTTGCGCTAGTCCAAACAGAGGCGAACCTTTCCGGGCTTGCGAACCAAGACTACGGGCGAGTTCCAGGGACTGTTGGACTCTTCGATTACACCTAGACTCAGCATGCGATCGACCTCCTCATACATGAGGGCCTGAATGGCGGGAGAGACAGGGTAGTGCCTCTGCTTAATGGGTACCGCCTCGCCAGTGTCGATCACGTGCTGTTCCAGGTGCGTTCTACCAAGTCCACAGGTGTCGAATGCCGGGAACCGCGCTCGAGCCTGGTTCAATCGCTCCTGTTGGGACTCGTCAAGGTGATGACTGTTGGGGTCCGGGGATGGGGTGTGGTGTATTTCCCCTATAATATGTGGGGCCACTTTAAAGGCCCTCCAAAAATCAACGCCAAGATACAGAGTTTGAGACAAGTCAGGTACTATATACAGAGTCATTACGATGGTGCGGGACCCGTAGGTGATAGGTACGACTATATAACCCAGCACATTCTTTGCCTTGCCGTCAGCTACCTGGACGGAGGTGTGCAGCCGGTGCAGCTTAATTTCAGGGTTATGCAGGAGGAACGACTCTGCCCCTCTTCCCAAACAGCTGATGCTGGCGCCTGAGTCCAATAATCCTGACATACTGGTGTTGTGAATCCAAACGTTGGCGAAGGGTCGGTCATCGCCGTCATCCTGAAACAGGGTGGCGATGATCTTTCGGACGTGAGTCCGCTTTTCAATTGCACGCTGCCGAATGTGTGGGACTCTGCAGGCTCTTATGGTCTTATCGGGTTCTTCGAAAATTCGTTTACGGATTTTGTGATAGTTAGCCCATCGTTGCATGAAGGAGGCTCTGACTTGAGGAGATGGGAAGACCGGTAAGGGATCTATTGTCGGCAGATCCGAACTATCCATGGCAATAGGTGACATGGCCGGGTAGACATTATTGGTAGGGAATCCTGAGCAGGGTGCGGCCTCGCAGGGAGTCTCGCACCCAGACTCTAGTTTCCCGAGCAGCTGGGACAAGTTGGTGCATACGCGTCTGGTCGCCCACATCGATAACAGAAAATTCTGCGAGTAGGGGAGGTGCACATCATGAAACCGTGTTCCTCTTGTCGGCAATTCCAGCACTTGGGAGGTGGTCGGTTGGGCTGAGCCTTACGGACTTCTTCAAGGGCATGCGGCTGATTAGTGTGAGATTCCGCGCGGCAGCCAGGCTCCGGGGCGTAGGGCTGGTAATGGTTTGAATAAGGCTGGGGTTGAGGTGACTCGAGCTCGTGGATCCTGGGCGTGTGTCGGTGCTCGTCCTTCCTTTCCCGCTGCTAGCTTTCCATCCTTAAACAAGCCTCGCGAAGTTGGCGCACATCTTGATACGAGGATCCCATGATGGCGGACCCTAGGGAGACGTTCAAGTTTTGCATCAAGATGCGAACCAACTCCGTCGGAGGCATCGGCCTGGATAGCCGGTTGTGGAGGGTGAAAATCTTGGCCGCATAGTCATCAAAGGCCAAGTTCCCCTGCTTGGTCTCTAGTATTTCCTTGATGACTTGGTACTCGGAGGTTTGACCGCCAAACTGCTCCACGAACCTCATGCGGAAATCTTGCCAGGTAGGAGTAGGATACCCCCTCCGGAACTGTGTCCAATACCACTCTTCAGCTCTTTTGGTTAGTAGCGCGGAAATGTTACTTAGCAGTTCGGGTGGCTGGACTCCCTCGTCTTCAGCTCTCGTCCGCACACGGAACAAAAATTCTTCTACGGGGAGTGCATTTTCGCGACCCGAGAATCGGATCTTCCAGTGGACTACCGGGGACTTGTACTTGGCCGGGGCTGCTGAGGAACGAATCAGCTGGGGGTAATGGGGGCCCCATAGTAGGTCCGGTTGCCCATACGTCGCTGGGTCCCGGATGACACGCTGTAGTGTACGATGCGTACGCTCTGGGAGAGGGAGGGGCGCTAACACTAGTAGTCCTCTGGCGAAAATCTAAGGCCAGTGGGACCTGAAGGCTGGCAGGTCTGGGGGGCGCCTCTGGGAGGACACGTTCAGGCTCCGAGGAGCAATAGGTCAGAGCCTTGTCGATGGCACTTTTCAGGTCTGCTTTAGAGATTTTGGAGGGACCTTCTCCGGCGGCTCCCGGCAAGTCTTGGCCGGCTGTCTCATCTTCAACACCGGAGTGGTCAGAGGGTTCCAGTTGGTCCGATGCGCCCGTAGGATCATCGGCCCCTTGGGCAGCAGCTGTCCCTTTCCTCTTAGGCTTAGTCCGGCCAGTCATGATGGAGCGTAGGGACTGCCCTGGGACAAAAAAATGGCAGTTCGCGTTAGATCACTATTCGCTCACAGATATATACTACCCGTGGTAGGCACCAAGTTGGAGAGACTACTTTGCGAAAACCAAGGTGAATAATTAGGGAATAAGACTAACGACCGAAATTTCTTTTGCTTTCGAGATGGGTGTGAGGGAAAGAGTAATATGTGGAGAGTGTTATCATAGAAAACATAAATATCAAAGAACTCATAAGCAAGGATATGTTATCAAGACCCAAAAAAATGTGTGAAATATCAAACTGTTATGAGAAAAGCGAATATGTTAGAACAAATATGGAATATCAAAAGAAAATTCAATATGTAGAAGTATGTTATCCTAAAAGAATATATGAAATATCAAAAAAAAATTCAGTGTGTAATAGTATGTTATCCTAAAAGAATATATATATTTTTTTTTTTTATGTGGCAGTGCTAAGCTCAGGAGTCACCCTTTGTACTACTAGTCCGTCATGTCATTTGTCACGTCATGGTGCAATGTCTAGCAGTAAGCTTAGTACGGGAGGGAGGGAGGGGGAATAGGGTAAGGATTATAAAGGTACGGGGGGGTATTGAAGAAGGTGGTGATGAACCCTGCGTTTGAACTCTTGGATGTTGTAGGAGCTCGGAAAAACTGACTGCGAGAGATTATTCCACAGTCGAGTTGTTCTATTTACAAACGAATTCATATCTTGTTGAGTGCGTGAAAGGGGGAGTTGCAGGTGGAGGGAGTGAGACGAGTGGGCTAATCTGGTGTTGCGGGTATAGGATTGCCGTGGAGGCAGGAGAGCGTTTAGCTCGGAGGAACAGTCACTATGATAGTAGCGATAAAATTTGGTCAGTGCTGCTACATTCCTACGGTGGCTCAAGGGGTCGATGGTGGAGCAAGCGGTATCGTCATTAATTAACTTAAGGGCCCTTTTTTGGACCTTATCTAACCATGCTAAGGTGGTTATTGGAGCGCCGCCCCAAACGAGGGAGTTGTATTCGAGAAGAGGCCGAATATCAAAAAAAATTCAATGTGTAGAAGTATGTTATCCTAAAAGAATATATGAAAGATCAAAAAAATTCAATGTGTAAAAGTAAGTTATCCTAAAAGAATATATGAAATATCAAAAAAAATTCAATGTGTAGAAGTATGTTATCCTAAAAGAATATATGAAATATCGAAAAAAAATTCAATGTGTAAGAGTATGTTATTCTCAAAGAATGTATGAAATATCAAAGCTTATACGAATGTATAAAAATATGTTATCCTGAAAAAAAAATGTTTTGTACAAAAAAAAAATATTGTCATATAAAATATGAGCATCAAGAAAATATACGCGAAAATTTCTATGAACAAAAGTGTTAGTAATGCTTATAAAGGGGCCCTCCGGAAAAAGGGCACCCCCAACAAGGCGGCGGTGACTGGCGGCGGCAATGTCAGTCAGATTGTCTTCGGCGCTGAGTGGAATTCTCGTCGCCAGCAACCACAGTGCCTCCACTTGTGGGACCGAAGTAAGGATTGCCGCTAGACTACTGCCTATCAACACTCCCAACATCGACGTCCCTACCATCGGACATCAGCGACCTTTACGGTGACCGGATCCCGATGACCCAACAACACAAGATAGAGAGTGATAGAAGGTGGTAGAAGGGGATAGAAGCAGAAGAGATAGAAGCCTCCCTGATGAACTAGGTGGACCGTTCTGTCAATCTACCACGACTGGTCAGCAACTCTGCTGAGTTCCAGGAAGGCGGATTGACAGACGGCCATTGGACGGGGGCGGGTGTTTTCCGGAATATCGACCCTGTCGCAAGGCCAGGCGATAAGACGCCTGGTAGCCCAGACGGTGCAGGTCCGACAATACGAAATGCACCCGTCCATACTATGGGCAGGAAAGAAAAAAAAATCCAAAGTGCTGTGTTCCCTGTCAGGTGTGGACTCGCGCAGAGTCAGGCGGTATACGCCTGTTAACCAGCCTCTGAGCCCACGTGGCAGGAACAAAAAAACTAGAGAGGCTACCGCAGTAAGATAGTAAAAGTTGAAGTGGTTGAAGGAGAAGAAAGATAGGAAAGAGGAAGCGGAAGAAGTTATGAGGGCTAGGGTACCGCGGTAAGTACCTTCGCCCATTACCCAATAGCCGGGGGGACTTGGACTGAGAATTGGAACTTGTACGTATGAAGCCCACCCCGGGCTCCTCTCGCAGGCCTGAGCCACAAAGAAAAGTTTCAAAAGAAAACTCGGCTGAAATTTTCAAAAAAAAGTAATTAAATCCGATGACATGGGAGGGAAAACAAACTAGAAGAGTATGAAATGCCGAAGGGAAAATTTAACCATGTCAACAGTTGACAATCAGTCATGTCCATGTCGTCAGACCGTTAGACTAAGAAGCTCAAAGGATATTAAGCTCCTTAGCCCAATCGTTGGGCGCCATTTGTAACTGTCGGGAATATGTGTGCCATAGCACGAAATAAAAGAAGGCAAATCTAAACAAGTTAGATAAACGACCATCGTCACAAACCTAGAGAAGCTCAGAAAAGGGGCAGACCAGAGGGTGGCTGGAGAGGCTCGACCGCCAAGGATTATCGCCGAAAATGTATGCATCCGCTGCACCGATCGTCGGCACGACGTGCGGTGCACAAACTAGCTCGCCGGATGGGGTGGGGTTCGCGGTGCAGGGATGCAGAAATGTGACAGTTACGAAATTGAGAAAAGAGGCGGCGGCGGAGAGAAACGAACCTACCGAGGTCAACGAGAGGGGGCCGATCAAAAGGGTCAGAAGGGGTGGTTCGGTCAGCGAGAAACGGTCATACTCTAGGAGGCTAGGTGCCCGGTGGTATCCAGCGGAAGGAACTCGCCCTTCGCGGAGGCATCATTATTCCCGAGGGCCTCACGTGGGGGCTGTTATTCGGTCATTTTATCAATGATTTAGACCTTCAAAATTCCATTTACTCTCTTCCATTTATTTTGGTTTGCTTTATTAATTTATTTGATTATTTGTGTTAAATGTTTACAGTTCCTTTATTTTATTTTATTTTATTAACTTATTTGATTATTTGTGTTAAATGTTTATAGTTTCTTTATTTTATTTTATTTTATTAACTTATTTGATTATTTGTGTTAAATGTTTATAGTTCCTTTATCATATTTTATTTTATTAACTTATTTGCTCATTTGTGTTAACTGTTTATAGTTCCTTTATTTTATTTTATTTTATTAACTTATTTGATCATTTGTGTTAAATGTTTATAGTTCCTTTATTTTATTTTATTTTATCAACTTATTTGATCATTTGTGTTAAATGTTTATAGTTCCTTTATTTTATTTTATTAACTTATTTGATCATTTGTGTTAAAGGTTTATAGTTCCTTTATTTTATTTTATTTTATTAACTTATTTGATTATTTGTTTTTCCTCAGAAATGTATACGGATATACCTCATCGTATATTTTTGGCTATACCTGATCATCATACGGAAAAACGTACCAATATATAACAATTCATATTTTAAATTTTGGTTATAGTTCATGTATTAAATGAGGTATTATTAAAATTAGTTATAGTTCTAGTATTAATTCAAACATACTTAAAAATTGGTTAGATCTCCTGTATTAATTAACAATGATATTTCGAGTATTAATTGACCTTGGTTATATGTCATGTATTACTTGATGTGTTAGTAAAATTTGTTACATTTCTTGTATTAATTCATGTATAATTCCGGAGTGTATGGAAGTAATTTTAGTTTAGGTTATCATTGATTCTCTTGCAGGTGAAATCGATCAAAATGTTTTGTTAGCTGAATTGTGTGCTTTCTTTTTTTTTCTTTTAGTTATTCTTTCTATCTATAATGATCTATTAGTTCTAAATCTCTAGCCCGGTAGAAACCACCTACTTGCGCAGTACCTCCAGCCAGTAATAAACAAAAACGGTTAAGGGCCGAAACGATATAAGCTCATGCTATGTTACGAAACACTCCTTATAAACTTACTTCATTACCAATCATGTAATCTTATTGGATGGAAAAGGACATTTATTATTCATACCCGATCCGCACAAAATTTCCCCAGGCCGTACACACACCCGAAACTTTATTTTTGAGACGCACACTCTCATATAATTGAGCTCATATACTCAACGAAAATTGCCTCCTAGGCATGGAGAAGAAGAAATAAAATCACAAAAAAAACGTTTTCCTATTCTCCTTGCATTAAGGATCCAATAACGAAAAGCAATTTTCTTGTATATTTATAATTATACCTATATATCTTTTTTTTATAAATCTTATATCTGTAATTGGTTTTCTCTCAATATTTTCTTTTTATTATTAATTATCGTAAAAAAAAATCATGGATACCGAGAATTCATTCAGCGATGTAGTAAAAGTCACTGCAGAAATCACCTTTACACCAAAGCAGCCGGCTAGTGCAACGCAATTTTATTATTCTTACGATTGTTAGTAGTAATGTTAATATTGTTGATATTATTAATTAGGTTATATTCTGTTACTAATATAATTCTTATCTATTAGGTTTATTACTACGCCGGTGCTGCTGCTGATAATGACGATCATTAATAATCTACAGATTAATATATTACCCATGTATATATATTACTAACAGTGATTAATTCATTTATTTTCCTTTCGCACAACTCTAACTACTAATTTTCCTGGTTTATACACACCTTCATAACAGGTAATTTATTACCCACCATCTTCCGCGTGTCCGGCCATCAAATCTAAAGTACCAAAATCTCTGCTTGGTGTTTGGTCATAATCCAGATCACTTTCCTACAAGCACTTAAATACGTATAACAATACCTAGATAAAGAAATATTATTAATTCTAGGACAAACAATTCGTTTGCCCGCGCCATACAAAGATGGTACAAATTTCACCATAAATTCCTAAATTTATTCAAGAAAAAGGAAAAAAACACAAATCTGCTTAACGCCCAAACCTAACGGAACCTTCAACGCGTCTCCTCGTCATCGATTAGCATTAGGGCAAGGCAAGGTATTATTAACCTTAGTAACAAAATATTCCTTTTTAAATCATAAACAAAAACTTACATCAATTCCCGAAATCCCCGTTTGATTCTAAAATTCTTCACCCTTTATCGTGAGTAATGCCGGATTCATCGTTGCGGATGATTCGCGCCGCACTCATGTGCGCGCATACTTTTTGTATGAAAAATTGTACCTTTCTCAATTTTGGGAAATTTTTGGGATTTTTTTTTCTCTCTCAAAAAAAGTTGAACCAACTTCAACTTTTGTGCGGCGGATTTTAAAAATTGTCAAAAAAATCATATTTTTTTGATGCAAATTGTCTGAAAAACTGTCAAATCATACAAAATGTGCGGCACACTATGACTACAACAATGAATCGAAGTTCAGCTGACTCTCTTTTTGGGAAATTTGTGCGACGCGACTCATCCGCAACGATGAATCCGGCATAATATTTTCACTATTCATTAAAATCTTCATTAACTAGAGCATTTCCACGTAAGTTCCTAAATTAGATTAATCAACAATGGGAACACCGTTACTTTCACTCGTGGTGTTTTCTATTGTTTTCTAACGACCTATGACCCTATTGGCATATTTCAAAAACAAGAACTAAAAGAAATCGCGAATCTCCCGCGAGAAAGTACCGAAAATTCAAACATTATCCACAAAGAAAAACTTTGAAATTCCGAACTCTTTCGAAAAATGATTCAGATACCCAAAAAGGAAAGACAAAAACTCGGAAAAAGTTTAAACAATTGTGCTACAACTCAAAAAAAATCACATACCGAACTGCGCGCCTAATTTCCTGCTGAACGTACACTCTTTTTTTTCTGATACCGGTGATAACGGCATCAAAGATAAAAAAAAAATTTGTTTTCAAATTTTATACTCGATAACCATTAAACTAGCGCATTTTCACGAAATTTCCTCAATTGGATTAATTAACAATGAAACACCGTTAATTTCACTCGTGGTGTTTTCTATTGTCCTAATGTCCCTATTGGCATATTTCAAAAACAATAATTAAAAAAAAATTCTTGAATCTCACGCGAGAAAGTACTGACAATTTCGAACACTATCCACAAAAAAAAACTCCGTATTCTCAAAATTTTCTTAATATTTTCCTTTTTGTACGACAATTCGCTCCCGGTGCACTTATAATCTTCACTTAACTTATTTAGTAGTTTCAATCCACGAAAAAAATTTTTTAATTCTATATTACCTCAGAATTACCGCAAGGATTCTAGATTCCGCAAGGAATTACCGCAAGGATTCTAGATTCTTCCATCTTTTACTTATCCGGAAAACTCGAACCGCCAGACAACTGCATTTCCCATTATCCAGGTGCATCCGCCGGATCCGCCAAAATTCACTCAGCTCCAATTTTTCCAGGACAAAAAAAGGTTTTCCAATAAAAAAAATTATACGTTTTCCAGAACTAAAATTACAAAAAAAAACATTTTACTAGACCCCCAACTGATTCGGGGTCTGAGTTCCTTGAGCCACTCTCGACAACTCTCCCTGCTTACTGCCACCGACGCTCGATCAGGCCAGCACTCCCCGACCGGGGCAAAAAAGCGCGCCGTTATTACGCATTCCTGAAGCCTTTTGTTCTTTCTCGTTGTTTCAGTGCAGTCGGAGTCGATGCGTGATTTATGGCGTGGTATTGGTGTGCATGGGGTTGCCAGCTTTTAATTTATCGGGATTTTTTAATAGTTGGTCGTTAATTTTTGGCTTTATGGGAATCTTTCTCACAGGCGACCGTTACAGAACTTCCAAATCGATGTTACATTCTTCAATTAAATTAAAACAATTTTCCATCATGAAAAAAAAAATGATTATCCTAAACAAAAAACATTTTACAGACAAAAGATAAATAAATTAATAACTTATTGAGTTCGGCTTTGTTTAACCTTTAAATCTTGTTTAATACAGGCCCCCTGATTTTGTGTTGCACCTAATATAAAAAAAACAAACGACTTGTTACGTAATAATTGATTTCACTTCTTTTGTTGAAAATAATTTCAATTTTTAAAAAAGAAAGCTTAAGCAAAATTAAAAACAAAATAACAATATAATAATGACAATAATTATAGAAATATCGAAATAGGGAGATTGATGATAGAAAAGCGCGAAATCTTGCGACGTGATTCATTTACCTTTTTGAGGTAATTTTGGAAGTTTATTCAACATTATTTAGATAATATGAACTACAGAAATATCTCGCCGCGTAAGAACTGTAAGTTGTTAACAACCTTTAAATCTTGTTTAATACAGGCCCCAGATTTTTTTGTTGCACCTAATATAAAAAAAAACAAACGACTTGTTACGCAATAATTGATTTCACTTCTTTTGTTGAATATAATTTCAATTTTTAAAAAAGAAAGCTTAAGCAAAATTAAAAACAATAACAATACAATAATGACAATAATTATAGAAATATCGAAATAGGGAGATTGATGACAGAAAAGCGCGAAACCTTGTGACGTGATTCATTTACCTTTTTGAGGTAATTTTGGAAGTTTATTCAACATTAATTAGTAATACCATATTGCACTCGGTGCAGTGGCGCCCTCGGTACATAATATATTATTTGTGAATATAAAATTTCCGTTTTTTGGTAATGGGCCCCATCCATCGCCCAAAACAGTGAGACACAACCAAATACTTTTGTCTCCCCGTGTTTTCATATAAGTGTAATGGAGCACTTGACTATTCCATAGCGTCGTATGTTTTTCTAATCAAATTGATGACGTTATTATAATGCATTGTAATGTAAATATATTGTATAGATTGGGTGACAATACTTTCCCCGTATAATATATTTTTTATTTATCGTCATAATTATTCATTTATCAGAACTTATTTATTTAGTTTTGCAACCGGTTATTGGTTCAAGACTAAAGCAACTTGTAATACAATAAAAATGTTTCGAATTAGTAGGCAAAAGTTGTATTACCCATTTTTCAAACGATTTTTTGCATTATAAATATATATGCATTCTTTGAATTGCGTGGCCATGTTGTGATTTGAACTGTATTATCATTAACCAAAATCCACTTACTTTTATCTTTTTTCATAATACACGTATAATGACCGTTGTCATAGTTACCCTCGTGTAAAATTGTACTTAGGGCCTGTGTGAATTCGATGACTAAAATTTAGTGTCGATAATACAGTATTTAGTCTTCTGGCGAGGAGACTAAATTGTTTGACAGTTGACTAAATTGAGGGTGAATTTATTTAAAAATAGTTCAATACAACGGAAAATAAAGTGAAGAACTAATAGCCTGTTGTCAATAGTGATATTTTCTACATCCATTTATTTAGGTGCTTACTGCATAAAAAGCATATGCTATAAATTATAAAAGTAAAAA
Organism: Thereva unica; assembly: GCA_949987705.1. Lineage (NCBI taxonomy): Eukaryota > Metazoa > Arthropoda > Insecta > Diptera > Therevidae > Thereva > Thereva unica. The sequence goes on along the minus strand of OX465281.1, from coordinate 152,438,473 downwards.
TTATTGTCAATTGAATTTAGTCATCAAACGAATTCACACAGCAATTTCCTACATTAACGACGAAAACTGCAAAATATAGTTTAGTCATCAATTTAGTCCCAATTCACACAGGCCCTTATAATGCTGCGGTTACACGAATGACAAAAAATGACAATGATCACAATTTCTGGTCATAATTAATGGCATTGCTGTTCACACGACTCAAATAATGACATGTGAAAAGCTCTATTATAAAATGTCATTAATTTATTGCAAGTTGCCATAAATAATGGCAAGAGCTGAATTTGTATGAAAGACAAATTATGACAGAGTTCACATTTCACTTTATTGAAATTTAAAACTTGGTAAATTTTACTTACCAATCCATTTCTTCCATTTCACGTAAAAAAATAAGATATGTAGTTAAATTTACTTTTAATTTTCACTTCACACCAATCTTTTTTACATGGATGTTAAAACAAGACTGAATTGTTATCTCGTGATTTCCATTGGTCGGCTTGATACGAGCCAAGGACTGGGCTTTACATAAAGCCCGGTACCCACTTGTTGCAAACCGGCGTTTCGTATCCCTGTATCGTTTCAATTGTTGATTGATACGAACAAAACAGGAACCCAAATTTTTCGTGTATCATCACTGCGTTTCGAATCATCCAGCCTGTATCATGTTTGATGCGGGAGCGCGATACGGTTATCTGGTCAGTGTGTGATTTGAAAACATAAAAAACAGGATACGCGCATGCCCGTCCACACTTCCTCCTAAAGCGTATCGTATCATTCCCTTGATGTGACGGAGAAAAACCGCTAAATGAGAGATCGGGTTTGGATTGTATCATTTCGCACATTTTGAAACGAAGCGTTGCAATTTTTTTAGAAAAAAATTTAAAGAACGGTGATACGAAACGCCGGTTTGCAACAAGTGGGTACCGGGCTTAAGAATATGTTCTCTTTGTTTTTGACTGACGATCCGCGCATACCAGGGCCGTGCCCGGGACGTATGATTTTTACGGCCCGAGCACGGACATGTGTGAACGAGTTCATATAAAATTTGCGCACCGATATTTTTCGGAGCCCTTGACGGAACACGGATCTGCGACGTCCCGAGCACGGCACTGATATGTGTGCATACTCCTTTAAGAGGGATTCAAAACAGAGTCGACATTTATTATGTGTAAGAAATATATAAAGGAAGCTGTGTGCTCGTCAGTCAGTCAGGGATTCAAAACAGAGTCGGCTCTTTTGTCTCCAACAGTCACAACTGTTTTATTACTTTATGGCCCTGTTTGTTTGGAAAAGAATTGGTGTCTAGTGTATTGAGCATTTGCAGACACTTGATCAATTGATGGTCCTGTTTGTTTTGAATAGCCAGGTTTAGGTGCTGATTTGAGTGTAAACCCCTTTGAAATAACACTACCGCACTTCATGATAATATCCTGTGAGGTAAATTGATATAATTATTCATCTTTTTAACAAATTTATACTCTTTCGCCTTGTTTAAAAATATATTGAACACAAATTCCCTTCCTTTTTGCATTTTTACGAGTGTTAAATATTTAGACTTGCCTATATGAGATTTGCCTTGTTAAGATAAATAAAAATGATCATAAAGGATATGAAAATAAACTGCGGGGGTGTGTAGTCCATTCAACACGAACGTTTGGGTATCAACACATAACACCTTTTTGAAACTCTTTCCGCACATATTTTTTTGTTTGCTGATTATGGGGCCGCCCCCTAATGTAGGGGTAGTTGAAAGTAGTTTTGTTTTGGCTTGAAAAGAGTTTATTTTCTTTTATTTAATGTTAATTTTTCAAATTGTAGGGATAGTTTTTACTCCTTAAGGGTTGAAAACAATTTATTTGTACCTGACTACAGGCATTCAATCAAATTTGAAGCCTAATTTTTGTTTATTTTCGGTCCATTTAGGGGTGGTTTTAACTGTTAAGGATTATCCCTTATCATAAAATTGGGCTTGATTTGGTATAAATCAACCACTTTCGCCAATAAATATTGAAAAAAGTGTATTCCATTGGGTTATTTTCGATTATTATTGAAATTGTTGTTGTTGTTGAAATTGGATTTTGCATTTAAATAATGACACTCTATCATAAAAGAATGAGCAGGTTCATTCTTTTAAGTTGACTTGCCATAACTTTTCATAATTTCTCATTATCGTTTACACGGTCATAATTTGTTTCATAATTTCTAAGCTTTTTTAAGCTTTTTATGACAATAATTTTTGCCATTTTTCATGACAGAAATAATGACACAAATTATGATCGTGTAAACGATTATGACAATTAATGACCAAAAAAATGACAAGCGTGTCATTCGTGTAAATTCACAATAACTCTGTAGTGACAATTATTTAGTTTTAATTTTGTTCCAGGTACGGACTTTTATTTAAAATCTGCAACTTTTGAATATAGACTGTCTTTGTTTTCAAATAATCTTAATACTAATATGAGGATACAACCAGTTTGTATCACTTCTGCTTTTTCGCTATAATTATTTTTCTGGCAATTTTCACAGTTAGATGTAGTTTCACGCCACTCTGACGTATTATAAGCAATCTTGCTAAATCATAAGTCATTTTTTTATTTTTTGGAATATGAAGCCTCCATACGAGATCAACGTCGTCATTATTAACGAAGTTATAACCGCAAGATCTACATTGTTTAGTAACGCGCAAATGTCTGTTTACAACTCTATCCATATTTTCAATTATACTACAAATATCTAATAGAAATTTAGAAGCATCTCGATGTTCTCCATCGTGATGTATACCGTCAACAGAATTTCTAATTTCTTGAACATTTACATTACCAATACTATAATTTTCTACTATGCGGGAAAACATATTGTGATGATTATGCGCCATCTGTTTGTCGAGAGGATGAATCAACGATTTTCGGTTGTTGTCTGAACTAAGAATTTATCTACTAAACTAACGAGCGATAAGCGAAGACAACTTCAAGCTGGTCGAAACTTAACGAAATAAAAGAACCTACCACAAGGAACCAGAAAACGAAGGTTCCAGAAAGTAGACAAAGGTGGAGCTGCCTATATAAAAGCGCCTGGCAGCCGCTATCGAGTCAGTTTTGATTATAAAGGCGATACAAGTGTTTTAAAGTGAGAACAGTGAAAAGTAGTGAAATAAAAAGCGATAATTAGAATTGAATAGCGCGAAATATTGAAATTGCTAGTGATTATAGTGAACTCTAAGAATTGTGTTTATTTTTAAATTGTGTTTGGTTTGTAATAAATAAGTTTTGTTTGGATAATTAAAAAGTGTATTCCTTAATTAATCCTACGAATCCGTTAAGCCGTAAAAACGTAACAATTGGTGTCAGAAGTGGGATTAATTAAGAGACAAGTGAAATAAGTGAATTTTTTTTAAAAAAACTATTGTGACCGGAATTTAATTTTGTGAGTACGAACTAAAGACATAATAATAAAATGGGTCGAAAATTAGTGGATTTGCGCATTGTGGAGTTGAAAAGAGAATTAAGTAAGCGCTCGTTATCAACGGTGGGGGCTAAAAATGCCCTAACCGCCCTGCTTCGAGAAGCTATGGTGAACGAAGGTAAGGATCCTGAATCCTACATGTTTGAAGGCGAGGTAGAAGAGGAGCCAGAAGAAACGACAGTGAGTATGGCAGAACTTTTCAAAACATTGATGGTGATGAAGGAAGCGCAAGAACGGTCATCAGCAGCGCAAGAAGAGATGAAGGAAGCGCAAGAACGTGCATCGGCAGAGATGAAGGAAGCGCAAGAACGTGCATCGGCAGAGATGAAAGAGGCGCAAGAACGGTCATCGGCAGAGGTGAAGGAAGTGATCACGGCGGAAGTGTTGGCGTTAAAAGATGAACAGAAATTGTTAGCAGTAGCTCATGAACGCTCGTTAGCAGAACTCAAAGAGTCTATGGAAGAACAGAGAAAACAGATGGAGCAGAAATTCGAACTAATGTCACTCTCTGTTGATAAAAAGCTGGATAACGTAAAGGAAAATGTGAGGAATGATCTGGAAAATCTCGAATCTTCCATTAAAGCAAATGTAGAGAATGATCTGGAAAAGCTCGAAAATTCCATGAGGGAAAATGATGAAAAGTTGAAGATTGAGCTAGAATCGGTCAGAGCCGAGCTAGAAAGGGTAAAGATTCACCACCCAGCGACAGCATCACATGAAGTCATCGGAGCAAGGAAACTGCAGCCTCCAACTTTCGACGGGCAAAGCCCATGGCCTACTTATAAGCTCCAATTCGAAGCAGCAGCAACAGGCAATTACTGGACTGAGGAGGAAAAAGCAACGGCCTTAACGTTGTCACTAAGGGGCACAGCAGCAGAAATATTGCAGTCAATACCAGCAGAACATCGCAACAGCTACGGGTTCTTAGTTCAAGCGCTGGAAATGCGTTACGGTGATCAGCACATGCAAGAGGTTTATCGACTTCAACTTCGCAATCGACTTCAAAAGCCAGGAGAAACTTTACAACAACTATGCGCAGATATCGAGAGGTTAGTGCATCTGGCTTATCCTAGCTTTGGACAAGACTACATCAACGAAGTAGCAAGAGAGACTTTCCTTAACTCTTTTGCTGACCGGGATCTACAACAGGCAGCCAGATTGGCCGGAAAGAAGAATACCGCAGAAGTTTTGGCTTATGCTCTGGCATACGAGGCAGCGAGGCAAGCATCAAGAAGAGCAGTCCGCCTCAGAGAGATCCACACAACAGAGGATAGTTGCAACAGAATGAATGCAACGGAGGTACGCGGTCGACTCCGATGCTGGAACTGTAGCGAACCGGGTCATTTGCAAAGGAATTGCAGAAAGCGAAGGAGAGCAGAGTCTTCCGAAAATAGGAGTGGCGGAACTTGCTGTGAAAAATGCGGACATCGGCAGAAAGGTGACCAGAGGGAGGCCGAAAACAATGACTCCGTGTCTCCCCGCAGACAGCAGCAGGGAAACGAATAAAGACTAACTCCATGGGGCGGGAGTTAGTCGGGGAAATCGAAGCCCCCGGTGTCATCATCACCATTATAAAACAACTGCAGCGTAGTGGCAACAGCCTGGTCATCGATGGAAAGATTGGAGCGGAAAAATGCACAATAACTGTAGACACTGGTGCTTCAAAATCTGTTATCCGGGCTGACATGGTCGGCAATAAATGGCTGAAAGACGCACGACAATACAGACTGAAAACTGCAACAGGAGAGCCAGTACGATTACACGGGGAAATTATGTTGGATGTGGTTCTTGCTGACATTGGATTTTCACATTCATTCCTGGTAGCTGATATAACAGACGAGTGTATTCTCGGTCTGGACTTTATGAAAGCACATAAAATTCTACTGGACATTGGAGAGGAAATACTGAGATATGACAACAAGGAGATTCCAATGGCCACAGGATCCACTTGTTATTCGCAGCTTAAAGTCGTCGCTCGTGAAGATACCGTGCTTCCTCCGTGTGCTGAGAAATTGGTACGAGCGATAGTCGATGGTGATCCCGGGAGCTACCGATTTTACCTTATAGAACCAGAAAAAACGGAACAAAGCAAAAATGTAGCGATTGTAAAATGTCTGGTGAGCATCGACGACAAGAAGGAGGTATTCGTGAGAGTGCTAAATACTAACGAACGAGAAGTACGATTGAAGAAGGATACGGTTTTGGGGAAAGGAGAACCGGCAGAACAGATTACATTAGTGGAGTGCGCTAACATCGAAACGGTTCCAAAACCAAAGCCAAAGGCCACGAAATTAGTAAGCGCAGTGCTCTCAACTAGTTGTCTTGAACAAAAACAGTATCTCCAGGCAAGGAAATTAGTAGAGGATTTCAGTGATATCTTCGCCATGAGAGATGATGACTTTGGGAAAACGGGCATCGTTCAACACAGGATCGACACCAAAGATGCCCAGCCAATTAAACAACCGCCGAGAAGACTACCACTAGCCAAGCGGGAAGAGGCAGCCGGTATGATTGAAGATATGAGAAGACAAGGCCTTATAGAGGAGTCGAAAAGCCCTTGGATGTCTCCCGTGGTTCTAGTCAGAAAGAAAGATGGCAGCACAAGATTTTGCGTGGATTATCGGCGGTTAAACGACATCACTAAAAAGGACAGCTACCCATTACCTCGAATCGATGACACCCTGGACACTCTCTCTGGAGCTAAATGGTTTTCTACCTTAAGATCTTAAGAGCGGCTACTGGCAAGTCGAAATTCACCCGGAGGACCGAGAAAAGACAGCCTTCTCTGTAGGAAACGGCCTGTGGCAGTTTACAGTCATGCCGTTTGGATTGTGTAATGCTCCAGCTACATTCGAACGACTGATGGAATGCGTCTTGCGAGGACTGACATGGAAGACTTGTCTGGTTTATTTGGACGACATCATCGTCGTTGGAAAAAGTTTCGAGGAACATCTGGGCAATCTACGAGAGGTTTTCCAAAAGTTGAGAACTGCCCAACTGAAACTCAGTCCTAAAAAGTGCGTACTGTTCAGAGACCAAGTCAACTATCTCGGACATGTGGTTTCATCCAATGGAGTTCAAACTGATCCTGAGAAAATAACAGCGGTTAAGAATTGGCCCACACCGAAGGATAAACATGAACTTCGAAGCTTTTTGGGACTTGCCACCTATTATAGGCGTTTTGTCAGAAATTTTGCCGACAAGGCTAAGGAATTACATAAACTGACAGAAAAAGGAAAACCATTTATCTGGACAGAAAAGTGCGATGAAAGTTTCAACACACTAAAACGAGGACTTTGCCAAGCACCAATACTCACATACCCAAAGCCAGGCGAAAGATTCATATTGGACACAGACGCGAGTAATGTCGGGATTGGTGCAGTGCTATCACAAAACTTCGACGGACAGGAAAAGGTCATAGCTTATTACAGTAGAGCGCTGTCAAAATCGGAGCGGAATTACTGTGTCACAAGGCGGGAACTATTGGCAATCGTGGACTCAACCAAACACTTCCACAAGTATCTCTATGGGCAAAACTTCATCCTTCGAACGGATCATGCAGCATTAAAATGGCTGATGCAATTCAAAAACCCTGAAGGACAAGTGGCAAGATGGATAGAGAGACTTCAGTCCTACGACTTCAATATAGACCACAGAAAAGGAAGAAACCATGGAAATGCAGATGCACTCTCCCGGCGACCATGCGTACCAGACTGCAAACATTGTGGACGTATCGAGGAAAAGTGTCAAAGGACGACAGTCGAGCCAACGACAGGATGGGATGACCAGGGACTCCGAGACGCCCAACGCGACGACCCGGATATTTCTTCAATTCTGACATGGAAGGAATACGAGGAAAAGCCTGAATGGAAGGACATTGCTGAGAGGAGTGAGACCCTGAAGAGCTATTGGGCCCAATGGGATTCGTTGTACATGGAGCGAGGAGTATTAAAGCGCAAATGGGAAACCGCTGACGGTACCTCTCATCGAATGCAGGTATTAGTCCCTCGCGTTAGAATAAGGGATATTCTCGAGGAGTGTCATAACGGCGCATCAGGAGGACATCTGGGAGTCAATAAAACTTTGGCAAAAATAAGAGAGAGATTCTATTGGCTTCACATGCGAGACGATGTTGCAGACTGGTGCCGTAAATGCACAACTTGTGCCAGTAGCAAGGGCCCTCGGGTAAGAACAAAAGGAGAAATGCAGCAATACAACGTGGGAGCCCCATTTGAAAGAATCGCAATCGATGTGGCGGGACCTTTTCCGGTGTCAGACCGAGGAAATCGATATATTTTGGTGGTCATGGACTACTTCAGTAAGTGGCCCGAAGCATATGCCATTCCAAATCAGGAAGCAATCACTATTGCAGAGGAATTAGTGAACAATTGGATCTGCAGATTTGGTGTTCCTCATGAGCTTCACTCTGACCAAGGGAGAAACTTTGAATCTCAAGTTTTTCAAGAAGTATGTAAGATACTTGGAGTGAAGAAGACCAGGACGACGCCGACGCCCCTTCATCCCCAGTCCGATGGAATGGTAGAGCGATTCAACAGGACAATGCTAGAACACCTAAGGAAAGTTGTTAGCGAGCACCAGCGTGACTGGGACAGTTACATCCCTATATTTCTAATGGCATATCGGACAGCGGTTCATAATTCCACAGGACAAACCCCTTGTAGTGTGATTTTTGGAAGACAAATCCGGCTGCCAAGCGACTTGAAATTTGGGACACCTGTTGAAAGCAACGAGTCTACTGCCGGTTATACAGGTGAACTTCGTGATCGACTCGCAGATATCCATCAGCTTGCAAGGAAGAATCTTAAGATAGCCAGTGACAGGATGAAAACTAGGTACGACCTCCGAGCAAACTGTAGCGGATACCAGGAAGGTGACCTCGTTTGGCTGTTCAATCCTCGACGACGAAAGGGCAAGTCTCCGAAACTTCAGCGCCAGTGGGAGGGGCCCTATAAAATCCTAACACGGATCAACGATGTTGTCTACAGGATTCAACAAGGGCCCAAAGCCAAGAAGAAGATTGTGCACATAGACAGGCTGTGCCACTGACATATAGAATGGACTGCTTATGAGAAATTTTTCATGGCACCAATTTGTTCCATAGGCTAAAAACCTTTTTTCACTCCATGTAAACACCGGAATCACTTTTGAAATTTACATTTTTTTAAATACGTACGTAAAACATTAAAACAACACAAACATTTTGTTTAAAAAAATTAATAAACACTATTTTCACTTTTTCACCTTTTAAAATGCCTTTTTTTCATTAATTTGCAAATTTTATGTGTATCTGATTTAAGTTCTTAACGCCTGTCTTAGAAACTGACTTTCTGTCCGGGGGCTTATGGGGAAAAGAGCAAAAGATATAAACATCACTATACCCGTCTATTTTTTTCTAATTGATTTAATGCAAAAGATATAAACATCACTATACCCGTCTATTTTTTTCTAATTGATTTTATTTCTGAGTGCTTCTGTCAGTTTGGGGGCTTATGGATGAGCGAGCGACTATACCTTTTTGGTGCCATCGGTTTGTATGGGAATAATTGCTGATGAGCAGTCCATTATTATATGTCAGTGGGCTGTGCCCATATCATCAGCCGGATCCAGGATGGACAACTGTTCGGGACGAACAGTCCTAAGAAGGGGGCAATGTGATGATTATGCGCCATCTGTTTGTCGAGAGGATGAATCAACGATTTTCGGTTGTTGTCTGAACTAAGAATTTATCTACTAAACTAACGAGCGATAAGCGAAGACAACTTCAAGCTGGTCGAAACTTAACGAAATAAAAGAACCTACCACAAGGAACCAGAAAACGAAGGTTCCAGAAAGTAGACAAAGGTGGAGCTGCCTATATAAAAGCGCCTGGCAGCCGCTATCGAGTCAGTTTTGATTATAAAGGCGATACAAGTGTTTTAAAGTGAGAACAGTGAAAAGTAGTGAAATAAAAAGCGATAATTAGATTGAATAGCGCGAAATATTGAAATTGCTAGTGATTATAGTGAACTCTAAGAATTGTGTTTATTTTTAAATTGTGTTTGGTTTGTAATAAATAAGTTTTGTTTGGATAATTAAAAAGTGTATTCCTTAATTAATCCTACGAATCCGTTAAGCCGTAAAAACGTAACAATATACTAAGTTTATAAGCGGAGTTTCCCTCCGGATGGAAGTTTCGATCCGGAGTGAAACACCGCTTATAAACTGGGAGTGAAAATCCAGAACTTGGATTTTCGCTCCCGAAGAAAAAGCTGGAGTGAAACTTCGATCCCGGTTTATGTTGTGCTTATAAACGCTGACTTGGAGTGAGATTTTTTTCCAAAGGGGGAAAACTTAGTAAAGAAGAAGCTGGGTGTTTTATTTTGCTACAATAGTTTTTTTTTCTTTATTTATTGATTTTTTAAATACATTAAATTAAACATTGCGTTTACAATTTGTCTTTGCTATGATTTTAAATTTGAGCTTGGAGCTGTCATTTCAAACCAGAAAGTATTTTGGATTTTCACTCCTATTGCTTATAAACGCATCGGGAGTTTTACTTTGGACTGAAGATCCGGGAGTGAAACTCCGCTTATAAACGTGGTAATACTGTTTGATGATTTATTGAACTTACTGCGCATCACGTGCAAAAGGCATTGTATCACCGAGTTCACATAACATGACACACCGTCAGAATTAGCTAAGCCGTGTATTACCACTAAGCATATAATACATAGAGGAGTCACGCAGAACAAAAATTTGTGCGCGGCAGTTATCTTCTTCTTCCTCGGGGACCCAGCGCTCCTGCTACTATAATACCAAATCTGCTTTAGAGTGCTAAGTTGGTAGCAGATTATTGTAAAGCAAGTTGATGGGAGTATTCCGGTGAGGTAAGGGAATCTGGGGGGAAGTTTGTCTGGGTCCCTGTCGTCTGCTATGCGTGGATTGAGTTTTTTTCTTTTATGCGCGTTCGGAGAAAAAAATCGAAGTCGTCTGCCCATGAGCAAAATTAAATTTTGGTTGAAAGAAATGTATTTTTTTGTTTTATCTTAGAAATATTCTCTGAGATATTGAATTTTTTTTGTTGGGGTCATTGTAAAATTGAAAATATGAGATTACAGATTTTATTTAATTTTAACTGAGTTCCATGAGTGATGGAATTTATTGAGGCTTGCATGATCGGTTAATGGACGCCTTATTGCAAGCTGAGAACTCTAAATCTCACCCGATGAGGTTTTTCACGGGGTTTGAAAGAGGGGAAAATTTAGTTTTTCAAGATAATTTTTTTGATTTAAATAGTTATAAAAATTGTTCAGTAGGTTTATAACTTATATATACATAAGTTTAAATTTGTCTTTTTTTGTACATATAGTAGGTATAAAACCTGCGATGAAGTTTGAATGCCCCTTGAATATTAGTATTTTTGTTTATAATGAATACTCCTTTCCTCACCACCCGAGGGGTAGAGTATAAAATGAATTTTTTTATACATATGTGGTGTTCCCCAGTAGGCCTACTCCACATTTAGTTATATGTTGAACAAGAAGTAACTCAAAGGGTTTTTATGAAAAGGCTGGTTAAACTACCATTATATTAACTAAAGAATAAAGCTAATAACAGTAAGGGTACACCAGTGTAAAAAATCGTTGCGAAATATTTTAATGAAAAGAGATATTGAGACTCCTGATGGAATAGTGTCCTGGAATATTATTATAAAATTGTATGAAATTGATAGTAAAAGTGGTTCGACTCGCCTTGGTCCAAAACTGACTGGAAAGCATATTTTTCCAAATTCATTTGACAAAATGAAGGTGAAGTATGCCTCACAAATTTTTAGTCATACAGTTTCTTCAGCTGTACGGACATTAACTCAAACTGGTCATTTCCACAGTTGTAAAGAAATTGCATTATCAACAGCTACATTTATTGATAAAGTAAATAAACTTTTCGATTCCTTAAATAGCAATGTGCTGTATGATAAGAATCCATACAAGTCAGCCTTAGTTAAAGAGAACCAAATTCAAGCCTACTTGGAAGAAATGAAAAATTTCTTTAGTTTTTTAAAGTATCCTGGAAATGTTAAAATTTATTGCATTGCGGGTATGATTCTTTCAATTTCTTCGACCCTATGTTTAGCCAATGATATCTGGAGCGAGAACTCAGATATTTTTTATTTACCCTTATCTCGCTTAAATCAGGATGCATTAGAAAATATGTTTTACCTTATAAGATCTCGCGGTGGAACTAATACCAAAGAGAAGATTTGAATAACTGGTTTAGTGTGTCCAATAAATGTTACAAACATCGCCAATAAATTTTAAATTACTTATTGCTAATTTTAATAAGAAAAAATAGTTGTTGGTTGGCACAAAAATTAACCGCTAAAGATGCAAGCAATAGAAATATGTACGCGGAAACTAAAAATTTTAAAAGCATAAGAATTTTAAACGCATATCCTCTTTCACTCCCAACAATTTTGGCTAGCTAGGATGTTAGGAAACCAAGGCAGGAAGGAAAGTTGGCCGACACCACTTGTCCAGTAAATAGCTACTTTTCCTTTGCGAAAAGTACCACACGCGATTTTTTTCACCAAATGATTTTGTATATTTTTATGAGCTTAAATTCAAAATGGCGTCATCCCTACCCTTGTGCTAAACTTACAGTGAAGAGAAAAGCGTTTAATTCTATATCTCAGAAACTATGCATCTCACTGGTTTTTTTTTTCACTTCTTTTGTAAAGTCTATATGTACGGAGATATAGTGCTTCAAACTTCACACATCACTTTCTTTGCACTCTATTTCGCTAATGGTTAACTATACATGAAAAAGTCCTTAAATTATCCTAATTTTTGTTATTATATTTTTTTACGTAGAGCTAATATTTCACGAGTTATAACGCTTTAAGTGTCGAAAAACGCAAATTCCAAAGTAGTTTTTTGCCAATATCTTCTCAATTACACGTTTTATTGTAAAACTGGTTATAACGTTTTTTGTGCGGAATACCATTGCTCACATTTTTTGTTCCGAGCGAGCTGTGGAGAAGAGTTTGTGCACTAAAGAAATTTCTCACTTATTTGCATGAACATTTATATGTACCTATGTATGTATATACGTTTGGCGCTGAATAGCGGCTTAAGTATAAATGCTAGAAAAAAACGTTCAAAGTAACATTTCTAGAGCAAATTTGTTGGTATAAATTTTCGTCGTTAACAATTAGTTTACGAGATATTTGTAAAAAATCAGTCTTTACTAACGTTTAAGGTATAATTAATACATAAATATCAACTTTACAGAAAAAAGTTGAAATAGGAACTGTGGGCAATAAAATTGCGCACAAAAGTGTTACAATCAGTTTTGCAATAAAATGTGTAATTAAAAAGATATTGGCAAAAAACTACTTTGGAATTTGCGTTTTTCTGCACTTAAACCGCTATAACTCGTGAAATATTAGCCCTACGAAAAAAAATATAACACAAAAATTATAGATAATTGTGTGTTCTATAAATCGTGGGCAGGATTTTTTCATGTATAATTAACCATTAATGTGATATATTCCAAAGAAAGTGATATATGAAGTTCGAAGCACTACTATGTATCTCTGTACATATAGACTTTACAAAAAAAGTTTCTAAACAAAAAAGTTAAATCATTAATTTATCTACAAAAAAGACCTGTAGATTTTTGTCGTAAGATGCAAAGTTTCTGAGATATAGAATTAAACGCGTTTCTCTTCACTGTAAGTTTAGTACAAGGGTGGGGATGACGCCACTATGAATTGAAGCTCACAAAAATATATAAAATCATTTGGTGAAAAAACAATCGCGTACAGTATTTTTCGCATTACGAAGGCCCTTTTTGCGACCTATTTATTGGACTACACTGGCTCGTGAATTTATAAGCGTAGGTGAACTTTGTAAGCCCTTTGACTACCAAAAATCGAGGCGCGGGTGCATGTCAAACTTTTGATCGTTGCATTTTTTTCAAGTAGGCGGTTTATACGGTTAGGCGTTTTTTATGTGAAAGTCGAAGTTTAGGTGTCACCCGTTTCCATCATGTCATTCAAGTCATGGTGTAATGTCTAGTACAAAGCTTAGCTCGAAAAGAGAAAAAAAGGTTCTTGAGGAGGAGGTAGTGAACCTTACGTTTGAAATCTTAGATGTTGTATGAGTTAATTTTTTAAGCAACCGACTGAGCCACAACAGTCGGGGTTAGCCAGCCTCGTCGGAGTGTTATGCCTCTTGAAACTAGCAGCAGTACCAAACTACCAGGTGAACAAAGAAGTGCACCGTCCGCTAGGAGACGACTCGTTATTAACCGGTTAGGAAGCCGGGATGCCTTATTAGGGCTACCACGTTGTCTGTATCACTTGAAACAAGCCGTTTATTTATTTTTATTCAAATGAGCAAATGTCAGTCCAAGGTAAACTACGATATCTAAGATCAAGACATCCCTGGTCAATATTAAGCGAAATCACGATAAGTAAAAGGTGAGTTACTTCGTGTAACGTATATCTAAATGTGGATTAGGCCTACTGGGGAACACCACATATGTATAAGAAAAACGCACCTTATACTCTACCCCTCGGGTGGTGAGGAAAGGAGTATTCATTATAAACAAAAATACTAATATTCAAGGGGCATTCAAACTTCATCGCAGGTTTTATACCTACTATATGTACAAAAAAGGACAAATTTAACCTTATTTATATATAAGTTATAAACCTACTGAACAATTTTTATAACTATTTAAATCAAAAAAACTATCATGAAAAACTAAATTTTCCCCTTTTTCAAACCCCGTGAAAAACCTCATCGGGTGAGATTTATAGTACTCAGCTTGCAATAAGGCATCCATTAACCGATCATGCAAGCCTCAATAAATTCCATCCCTCATGGAACTCAGTTAAAATTAAATAAAATCTGTAATCTCATATTTTCAATTTTACAATGATCCCAACAAAAAAAATTCAATATCTCAGAGAATATTTCTAAGATAAAACAAAAAAGTACATTTCTTTCAACCAAAATTTAATTTTGCTCATGGGCAGACGACTTCGATTTTTTTCTCCGAACGCGCATAAAAGAAAAAAACTCAATCCACGCATAGCAGACGACAGGGACCCAGACAAACTTCCCCCCAGATTCCCTTACCTCACCGGAATACTCCCATCAACTTGCTTTACAATAATCTGCTACCAACTTAGCACTCTAAAGCAGATTTGGTATTATAGTAGCAGGAGCGCTGGGTCCCCGAGGAAGAAGAAGATAACTGCCGCGCACAAATTTTTGTTCTGCGTGACTCCTCTATGTATTATATGCTTAGTGGTATTACCCAACTACTTGTACCGATGAGTTCGTCGTTAGTTTGTTCTTCACAACCTTCGTTCATTTTACGACGCGTCCAACGAACGTCATAAATTTTTGATACCTCATTTTTATTAGCATTTTCGATAAGCTGCATGTCTGGTTTGAAGGTTTTTTCGCAGTCTGTTATATTCTAGTATTGCCAAATCATTAACTATTATCTTACACGGGTCAACGTTCACCAAATGTAAACCATTCAAGCTTGTTAAACGTGATAGTGCGACATAACTTTGAGTGGGAAGGAATACAGTATTTCCAATATCTAAAACAGACTCAGGCCTTGGCTTCTGTGAACAGTGATTCCGTAACTTAAACAGCATGGAAATTGTTCTCGGATGATAAAAGCATTATTTATTACTTCGAATTTCACTTTGCACCGTTTTATTTCTTGTTCTCGACCATCAGATAATGTGACAATTAAACTCTCAATATCTTCGCTATTTGTAGTACTTCGTATGACTGATTTTAACGCGACAATAGTACCATTACAGTCTGAGCAAGACCCTCAAAGCATACGGACGCGCAAATAAATCAAGTGAAGTGATAATCAGTGAAAATAAAACCTAACCGCCACGATGGCATCAACATCAGATGGAATAAACCTCTATCCTAACACTTTCGATCCAGGAATATTCAAAGTCATCGTAAGATGCAATAACAAAACCCCAATTAGCAAAATTAAAACAGCCAAAACAATCATCCAAACATTCGAAGAAAAAAAGGAATTTATAAAGGAAGTAAAACAGGTCAGTAGAAATACGGATATAGTTGAAACAAGTAGAGCACATATCGCCAATGATATAGTACAAAACGTAGCACTAAAGCAATTGAATTATAATTCGTACATTCCAATCGCCTTTCTCACTCGAGCAGCGGTGGTCAAGGGAATAGATTGTGATATCGACGACGTCACTCTACAAAACGAAATTGAATCTCCGATTAAAATTCACTCCTTACAAAGACTGAAGAAGAGAACCAAAGACGAAAACGGAGAAATAAAATGGGAAAATTCACAAGCCGTCAAAATAAACTTCCATGGAAATAAAACGCCACAATACATCTTTCTATATAAAGTACGCATTCCCTGTGACAGCTATATACAACCAACCAAACAGTGTTACAAATGCTTTAAATACGGGCACACAACCAAATTTTGTAGGAGCCTAGAAATATGCATCAACTGTAGTGAAAACCCGAAACATCCCAAGTGCACTAAACCTGCCAAATGTATTAATTGCAAGCAAACCCACATTGCAACCCATAAATACTGTCCAGAAAAAATACGACAGAGGGAAATAAACCAAACAATGGCGGTCAGAAACTTGTGTTTCCTTGAAGCCTCACTTGAAGTCCCACGGAACAAAAAGAGTCTATCCTCCAGATTAAATAGCAACAGATTTCTAGATTTAGACCTTGAAGAAGAATTCCCTTCACTTCCATCTCCCATGTCATACGACTTCCCAACTACGGTTAAATACAAGACACAAAACAATCAAACAATCATCAGACATCAGCTCTCACGATCAACTTCAACTAAAAGGAAAAGGGAAACAAACAACGATCAAACAAACGAACAAAAAAAGAAAAATATCACAGTAATAAGCGAAGACTCAACCCAGAGAAAACCAAATAACCTAACAATTGTCCCAACACCAAAGTCAAACCTCAATATAGCTACATCAAACATCGAACCAAGTCCAGATACGACAATCTTCACCGTCCCCAGCAACATAACAAACGCACTATCCCAAACAATAAAAGAAGATCAAGCATCAATACGCCCAGACCAATCTACAGCTAGTAGAAAATCTAGAGCAAGACCAAAAAAAAGAGGTGGATAAATCCACAAATATCAAAAACAACAAAATGAACACCTTCATACTTCAATGGAATTTAAATGGACTATTCTCTAAACTTCCAGAACTCCAATTAATTATCAATGAGATCAACCCTCTCATAATATGCCTACAAGAAACAAGACTACAACCACAGCAACAATTTCAATTAAAAAACTACAACATTGAAAGAAATGACTATACTAGCGGGGGAAACACCTGCGGAGGTACCCTAATCGCAATAAAACACAGCATACCTTATGAATTAATACCATTACAAACAAACTACCAAACAATAGCAGTAAGAATCAACTATCCAATTAAGACCGTAATTTGCAACATATACCTCCCAAATTCACAATACCTGACATACACGGAACTGAGTAATACCATCACACAAATCCCAAAACCAGCCCTTCTTTTAGGTGACTTCAACGCACATAATTCCCTATGGGGATCCGAACTCACAGACCGTAGAGGAAAAATAATAGAAGGCCTTATACAGCAGCATAATATAGGTATCATCAACAAACTAAAAGTTCCTACACACTTTACCGCATACACTGGAAAAACAAGCATAATTGATCTAACATTAAGTATAGACCATCAAATGAATAGGTTCCAATGGAACGCGCATCCGGATCTACACAATAGTGACCACTTTCCAATACTAATTCAGCATGATAACCACAAAAGCTGTGAAATCAGAAGACCAAAATGGGTAACAAAAAAAGCTAACTGGCAAGAATTCAAACAAATAGTCAACCTACAAAAAACAGCAGAATATAGCGTCGATGAAGAATGTAAATATATCACGGATCAAATAATAAATGCAGCTAAGTCATGTATTCCAAAAACTCCTCACTACTCAAAGAGACCATTAGTTCCTTGGTGGAATAATGATATAAAAAAAGCAGTCGAAAACAGGAAAAAGGCCCAGAATAAATATCGAAAAAAACCAACAAAAACCAACCTTATAAACCACCAAAAAGCAAAAGCAATCTCCCGACGTCTCATTAGAGAAGCAAAAAGGGAATCTTGGAGAAACTTCGTACAGAATATCAACTTCTTAACACCAACCTCAACAATATGGAATAACATAAGGAAAATAAACTCTCAAGCAAAGACAAATAACATCGAATATATAAATAACAACAACAAAATTATCAGCAATAGAATGGATATAGCCGAACTAATTTCTAAACACTACGCTAAAACTACTTGTACACAATCCTACGAAGAAAATTTTAGAAATTATAAAGCCGATACGGAAAACATCCCAATCGAATTCATTAAAGACAGTAGTGAAAATTACAACAAAGAAATAACATTAGGGGAATTAAAAAATGTGCTCAAACACTGCAGAGGATCATCACCAGGACCAGACGATATCCACTACCAAATGATAAAAAACCTTAATGACAAATCCCTAGCATATATACTGAGCTTCTACAACAACATTTTTATTACCGAAAAATTCCCCAATAAATGGAAAACTTCCCTCGCAATTCCCATACCAAAACCAGGACGAGACCGATCCCAACTAGATAACATCCAGTTAATTTCGTTAACATCATGCTTATCGAAAACATTAGAAAAAATTATTTCCAATAGACTTACCTGGATCCTAAACGAAAGAAAAATAATAACTCCATCACAATGTGGCTTCCGCAAATACCACTCCACCATCGACTGTGCAGCCAAACTGCAACATGAAATTCTGCAAGCATTTGTAAACAAAGAACACCTAATAGCAGTTTCTTTAGATATTAGAAAAGCATACGACACAACATGGAAATACCGTATACTGCAGGAAATAAAAGAAATCGGTATCAAAGGACACCTTTCCGAATATATAAAAAACTTCCTAAGTGAAAGAAAATTCAAAGTTCTATTAAACGACGTGGAATCAAACGAGTATACAATGGAAAATGGCCTTCCCCAAGGCTCAGTACTAAGTGTATCCTTATTTCTCATTGCAATCAATAATATAACTACCAACTGCAACGAGCCAGTAAAAGCATTACTATATGCTGATGATTTTGTAATATATATGAGACACCAATCGACATCTATTATACAAAAAAAATACAAGATACACTTATAAACCTACAAAACTGGTCAAAGAAAACAGGATATATATTCACAGCAGAAAAAACAACGGCCATCCATTTCACAAACAAATATAAAATCACAAATCCTAGAATCACATTAGAAAACACGGAAATAATATACAAAAACGAAGTCAAGATACTAGGAATGACTTTCGACAGAAAACTTACCTGGAAAACGCATCTAAGAAAAGTAAAAAACAAATGTATTCAAAAGATGAATATTATAAAAAGCCTTGCCAATACACAATGGGGCACTAACAGATTTTCTCTCCTCAAAATCTATAAATCAACTATACTACCTATTATAGACTACGGGGCCATAGTCTACAACAGCGCCAACAACAAACACTTAAAGCAACTAAACACCGTCCAAAACACAGCAATTAGAATAGCTACAGGAGCTTTCAGAACAACCCCGGTCAAAAGCATGGAGGTAGATGCGAACATCACCCCGCTCAAATATAGAAGAGAGATTCTACAGTCCAACTATGTCCTAAAAATTAGGAGCTTACCAACGCATCTCAACTATAGCATAGTAAATCTTCCCCAAATCCAAACGCACCAAGGAAACAGATACTCAGAAAAACTATTATACCACCGGTTCATCACCATCCAATCCATAAATTACAACAAATCTACAACACCACTAAAGATATTACAGCCTGAACATCCTCCATGGGTAACAAAAACCATACACGTTATAAAAACTTTAGCCCAAAAGAAGAAAGAAGACACCGACCCAGCTATATATAAACAAGAACTCCTAGAAATATTAAATAGATATAGGACATACACACAAATATACACAGACGGATCAAAAACAGAAGACAGTACAGGCTTTGCAATAATCATAAATGGCAGCACTATTAAAATAAGAATCCCATCCAATAACAGCAGCTTTGATGCCGAGCTACACGCCTTACAACATGCCGTAGACATGATACACCGTAAAGACCACATCAGAGAAGCAATAGTGATCACAGATTCCCTAAGCTCATTAAATGCAATATGCAATAATTTTAGCAGGAACCCAATTGTCTGGAAAATAAATGACACACTTCACCAAACCCTAGCCCAGCGGAAAAACGTAAAATTTCTTTGGATTCCAAGTCATATTGGAATCAAAGGAAATGAAGAAGCAGATGCAGCAGCAAAAGAAGCATTAACAGGTACAATAAATTTTGAATTCGCGCCACTATACTCAACAATTGCCGAAGACATAAAGAAACAAATCATATCCCAGTGGAATACTGAATGGCTTCAAAACCCTACCCAATTGGTTGACATTAAGAAAACGATAGAAATCTGGGAAACAGCCCACCACCAAAACAGGAAATATGAAACCTGCCTAACGAGGGTAAGAACTGGACACACAAACCTCACACATAAGTGGATATTACAAAAAGAACCCCCACCCACCTGTAACATATGCAACACACAACTAACCGTTACTCATATACTAATAGACTGTCCCAAATATGAAACTACAAGAAGAAAACACGACATAAAGCAACACCTTGAAGAAATCCTTGGAAACTATCCCAGCGAAATAACAAAATTAAGAAAATATCTAACAGAAACTAAATTAATAAATGACATATAAAATAAATGTACAATAATACAGAGGGTACATATAATCTAATTTCAGGTTGGTTACCCTCTATAAATAAATAATATAAAAAAAAAAAAAAAAAAATAGTACCATTAACTAAACCGAAAGTTATGTCAATGTTTCGTCTTATCATTAATTTTGCGTCAATTTTAACTGTGATTATTTTACTTAGACCCGCTCTACGTGAAGTATCATCTTCATGTCTCTTTAACATATTGAGTGCTTTTTTCCTCAAATAAGGTGAACAATCAGTCTTATCAATCGCAATCAAAATAATTCCATCCGATTCTATACGAGCCAGCATAGAATTATTCAATGCATCACACATGGCATTGGTCGCAAGTAAACAGACAGTGTTTGCAGGTAGTTTTTCGATGTAATCACAAAGATTTTGTAATATTTCTGTATAATTAGATCCTTCAAGGGGTATTTTTCGTGTAAGTAAAACGTCTATATCATTATTAGTGACGATTCCCATTCGAATCTTGGCCAAAATATCTCGGTAAGCTGTATCTGAAATAACGTCCACAAGTTGATAATTCCGATTGATCCAATGTATTGACCTGCTTTCAAATCTGACAAAAGCAAAAACGGGGGATCTTCACGGACAGGTTGAAGTTGTAATAAGTCACCAAAAAGTAGTAAGTGTTTTTTGCCAAAATATCCATTAGGATCATCTTCTGTATTAAATATTTCAGTTAAGCGTAAATGAATATACGTCAAAGTGATATTAGAAACCATCGAGATTTCTTTGAATTGTTCCCTCAAAATTTTTATTGCTGCATCTGATAGAGGTGAATACTTTGCTGTACCTCCGAGTTCAACAGGAAGACGAAATACTCTGTGAAGTGTCATACCATTTACGTTTAAAGCTGCGACGCCTGTTGGACCACAAACAATAGTGTCCATTTTGAGGGTTTCTTTAACCCAACATCTAACTGATTTGATGATGAAACTTTTACCAGTGCCGCCTTCCCCACTGACATACAGACGTAGTATTTCATTATTTTTCGATCTTAATGTGTTAGTTACTGTTTCAAATGCACGTTTTTGATCAGAATTAAGTTTGTTAACCATATCGTTCATATTTTCGTTCTTAAGCATATTTACTGTATCTACGAAATCATTCATGGCATCATTCAGTTCCATATGCACACAGTCATCAGCACGATCTACTTGATGTTGATCTTTAATGTCACTCGATTCTTCATTTTTGTGTTCTTCAATTTTCTCTTTCATTTTTTTCAATCTCATTCGCGCTTCTAGTAGTTGTTCATGGTATTCAGTTGCAGCATTGAGTTCCTCTTTCAGGAGAGAAAATGCATCTGTATACGTTTTGCACTGTCTAACTAGTAAGTCAGTACGGTTTCTCCACGGCTTGAACAATAGTAAAAGTGCATGATAATATTTTTCTGGCTCTAGTTCTACGTCATACTGGAAGTGGTTAATCAAATACGGACGTTTTCTTTTCCGAAGATATGTATTTTTGGCTATTTCAATATACTCATTCTTATTGAACTGAGGTTTATGTTTAACTACGTCGTGCCAAGCAGCAAAATCGTATAAATTCATTGATTCCATGTCCTGTGGTCTCATAGGATAATAAACATCCGTTATATTTGGACAAAATATATCTTCAGAATCATCGCCTAAGGATTGAATTACTGAACGTGGTTTTAATTTTCTGTTAGGCACTTGATTCACGTCTATCCAACGAATTGTGGTATTAGGATCTGAACCATACAATGGCATTCCTATAAGAGTATCGGCAGCTTCGAGAGCACCACATTCTCTGTGGTTTAACATTCGCATTCCAATATTCCATAAATTACTAGATAACGATTTTGTTGAATTTATTACATCAAATGAATTTGCATCATTACTTTTCTCGTGCTTAGATATGTATTTGATTACATAATTTACTAAAGCCAAAGACGCTTCTCCGCAAAACTGAATGTCCATATTTCCTCTCCAAGCGGTCAGGATTGGAGCATTATAATCATTGATGAATTCTTCATCTTTGGTTCTCGGTATATCATATAAACGAGACTTAGTTTTCAATTTTTGTCTATCTGCTATTGACACAGCAACATCTCTCCAAACCAAACCTACAAACAAACCACGATTTACCATCTTTGTTCCTTTTACGACGCGAACAATAATCATTATGAATATGTTTTTGAAATTTCACTACATTATGATGTAATTCGGGAGATGCTTTTTCAGAAGGAATTTTACAAGTTACATATTTTTTTATAAAAGACAACACTTCTTCGTTAGAATTTTTACCAATCACAGGAGCGTTTTCAACCCACAAAACCATGTGGAAGTGTTGTGTTCCTCTGGTTTGATATTCTCTGCGGTAATAATAATGAATAACTTTACCTGTCGGGTTATCTGAGGAACATATAAAATCTAACATTCCCCGGAAATAATTATCAATAAATCTTGAAGTTGACACTGGGTCATATGCAATTAATTCGTTCAGACACATTTTTTTGGAGGAATCGTTTACTGATCTCAAATAATTTTCCAAGTCCTTCCATTCAAATTCACTTGGGCGTCAGAAACCAAGTTGGGGGACCGTAGTATCTTAACATACATAACAAATCATTTTTCGGTTTTTTCCAGTATTGTTCTGTGTTTCGCAAGCGAGCGAAAATAGTGTTCAAGTTTGATTCTAATTCCATATGGTTCAGTTTTTCAAGATATGATTTAGCGGTATACCTGACTTGCGGATTCGTTATGTTCATTTTTGTGAATATTCCAGCACTTATAGATCGTCTGCTGTGATCAAATAATGAATGCAATAAGAAATTTATGTTAGTTCGAAATCTGGCATGCTTCGACAGCAGTAAATGTTTGATATAGTGAAATTCCGTTAAGCGTGTTATTCTAGTTTCATTCTTGCCACTTTTACTATATGTATACAAATCAGGAAAACATTTTAAGTCGATGTTTATTGTTCTATCGTCTAAATAATCCTCGAGATTTTTCACAAATTGATACAAACCTGCATCTGAAGCATTTTTTTTTCTTGGAATGCATTGGGTAAATAGTATAAGGAATATAATATGGGTCATTTGGTGACATTTGTGTCACAATGCCGACGTGTTTTATATTCATATTCTTACCTTTTGGAATTTCACAAGTGTTGTCATTCTCAGTATCCTTTTCTCTCAAATAACCACTATTTTCACCTGTACTTGAGGGTTGATTTTCCATTGTTTGCTTAAAATCATTTTCACATTCTATCGTTGCTTCACAGAATCTATCATAGTCGATAGAATTAATGACTAACGATTTTGCATCATTGTTTAGCAATGCAATATCTTCCAAAACATCAGCGGTTTTGCCAATTATCCTCTCCACTGTCAATTTTCTATGTTCATTAACTTCATCTTTTGTTAAATCACTTTGTTTCTTTTCATTTAAATCAGTTTGTTGATTTTCCTGCATATATCTTTTATTATCATTTTCAGTCGTTTCCTGAAATTCAACTTCGATATTTATATGTTGGTTTTTTTGTAGCTCGTCAACGTCACCAGTTTCAGACGTTTCCTGATATTCAACATCTATCAAATCATCAGGCAACAACTGTGATTCATTTTCTGGCATTTTGATATCTTTGTATAAAGGATTGTTTTCTTTAAGCCATACTAGGGCATTTTATACTTTCTTAACGTCAACTAAACTTTCCCACACAATTTTAGATTTATTTGGAAGTGATCGAACAAGAATATAAAGTTCTGCATGTTTGTTTATTGGTTCTGTAGAAGGACATAATTTTTTCAATGTTTCTTCCATTGGCAGAGGTAAATGAAAAGTTCTGCCACATGCTTTTTGCAGCATATGTTTATTTGGCATCTTCTTTTTTGTTACGGGAGTCATTCGTTTAATCGTTTGATAAGCT
This sequence comes from Thereva unica, assembly GCA_949987705.1. Classification (NCBI taxonomy): domain Eukaryota; kingdom Metazoa; phylum Arthropoda; class Insecta; order Diptera; family Therevidae; genus Thereva; species Thereva unica. The sequence goes on along the minus strand of OX465281.1, from coordinate 152,414,174 downwards.
TTAGCTCGTTGAATCAAAATTTTTTCATTTTCATTGAAATTTTTTATAACAGAAGGTATCTCCTCAAAAATAAGGTTATTTAGTATGCAAGTCGACGGAATTTTATTATTCTTCAAGTTATTGTAACAGAATGTGCATACGAACATTGTTTCACCAATTTTGTCTTTATGATATTCCATTAATTGATGCCATAGTTGTTGTGAATCGTAATCACAACAATCTGTAATTCTATAATCTGTAACTTCTCTTTTAAAACATAGTTTCTCGCAAGAGAGGCAAGGTATGGTGGGTAAATGCATGGTCTTTTTTTTAGTGCTTTAAAAGCAGCATGATATTTAGTGTTAAGTTCTTCTTCACTCATCAAATTATGATCTTCAGACTTTTCAAGCATTTTGATAGTTCTTTTAGTATTACAAACTATTTCTTTCAGAGCTTCAATTTCTACATTGTCTAAAGCTGTATCAATGTGATTGAGCTCATTTTTCTTTTGTTTGAAACTGTAAATTATACGTTTCAAATGTCTTACTTGAGGAAAATGTGCAGATAATATTTGGATACATTTTGGAATTACACGATTGGAAATCATTATAACAATCGGAGTAATGTCCGAGTCTACTAGATGTCGTTTGTTTTTCCTAGACTTCCGTTTGACCTTTAATATTTTTGTACACTCTAGACTGTTATGCTTTTCGGTATACGGAAATGGTTCTAATACATGAGTTGACAGTATTTTATGCAAGTGGGATCGCATCGATGAAATATCAAATCTGACTGTGTCAGGACTAACTCCATAGTATAATGTCACGGAAAACATAATGGCGAACACACCACAATCGATACCATTAAGCTGATTTTGAACCCGCGGAAACTTGACTGTTCTCTTACTGTCGAAATAAAAAGGATATAAACGCTTCAAGTATATAGTATGCATTTCATGCAAAGATTTTAAATTCAACGAATCATAAATAAATAAATGTTCACCATCATAAAAACTACAAATCCAATAACCAACTGAACCATCACCAGAATTACTATACAAAATTTCTATATGTTTTTGGTCTGGATCTATGGGCTTAATGAGCCATGGTTTTCTTATGATATAAGTTCCTTGTGGCGAGTATGTGGAGCAATGAGTAAGAATATCATTGAAATGATTAATGTGCAAGTCGTTCAACATTTCACCATTCAATATTAGGCGTAGATCCTGTGAACACAATTGCCGAACTCCATTTACTTTTGGTCTAGGAACATAATTTGGATTGAAATCATCGTCGATTACTATTACGATTTCTGATGAGTCAGCTTTATCATTATTACTCTGAAGGGTAGATGAACAATCTTTTGATGTTCTTATTTTTTTCTTTGGAAAATCTGTCAAAATACCATGTTTCTTATTTTCATCCAAACAATTACAAACATTAGATACGACATCGGATTTTCTTTTAAACGTAACGTTATTCAGGGTACATTCTTTGACTAGTAATGTATCTTTGGTAGCATCGCAATTAACAGACCCATGGCGTACTTCTCCATTCATAGCATCATCTCGATACATAGAGGTATTCGCTACCTTTTCCCTACCACTAGCAGAGCGAGAAGCAGATGCATATGTTATCTTTTTATTTAGAGTTACATCGCGATTGGCAGACGCATGTAATAGTTTTCTACCAGTAGTTTCATCGCAAGAGGCAGACGCATAATCTACTTTTTCATTTATAGTTGCATCGCGATCGGCAGACGCATACACTACTTTGTTAATTGTAGTTGCATCGCGTTTGGCAGACGCACGTACTAGTACTTTCTTAGTAGTTTCATCGCAAGAGGCAGACGCATTTACTACTTTTTTATTCATAGATGCATCGCGGTCGGTTGACGCATGTACTAGTTTTCCAGTAGCAGTTTCGTCGCAAAAGGCAGACGGATAAAATACTTTTTTATTTATAATAGCACCATAAGAAGCAGATGTATTAACTACATTATTTTTCTTCTTAGTGGTGCTGGTAGAGGCAGTCACATTGGCAGGAACTTTGTCGATGTTGTCCACTTGACTTTGCGTATTACGTGTCGACTTAGTCGTAGGTGCCTGTTTGAATTTGTTGCAATTGCGCAATCTTATTTTCTCAAGATTTTTATGAAGCCCAACGGCTAACGGAGGTATTTTTTGGAGAATGTGTCTTGAATCTTGTGGAAAATGCTGTATAGTTTGCTTTTCAAGCATTTGCAACAAATGTAGGCGCATACGGTCATGATCATAATTTACTTTTTCGGGTTTAATACCGAATAACAATGAAGTTGCAAAAGCAACAGCATAAACAGCACAATCTCGTAAATTTGCTACTGCTGTACGTGTACAAATTTCACTATTTTTGATATGTCTAAGTTAGGGTATAAACATTGTAAAAATTGCTTTTGAATTGCACTCAATGTTTTATAATTCAATGAATCATAAATATATATATTATTTGTATCATAGTAAGCACAAATCCAATGATTATCTGAATGTATAATCTGAATATGATCCTCATATGACTTACACGGGATAAATTCCTCTGGAACGTATCCTAAGCTAGGAGGTTGCATTTCATAGTGGGATACATTTTTTACTAGTTCCCCGAAAATATTAATGTGATCATCCGCTAACCAATCTCCCATAATTATTTCATTTCTCAATTTTGGCTGAAGAGCCATTTTATTTTTCAACTATCTTGACAAGAATACAGGCCCCAGATTTTTTTGTTGCACCTAATATAAAAAAACAAACGACTTGTTACGTAATAATTGATTTCACTTCTTTTGTTGCATATAATTTCAATTTTTAAAAAAGAAAGCTTAAGCAAAATTAAAAACAATAACAATACAATAATGACAATAATTATAGAAATATCGAAATAGGGAGATTGATGACAGAAAAGCGCGAAACCTGGCGACGTGATTCATTTACCTTTTTGAGGTAATTTTGGAAGTTTATTCAACATTAATTAGATATAGAAATTAAATTATTATGGCGCCTAGCTCGAAGTCGTTGTAGATTTTGAATAATACGGTCGGAACTGTGCAAAGATAGAGTTTTACATATCACCCTGTATTTTTGTAACACTATATCCTATTTCAATTAGTAAGGTACCAATGGACGCAGAATTCCTCCACCAGAACAGTGTGTTCAAAATTTGGTCATATATTCTGCAATAATTTTTAATATTTAAAGCAGAACAAATCTACTCAATATTTGAATATATCTCTACTTATAAAAATATTTGGTGATTTTTTTTTATCTGTAATTGATGCATGAAATAATGCATATGCTTAAACAATGAGCCTTGGAACTCAATAAGAACTCAACGAAGTTGTAAAAACTCCAACATCATACAGAATTTTTACTAATAGGATTCGTTCAAACTTTATTTTAATTATTAGCAAAACAGAAACACAAACGAGGAGTTTATGACGAAGTTTATCATTGTTACGCTGTATATATGCTGTCGGCTGTTCAATCTAGTTAGGAGTGGAAGTGGAAAGGACTAAGGCGTTGCGTGGAATCGAACTAAGTGACCTCCCAGTAGGACCGGTAAGCTTACAGAAGTACTGAAATAAGCACTTCCTGGTAAGGGGTAGGCCTTACTATACCCCTTACAGAAGTGCTTATTTTTACACACGATGTCATAGGAGGTAAGGCCTTTCTTTTGTACTTATCTTAGAGCAGTTATATAAGTACTTACCTTAGAGTACTTATAGAACTGCTCATCTGTAAGGGGTATGGTAAGGCCCACCCCTTACTAGTAAGTGCTCTTCTGTAAGCTTACAAGTCCTACTGCGTATTACAAAAATACGAAAACAAATGAGTCATCGGGCAAATTCTCACTTGCTTGGGTCAAATTCTGGTTGACACCTTACCATCTGCCTTCTCTTGTAAGGGCTCTTACTACACCAAGAAAATAAGGGGTACCCCTTACCAGATGAGTACTTTTTTCAGTGCTTCATCGGTAAGGCCTTACTAGAATTCCTACTGGGCTTAGAATGGTAGTCGCTGTAGCCCATATGCAAACAAACCCTTATGTACATTTGACGCATGAAACATGAAAATATTTCCGATTTTTTTTTCGAAATAATTGTTAAATTTTCTCTGAAATCCATTTTTAATGTGATAAACTAGACTTTGGTATACCCATTTGTGCTGGCCAAAATCACTTTAGACTTAGTAAAAACATGAGGGGCCTAGATTCAAAAGTTAAAAAAGTCCATTTATTTTGGAAATTGAGTTATGAATACCAAATTACAGAGAATTTTGTAGCGCATTTGATGGCTGGAGTTTTGCTACAAAATATAAAATTTAAGGCTTCATTTTAGTTGTAAAAGTTTTGGTTTAAATTCATAACTTTAAAAAGTCCATATCAAGTTTTATAGCAAAAGTGTAAAAAGTTCATATTCACAGTTGTACCGAAACTGTAAAAAGTCCCATATTTGTCAACGTGGTTTATTTTCAATATTAAAAAAGTCCATAGCATTTATTTTCATAGTTTAAACAAGTCCTAATTCTGCAACCGTTAGTTTTATTGTTAAAATTGTACTTGATATTTTCTTTTTAGAGAAAAAGTCAGTATATTTGGAAACTTGAAGTGTTCAGTTGCAATAATTTTAATATTTTTATATATCGAGTTTTGAAGTTTTGAAGTGTTAGATAAGAAATTCAAATTGTTAAAAATGGAGGTTTTTGCCTCACCTTCCAATTTAAGTAGAAAGAAAACAAGAAATCCGGAAAATTGAAAAAAAAATATTGAAAAGAAAGAAAGGTAGGAGCAATTTGGCACAAATTTTAATAAGCTTGAAATTTTGAAGGTATTACTATTACCTATAGATATGCTGCTAAATCTCCACCTGAAATGCCAAATTGTGGACATAACACAAATATGTTAAAATGTGCTACTTTAACCGTAGAAGACATTACAAAATTTCATAATTTATTTTATAAAAATGTGGATCGAATATCCCAAAGCAGTTTTATATTAAAATTTACGAAAACTACAGAAGTTAAACGCAGACGAGTGCGAAAAGGCGCAAATAAAAGCAGGGAGTGTTCAACTTTTTTCAGAGAAGGAAAAAGTAATCGTGAAAAAATTCCTGTTTGTTCCAAAGCATTTTCAAGAATTTTACAGGTAAGCAGTTACAAAATCCGCGCTTTAACTAAAAAATGTTACATTCACGGCAATATACCTAAAGATAAAAGGGGCGGGGACAAAGTCTCTTACAAAAACAGAAATAAATTAAATATGCCGTTATGTATCACATTAACAGTTATAAGTGCGTAGAGTCTCATTACTGCCGATCAGATACATGTAGAATGTACTTACCACCGGATTTGTCAATAAGAAAAATGTATTTAAATTTTGAAAGAGAGAATGCAAGTAATTCAGAATTGATCGTGAAAGAAAGTTACTTTAGGAAAGGTTTTAATGAAAAATACAATATTGGTTTTGGTTCGCCTAGAACTGATGTCTGCTCAACATGTTTGCAAAATAGAAATAAAATAAAAGCAGAAACGACTCCAACAAAAAAAATCTACTTTCTACTCACAGGTTGCACAAGCTAAGAGCAGCAGCTTTTTATGACAAATTGAGAGAAAAGCAAAATAATATTTTAACTCTATCTTTTAACTGTGAAAAAAATTTATTCTTACCAAAAGTTCCTGATCAGTCAGCTTATTTTACTCGGCAAATAAATCTTTATAATTTTGCAATTGTTGAGGGATCATCAAAGGAATCTCTAAAAGGTAAAGTCTCATTCTATTCATGGCCTGAAAATATAAGACCTAGAGGTTCAAACGAAATGAGTTCTGCAGTTTTTCATAAACTATCATCAATCGAAGGAAGGAATCAGATAACCACAGTTCGCCTTATTTGTGATGGTTGTGCCGCACAAAATAAAAACACCGCTATGATAACTATGTGCAGTAAATGGCTTGCAGAGGCACCAAAAAATTTCAAAACCCTTGAGCTGATTTTTCCTCAGGTGGGTCACTCTTTCATACCACCGGACAGAGTGTTTGGTTTGATTGAGAATAAAATTAAGAGAAAGGGAGAAATTTTAGTGCCTGCACATTACTACAACATTTTTGAAGAATTTGGAACTGTTTACAAGCTGGGATCTGAAGTTCCAGTTTTTGATTGGAAAACTGAGATCTTGAAACACGTAATCCCATGTTGTAATTGGAAATGTAAAATTTCGGTCTGCAAAACATTCACATTAAAAAGACAAAAAATTTTTAGAGTATCATTAAAAGGAAGCCCGTGTTACAAAAATGATATTGGAAAATTTGGTCCTATATTTAAGAGACATAAAACAGCGCGATCCATAACGCCTTCCGTTTTACCTACTGGGGTAGTTTTGAACACGCTAAAAGTTAAGGATGTTCACAGATTGTTGTGTAAACATTTTGGTCAGGATTGGGTTAACAATACCAATTTAGATTTTTATAAAGATATTATCTACCCGACTACACCGTCATTCATTTTAAAAGAGGACGAGGCTGATGTTGAATGTGAAGAGCAGGAAGACTTCACCTGCAACGTTATTTAGTTTCATAAAGTTCTTAAGATTATTAAACTTCTTCATTTTTTTGTTTCTTTTGATTTTAGAAAAATTTTTATATTTTGAGTTTCGAAATACCGAATTTTATATATCATCTGTTTTGTTTTATCATTATTTGGATTTGTTTCGTTTTTGTAAATAATCGATTAGATTAATAAATGGAATTTTTAAATTAGTAAATTTTATATAAAAATAATATTTATATTAACTGTATGTAATAACCAAAATTGAAAAAAGTCCATCTAGATAATTTACGAAACTATAAAATGTCACATTTTAAAAACCAAAATTTAAAAAAGTCACATTTTATTTTTTTTATTTTCTTTCTTATTTAAAAAACTAAACACTGGGCATAAATAATTTAGTATTTAAATTTTTCGAATTATTTTTCCACAATTTTAGTACCGTTTCTATAATTCGTATGTTTTTATTTTTTTACTTTCTTTCTACTATTTTAGGCACAGCAAAAAAACGTAGTTTCTGGATAAAATAGTTCCAAGGACTTATTTAACTTTAGAATCTAGGCCACTCGACATACAAAAAGTCAATTTCATAGAATCTAGTATTCATTGCATTTCTGTAAAGTGTTAATTAATACAATTTTACGTCTCACGGTTCGACCGCAAGGTGTCACTTATAGCGCGGAGACGAAAGTCGTTTCTCGCTGGCCTCTCTCTTTCCTTATCTTGAATACTGAAATGGTTTAGGGTAGAGAGAGACACAACGAATAACGGGGCCAAACTCGCGTAAGTAGAGTCGCGCAGCGCGTCCCGTTGAGAAGAAAATGGTAACCCGCAATCTTGAGATGGCCGCCATGGACCAAACGAAATATTGCGTATACTATATTGTTTATGGTATTATACTTATCATACTCTTTCATTTGATACCCATGTCGAAAGGGTTCTGAAGAGAATGGTAACCCACCCTCCTGAGGAGGCCGCTATGGACCTAATGATGTTCTGAGTATATTGTATTGCTTATGGTGTTTTACTTATCATACCCTTTCATTTGATACCCATGTCGAAAGTGTTCTGAAGAGAATGGTAACCGGCCTTCCTGAGGAGGTGGCCATGGATCTAAAGACATAGCTTATTGCATTAATTATGATGCCTTTTCGTTTGATACCCATGTCGAGGGGGTTGTGAAGAAAATGTTAATCCGTCCTCTTGGAATGGCCGCCATGGACCAAACGAAATATTGCGTATACTATATTGTTTATGGTATTCTACTTATCATACCCTTTCATTTGATACCCATGTCGAAAGGGTTCTGAAGAGAATGGTAACCCACCCTCCTGAGGAGGCCGCCATGGACCTAATGATGTTCTGAGTATATTGTATTGCTTATGGTGTTTTACTTATCATATCCTTTCATTTTATACCTATGTCGAAAGTGTTCTGAAGAGAATGGTAACCGGCCCCCCTGAGGAGGTCGCCATGGATCTAAAGACATAGCTTATTGCAATACTTTTGATGGCCTTTCGTTTGATACCCATGTCGAGGGGGTTCTGAAAGAAATGTTAATCCGTCCTCTTGAGATGGCCGCCATGGACCAAACGAAATATTGAGCATACTATATTGGTTATGGTATTCTACTTATCATACCCTTTCATTTGATACTCATGTCGAAAGGGTTCTGAAGAGAATGGTAACCGACCCTCCTGAGGAGGCCGCCATGGACCTAATGATGTTCTGAGTATATTGTATTGCTTATGGTGTTTTACTTATCATATCCTTTCATTTTATACCCATGTCGAAAGTGTTCTGAAGAGAATGGTAACCGGCCCCCTGAGGAGGTCACCATGGATCTAAAGACATAGCTTATTGCAATACTTTTGATGGCCTTTCGTTTGATACCCATGTCGAGGGGGTTCTGAAAGAAATGTTAATCCGTCCTCTTGAGATGGCCGCCATGGACCAAACGAAATGTTGAGCATACTATATTGGTTATGGTATTCTACTTATCATACCCTTTCATTTGATACCCATGTCGAAAGGGTTCTGAAGAGAATGGTAACCGACCTTCCTGAGGAGGCCGCCATGGACCTAGTGATGTTCTGAGTATATTGTATTGCTTATGGTGTTTTACTTATCATACCCTTTCATTTGATACCCATGTCGAAAGGGTTCTGAAGAGAATGGTAACCGGCACTCCTGAGGAGGTGGCCATGGATCTAAAGACATAGCTTATTGCATTTCTTTTGATGCCCTTTCGTTTGATACCCATGTCGAGGGGGTGGGGTTGCGAAGAAAATGTTAATCCGTCCTCTTGAGATGGCCGCCATGGACCAAACGAAATATTGAGTATACTATATTGCTTATTGTTTTCTAATTATCATACCCTTTCATTTGATACCCATGTCGAAAGGGCTCTGAAGAGAGAATGGTAACCCACCCTCCTGAGGAGGCCGCCATGGATCTAAAGACATAGCTTATTGCATTCGACTTATCATACCCTTTCATTTGATACCCATGTCGAGACCCTTTCATTTGATACCCATGTCGAAAGTGTTTTGAAGAGAATGGTAACCCACCCTCCTGAGGAATCTGCCACGGACATGGCTTATTGCATTCGTCTTATGATGCCCTTTCATTTGATACCCATATAGAGGGGGTTGTGAAGAAAACGGTAATCCGCCCTCTGGAGATGACCGCCATGGACCAAACGATAAATTGAGTATACTATATTGCTTATGGTGTTTTACTTATCATACCATTTCATTTAATATCCATGTCGAAGGGTTTGTAAAGAATATTTCAGTCCGCCCTCCTGAGACGGCCTCCATGGACTAAAGGTATGTACCATATTGCATTGTCATCACAGCTAAAACTGTGTGCAAAATTTCACCATGATTGGATATCCGGAAGTATTTGAAAAATCGAATGCAAAATTTGTTCCGAGAAGAAAACAGTAATCCGTCGTCTAGAGTCCTCCGCCATTGATCTAACGGTATAATGAGTATACCATATTGTATTGTCATCGGAGCTGAAGCTGTGTGCAAAATTTCAGGGTGATCGGGTAACCGGAAGTAGTCAAAAAATCGATTGCAAGATTTGTACCGGACAAACAGACAGACAAGAAAGCGAGCTAAAACATACAAAAAACGTTTTAAAAAAGTCAATTTCATAGAATCTAGTATTCTGCGACCCTTGACAACGTTTTACGTCTCACGGTTCGACCGCAAGGTGTCACTTATGGCGCGGAGACGAAAGTCGTTTCTCGCTGTCCTCTCTCTTTCCTTATCTTGAAAACTGAAAATGGTTTAAGGTAGAGAGAGACACAACGATTAACGGGGCCAAACTCGCGTAAGTATAGTCGCGCAGCGCTTCCTTTCTTGGACTTTGATTCTTTGTTTTTTTTTTTTATTGACATGAATATGTCTTATCCCTGGGGTCTATTTGAAAGAATGTGCGGAGACGAAAATCGTTACCATGACTAATTACTGTTTGGCATACTTTTAGGATAAATTTTTGTTTTTTGCTGTTTTTGTTGTTTTTGCTGTTTTTATTGTTTTTGTTGTTTTTGTTGTTTTTGTTGGTTTTGTTGTTTTTGCTGTTTTGTTGTTTTTTCTGTTTTTGTTGGTTTTGTTGTTTTTGTTGTTTTTGCTGTTTTTGTTGTTTTTGTTGCTTTTGCTGTTTTTGTTGGTTTTGTTTTATTTGTTGTTTTTGCTGTTTTCGTTGTTTTTGTTGTTTTTGTCGTTTTTGTTGTTTTTGCTGTTTTTGTTGGTTTTGTTGTTCTTGCTGTTTTTGTTGGTTTTGTTGTTTTTGTTGTTTTTTCTGTTTTTGTTGATTTTGTTGTTTGTGCTGTTTTTGTTGTTTTTGTTGTTTTTGTTGGTTTTGTTGTTTTTGTTGTTTTTGCTGTTTTTGTTGGTTTTGTTGTTTTTGCTGTTTTTGTTGTTTTTGTTGTTTTTGTTGTTTTTGTTTTTGCTGTTTTTGTTGGTTTTGTTGGTTTTGTTGTTTTTGTTGTTTTTGCTGTTTTTGTTGGTTTTGTTGTTTTTGTTGGTTTTGTTGTTTTTGATGTTTTGTTGTTTTTGCTGTTTTTGTTGTTTTTGTTGTTTTTGCTGTTTTGATGGTTTTGTTGTTTTTGTTGCTTTTGCTGTTTTTGCTGTTTTTGTTGTTTTTTCCGTTTTTGTTGTTTTTGTTGTTTTTGCCGTTTTTGTTGTTTTTGTTGTTTTTGTTGTTTTTGCTGTTTTTGTTGTTTTTGCTGTTTTGCTTTTTTTGTTGTTTTTGCTGTTTTTGTTGTTTTTGCTGTTTTTGTTGTTTTTTGTGTTTTTGTTGTTTTTGCTGTTTTGCTGTTTTTGTCGTTTTTGCTGTTTTTGTCGATTTTGCTGTTTTTGTTGTTTTTGCTGTTTTTGTTGTTTTTGTTGTTTTTGCTGTTTTTGTTGTTTTTGTTGTTTTTATTGTTTTTGTTGTTTTTGTTTTTGACATGAATATGTCTTATCCTTAAGGTCTATTCATGTCTACTGTGCCATCGAGAAGCCATGGCACTTTTTTTTTTCTTTTTTACAGTCATTTTCTAGTGCACTGAAAATTAAGGAAACCGAAAAGTATTTACATAATGTTAAAATAGAAATAGGAAATTTGATTGAACTTGAACGTACGAAGGCAAATGTCATTCCTGAAATCACATTTGAAAGAGAACCTGGAGACTATGTTTTATTGATAAATGATAATACGGGGCTGAAAAAGGGTGAACAAGAAATTATTTTAAAATGCAAACACTATCACAATCATGCACCATTATTTGAAGATATTATAGGCCAAATTCCGGAAGGGAATAGAAATCATTTTGGTATGCTTAAGGCTCTTGATCAGTATGTGCAACCATCGTTAAGTATGGAGAAAGCATTGCAAATACAAACATTAACTTTCGAAACTTTAGTTCCAGAAAAAACATACGATCTTGAGGGGGAATATTATACGATAGAAGATGACGAAAAAGAGGAAGAGGAATGCAAGAGATCGATTTTATACGTTTATACTGATATTATTCAGCCTCGAGTTATCGGAAATAAGTTAGTAAGATATTTACGTGTAATACCGCTTGAGGAAGAATGTAAGGGCATAATAAGATTTAAGAGCGTAGAATATTGTCCATTAGAGAAGACCTTTGTCGAAAGTATTTCTATAAAAATAACTGATCACCAGGGTGAATCAATTGATTTCAAATCAAGCTACATTCCAACCTATGTAATGCTTAATTTTAAAAGACAATAAAAACTATAAATATTTGCACAACAAGCTGTTCTTGCATAGTATAAATAGAATTACGAGATGGATTCCTATTATACACGTTATTATTTAATACAAAGCGGCGGCGGCCTGTCAGATATTGGAGAATTATATCGTGGTCCCGTTATTTATCAACGTGGAAGAGGTATCGGAAGCTTTTTCAGTGCATTATTTCGACACTTAAAACCTCTAGCTACATCCGGATTAAAAACATTAGCACAACAGGCTGTAAAAACAGGACAAGCAATAATACAGGATAAAAACATCAGCAGCAAATCAGTTAAAGATATTTTAAAAGATCACGGTAGACTAGCTGCCCAAGATCTAGCTCAGAAAGGTATAAATAAACTGTTTGACGGCATGAGTGGAGCAGGTATAAAAAGACCGAATCCGTTTACAACCCTGCATATAAAACCAGTTCTTAAACGCAAAAGACGTGGAAAAACACCTAAACGCACGAGAAATTGCAAAACTAAACTAGTGGGATGTTGTGCCTAGAGACTAGCCACTAATTACGCTTTTTCATGGTATTCTTTCTGTTGAATAACACTTCAGAATGGATGACAATAGGTCTGTTCCCATACTTTCTGCATTCTGTCACTTACTGCAAGTTGCTTATTGAGAGGTAGGGATGAAATAAAGAAAGTACAGGAACATGTTTCTGCAGATTCTGCAGTTTTTCTGAAATCGAAAAGAAGAACGATTATTCTTTTGTTTTTAATCTGTTTTAGAGCACTTTACAAACATCTAACGTTTACAACGAACACGGCAATCCCAGTTTTGACATTTCCATATTTCAAAAAATTGCTGCAGCAAGTTACAGCAGCTTGTAGCTTCTGCAAGTTTCTGCTTCTTACTGCAGGGTGGGGAAATGAGTATGGCGGCTGCAGTATAAGTACGGGAACAGAATTCTGTTAAGTAATTCGAAGCAACTTGCAGATTCTGCACTTTCTGCAGGTACGGGAACAGACCTAATATATTAAGTGGAGATTGATCCGCACTCACTTCCAAGCCGCCGGATCTGGGAATCGAGGCCAATAATTCGAATGTGTCAAATTGAAAAAAAAAAGCACATCACACATGTAAACACTATAGAAAACGAATCTAAACATTTTTCTTTGGATTGGAGGAAAATCTAATGTGGTGCACTTTGCACAACAGAATTAGGTGTATTATTTTACTTAAACATACATGTCTTATTGTTAAAAATTCGGCTTACCGCACCCTAGTTTGGCCATGGAGATTCATAAGTATCACACTGACCAACGCTATATATAATTAATCTTGAAAAGTTTTTGTTAAAGGCTTATGTAGGTTATAAGTTGTGAGACTGCGTAATCTAAAACTTAACAAAGTATTTAACAAACACTACAATATAATCATCATAGCTTAAAAAAAAGGAAATCAAATGTAAACAATAAAATTCTTTGATTCTTCACACACGTCATGGTATATTTCTTTATTCAATATAAACAATAGTTTTTGAGCAGCAAATAAAAACTATATGCCATAATTTCGTTATCATCGGTTTTTGTTCTGGAAGCAAATTTAGAGACGTATTCATGTCAAAAACTTGTTTCATATGAAACAAAATCCCCGAAGGAAATTAAAAAAAATTATTATGACGAAAAAAAAGCACCGTGAGCCGAAGGATCGAACTCGCAGCCCCACGGACGAGGGAGTTTCCCTAGCCCTTTATAGTCCATGGAAATGGTACTTTAACATTGCAAAAATGCAGGACAAGGTTTTATTTTTGGGATGTGTAGGGGGGGGTCAGGGTGAGCTTAAGTTTGAGTTTTCGGGATTCTACCCCCCCCCCCATTTGGCCGCCATCTTGGAAAACGTATGCAAATGGGTTTTTCACTATATCTCCGAAACGACACATCTTACCGGAAATTTGCAAGGACACTTTTGGTTTAGAATTAAATAATCTACAATTTACTACTTAGAATTTTGTGGTAAAATAAATAATTAAAAAGTTATAAGCCTTAGAACACAAAAATTAGTCACAATATTTTCTTTAAAGGCCCTTTTTTGTTGTTTAAATATACTTCTGGTTGAAATTTCCAGACCATTTTCTCAGTTTTTGGTCTTTTGACCAAGAGCTACATTTTGAGATATTTCCCAAGTCTGTATCTGCAGTACTTTCAGAGATGAAAGTAGGCTTCAGACGGACAGACGGACAGAGCCTCTGTATAAGCTTTTTTTTTGAAAACGCTAAAATCAAAGAAAAGGAATAACAGCAGGAGTTTTGAAAAGAAAACGAAAGATACGTAAACGTATACTGGACATTTTCGATAAGTAATAAACATAATGTCGCACAAAGAATGCATGAATTCGGAGCTGGATCTTTTTTCCACACCACCAGTTCAGAGCAATATTTTGAAAACAGAAGAAGTAGCATATAAGCCAATAGCCTCGCTCGACAACTCCTCCGTTCTAGAGTTTGTAACTTTGGGTCATGGAGATACATATCGTGATTTATCTAGCATCTATCTTCGTTTAAAACTGCAGTTAATTAAAATAAAAGATGGAAAAGAAGAATTTTATCCAGATGATGGTGATGCTCCAGGTTTAATAAACAATATTTTACACTCCATATTTCGCCAGTGCACCGTATATTTAAATGAAAACCAATTGCTCAAACCGATCACAATCAAGGGTTAAAAAGGTTATACGTTGCAAGGTTAAAAAGGTTATATAAAATAATAAATTTTAAAATAATATAAAAAATAAATCAATTTAAAATAATAAAAAATAAATCAAAAAAAAAGAAAAAAAAAGTGCCATGGCTTCTCGATGGCACAGTAGACATGAATAGACCTTAAGGATAAGACATATTCATGTCAAAAACAAAAACAACAAAAACAATAAAAACAACAAAAACAACAAAAACAGCAAAAACAACAAAAACAACAAAAACAGCAAAAACAACAAAAACAGCAAAAACGACAAAAACAGCAAAAACGACAAAAACAGCAAAACAGCAAAAACAACAAAAACACAAAAAACAACAAAAACAGCAAAAACAACAAAAACAGCAAGAACAGCAAAAACAACAAAAAAAGCAAAACAGCAAAAACAACAAAAACAGCAAAAACAACAAAAACAACAAAAACAACAAAAACGGCAAAAACAACAAAAACAACAAAAACGGAAAAAACAACAAAAACAGCAAAAACAGCAAAAGCAACAAAAACAACAAAACCATCAAAACAGCAAAAACAACAAAAACAACAAAAACAGCAAAAACAACAAAACATCAAAAACAACAAAACCAACAAAAACAACAAAACCAACAAAAACAGCAAAAACAACAAAAACAACAAAACCAACAAAACCAACAAAAACAGCAAAAACAAAAACAACAAAAACAACAAAAACAACAAAAACAGCAAAAACAACAAAACCAACAAAAACAGCAAAAACAACAAAAACAACAAAACCAACAAAAACAACAAAAACAACAAAAACAGCACAAACAACAAAATCAACAAAAACAGAAAAAACAACAAAAACAACAAAACCAACAAAAACAGCAAGAACAACAAAACCAACAAAAACAGCAAAAACAACAAAAACGACAAAAACAACAAAAACAACGAAAACAGCAAAAACAACAAATAAAACAAAACCAACAAAAACAGCAAAAGCAACAAAAACAACAAAAACAGCAAAAACAGCAAAAACAACAAAAACAACAAAACCAACAAAAACAGAAAAAACAACAAAACAGCAAAAACAACAAAACCAACAAAAACAACAAAAACAACAAAAAACAGCAAAAACAACAAAAACAGCAAAAAACAAAAATTTATCCTAAAAGTATGCCAAACAGTAATTAGTCATGGTAACGATTTTCGTCTCCGCACATTCTTTCAAATAGACCCCAGGGATAAGACATATTCATGTCAAAATGTTTCGAAGTCTATTTGTTTTTTATCGTTGCTCAGTAGTTTAAAGCGGCGTTCACATTGGCGTGTGCAAGTCGGTGCTAGTGGACTTGTGGTTAGTGTCTGGTTAGTAAGGTACTCGCAAGGCTGAGGTTAGTTATAGGCGAGTAGATGTTCAGACGCAGCTCAGTTTGGACAGGTTAGTGGTTTGTAGATGTCAAAATGCCAAATCATTTTAAAAAAAATCAAGTTGCAATAAAATATAAAAAATCTGCAGAATCGTTATCCCACAAACATTCACTCTCTTTATACAGTTCTAAAAACTTAATTGTTTCACTGTCAGACCACTTCATTTTATATTAAATATAAAAAATTAATGTCTCAATTTTTCATAACAATTACCTGTCGAAAATATTTGCTTACTAACCCGCGTTGGTATTGTTCGCACGAAGCGAGTTAAGTGGTTAGTATATACTACGTTTATAAGCGGAGTTTCACTCCCGGATTCTCAATCCAAAGTAAAACTCCCCATGGGTTTATAAGCAATGGGAGTGTAAATCCAAAATACTTTCTGGTTTGAGATGACAGCTCCAAGCTCAAATTCAAAATCATAGCAAAGACAAATATAAACACAATGTTTAATTTAATGTAATTTAAAAATATCCATAAACAAAGAAAAAAAACTATTGTAGCAAAATAAAACACCCAGCTTCTTCTTTACAAAGTTTTCCCCCTTCGGAAAAAATTCTCACTCCCAGTCAGCGTTTATAAGCACAACATAAACCGGGATCGAAGTTTCACTCCAGCTTTTTCTTCGGGAGCGAAAATCGAAGTTCTGGATTTTCACTCCCGGTTTATAAGCGGTGTTTCACTTCGGATCGAAACTTCCATCCGGAGGAAAACTCTGCTTATAAACGTAGTAATAGAGAAGCAGAGGATAGTGGGCTAGTAAATAGCCCCCTGGGCTATCTACTAGCAAGGGCACTACTCACCAGGTGAGTAGACTCGCCAAGAGAGTACACTAGCACAAGTGTTCATACAAGGCGTGTGCTAGCATGCCAGTCACTGGCAACAACCAGTAGCCGCCACGTACTAACCCTTTGTACTCGCCAATGTGAACGCCGCATAAGATCATCACTAGCCCATTCAAGATTAAAATTTTTATTAATTTTTACCGTAAGCGTTTGCTGTTGATTGTTGGGTGGCTTATTTTTTAATCTTTTATAGCCGAAACCGGGCATTGAGATCTCTGTAATCCCAACACACCATCCTTCATCGAATTTGAATGACGCAGCCAAGTTATTGGTAAAACTTGACAATTTATTTTCAGGATAGACATCCAAAGAGTTATTACTCAAAAGACGAACATAAAAATCATTTTCTTTTATATACGATGGCATTGTTTACAGTCTTTCCCAAGCAATGTCCGACGTACTTGTAGTTCTATCCTTTTTAGTCTTCAGACGCTCACTCTGTCTAACACCGAGCTTACGTAGAGGAAATGAAAGCATATATTGACCAGATTCTAGTGGAGAGGGTATTAATATAGACTGTTTCTGGACTGCTTTTTGTTTTTCACTTTGTTCTAATTCTTCTATATGCTCGCTAGCTTCATCGGCAGTCATATTCGTAGGTACAGTATACTGCGTTACACCATCCTCAGCTGTGATTATTTTATAATCCTTTTCACGTGCATTAGGTGCAGATGTTGTTCTTAGTAATTTTGGTGGTGGCCTTAGAGTTTTTGCTATTCCGCTAGCTGATAATCGTCTTTTGGCGGCTGGTGATAAAGATCTTCTTGGCGGGGTTACGTTATGTGATTCTTCAAAGACTTCTTCTTCGCTTAGGAAATCCTTTGCTGGTGGTGGTGAAGTCTGTGTTAACACATCATCTTTAAATATAATTTTCGTTTGTGTGGTACTATCTCTTAAACTTTTTGTTTGACATTATGTTCACGTGGCAAGTAAAAATTTGTTTCTTTATCAAGGGTTTGTTTGGATTTCCGATTGTGATTTAAAAAGGAAATTAGTTGGTTTCGATAGCTATACCATTTTTCGGAATCATTCATGTCTTTATTCTGTAGTATTTTATTCATTGCTCTATCAAAAATGGACTGATTTGCAGTCATTTCAATTTCATCTTTAAGCCTGTTGTAAACCTCTGGCGACAGAAGTAGCATCTTGTTAAGTCCATTATTTCTATGCATATTTTTCAATTAATGAGCCGATAACTCCTGATAGTACACTTCCTAATAAAACTGGTAAAAAACCTCCTCGTTGCACTAGTATTTTACGCTGTTTGGCAACAGATCTCTTTGCGCAAATCAATTTACGCATGTCCTTTTTATACCTACACAGTGAGTTGTAGATATTTCCATGCGGCATGTGGTTACCTTTAAAGGTGTTGAGTGTAATTTCACAAAGAGTTTTTATAACCTCAGTGTCAGCATTTTGTATGATGGACTTTCTCAGATTTGGTTTAGCCTTTTTAAGCACATATAGCATATGCTTGTTCTCCCTTAATCGTTTCATTCGTGACGCCATTCTTACCATTTAAAGAGTTTTGCGGGCAAAAACAGGTTACAAAGTGTTTATTAAATATATCAGTTCGAAATCTTAAGACGTCGTTAATGTCCTGAGTTAAATCAATTAGCAAATACCCGTAAGGCATTTGAGTTATCTCTTTATATATTCTCACAAGTTCTAAACTATTTTCAGGATAAATTTGTCGGGCCAGATGTGTAAATTGACTTTTATCCCGGGGGTTTTTAAATACAACAAGATATTTACAATTGAGCGATATATCACGACTGAATTTTCCTTGATGAAACACGTTTTGTGTCACAAGAATTACTGAGAAATTACGATGATGAGACCCCTTCGTAAAGAGTTTACAAACTTGTTTACTAAATCCGTTTAACATCATGTCATCTATAACAATCAATGTTGGCTCGTTTTCATGATTTACAAACTCCTCTGGTATAGCATTTAAATATTCGATGTTTTGCAGTTTGATATCCGTAGGTAATGCACCGTGTTCTGCATTACACCATATAATTTTTCTAATTTGCGGTTCTATAAATACCTGATTAGTATTAAGAAGATTTTTTATAAATGTTGTTTTGCCGCATCCCGAAGGCCCCGCAACCATCATTGTAAATGGGTGATTAAACTTGATCATTTTTGCTTTGTATATAAACTGGTCATTCAACTGCAGGTATTTATACATTCTGCACAATGAGCAGAAGACAGATAATCAACGAACTGCATAAACCAGTGCGAAAAAATTTTAAACGTCGACATGTCACTAACAAAGGTATAGATGATTTGTGGCAGGCAGACCTGGTCGAGATGGGTTCTTACTCATCAGAAAATCAGGGGTTTCGTTTTCTTCTCACTGTAATTGATACCTTTTCAAAGTATGCATGGACACTGCCTTTAAAATCTAAAAAGGCATCAGAAGTTGTAAAAGCATTGCAGTCGATTTTTAATACAGGACGCATTCCAAGAAATTTACAAACCGATGATGGAAAAGAGTTTTTTAATAAACCGTTTCGTCAACTGATGAAAGATTACGAAATAAACCATTATTCCAGCTACAGTACTCTGAAAGCCTCAATTGTAGAAAGATTTAACAGAACATTGAAAAATATAATGTGGAAATAATTCAGCATGAATGGCAATTATCACTGGATTAGCATGTTGACCAAGCTGACAGATGACTACAATACAACAAAACATCGTACGATTAAGATGAGACCTGTAGATGTTGGGCTGCATAACGAAAAACGTTTATTATCTGTGTATAATTACCCCAAAATAAAATCAAAGTCTAAATACAAAGCAGGTGATTTTGTTCGTATAAGTAGACATAAACATGTATTCGAAAAAGGTTATACATCTAATTGGTCCACAGAGATCTTTAAAATAAAAGAAGCGCATCGGATGTAGATTTTGATCATAGACATCGTTCACCACACTGTATCTATGCTAATAGGAAAGACGAATGCGGACGATTCAAAGATCAGCTAGCTCCACTTACAGAACAACCTAAATCAAAGATCATACTTTGTACAATCAACACTTTGAAATTTTTAGCCGGTATTTTATTCGTTCTAGCAATTCATTATTATTTCCACGAGCAGATATGAGAAAGAAAATAAGTTTCAATGAAGACCCACAAGTTAAATATATGGTAGTATGGAGTTTCGCATACAGACAAAGTAGGAAAGGATCATGGGAGCAGTATGCAGTAGATACATTTAGGTTTAAAAACAGAATTTCACAACTGAGTGTAATAATAAATCCAGTTTTAGAAAATAAAATAAAAATGTTCAAATAACATATTGTTTTTTAATAGCATCTATCTCTTGTCATTTTCAGGTTTTCAGTTTTACTTTCGATGCAACCTGTAGAATTTCTTAACCTACACCCCAATAGCCATGATGTACCCATCCTCAAGTTCGAGCTATCCGGTTCTCATCATTCGCCCCCGCCGTCGCCCCGCTCCCGCCGTCCCCTAAGAATTTCTCATTGGCATCGAAAGTATCACTTTTCCTTTCATCCACAGTGTCTTCCTGGGAGTAAGGGCCACATGCACAGGCATTCATCTAGTTATGTGATAAATCCACGGGTCGTTCATGTGTTTCCTTTGCCGAGGTACACTTTTCCACAGTGTCTGTCTGTTCAGGTAATAACAACAACAACAACAACCATGCAATAGTCGCACAGCAGCACATCCGTTGTTTTGTTTTTCCTTTTATGCCGATAGATTTTGCCGCTCGAATTTCTACCGCTGCAGTTTTTGTTTTTGTTTCCGAAGCCACTGACCCTGTCCCAGTCCCGGACCTGCTCTGCAGAGACTAGGGCGCACGTACGAATCTGAGTAAATACCTTCCGTCGCAGACCGGGCAAAAGCTACCGCCGCCTGTAGCTTCCGCCCAACCTGCCAAGCCACTGACCCCTGCCAAGTCGCAAACCACTTTCCCTCACCGAGCCCAAGCCACATTTTCCCTGACCGAGATATATATATATATATATATATATATATATATATATATATATATATATATATATATATATATATATATATATATATATATATATATATAATATATATATATAAAAATGAATCATTATTTTGTATGTAATCGATGTTTGCAAAATTGGCTGTATGAAATGACTGATTGGGTGTTGTTTGTGTTAGAAGACCTCAATAGCAAGGTTTATGTATATAGTTTTCATGACTATGTCTGTTGGTATTTTTGCAATGGCGCTTGAAAAAGAATTGTCGATATCCCTATAGAAAATTTTTTTCTTCGCAATAAATTGATATGATTTGTATGTGAAATGGGTTTGTTTTATTGAATGAAATAAAAAAAGGTAAATCGCTTTAAAAAAGGATTGCAGCAGAGAAAGTGGTATCGAATTGTAAACGCACTAAAGAAAACGTAACAGTAATAAAGTTGGGGTGCGTGTACATGTTACACTCATTGGGATGGCGTTCACGGGTCAATCTTAACACTTGGTTAACAGGTTTGTTATCATACTCTCGGAGTACATAGCTACTTCTTCACGAACAGTAACTTATTGTTGATTCACACGTATATGCTTCTTTATCTATGAAGAATTTCTGAAATACTTCCCTTTGCCCCTTTTGTTCCTTCTCACCTAAAAAAAGTTAATCAAATGTTGAGAGTTGACACGTGTACGTCCAGAAAATTTTTGTCGTTTTACAGAAACTAAAGGAAAATTGATCGAAAGTGTTTTTCCAAACATAGCACAGAACTACAACAATCATGTTTGGTTGAGCGAAAGAGCGAATGTTTCTTTATCTATAAGGCGTTTGTGCATGTGTTAGTTGTGACGCAAAAATTTTTTTGATGAACAAAGTACAACACTTCCTTCTCTTCCTTTTGATACAATTTGGAATTTATTTAATAGTTTTCAACAAAAGCTTATTTGAAAAAGAACAAAAAAAATCTGAAAGTTAGTGCAGCCGGGACGTCACTTTAACAATTTCCAAACGAACGTTGGGAAATCGCTATAAACGTAGATGTATTGCGTGTGGGGAAGCATATGTCCATAAATATGATCGTCCAGGTTTGTTCATAACTTTTACAAAGAAATACTCAAAGCGGTATCCAAGAGCACTGATTTCTGAAAATGTTATCCGGAGCGATGGCTACCCGTTCTATCGTCATCGTACGACTGAGGTAAATGACAATTAGATAACTTAGAAGGTTAATGGTCAGGATTTTTAAGTTGACAGTCGTTAGGTCGTACCCTATTCGCCATTATTTTCCAAGACACTCAAGGCTCACATAAATGTTGAATTTTGCAATTCCGTCAACTCAATCAAATACATACCTATTCAAATAGGTCACGAAACGGAGTGACATGGCTGCTTTTAGTGCTGCTAATGCAAATACCATCGACGAAATAACAAAATATTTAATGGGACCTTATATTAACAGTTGATCGAAAGTGTTTTTCCAAACATAGCACAGAACTACAAAAATCATGTTTGGTTGAGCGAAAGAGCGATTTTGGCAGCGAAGAACCAAGATGTTAACGAATTAAATTTGGCTATACAGTTCAAAATACCCGGTAATTTGGTTTCGTACAAGTCTGTAGATACCGTTACTAATGAAGAAGATGTGGTTAATTATCCTACAGAATTTTTGAATTCATTGGATTTACCTGGATTGCCACCTCATAACCTTCAGGTGAAAGTCGGAGTCACTATTATTATGCTTCGTAATATTAATCAACAACGGCTGTTATTGAAGCAACTATTTTAACTGGAAAATTCAATGGTGAAGACGTTTTTATACCACGAATTCCAATGCTTCCATCTGATGTGCCATTTAAGTTCAAACGTGTTCAATTTCCAGTTCGTGTTGCTTTTGCGATCACTATAAATAAGGCTCAAGGTCAGTCCTTGGCGATTTGCGACATAAATTTGGAATATCCAGTTTTTTCGCATGGACAACTTTATGTTGCCTGTTCGCGTGTAGGCAAACCATCAGATTTATTCATTTATTGTCAACAAAATGGAAAAACTGAAAATGTTGTTTACCATAGAGCATTACAATAAATATATAGTTGGAATATAAATTTCAATATGAAGGGGGGATTTGAGCTATCTATATCCTCTATCTTCTATATCTATATATATAAAAATGAATCTTTATTTTGTATGTAATCGATGTTTGCAAAATTGGCTGTATGAAATGACTGATTGGGTGTTGTTTGTGTTAGAAGACCTCAATAGCAAGGTTTATGTATATAGTTTTCATGACTATGTCTGTTGGTATTTTTGCAATGGCGCTTGAAAAAGAATTGTCGATATCCCTATAGAAAATTTTTTTCTTCGCAATAAATTGATATGATTTGTATGTGAAATGGGTTTGTTTTATTGAATGAAATAAAAAAAGGTAAATCGCTTTAAAAAAGGATTGCAGCAGAGAAAGTGGTATCGAATTGTAAACGCACTAAAGAAAACGTAACAGTAATAAAGTTGGGGTGCGTGTACATGTTACACTCATTGGGATGGCGTTCACGGGTCAATCTTAACACTTGGTTAACAGGTTTGTTGCCATACTCTCGAGGTATGTTGGTATTGCTTCTACAAGATTAATTTATTATCCTTAGATAGGATATCAACGTGTATGCGCGAGTAATGTTTCTTTATCTATAAGGCGTTTGTGCATGTGTTAGTTGTGACGCAAAAATTTTTTTGATGAACAAAGTACAACACTTCCTTCTCTTCCTTTTGATACAATTTGGAATTTATTTAATAGTTTTCAACAAAAGCTTATTTGAAAAAGAACAAAAAAAATCTGAAAGTTAGTGCAGCCGGGACGTCACTTTAACAATTTCCAAACGAACGTTGGGAAATCGCTATAAACGTAGATGTATTGCGTGTGGGGAAGCATATGTCCATAAATATGATCGTCCAGGTTTGTTCATAACTTTTACAAAGAAATACTCAAAGCGGTATCCAAGAGCACTGATTTCTGAAAATGTTATCCGGAGCGATGGCTACCCGTTCTATCGTCATCGTACGACTGAGGTAAATGACAATTAGATAACTTAGAAGGTTAATGGTCAGGATTTTTAAGTTGACAGTCGTTAGGTCGTACCCTATTCGCCATTATTTTCCAAGACGCTCAAGGCTCACATAAATGTTGAATTTTGCAATTCCGTCAACTCAATCAAATACATACCTATTCAAATAGGTCACGAAACGGAGTGACATGGCTGCTTTTAGTGCTGCTAATGCAAATACCATCGACGAAATAACAAAATATTTAATGGGACCTTATATTAACAGTAATGGAGCGATGCTGGGGGAAGAGCCGAAATACCAGTATTTTCCAAATTGATGGGTGCAGCGATGCGCACCGGGTTCCAGCTAGTATATATATATATATATATATATATATATATATATATATATATACTAGCATAAAACCCGCGTGCCTTGCAACGCCTTTAAAAACTGTTTATTATTTGCAATGTTTTCCTTAAAAAAAACCAACAAAAAAGTGAGCTGTTATTATCCCTAAAAAGGGTTTATTATAGTGCATTTTTTTAATAAATATGGTAAACAAATTGCTGCCAATACCACCTCTGCTCAACAAATCTGCAAGTTTTGAAGCAGAGATTGGCATGTTTATGTCATCAAGAAAAGTGACATTTTAGGGTTTGACGAAAGTAGATATGCTATACCGGTTCTAGCGCAATTTAACATGGGGTTTTACATATAACCCCTAGATTCACCTTTTCCGCCATCTTGGATTTTATTAACTGTGCCAATTGGCTTGTGACGTCACAGGGTCATGTACGAGGGAAAGAAAGGGCAAGTTAATGTGTGTGTGTGTATACGAGTGTGTGTTCGGCGACGGTGGCTTGGGACTCGATGACGGTGGCTTGGGACTCGGCGGCGGCGGTGGCTTGGATTGACCAATAGGCTATGGCCGTTCTAGCCCACTTTCCCCATATAAAATACATAGGGGCAATCTCGCCGTCTCGGATTTTCCTTGGCGGATTTTCCTTGGCGTACTAAAGGTTTTGGATGTTGTGAAATAAGGTTGTTTTTATTTTTGGGGACTCTCATTATTCGAAGAAAGGATATTAATTATTAACATCCGCTAATAATATATAATTTGTAATAAAATATTACAAGAGAACAATCAAAGTATTTATTTGAAAGCAAAATAGCTGTATGCATCAAGCGAATCTAAAAGTAAAGTAACAGGAAATCAGACTTGAAGAAAGGCCACAAGGGGCATTCCACCTCAAGTGTTCCCACCTCAAAAACGAAACATTTCCGATTTTGATGATATTTGGTAGAGTTCTTGTACTATCAGAGTACATTGATTGTGGAAAAGGAGGGGCGGATTTATGCACGGGTTGCAGTGATACAGGGGCTTGAATTTTCGCCCTTTATTTCGGACGTCGATTTTAATTAAATTCTCAGTCCAAAAAGCTGTTGCTAACGCAAAAACAACATGCACGTATCTTTAAGTATTTTTTCCGTACTTTCCAAAAAAAAATATATAAAAATTGTTTTATGAAGTTTAATAACATTTTTTTTTATTTAAACTTTGTTAATAACATTTTTTTAACAAGAGCCTGCTGGGATTTGTTTCAAACTTACCTTATAATACGGTTCATTCCCTCCCCTACAAAAAAGTATATATAGTATTTTATGGGCAAAGTTGAGTTTCTTCTCTTTTTGAGGCTCCAAACCCAAAGCGTCTACCGCGCCCGACGCGCGACGTAGCTGTGGCGCGCGGATTTATTATTTTTAGCATAAGTGTGTGTGTATAGTAGTAAAAATGTTCGAAATTCATACAAAAGCTTATGCTTAAAATAATAAATCCGCGCGCCACAGCTAAGTCGCGCGTCGGGCGCGGTAGACGCTTTGGATTTGGAGCCTCAAAACGAGAAGAAATTCAACTTTGCCCATAAAATACTATATATACTTTTTTGTAGGGGAGGGAATGAACCGTATTATAAGGTAAGTTTGAAACAAATCCCAGCAGGCTCTTGTTAAAAAAATGTTATTAACAAAGTTGAAATTAAAAAAAATGTTATTAAATTTCATGGAAAATTGTTTATATATTTTTTTTTGGAAAGTACGGAAAAAATACATAAAGATACGTGTTCTTTGCTTTCCATTATCAACAAATCTTCGGACTTACAATTTTAAATAAAAAATGTTTCGTTTTTGAGGTGGGAACACTTGAGGTGGAATGCCCCACAAGCACAATTGTTGATCTTGATCGCAGTTGAAAAAAAAGCTCGCGAAATCTAGTATGAGAAAAACAAATAAAAAATACTCTCGGTGGAAGCAGCCAGCAAATTGATTTTGTCAGATATCTTTTTTCACTTGCAACAAAATCTGCTAGAGTGCATAACTTTTGCAAAAGCTTTTCGTTCTTGCCAGTAGACAACTTTTTTTTAATGTGTTTTTACATATACACGACAAAGGTGTTCTAAGTATATTAAAATCTTTTACACATGCGTATCTGCTAGCTAGCAAAAAAAATTACATCGAATTTTTGTTTCGTTTAAGAATGGAATTTCTTAATTAGGTGTAACCACCATAGATCGAGATTAGTAATAAATAACACTCCAAAATAAACTGCCTTTTGCTGTTTTGTCCAGTAATAAACTCATTTTTCTCACACTAGCTGTGCTAATTCGTATAATGTAAAAGAATAGAATAGAAGAGGAGCATATTTTAGTAATGTAGCAGAAATATTAAAACCAGCCATCCTATATTTTTTTATTATTAACAGCAATTAATAATATTATTTTTAATAAAAAATGTTATGCGAGAACAAACAAAAGCATCAAAAGCAAAATAATTACGGGATGTGCCAGTGAATCTTATAGCAAAGTAACAG
Source organism: Thereva unica (assembly GCA_949987705.1). NCBI lineage: Eukaryota > Metazoa > Arthropoda > Insecta > Diptera > Therevidae > Thereva > Thereva unica. Next base: position 152,387,547 of record OX465281.1, on the reverse strand, counting down.
GGACACAGTTAAAGAAAAGTCAGAAACACGCCGCACAATTGCGCATGAGGTGATCACGGTTGCAAAGAGCCCGCGAAAAGATATGGAAAAACAAAATCGACAACTAAGTAAATTGATTGAGTCAGCAGGTTTTTTTACTTGCAGCGAAGTCCGCTAAGTGCAAAACATTTTAACATATACTCGAAGGGTACCCCATATATACATATTAACATTGCTATAAGCATTAAAGCTTTAGTGTTCAGTAGAATAAAGTGTCTTTCGCTGGAGGAAAAAGTGGTTTTTACTGAATGCGTTTGTGAATGCCTGTTATCAGCCTGTTAAAATGAACCTATGATGTCAAATTACCATTAACCAAGTCTAATTCTTTAAACATGTCTTGAATTAAATCACGCAAACCATTTAGAAAATCATAGCATCATTTTTGCACAACAAAAAAGTATAAAAGGAGTAAAAATAGTTAAGTAGTTCATTCTTCACCTGTCAGTCACAGAGACAACAGACAACGGCAAAGGAATTTCTAATAAAGCAAGGCCAATAAGAAATAATATGCAAAGTGCAGTGGAAAATTTTGTTCAAAGTGCGAAGGCAGCTTTTACAAAAGCTCAAAATAACTGGGGATTAATTGAACGAGGCGTTAAAGATTGTAGTAAGCATCTAAGATTTTTAAATAATGCTTTAAAGAGCGCATCAACAACTAGCGAACGTCATCACTTAGGTAATGGGATTAACCTCTTACAAGGATACCGGACCCAATTGAAGCAGTTGCGGTTAGTGACAGGTGCTGGCTTATCAAAACGAACCAACTGCGCTTCAAAAAGAGTTCAATGGGAAGATGTGCAATCTGCTTTTAATGGCCGCATTAGGACAGGCGCTATTATCAACCTAAAGCATAAAGAGCCAAAGGAGTTCCTAAATGATTGCATTGGACTTTTCAACCGTCGTATCAATAATGAATTGAAGAAGGAAGCTAAAATCAAGGTCAACGCAGTATTTTGCGGTGAATTTAAAACTATAAAGGCTGATGCGGAGTTATTTGAGTTAAAATACATGAATACGAAGAACGTGCCCATACACAGAGATACCGACATTAACACCTGGTTCAAACAGAATGTTGAGGAACCAATATTAAGAAAACTGGAAGAATTCCAGGAACAGGATAGTGGCTGGGCTTTATCCGCAATCATCAACCTAGCCGTTAACATTAATAAATTCACACCTCAGCTAGGATCCTCATATATTGAGCTGCCACAACAAATTAAGCGCAAAAAGGCCTGCATCAATGTGAAAAACGATGACAATGCTTGTTTCGCCTGGGCGGTAGTTTCAGCTTTGCATCCAGTTGAGAGAGATGCACAACGTGTAACACTGTACCCGAAATATTCCCACGTTTTGAACCTAGGAGACATTAAATTTCCGATGACAATTAAGCAGATTCCCCGATTCGAGAAGCAAAATAATCTATCGGTGAATGAATACATTTTGATGAAGATTAAACAAGATAATTTTAAAGTTCTACCAACGTATTTAACCAAGGAAAAGAAGGAAAAACATATAAATTTACTTATGATACAAAATAAATACTGTGATGAGGTGGATAAGAACAAGTATATCTACAATGAAGATGAAGATCCCATCAAATACCATTTTGTTTGGATCAAGAGCCTCTCTCGGCTGCTATCATCACAGTTGTCGAAAGATGCTCATCAAAAATACTTTTGCGATCGCTGTCTCCACTACTTTTATTCACCACCTGTAATAGGGATACTCCCGAGTCTGTTAAATGTGTTTATTGGACTGAGGATAATTCCAGACTGACTGTCTGACTTTACATAGTACTTACGGATCCTACATCTCCCCCTTTTGATTCATAAATCTAACTTAATAATTAACAATTCATTTAAAAATTTGCTTTCATTTCAATTCTAAATATTACCAATATTCCTTTTTCCTTAGCTTTTGATTCATAACTCTAACTTAATAATTAACAATTCATTTAAAATTTTGCTTTCATTTCAATTCTAAATATTACCAATATTCCTTTTTCCTTAGCTTATCAAGAATTGTAGAATTTACTTTTAAAATCTACTGGCATTACAATTTGCTTAATACAAGAGTTCTTTCTTTTTCCTTATCATTAAAGCATTTCACATTTCATTTTTTTTTTAAATTTCTAACCTATACTAAAAACTCAGTTGCTACAATAACGTTAAGAAATGTGCAGCATTCTTCAATATGTAATAAACTTTTTACTCGATTATTTATTCTTTTCTTGGTCTTAAAACTGAGGAGTTCCTACGTAGGACTGTCCCGTCTTCCTTTTCTATCCAATAGGATCGCGGAGACCTATGTGTTGCCACTACTTTCGCTTTTTCCCAATATTTATCACCCTGAAACCAAATTGCTTGCTTGGTAACTAATTTATTCTTAGGTTTTGCCGTGCGATTATAATACATTCGATTTCTTGTGTTATTTCTTTTTATAGTTTTCACATGCTCGTTATTGATTTTGAATAATGTTTCACGCGCTGGTAAAATTGTTCTCTGTCTACGGCCCATCAGTATTTCCGCGGGGGACACGTCCGTGCTTTTAATTGGAGTATTTCGGTACTCTAAAAGGGTAAGCCATAACTCTTGACTTGAATCGATGCTTCTGCGAATCAAATTTTTCGCTATGTGAACAGATTTTTCCGCTAATCCATTAGCTTTAGGATATCTAGGGCTCGTTGTCACAATTTCTATATCGTACTTACTACAAAATTTTGTAAATTCAAATGATCCAAATGGGCTATTATCTGCTATAATTTTTTTTGGAATGCCATGGTAAGAAAAAATTTGCTTTAATTTAGTTATAACTTCGCTAGTTGTCTTGTTCTTGAGCTGGATGATGTCTAAATATTTTGAAAGGTAGTCATTGACTACTAAGTATATTTTTTTGTGTAGTTCAAATATATCAATTCCAATTTGGTCGAATGGAATGTTAGGTACTTCATGGGGATGGTAGGGTTCTTTTGTGTTTGAACTTCTGTAGTGCTGGCATATTTCGCACTTCGCTATTAGGTTTTCAATGGCTTCGTTTAAACCTGGCCAATAAATGAGACTGCGAGCACGCGCCTTAGTTTTCTCAATTCCTTGATGAGATTGATGAGGGTGCTGCAGAATTTCTTGTCGCATACTTAATGGGACTATCACTCTATTGTGAAGGAAAACTAAACCTTCATCTAAAGTAAGGTCATTTCTTAACCTCCAATAAATTTTTACGTTATCTGGAATGCCGATTTTATTTTTAGGCCAACCCTCCTGTAGATATTTTACTACTACTTTTAACTCCGGATCTAGCAAAGTCTCCTCTTTAAAAATTTCTTTCTTCTTGTCGCTAACATTCAGCGAATGTATGACTAAGTTAATATCAGGGATTTCAGCATTATTATCCGTTTGGTCAAAATGTCTAGACAATATGTCTGCTACTAACATTTCACTCCCAGCTAAATGTTTAATTTCTACTTCGTATTTGAACAATCGAAGTAACATCCTTTGAAGACGTGGGTTGGATACTTTTGACAACTCTTTTTTATAAAGTCCTAAGATCGGTTTATGATCTGTAAATATTTCAACTTGCTTTCCATAAATGAAGTAGTGGAACTTCGAGCATGCGAAGACAATTGCTAGAAGCTCCTTCTCAATCTGAGAATATCTGCATTCCGTATCTGATAAGCATCTTGACGCAAACCATACTGGCTTACCTTCCTGAAGCAGGCAGGCTCCCAAGCCATGTTGCGAGGCGTCACACTGGATAGCAATATGTTTACTTGTGTCAAACATTTGCAACTTTGGTGCATTCTTTATTAACTTTTTAATTTCACGCAGACATTTTTCATGCACGCCTTCCCACCTGAATATTTTACCTTTATGCAACAACTCCCTTAAGGGTTGCGAAACATGGGATAGGTTTGGTACGAAATCACGTACATAGTTGATTAGCCCCAGTATTCGTTGGAGGTCCTTCTTATCTTTTGGGCCCCTTATGTTATCAATGGCCTTCACCCGATCAGGGTCGCAAATTATACCTTCCTTGGAAATTTCATGTCCTAGGAACTTAACAGTTTTTTCTTTAAATTGGAATTTTTCTTTGTTAAATTTGATCCCTAACTCTTCAGCCCTCGTCATCACTTTCTCTACTGTTGCATCATGCTCCTCTTCTGTTTCTGTCGCGACAAGGATGTCGTCTAAATAAATTACAATATTGGGAATATCTTTAAAATTTTCTTCGTTAAGCATTTGGAACATTTCTGGAGCTGTCTTTATTCCAAAGGGCAGCCTCCTAAAACGGTAACACCCAAATGGTGTGCTAAATGTGCACAATTTAGTTGAGATTTCATCGAGCTCTATTTGCCAGTACCCATCCTTCAAATCGAGTACTGAAAAAAATGATTTATGGGCTAGCTTTTCACTAATCTCTCGAAACGACGGAATTGGATAGTTGATTGACTTTATCCCCTTATTTAAATCCCTTGGATCTAGACACAACCGAATCTTTTTGTTGGGCTTTTCCACAATAACAATGTTTGACATCCACTCTACAGCGTCTCTATTTTTCTCAATTATGTTTAACTTTTCTAGTCTTTTAAGTTCTTCTTTTACTGCATCCCGGATAGCCAACGGTATACGCCGTGCTGGTTTGGCTACCGGAACCGCGTTTTCCTTGATTTCAATTTTTACATTTCTCGCAAATTTCCCTATCCCCTCAAATAATTCAGAATATTTCTCTAAAATAATTTCTTTTGTAAGCAGTTCGTTTATGCTATCAACGCGCTTCATAAGATTCAATTCCACACATGAACTTAGTCCTAAAATAGGCGTTTTACCGGATTTTGCTACAACAAAATCAAGAGTTATTTTATGATTTCTTACACAGCATTCTAACTTTGTCACACCTATTGCTTCAATCTCATCTCCCTCATAATTTAAAACAATGAAATCTGCCTCATTTAATACCGGCTTTTCTAATTTTTTATAAATATCTAACGGCAATACATTTGCCTCCGCTCCCGAATCCAATTTAATATCAATTAAAAGGTTTTCTAATTTTATTGGTTCCATCCATGTTAATTTATTTTTTCGGTTTTGCCCCACAATATCAATGTAATATTCATTATCACTATCCTCCTTTATGTTTTTTATTTTAATTTCTCTTACCTCAGTATACTTCATTCTTTGGGTTGATTTGCAAGCTACCGCAAAGTGATTTTTCCCGTTGCACTTATTGCATATTACTCCGAATGCTGGACATTTCCTACGTTCGTGACTTCTTAGGCAAAATTTACACTCTAATATTTTATTATTATTCACCTGCCTATTATTTGAAGATTTTGTAGCTGGATTATAATTTGGTTTTGACCTAAAATTAAAATAATTATTTCTATCACTTAATCTATTGTTAGGATTACTTCCATGTGGTTTGCTAACTGCATGTACGGTTGTCGCTGGCTTTCGTTGTAGTTGAGCTGCTTGACTGTTAGATGTTTCCGCTGCTCGTGCTAACTGTATCGCCTTCGCCAAGTTCAAATCACTTGTCTCTAGCAATTTCTTTTGTACAACTTTATCATTTGTCCCCATCACGATTTTGTCCCTTAGCATCCGTTCTTCCATAGTTCCATATTCACAGGTTTTTACTAGCTTCTTGATGTCCATAAGGAAACTGTCGAAGGGCTCACATTCTTCTTGCACTCGGTTATTAAATATGAAACTTTCATAAATTTCATTCTTTTTAGGCCGGCAAAAATCCTCAAAAGCCTTTGTCACATTTTGGTACACTTTTTTCTCCTCATCAGTTAATCCGAAGGTATTGAATACTTCGACTGCTTCGGGTCCAATGGCATTTAGGAACACCGCTACTTTCACTACCTCAGTTTCTTTGTCTATTTTCGCCGCTGTGCAGAAAATTTGAAAATTCTGCCAAAAAATCCTCCAATTTTCGGCAAGGTTAGAGCCTTCTAAGTTAAGTTTTTCCACTTTTTTTATATACTCCATTGGAACGACCTTTGTTAAAAACCGCACATTTTTTGGTGGCCTCCCTCGTGGTTTCAGCAGATGCTCCTTAGCTTTCTTTATACGAACAATTCCCATGAACTGTTAATCACTTTACACTCAGTTTTACTGACACCGACACCGACTGCGCCATGTAATAGGGATACTCCCGAGTCTGTTAAATGTGTTTATTGGACTGAGGATAATTCCAGACTGACTGTCTGACTTTACATAGTACTTACGGATCCTACACCACCTGCACTAGAACGTCACTTGGAGGACTGCAAGGAACTCAACAACTGTAGAATCCGGCTACCAACAGAGGCACAGAAGGAGCTTAGATTAAGAATTTTAGAAATAAGATAGAAGCGCCGTTTATTATTTACGCGGACTTAGAATGTCTTTTATTAGATAGTAATGAAAAGGACGATATTCAAAATCATGTGCCATGTAGTATAGGGTTTTATGTTAAATGCTCATATAACCCCACGCTATCGTTTTTCAAATCTTATCGTGGCGAGGATTGTATTGAGTGGTTTGTGCGCGAGTTGAATCAATTCGCTGAAAATTTAGAATCCATTTTTCTCTGCCCTCTACCGATGGACCAGATGACATCTGATGAAATGGAGTTGTTTCAGGCTGCCACTCTCTGTCATATATGTGACAAACCATTTACTGGGGATGATAAAAAGGTTCGCGATCACTGCCACCTAACAGGTATGTACCGAGGCCCAGCCCATGAAGGATGTAATATAAATTTTCAAGATAGTCACACCGTGCCCGTAATTTTCCACAATCTTAGCGGCTACGATTCCCATTTCATTATTAAAAATATAGCTTCTGATATCCAAGGCCGCGTTGATCTCCTGCCTATAAATAAAGAGAGATATATTTCTTTTACAAAACATTTAGATGGATCTCCAATTAAATTTCGATTTATAGACTCTTTTCGCTTTATGGCCAGTAGCTTAGATACTCTGTCCTCACATTTAAGTTCTTTTCCAGTTTTAAAAGCTCAATTTCAAAATTTATCTGAAAATCAATTCTATCTATTAACACGTAGAGGCGTATATCCCTACGATTACTTCGACTCTAAAGATAGATTTTTAGAAACTTCTTTACCTCCCATTTCTAAATTTTATAATAGGTTAGATGATTGTGATATTAGTGAGGAAGATTATGCACACGCCTGTAAAGTTTGGCATGAATTTAATTTAAATAATTTGGGTGAATACTCCGATTTATATTTAAAGATAGATATTTTATTGTTAGCTGATGTTTTTGAACAATTCCGTGCAAGCTGCTACAAAACTTATGGACTTGATCCCGCTCATTACTTTACTCTACCAGGTTATACTTGGGATGCGATGCTCAAACATACTGGCGTTACTTTAGAGTTATTAACTGATATAGATATGCTCATGTTTGTTGAGCGTGGAATTCGGGGCGGCCTAAGTCAATGCTCAAAACGTTATTCCAAAGCAAATAATAAATATTATATGGCCGACTACGATCGCTCCCAACCTTCAAAATTTATACAATATTATGATATTAATAACCAATATGGTTGGGCAATGTCACAACTTCTACCTCACAGTGGCTTCAAGTGGGTGGAAAATGTATACAACTTTCAGATTGATGATGTGCTCGACGACTCACCCACAGGCTACATTCTGGAGGTAGATTTAGAGTATCCCCAAGAAATTCATGATCTTCATAAACATTTACCATTTTGCCCTGAACATAGAGCGCCTTCTGGTTCAAAACAAAATAAACTAATGGCTACACTGTACAACAAAACCAAATATGTTTTACATTATAAAAATTTGAAACAAGCTCTCCGTCATGGATTAAAATTAACAAAAATTCATAAAATTCTTCAATTCAATCAGTCTGCATGGCTCAAGTCTTATATTGACCTAAACACCTGCCTTAGAGCATTAGCTAAAACTGATTTTGAGAAAAATCTCTTTAAACTTATGAATAATGCAGTTTTCGGGAAGACTATGGAGAATGTTAGGAAGCATAGCATTGTTAAGCTAGTAACCAAGTGGTTGGGGCGATACGGTGCCGAAGCTCTTATATCCAAACCCGAATTCAAGACATCGACAATTTTCAATGAGAATCTGGTAGCCATCGAACTTAAGAAGACTGAGATTTATTTCAATAAACCAATTTATGTGGGTATGTGCATTCTCGACTTGGCAAAGACTACAATTTATGATTTTCATTACAACTATATGATCCCCCAATTTAATTCCGACTGTGCAGTTTGCTATACTGATACAGATTCTCTTATTTATGAAATTACCTACCCCGATTTATATGATATAATTAAACATGATTGCCATACTCATTTTGACACAAGTGACTATCCTCTCAATAACATCTGGGGCATCCCTCGAGTAAATAAAAAAGTGCTGGGTCTCATGAAGGATGAAAATAATGGTCGCATAATGACTGAGTTTGTTGGACTAAGATCAAAGATGTACGCGATCCGTGTAGAGGGTGAGGATAAAACTAAAAAATCGAAGGGTGTAAAAAGAAATATTGTTAAAAATAGATTAACTTTTGATGATTATGTAGACTGTTTGAATAATAATGCCGAGAAAATAGTTAGCCAAAATTTAATACAATCGAAAAAGCATGAAGTAAGCACCATCACTCAATCAAAAATTGCGCTCAGTCCTCACGACGATAAGAGATATTTAGTATCGAATTCCTACGACACGTTACCGTGGGGCCATTATAGTATAATGGATGTAGAATAAGTTAAGGATAATTAAAGTACACCGTTAAGATAACAAATAAGAAAAATAATGTGAAATGTATTATAAGAAAATAAAAGAATATTTTATAATGTTTTAAACACTGTTTTATTTAAAAATCCCTAACACTATTTGCCGAGCACATCAACCATGGTGCATTATACAACATAATCTATTTGCTTCCCGAGTTGTGAGGTTTGGACACCCGACTGTGTAACTTCATTTAGATCTTTAGCACTACTCAAAGAAAAATAACAATTAGTCCCTTTAACAACAAGGGTATTGTGAAGCTTAACTCAGTAGAAACGCCACTTTGGGGAAATTTCAGCATTATGGACGTCGACTTAGTAATAATTAATTTATGCAAATATATTTTTCCTTACTAATAAACAGAACTTTAATGGCTTTATTTCAAATCTACTTTCTCTGTTGCAGCCAGCATGACACCGCGAATAGTTTTAAATATTCGAGAATAAAAAAAATATTTTAATGCTTCAGAATACTGTTTTTTTTGTTTCAGATATTTTTATCATAAACTAGCAAAAACCCGCGTGCGCTGCAACGCCTTTCAATAAAATAAGATTATGGGGACATAGTCTGCGATAGGAAAAAGCCATAGTGAAAAAAGAACAAATCTGGGAAAATTGATTTTAGGAGATGACCGCCATGGACCAAATGATATATTGCCTATGGTGTTCTACTTATCATACTCTTTCATTTCATATCCATGTCGAAGGTGTTGTGAAGAAAATGGTAATCCGCATTCTTGACGTGGCTGCTATGGACCAAACGCCTGCTTTTCTGTTGAAATTTTTTTGCTATAAACCTCACGGAGCCCGAGCCCTTGTTCTACTTATCATACTCTTTCATTGGATACCCATTTCGAAGGGGTTGTGAAGAAAATGGTCATCTGCTCTCTTGAGATGACTGCCATGGACCAAACGATATATTGAGTATACTATATTGCCTTTGGTGTTCTACTTACCATACCCTTTCATTTGATATCCATGTCGAGGGGTTGTAAAGAAAATGGTAATCCGCCCTCTTGAGATGGCTGCTATGGACCAAACGCCTGCTTTTCTGTTGAAATTTTTTTGCTATAAACCTCACGGAGCCCGAGCCCTTTCCAACGAATGCAAAACCGTGGAAATCGGATCGTGCGTTCTGGAATTATAGCGTCAGGAAGGAAAACCCGACTTATTTTTATATTATAGATAAAAACAAAATTTCACATAAAGTATGTAACTTAAATAAAAATTGTCGTGTGCGAGAGAAAGAGCATGGTGTATGAGATGTTCATGTTATATTATGATGAGAAAAAGGCAGTTTTATTTTCGGTTTATCATCATCGTTCATTATCATCGGAAGAGAGGATATTTTTTTATCCAACATTTTTTTATTACGAGTATTAATTATTTAAATAAATGATACTATAGCAAAACGAATCATCAAAAGCATTTAAAAACGAAGTAAAGTGCCTGTAAAAGCAGCGAAAGTAACAGGATCACAGAATTAGAGAAAGGTACAGCACGACTATTATTACACCTCACCAACTAAGTCGACTTTGTCGCGCATAAACTTGCTCGACAGCATCATCCGCTTTATCCAAGCAGTTTTCGTTGTAAAATTCATGATGCGATTGCTGGTAAAAAAACAAGTAAACAAACAGCTGATGAACTGGGCTCCGAGTTGTATGGATAAAAAGCAAAAAAAATTCTCATGAGGTCAGTGTTATTGTATATTTCGAATGAACTGCAAAACCTCCACTTATTATATTCGCGCTGCTAGAGTGCATAGCTTTTGTAAAAGCTTTTCGTTCATATCAGTAGACAACTTGCTCCTTTTTTATATAGGTATTTTTATGCATTCTTATGCATTTTTATGTATTTTTATGTATTTTTATGTATTTTTATGTATTTTTATGTATTTTTATGTATTTTTGTGTATTTTTGTGTATTTTTATGTATTTTTATGTATTTTCATGTATTTTTGTGTATTTTTGTGTATTTTTATGTATTTTTATGAATTTTTATGAATTTTTATGAATTTTTATGTATTTTTGTGTATTTTTATGTATTTTTATGTATTTTTGTGTATTTTTGTGTATTTTTATGTATTTTTATGTATTTTTATGTATTTTTATGTATTTTTGTGTATTTTTATGTATTTTTATGTATTTTTATGTATTTTTGTGTATTTTTATGTATTTTTATGTATTTTTATGTATTTTTGTGTATTTTTGTGTATTTTTGTGTATTTTTGTGTATTTTTGTGTATTTTTATGTATTTTTATGTATTTTTATGTATTTTTATGTATTTTTGTGTATTTTTGTGTATTTTTGTGTATTTTTATGTATTTTTATGAATTTTTATGTATTTTTATGTATTTTTATGTATTTTTATGTATTTTTATGTATTTTTACGTATTTTTATGTATTTTTATGTATTTTTATGTATTTTTATGTATTTTTATGTATTTTTATGTATTTTTATGTATTTTTATGTATTTTTATGCATTTTTATGCATTCTTATGCATTTTTATGCATTTATGCAGGTCTGGAGAGAGAGACAGAAATAGAAAAAGACAGAGACAGCGATCACGTCCCAGACAATAAAGACTTGGTTGGTTTGTCGGGGTTGAAGGGGGGTCGGGGTAGGGGATGGTTTGGTCGGCTGCCCAGACATCGCTGTAGATAGGCAGAGATAGAAAAAGACAGAGACAGCGATGTCTGGGCAGCCGACCAAACCATCCCCTACCCCGACCCCCCTTCAACCCCGACAAACCAACCAAGTCTTTATTGTCTGGGACGTGATCGCTGTCTCTGTCTTTTTCTATTTCTGTCTCTCTCTCTCCAGACCTGCATAAATGCATAAAAATGCATAAAAATGCATAAAAATACATAAAAATACATAAAAATACATAAAAATACATAAAAATACATAAAAATACATAAAAATACATAAAAATACATAAAAATACATAAAAATACATAAAAATACATAAAAATACATAAAAATTCATAAAAATACATAAAAATACACAAAAATACACAAAAATACACAAAAATACACAAAAATACATAAAAATACATAAAAATACATAAAAATACATAAAAATACACAAAAATACATAAAAATACACAAAAATACACAAAAATACACAAAAATACATAAAAATTCATAAAAATTCATAAAAATACATAAAAATACATAAAAATACATAAAAATTCATAAAAATACATAAAAATACACAAAAATACACAAAAATACACAAAAATACACAAAAATACATAAAAATACATAAAAATACATAAAAATACATAAAAATACACAAAAATACACAAAAATACATAAAAATACATAAAAATACATAAAAATACATAAAAATACATAAAAATACATAAAAATACATAAAAATACATAAAAATACATAAAAATACATAAAAATACATAAAAATACATAAAAATACATAAAAATGCATAAGAATGCATAAAAATACATAAAAATACCTATATAAAAAATAAATGGTTAAAAAATTTTTTAAAAAAAATTCTTTTAATTAACTAAAAAATGTACTGAAAAGTAAAAAATAAAAAATATTTTAAAGAAAGCGTGAAATTTCAATTTTAATGAAAAAGTTAATTAAAAGAATGGCGCATTTTTCATCAAAAATTGAAAATATAACTGTAAATCGCGTGAGATTTACAATAACCCTCAATTTTTTGCTTTGTTAATTTCAAATTCTAACAAAATTTTTTGATGAAAAATGCGCCATTCTTTTAATTAACTTTTTCATTAAAATTGAAATTTCACGCTTTCTTTAAAATATTTTTTATTTTTTACTTTTCAGTACATTTTTTAGTTAATTAAAAGAATTTTTTTTAAAAAATTTTTTAACCATTTATTTTATTTTCTACTTTTTAGTTTATTATATGTATTCCGCCATTTTATGATGGAAATTCTATTAGATTTAAAATTACGTCACACAGTTTACTGTATTCATTTGATACCCATGTCGTGGGCTCGGTGGAACATAATTGCAAAAACGGCCGCCATGTCGGAACCGTCTTCTTGATTTTTTTACAAAAAGGTCAGATTGCATTTAGTACTTATACATGATGAGTTGAACTCAAGTTGAACCCAAGTCTAACTACATGTAAACGGGAGTCGAGTTGGGTTAAGGTTGACTGAACTCGACTCAGCTCTGCTACCTGGGTTTAGTTGAAATTATGCATACGGTCATGAGTTCAGTATTTGAGTAGTTGAATTTAGTTTACAGCAGCATCTCTGTGTTTGTTTGTGATTTTTTGTAACGTGTACTGCTTCTTTATTATCAACTCACCCTTAACTCAACTATTCATCTCATCATTCATACGCATTAACCACCCGAACTACGAGTGTGTGCAAAATTGGAAGTTGATCGGTTATATTTTCTAGTTTTTAGTCTATTATAAGCTTTCCGCAATTTAGTGTTGGCCGCCATTTTGAATTTGGAATGACGCCACATAGCTTATTGTGTTCTACCTGTCATATCCTTTCATTTGATACCCATGTCAGAGGGCCGCGGAGCACAATTTCAAAAATCGGGCGCCATTTTGGAACCGCCATCTTGATATTTTTACAAAATGGCCAGATTGCATTGTCATCCAAACTAAACGTGTAGGCAAAATTTCAGCTCTATCCGAAACCGGGAAGTGGGTCAAATTTAACTTCCAAGATTTGACGACAAACAGTGTAAGTGTTGGCCGCCATTTTGAATTTGGAATGACGCCACATAGCTTATTGTGTTCTACCTGTCATATCCTTTCTTTTGATACCCATGTCAGAGGGCCGCGGAGCACAATTTCAAAAATCGGGCGCCATTTTGGAACCGCCATCTTGATATTTTTACAAAATGGCCAGATTGCATTGTCATCCAAACTAAACGTGTATGCAAAATTTCAGCTCTATCCGAAACCGGGAAGTGGGTCAAATTTAACTTCCAAGATTTGACGCGGAGCACAATTTCAAAAATCGGGCGCCAATTTGGAACCGCCATCTTGATATTATTACAAAATGGCCAGATTGCATTGTCATCCAAACTAAACGTGTATGCAAAATTTCAGCTCTATCCGAAACCGGGAAGTGGGTCAAATTTAACTTCCAAGATTTGACGACAAACAGTGTAAGTGTTGGCCGCCATTTCGAATTTGGAATGACGCCACATAGCTTATTGTGTTCTACCTGTCATATCCTTTCATTTGATACCAATGTCAGAGGGCCGCGGAGCACAATTTCAAAAATCGGGCGCCATTTTGGAACCGCCATCTTGATATTTTTACAAAATGGCCAGATTGCATTGTCATCCAAACTAAACGTGTATGCAAAATTTCAGCTCTATCCGAAACCGGGAAGTGGGTCAAATTTAACTTCCAAGATTTGACGACAAACAGTGTAAGTGTTGGCCGCCATTTTGAATTTGGAATGACGCCACATAGCTTATTGTGTTCTACCTGTCATATCCTTTCATTTGATACCCATGTCAGAGGGCCGCGGAGCAGAATTTCAAAAATCGGGCGCCATTTTGGAACCGCCATCATGATATTTTTACAAAATGGCTAGATTGCATTGTCATCCAAACTAAACGTGTATGCAAAATTTCAGCTCTATCCGAAACCGGGAAGTGGGTCAAATTTAACTTCCAAGATTTGACGACAAACAGTGTAAGTGTTGGCCGCCATTTCGAATTTGGAATGACGCCACATAGCTTATTGTGTTCTACCTGTCATATCCTTTCATTTGATACCCATGTCAGAGGGCCGCGGAGCACATTTCCAAAAATCGGGCGCCATTTTGGAACCGCCATCTTGATATTTTTACAAAATGGCCAGATTGCATTGTCATCCAAACTAAACGTGTATGCAAAATTTCAGCTCTATCCGAAACCGGGAAGTGGGTCAAATTTAACTTCCAAGATTTGACGACAAACAGTGTAAGTGTTGTCCGCCATTTTGAATTTGGAATGACGCCACATAGCTTATTGTGTTCTACCTGTCATATCCTTTCATTTGATACCCATTTCAAAGGGCCGCGGAGCACAATTTCAAAAATCGGGCGCCATTTTGGAACCGCCATCTTGATATTTTTACAAAATGGCCAGATTGCATTGTTATCCAAACTAAACGTGTATGCAAAATTTCGGCTCTATCCGAAACCGGGAAGTGGGTCAAATTTAACTTCCAAGATTTGACGACAAACAGTGTAAGTAAAATAAAAGCGGGCGCCATTTTGGAACCGCTATCTTGATATTTTTACAAAATGGCCAGATTGCATTGTCATCCAAACTAAACGTGTATGCAAAATTTCAGCTCTATCCGAAACCGGGAAGAGGGTCAAATTTAACTTCCAAGATTTGACGACAAACAGTGCAAGTTAAATAAAAGAATTTAAAAAGGAGCAAGTTGTCTACTGATATGAACGAAAAGCTTTTGCAAAAGCTATGCACTCTAGCAGCGCGAATATAATAAGTGGAGGTTTTGCAGTTCATTCGAAATATACAATAACACTGACCTCATGAGAATTTTTTTTGCTTTTTATCCATACAACTCGGAGCCCAGTTCATCAGCTGTTTGTTTACTTGTTTTTTTTACCAGCAATCGCATCATGAATTTTACAACGAAAACTGCTTGGATAAAGCGGATGATGCTGTCGAGCAAGTTTATGCGCGACAAAGTCGACTTAGTTGGTGAGGTGTAATAATAGTCGTGCTGTACCTTTCTCTAATTCTGTGATCCTGTTACTTTCGCTGCTTTTACAGGCACTTTACTTCGTTTTTAAATGCTTTTGATGATTCGTTTTGCTATAGTATCATTTATTTAAATAATTAATACTCGTAATAAAAAAATGTTGGATAAAAAAATATCCTCTCTTCCGATGATAATGAACGATGATGATAAACCGAAAATAAAACTGCCTTTTTCTCATCATAATATAACATGAACATCTCATACACCATGCTCTTTCTCTCGCACACGACAATTTTTATTTAAGTTACATACTTTATGTGAAATTTTGTTTTTATCTATAATATAAAAATAAGTCGGGTTTTCCTTCCTGACGCTATAATTCCAGAACGCACGATCCGATTTCCACGGTTTTGCATTCGTTGGAAAGGGCTCGGGCTCCGTGAGGTTTATAGCAAAAAAATTTCAACAGAAAAGCAGGCGTTTGGTCCATAGCAGCCATCTCAAGAGGGCGGATTACCATTTTCTTTACAACCCCTCGACATGGATATCAAATGAAAGGGTATGGTAAGTAGAACACCAAAGGCAATATAGTATACTCAATATATCGTTTGGTCCATGGCAGTCATCTCAAGAGAGCAGATGACCATTTTCTTCACAACCCCTTCGAAATGGGTATCCAATGAAAGAGTATGATAAGTAGAACAATATAAGCAATATAGTATGTATACTCAATATATCGTTTGGTCCATAGCGGCCAC
This sequence comes from Thereva unica, assembly GCA_949987705.1. Taxonomy (NCBI): domain Eukaryota; kingdom Metazoa; phylum Arthropoda; class Insecta; order Diptera; family Therevidae; genus Thereva; species Thereva unica. Next base: position 152,371,271 of record OX465281.1, on the reverse strand, counting down.
GTCAAGAATGCGGATTACCATTTTCTTCACAACACCTTCGACATGGATATGAAATGAAAGAGTATGATAAGTAGAACACCATAGGCAATATATCATTTGGTCCATGGCGGTCATCTCCTAAAATCAATTTTCCCAGATTTGTTCTTTTTTCACTATGGCTTTTTCCTATCGCAGACTGTGTCCCCATAATCTTATTTTATTGAAAGGCGTTGCAGCGCACGCGGGTTTTTGCTAGTTTATGATAAAAATATCTGAAACAAAAAAAACAGTATTCTGAAGCATTAAAATATTTTTTTTATTCTCGAATATTTAAAACTATTCGCGGTGTCATGCTGGCTGCAACAGAGAAAGTAGATTTGAAATAAAGCCATTAAAGTTCTGTTTATTAGTAAGGAAAAATATATTTGCATAAATTAATTATTACTAAGTCGACGTCCATAATGCTGAAATTTCCCCAAAGTGGCGTTTCTACTGAGTTAAGCTTCACAATACCCTTGTTGTTAAAGGGACTAATTGTTATTTTTCTTTGAGTAGTGCTAAAGATCTAAATGAAGTTACACAGTCGGGTGTCCAAACCTCACAACTCGGGAAGCAAATAGATTATGTTGTATAATGCACCATGGTTGATGTGCTCGGCAAATAGTGTTAGGGATTTTTAAATAAAACAGTGTTTAAAACATTATAAAATATTCTTTTATTTTCTTATATTACATTTCACATTATTTTTCTTATTTGTTATCTTAACGGTGTACTTTAATTATCCTTAACTTATTCTACATCCATTATACTATAATGGCCCCACGGTAACGTGTCGTAGGAATTCGATACTAAATATCTCTTATCGTCGTGAGGACTGAGCGCAATTTTTGATTGAGTGATGGTGCTTACTTCATGCTTTTTCGATTGTATTAAATTTTGGCTAACTATTTTCTCGGCATTATTATTCAAACAGTCTACATAATCATCAAAAGTTAATCTATTTTTAACAATATTTCTTTTTACACCCTTCGATTTTTTAGTTTTATCCTCACCCTCTACACGGATCGCGTACATCTTTGATCTTAGTCCAACAAACTCAGTCATTATGCGACCATTATTTTCATCCTTCATGAGACCCAGCACTTTTTTATTTACTCGAGGGATGCCCCAGATGTTATTGAGAGGATAGTCACTTGTGTCAAAATGAGTATGGCAATCATGTTTAATTATATCATATAAATCGGGGTAGGTAATTTCATAAATAAGAGAATCTGTATCAGTATAGCAAACTGCACAGTCGGAATTAAATTGGGGGATCATATAGTTGTAATGAAAATCATAAATTGTAGTCTTTGCCAAGTCGAGAATGCACATACCCACATAAATTGGTTTATTGAAATAAATCTCAGTCTTATTAAGTTCGATGGCTACCAGATTCTCATTGAAAATTGTCGATGTCTTGAATTCGGGTTTGGATATAAGAGCTTCGGCACCGTATCGCCCCAACTACTTGGTTACTAGCTTAACAATGCTATGCTTCCTAACATTCTCCATAGTCTTCCCGAAAACTGCATTATTCATAAGTTTAAAGAGATTTTTCTCAAAATCAGTTTTAGCTAATGCTCTAAGGCAGGTGTTTAGGTCAATATAAGACTTGAGCCATGCAGACTGATTGAATTGAAGAATTTTATGAATTTTTGTTAATTTTAATCCATGACGGAGAGCTTGTTTCAAATTTTTATAATGTAAAACATATTTGGTTTTGTTGTACAGTGTAGCCATTAGTTTATTTTGTTTTGAACCAGAAGGCGCTCTATGTTCAGGGCAAAATGGTAAATGTTTATGAAGATCATGAATTTCTTGGGGATACTCTAAATCTACCTCCAGAATGTAGCCTGTGGGTGAGTCGTCGAGCACATCTTCAATCTGAAAGTTGTATACATTTTCCACCCACTTGAAGCCACTGTGAGGTAGAAGTTGTGACATTGCCCAACCATATTGGTTATTAATATCATAATATTGTATAAATTTTGAAGGTTGGGATCGTAGTCGGCCATATAATATTTATTATTTGCTTTGGAATAACGTTTTGAGCATTGACTTAGGCCGCCCCGAATTCCACGCTCAACAAACATGAGCATATCTATATCAGTTAATAACTCTAAAGTAACGCCAGTATGTTTGAGCATCGCATCCCAAGTATAACCTGGTAGAGTAAAGTAATGAGCGGGATCAAGTCCATAAATTTTGTAGCAGCTTGCACGGAATTGTTCAAAAACATCAGCTAACAATAAAATATCTATCTTTAAATATAAATCGGAGTATTCACCCAAATTATTTAAATTAAATTCATGCCAAACTTCACAGGCGTGTGCATAATCTTCCTCACTAATATCACAATCATTTAACCTATTATAAAATTTAGAAATGGGAGGTAAAGAAGTTTCTAAAAATCTATCTTTAGAGTCGAAGTAATCGTAAGGATATACGCCTTTACGTGTTAATAGATAGAATTGATTTTCAGATAAATTTTGAAATTGAGCTTTTAAAACTGGAAAAGAACTTAAATGTGAGGACAGAGTATCTAAGCTACTGGCCATAAAGCGAAAAGAGTCTATAAATCGAAATTTAATTGGAGATCCATCTAAATGTTTTGTAAAAGAAATATATCTCTCTTTATTTATAGGCAGGAGATCAACGCGGCCTTGGATATCAGAAGCTATATTTTTAATAATGAAATGGGAATCGTAGCCGCTAAGATTGTGGAAAATTACGGGCACGGTGTGACTATCTTGAAAATTTATATTACATCCTTCATGGGCTGGGCCTCGGTACATACCTGTTAGGTGGCAGTGATCGCGAACCTTTTTATCATCCCCAGTAAATGGTTTCTCACATATATGACAGAGAGTGGCAGCCTGAAAGAACTCCATTTCATCAGATGTCATCTGGTCCATCGGTAGAGGGCAGAGAAAAATGGATTCTAAATTTTCAGCGAATTGATTCAACTCGCGCACAAACCACTCAATACAATCCTCGCCACGATAAGATTTGAAAAACGATAGCGTGGGGTTATATGAGCATTTAACATAAAACCCTATACTACATGGCACATGATTTTGAATATCGTCCTTTTCATTACTATCTAATAAAAGACATTCTAAGTCCGCGTAAATAATAAACGGCGCTTCTATCTTATTTCTAAAATTCTTAAATCTAAGCTCCTTCTGTGCCTCTGTTGGTAGCCGGATTCTACAGTTGTTGAGTTCCTTGCAGTCCTCCAAGTGACGTTCTAGTGCAGGTTGTGAATAAAAGTAGTGGAGACAGCGATCGCAAAAGTATTTTTGATGAGCATCTTTCGACAACTGTGATGATAGCAGCCGAGAGAGGCTCTTGATCCAAACGAAATGGTATTTGATGGGATCTTCATCTTCATTGTAGATATACTTGTTCTTATCCACCTCATCACAGTATTTATTTTGTATCATAAGTAAATTTATATGTTTTTCCTTCTTTTCCTTGGTTAAATACGTTGGTAGAACTTTAAAATTATCTTGTTTAATCTTCATCAAAATGTATACATTCACCGATAGATTATTTTGCTTCTCGAATCGGGGAATCTGCTTAATTGTCATCGGAAATTTAATGTCTCCTAGGTTCAAAACGTGGGAATATTTCGGGTACAGTGTTACACGTTGTGCATCTCTCTCAACTGGATGCAAAGCTGAAACTACCGCCCAGGCGAAACAAGCATTGTCATCGTTTTTCACATTGATGCAGGCCTTTTTGCGCTTAATTTGTTGTGGCAGCTCAATATATGAGGATCCTAGCTGAGGTGTGAATTTATTAATGTTAACGGCTAGGTTGACGATTGCGGATAAAGCCCAGCCACTATCCTGTTCCTGGAATTCTTCCAGTTTTCTTAATATTGGTTCCTCAACATTCTGTTTGAACCAGGTGTTAATGTCGGTATCTCTGTATATGGGCACGTTCTTCGTATTCATGTATTTTAACTCAAATAACTCCGCATCAGCCTTTATAGTTTTAAATTCACCGCAAAATACTGCGTTGACCTTGATTTTAGCTTCCTTCTTCAATTCATTATTGATACGACGGTTGAAAAGTCCAATGCAATCATTTAGGAACTCCTTTGGCTCTTTATGCTTTAGGTTGAATATAGCGCCTGTCCTAATGCGGCCATTAAAAGCAGATTGCACATCTTCCCATTGAACTCTTTTTGAAGCCCAGTTGGTTCGTTTTGATAAGCCAGCACCTGTCACTAACCGCAACTGCTTCAATTGGGTCCGGTATCCTTGTAAGAGGTTAATCCCATTACCTAAGTGATGACGTTCGCTAGTTGTTGATGCGCTCTTTAAAGCATTATTTAAAAATCTTAGATGCTTACTACAATCTTTAACGCCTCATTCAATTAATCCCCAGTTATTTTGAGCTTTTGTAAAAGCTGCCTTCGCACTTTGAACAAAATTTTCCACTGCACTTTCCATATTATTTCTTATTGGCCTTGCTTTATTAGAAATTCCTTTGCCGTTGTCTGTTGTCTCTGTGACTGACAGGTGAAGAATGAACTACTTAACTATTTTTACTCCTTTTATACTTTTTTGTTGTGCAAAAATGATGCTATGATTTTCTAAATGGTTTGCGTGATTTAATTCAAGACATGTTTAAAGAATTAGACTTGGTTAATGGTAATTTGACATCATAGGTTCATTTTAACAGGCTGATAACAGGCATTCATAAACGCATTCAGTAAAAACCACTTTTTCCTCCAGCGAAAGACACTTTATTCTACTGAACACTAAAGCTTTAATGCTTGTAGCAATGTTAATATGTATATATGGGGTACCCTTCGAGTATATGTTAAAATGTTTTGCACTTAGCGGACTTCGCTGCAAGTAAAAAAACCTGCTGACTCAATCAATTTACTTAGTTGTCGATTTTGTTTTTCCATATCTTTTCGCGGGCTCTTTGCAACCGTGATCACCTCATGCGCAATTGTGCGGCGTGTTTCTGACTTTTCTTTAACTGTGTCCCTGTTACTTTGCTATAAGATTCACTGGCACATCCCGTAATTATTTTGCCTTTGATGCTTTTGTTTGTTCTCGCATAACATTTTTTATTAAAAATAATATTATTAATTGCTGTTAATAATAAAAAAATATAGGATGGCTGGTTTTAATATTTCTGCTACATTACTAAAATATGCTCCTCTTCTATTCTATTCTTTTACATTATACGACAAAACAGCAAAAGGCAGTTTATTTTGGAGTGTTATTTATTACTAATCTCGATCTATGGTGGTTACACCTAATTAAGAAATTCCATTCTTAAACGAAACAAAAATTCGATGTAATTTTTTTTTGCTAGCTAGCAGATACGCATGTGTAAAAGATTTTAATATACTTAGAACACCTTTGTCGTGTATATGTAAAAACACATTAAAAAAAAGTTGTCTACTGGCAAGAACGAAAAGCTTTTGCAAAAGTTATGCACTCTAGCAGATTTTGTTGCAAGTGAAAAAAGATATCTGACAAAATCAATTTGCTGGCTGCTTCCACCGAGAGTATTTTTTATTTGTTTTTCTCATACTAGATTTCGCGAGCTTTTTTTTCAACTGCGATCAAGATCAACAATTGTGCTTGTGGCCTTTCTTCAAGTCTGATTTCCTGTTACTTTACTTTTAGATTCGCTTGATGCATACAGCTATTTTGCTTTCAAATAAATACTTTGATTGTTCTCTTGTAATATTTTATTACAAATTATATATTATTAGCGGATGTTAATAATTAATATCCTTTCTTCGAATAATGAGAGTCCCCAAAAATAAAAACAACCTTATTTCACAACATCCAAAACCTTTAGTACGCCAAGGAAAATCCGAGACGGCGAGATTGCCCCTATGTATTTTATATGGGGAAAGTGGGCTAGAACGCCCATAGCCTATTGGTCAATCCAAGCCACCGCCGCCGCCGAGTCCCAAGCCACCGTCATCGAGTCCCAAGCCACCGTCGCCGAACACACACTCGTATACACACACACACATTCACTTGCCCTTTCTTTCCCTCGTACATGACCCTGTGACGTCACAAGCCAATTGGCACAGTTAATAAAATCCAAGATGGCGGAAAAGGTGAATCTAGGGGTTATATGTAAAACCCCATGTTAAATTGCGCTAGAACCGGTATAGCATATCTACTGACGAACGTTCGTTAAGTTTGTTCGCCTATTTACGTGGATGTAAGAAATTATGAAGCAATTAAAAATGAATATTAAATAAAGTGAATTTCGAGTCATTCATTTCTACGTGATTATAGGGATGCACTGTCAAAATTTGAGCCCTTCAGCTTCGGAGGTTTGGGTTAACCCCATTTCATCCCCTTTGGGGGTGCATTTCGAGTAATCGCCTCTTAGTGGATGTCCACGTCATTATAGGGATGCACTGTCCAAATTTCAACCCTGTAGCTCCAGTAGTTTGGTAACCCCATTTCACCCCTTTAGGGGATGAATTTCGACAAATCGCTTCTTAGTAAATGTCCACTTCATTATAAATATGCACTGTCAAAATTTCAGCCGTTTAGCTCCAGCGGTTTGGCTTAACCCCATTTAACCCCCTCAGGGGATGAATTTCGAAAAATCTTTTCTTAATGGATGTTCACGTCATTAAGGGGAGGCACTGTTCAAAATTTCAGCCCTATAGCTCCAGCGGTTTGGGTAAACCCCATTTCACCCTCTTAGGGGATAAATTTCGAAAAATTGCCTTATAGTGGATGTCCACTCCATTATAGGGATGCACTGTTAAAATTCCAGCCCTATAACTTTAGCGGTTTGGATAAACCCCATTTCACCCTCTTAGGGGATGAATTTTGAAAAATCGCTTCTTAGTGGATGTTCTTGTTCACGCCATTATAGGGATGCACTGTCAAAATTTCAGCCCTATAGCTCCAGCGGTGTGGGTAAACCCCATTTCACCCCCTTAGGGGATAAATTTCGAAAAATCGCCTTATAGTGGATGTCCACGCCATTATAGGAATGCACTGTTAAAATTTCAGCCCTATAACTTTAGCGGTTTGGATAAACCCCATTTCACCCCCTTAGAGGATGAATTTTGAAAAATCGCTTCTTAGTGGATGTTCACGCCATTATAGGGATGCACTGTCCAAATTTCAGCCCTATAGCTCAAGCGGTGTGGGTAAGCCCCATTTCACCCCCTTAGGGGATGAATTTCGAAAAATCGCTTCTTAGTGGATGTCCACGCCGTTATAGGGATGCACTGTCAAAATTTCAGCCCTATAGCTTTAGCGGTTTGTAAAAACCCCATTTCACACCCTTAGGGGATGAATTTCGAAAAATCGCTCTTTAGTGGGTGTCCACGTCATTATAGGGATGCACTGTTAAAATTTCAACCCTATAGCTCCAGCGGTTTGGATAAACCCTATTTCACCCGCTTAAGGGATGAATTTCGAAAAATCGCTTAATAGTGGATGTCCACTCCATTATAGGGATGCACTGTCCAAACTTCAGCCCTATAGCTTTAGCGGTTTGTAAAAACCCTATTTCACACCCTTAGGGGAGGAATTTCGAAAAATCGCTCTTTAGTGGATGTAAACGTCATTTTAGGGATGCACTGTTCAAATTTCAGCCCTATAGCTTTAGCGGTTTGTAAAAATCCCATTTCACACCCTTAGGGGATGAATTTTGAAAAATCGCTTCTTAGTGGATGTTCACGCCATTATAGGGATGCACTGTCAAAATTTCAGCCCTATAGCTCCAGCGGTGTGGGTAAACCCCATTTCACCCCCTTAGGGGATGAATTTCGAAAAATCGCTTCTTAGTGGATGTCCACGCCATTATAGGGATGCACTGTCAAAATTTCAGCCCTATAGCTTTAGCGGTTTGTAAAAACCCCATTTCACACCCTCAGGGGATGAATTTCGAAAAATCGCTCTCTAGTGGATGTCCACGTCATTATAGGGATGCACTGTTAAAATTTCAACACTATAGCTCCAGCGGTTTGGATAAACCCTATTTCACCCGCTTAAGGGATGAATTTCGAAAAATCGGTTAATAGTGGATATCCACGTCATTATAGGGATGCACTGTCAAAATTTCAGCCCTATAGCTTTAGCGGTTTGTAAAAACCCCATTTCACACCCTTAGGGGATGAATTTTGAAAAATCGCTCTTTAGTGGATGTCCACGTCATTATAGGGATGCATTGTTAAAATTTCAACCCTATAGCTCCAGCGGTGTGGGTAAACCCCATTTCACCCCCTTAGGGGATGAATTTCGAAAAATCGCTTCTTAGTGGATGTCCACGCCATTATAGGGATGCACTGTCAAAATTTCAGCCCTATAGCTTTAGCGGTTTGTAAAAACCCCATTTCACACCCTCAGGGGATGAATTTCGAAAAATCGCTCTCTAGTGGATGTCCACGTCATTATAGGGATGCACTGTTAAAATTTCAACACTATAGCTCCAGCGGTTTGGATAAACCCTATTTCACCCGCTTAAGGGATGAATTTCGAAAAATCGGTTAATAGTGGATATCCACGTCATTATAGGGATGCACTGTCAAAATTTCAGCCCTATAGCTTTAGCGGTTTGTAAAAACCCCATTTCACACCCTTAGGGGATGAATTTTGAAAAATCGCTCTTTAGTGGATGTCCACGTCATTATAGGGATGCACTGTTAAAATTTCAACCCTATAGCTCCAGCGGTTTGGATAAACCCTATTTCACCCGCTTAAGGGATGAATTTCGAAAAATCGCATTATAGTGGATGTCCAGTCCATTATAGGGATGCACTGTCCAAATTTCAGCCCTATAGCTTTAGCGGTTTGTAAAAACCCCATTTCACACCTTAAGGGGATGAATTTCGAAAAATCGCTCTTTAGTGGATGTCCACGTCATTATAGGGATGCACTGTTCAAATTTCAACCCTATAGCTCCAGCGGTTTGGATAAACCCTATTTCACCCGCTTAAGGGATGAATTTCCAAAAATCGCTTTATAGTGGATGTCCACTCCATTATAGGGATGCACTGTCTGAATTTCAGCCCTATAGCTTTAGCGGTTTGTAAAACCCTATTTCACACCCTTAGGGGATGAATTTTGAAAAATCGCTCTTTAGTGGATTACTGGATGTAAACGTCATTATAGGGATGCACTGTCAAAATTTCAGCCCTATAGCTTTAGCGGTTTGTAAAAACCCCATTTCACACCCTTAGGGGATGAATTTCGAAAAATCGCTGTTTAGTGGATGTCCACGTCATTATAGGGATCCACTGTTAAAATTTCAACCCTATAGCTCCAGCGGTTTGGGTAAACCCCATTTCACCCGCTTAGGGGATGAATTTCGAAAAATCGCTTCTTAGCGCATGTCCACGCCATTATAGGGATGCACTGCCAAAATTTCAGCCCTATAGCTCCAACGGTTTGGATAAACCCCATTTCACCCCCTTAGGGGATGAATTTCGAAAAATCGCTTTATAGTGGATGCCCACTTCATTATAGGGATGCACTGTCCAAATTTCAGCCCTATAGCTCCAGCGGTTTGGATAAACCCCATTTCACCCCCTTAGGGGATGAATTTCGAAAAATCGCTTTTTAGTGGATGTCCACGCCATTATAGGGATGCACTGTCAAAATTTCAGCCCTTTAGCTCCAGCGGTTTAGGTTGTGCGTTGTCTGTCAGTCAGTTACTTTTTATACAATAAAAAAAAAAGGTAAAGATAAAAAAAAATTGGCAGTTATAGGAACTGCCGATAGAAGTGAAAACTTAGAACTGAGATGTTGAAATTCGATTCTTTTGAAGTAATACAAAATTCTATATTTCTTGAAAGGACTAAATCTTTTTGATTGCAGTATTTTCATTAGGACATTAACCAACTTATTAAAATATGTAGCACAAGTAACTGCGTCTTCATTAATAAGTGTACTTTTTTCTATAAAATTTAATGCTGCTGCATCTTCAACCGATATCTCAGAATTATTTTTTAAATTATGTAATAATTGTAGCAATTTTGACCATCCTATTTCATTAGCACTTATTTTAAAAAAGATACAATCGGGTTATGGTAACTAAAGTAAGAAATGAAAATGTTTGATTCAAATTTATCTAAGTATCGCGTAAAAACCGCATCGATCGTAGTACTAAGTTTCCGATCATTGGACATATTTAAATTAAGTGTTGCATATGAAAATTCAATTAATGGAAGATTTTTATCATCTGCAAAGTTAATATTGAAGTCTCCACTTAAAATCATCGGTACATTATCATATTTTTCGCCGAATCTTTTTTCGAGAATTTCAAAACCTTCTTTTGTATAAATCATCAAATTTTCGAATAAAAATTGTTGTATCTGTCTCATAGATTTTCCAGGCAAAATATAAACGGCAACCATTAATATGCCCATTCTCGGAACTGCAACGAGCAACGCATATTTCGCCTATATCAGAAACATTAACACCAATGCTTCTAGTGAATTTAGTATGTATGTCCATATATGAAGTAATGAAGTGTGACGTATCTTGAGTATTGTGATAAATAGCTACTCCTGCTGCTGGAACTTCGGGTCTTTTATAACTTACAACAAAGTTGAAATTCGGAACATCAAGTGGTTCTTAGTTTTTCATACGAGTTTCTGACAAAAGCAGAACATTTGACTTTTTTACGATAGCATTTATCGTCTGAAGACATCTTCAGGATCAAGGATCCAAACAAATTTGGAAAACAGATATTTAACACATCAGTCAAAATGACTGGTTTTATATTTTCATTTTCGATACTTAATTGAATAAAAGTAGGCGGTCAGACTTATTTTTTTATTCAAAATCAAAAAGTTTTTGATTATAATCGATTGAGCGCGTGCGCCAGTCATGAGCATGTCGGTGACGCGAACCCATAACATTTTCCCCTATCAAAAAGTGCCCAACGCGGCTAAAGAAGTTTTCACTTCAAAAATCCCCTTACAACTTATTGAACCCCATTTCACTCCCTTAAACCCTATCCTATGTCCGTCTCCAAGGTCTAAACTATGTCTGTAGCAAATTTCATCAAAATCGGTTTAGTGGTTTAGGCGTGAAAGCGTAACAGACAGACAGACAGACAGACAGACAGATAGACAGACAGACAGACAGAGTTACTTTCGCATTTATAATATTAGTAAGGATATATATATATATATATATATATATATATATATATATATATATATATATATATATATATATATATATATATATTTCCAAGCAAGCGTAAACAAGTCCCCGCTGTAAGTGCACGATATGAGACGTCACAATAGTCATGCCCAGTCCGCCGCCGAGGACCCCGCCGAGTCCCCAGCCGAGCCCCGCGAGACCCCAAGCCACCACCGAGTCTCAAGCCAGACCCCCGCACCGAGCACCCCACCAAGACCACAAGCCCTGCCACACCCCCACCACCACCATCACCATCACCAACTCCCACTCACACATACACACTCCATTACTATCGCTTTCCGACCCTGACCCAGTTCCAAATGACACAATCTCAAGGTCAACGGCCTTGACCTAGTTACGGAACTTGATCGTGACCTAGTTCCGCCGTGACCCAGTTCCCACGCTAAACCGACGCCTTTCCTACTCTCGGGGGTCGACAAAAGACTGAAAACTGAATGCTTAGTGCAATCCATGCGCCCTGAATTATATACAAACCGTTTTGATGTGAGGACCGAGTTATGGATAGTGTAATTTTCACCTATAACTCTCTTTGTGGGAAATGTATTAGACATAATCTTTATGAAACCGGGTAGAAAAAATCAGCTAGTTATTTGTAGTTTTTGTTCCTTTTCTCGCTAAAGACAAGGTTTTTTGTCGGACAACGTATATGGAATGTTGATTTTTTTATTATAAAAAGAAAAAAAAAGAAAAAAGAGGTTATGTATAAATTTTTTTCCTTCATGAAATAGACGACTTTGACTCGTCGGACGGCGAAATCGGTAAACAAATTTTGTCGGACACATATACCATGTAATTCCACATATTTTTCTTAAGCGATCCTGAAAAAATCAGGTGGTTATTAATAAATTTTTGGAAGCCCATAACTTAGCAGGTTTGGAGTGGTAGACATCCTTAACGGTCCAACATTTTTGTCGGACGAGTATTGTTTCGCGCGTATCATCGCCATCTCATGCAGCTATGATTGTTAGAAAAACAGTATCTATAAATTTTTTGGGCACCATAAAAAGGTTGACTTTCGAGCAACCTGGAGGAAAAAAGCCCCGGTTTCATAAATTCTCGCAGAGCAAAAGATGGTAGACTAGGTGTCCTTAAACCATACAAAAAGTTTAAAGAGAGTATGTATAAATTTTTTTTTTTTGTTCGCGGGCACTTAGTCTAATAGGCCTAATGTTTTTGAAAATGGGGGATTCGCCGAAACAGGTGCGTCGTAGTTAAGTTGACTAAAATTAATCTTTTTAATTTTCAAGAAAGACTTCAGTCTGTTTTTGATTTTCGATGCACCACGCTTTTTCTTTTTGTTTTCTTTTTGTAATTTGTGCGAATAAGTAAAGTTCAATTTTTTTACTGTTTCTCTTTTTTACTTACTTCTACTTACTTTTTAGATAAAGCCGGGGTTCAGTATGTATTTAACTCGTTATTATTACCGTATTTCAAAGACAACGGTTAATACGAAATTCGGATACCGCGAAATCCTCATCCCGGCCCAACCATTTCGTGTTAACCGATTTCCACTGTATATAATTTATATATAAACACGCAATTTATATACACATCCATCAATTTACAGTGCTTTTATATATATATAATTTAAGCAAAAAAAAATTTCCTTTTCCCACTCCAATAATAAGCACATTTTTACCTCCCAGAGCCCCAAAAACCATCGTACGAGGCTCCAAGACCCCTTAAAATCTTTGTAAAACTATCGACTATAATTATAAAATAATATAATAATCCGCATTTTCCTGCATTGGGGTCCTGGGAGCAGATTCAAGTTACATCATTTTACAGGTGCACTTGTAAGATACACTAATAAAACCACATTTTTACCTCCCACGGCCCCAAAAATAGTCGCAGGAGGCTCCACGACCCCTCAAAATCTTCGTAACAGACCCTAGTATCATTAAAAAATAATAAAAAATCGCATTGGCCTCTAAGGAGGTCCTGGAGGTATCCAAAAGTTGCCCCCCCCCAAAACCTCACCCATATGCACTACACCCATGTTGTAATTATGTAATTAGCTGAATAACATGTAATATTTCGTAATTAATCCAAACCCACCTGGGGGCTAATTACATCAATTTGCAGGTGTTTTGTAATACGCACTAACAAAGCCTCTAAAAGCCCCAAAAATGGTCGTAGGAGGCTCCACGACCACTCAAAATTTTCGTAACAGTCCCTACTATCGTTAAAAAATAATAAAAAAATCCGCATTGGCCTCTAAGGGAGTCCTAGAAATACCCAAAAGTTGCCCCCCCCAACTGTACCAGATCACGTTTTTGGCGACAAAGGCTGTTTTGACGACAAGTAACGATAAATATGTATAAATATAAATTATGTAGAACAAAATTCTACAAAAATATCCAGGTCAAAGGGTTCAATAAACATTAATGATTATAAACAAATACTCATAATTTTTGAAATCTTTGAGGGCCCATCGAGATTTTTTATAAAGGTGTTAGAGTGACTTCTCTCGAACATTTTGAGACCAAAAACGTCCATTTCGACGATGAGGTATTTGAGAAATTGAATTTTAAAGTTTTTTACTATTTTTTGACCTTTTGACATTGAATTCGAAAATATGTTTAAGTTTTTCAGCAAATTTGTTTATAAACAACCCCTCTGACCTGAAAACATGTAAAACCTATCAAAAACGTCGACCCCAACGAAAGATATAGAGCCAAAATCAAAAAAGAAAGTCAAAATTCATGAAAATCCCGAAAAACACATTTAATTTTTATTGATTAATAGATTAATGAAAAAATTCTAAAAAATTTTTTTTTGTAGTCTTAAATAGTTGCCCAAAGTCCCTGAAAAGTTTCAGCCAAAACGGAGGGGGGTCGAAAAATTTTGTCCGATTTGACGTGGAATGTCCCATATATATATCGTTACGTTTTTCCGGCTTAACGGATTCGTAGGATTAATTAAGGAATACACTTTTTAATTATCCACACAATAATTTATTTATAACAAACCAAACACAATTTAATTACAAACACAATTCTTACAGTTCACTATAATCACTTTGTTCGGAGAACAAGGGTGAACACACAAAAAATGGAACAACGACCGCACGTCGCAATCGATAATACTTATCAGCACGCGGCGATCGTTCACCTGGTATGTCAACGTCTAAAAACGCTGACGTTCAGCTGGGTCAAAGTGGTTCAACGGCGCCTCTGGCCCAAATCTGCTGACGGTGCAACAGGGGTCATCGCCACCACCTGCAGGGGACACGACCTGGGCTCATCGATGCGACCAGACCAGGAGTTGGAAAACCGTCACCGACAAGAGTACACCACCGCCGCGAATTAACTAAACTATTAACTTAACGAATAATTAATGTAACTGTGAGATAAAATAAAATATTGTAAGTGTTCAAGTTTCTAGTGTTTTCATATTGAAGATTTTTTAGCTATCAAAACATGGTCCTTCGAGCCGGATTCACGGAATAACGAGGTGAATCAGTGACATTAAGTGCTTTAAAAAGGGTGAAAAAAAAACCGATCGAAAAACAAGAACCCAGAACAGTGCAAAGTGTATTAAGACAAAGATTAGTGATTGTTTGTGCTTAGTGACGGTGTACAGAAGCTATTGCAGAAATCACCACGCCACTCCCTTCGTTGCCCAACCAATACAGATTCTGAAGGTAAGAAGACAATTTTATTTTTTATTTCATTGAAAATGAGTGAAGACCCGAAAGAAACCGAGATGGAAGAGCTCATCATCGATCAGGAGGAGCTCTTAATAAAAATGAAAAAATTCATGGAGAATTACCGTAAGGATGGCTCTGTTAGAAAGACTTTGCCAAACTTACAAAGAAGACTGGACACCATGCAGATCTATTGGGAGGAATTCAGGGCCAACGACAAAAAACTATCTCGAAAAAAGACACCAGAATCGTTAAAGTTAGATTATTTCGCGAAAGATAGATACACCGACGCAGAGGAGTTTTATATAACGTCGGTTTCCGAGATCGAGTCATACAGACTGACAAAATTTCCACCTCCCCAGAACGTTGTAGAACAGAATACAACCCCTAACTCAGAGGAAAATAACAGACCCTCTAATAGTTTGCCAAAACCCGAGATCCGACTGCCAAAAATAGAATTGCCGAAGTTTTCTGGAGATTATTCTGCCTGGCCCTCATATCATGACATCTTCAGAACTCTTGTGCACAACAGTCGGCTAAATAATGTAGAAAAACTGCATTACCTTCAGACGAGCCTTTGCGGAGATGCACTCAAGCTCGTAGGGCACTTCCAGAAAACCGAGGCAAATTATGAAACAGCGTGGTCTGTGTTAGTGAGTAGATACGACAACAAACGCGTTCTTGTTAACACATACCTTAAGAAGTTATTCTCAATCTCTAATATTACGATAGATTCAGCCGAAAATAACCGCAGATTAATAGACGAGATTGAAGAGTGCACTCAATCATTATCAAACCTTAAAATAGATACGGCCAACTGGGATCCCATTTTAACCTACTTAATTGTGAAGAAACTCCATCCCGATACTCATACACTGTGGGAGCAATCATTGAAGAGTCAAACAGAGCTACCAACCTTTACAGAATTAAAGAACTTCCTAGAATCAAGATTCAGAACGCTGGAAGCAATCGGCGCAAAACAACCTACACGTTCCACCCAACAACGAGATTTGTCGTCCACTTCCAAGCCACGGCAATCATATGTCACTACTACAGAAAATGCCTGCATCATTTGTAATGGAGCGCATGTCCCAAGAAAATGCTCAAAACTCATCAACGCTAACCCCACCACCAGATTAGATTTAGTAAAACGAAAGGGTCTTTGTGGGAACTGTTTAGGTTACCGTCATAAGGCCAATGGCTGCCCAAGCACATTAGGGTGCTTGAAGTGTGGACGTCGTCATCACACACTCTTACACAATTCTACTATCACTAAATCAGAGCCCATCGAAAATGCCAAACCAAGGCAAACAAATCCAAAGGATACAACATTCAACTCCAACAAACAAGAGGAAAGGGCGTCGTCTTATTCTTGTCATGGTACACGAAAGCAAGTTCTTCTTGCAACAGCTTTAGTAAGTGCGGAGACTTCGACAGGATCGCACACACTCAGGGTGCTAATAGACCAAGGATCCCAAGCGAACTTTATCACAGACTCTGTGGTCCAACGCCTACGATTAAAAAGAGAACGCAGTGACTTTACAATAATAGGAATCGGGTGTGTAGAAGCAGGCAAGGCTCTTGATGCGGTGTCGCTCACAATACAATCTCGTACCCGAAAGGTAACCATTCCAATAGATGAAGCATTCGTTCTTAAATCTCTGACGGATGTTCTTCCTTCCACCAAGCCTAAAATTCCTCAATGTGCCCACTTGGAAGACCTATCGTTGGCCGACCCACAGTACCATCAACCTTCAAGGGTTGATATGGTGCTAGCAGCAGACATATATGGTGATATAATTCTAGAAGGCATTCGTCGCGGTGCACATACCGAACCAGTGGCACAGAACACACAACTTGGCTGGATCGTATTCGGCAGAGCATCACCAGCCATTGCACGTCCTTGCTATCAAAGAATCGCTACTCTCTGCGCAACCATTGACGTCGATAAAGAACTGCGGAAATTCTGGGAAATCGAGGAGGTTCAAACTAGTAGCAGTTCTCAAACTCAGGAACAGATAGATTGCGAAACGCATTTCGCACAATCAACAGAGCGAGAAGAAGATGGAAGGTACGTAGTAGCCATCCCTTTCAAAGAACCAGAACCATCTTCACTATTAGGAAATTCTAGAAACCTTGCATTAGCCCGATTCCGACAACTAGAAAGAAGGTTCGACCGCAATCAGGAATTAAAGGAAGAGTATGTCAAGTGCATCGAGGAATACATAAAACTGGGACATTTAGAATTAGTGCCCGCAGCGGAAAAGGAAATCGACAACGCATTTTATCTTCCACACCATGCCGTTATAAAGGAAGACAGCACTACGACGAAATTGCGAGTAGTGTTTGATGCATCGTTAAAAACCAACACCGGAACTTCCTTAAACGACCTTATGATGATTGGCCCAATCATTCAAGATGATATGACTCAGATTTTACTCAGATGGCGCAGGCATAAAATTGGATTTTCGGCTGATATAGAAAAGATGTATCGCCAAGTCAGAATCAGACCAAGAGACAGAGAGTACCACAGAATTCTATGGAGGAATTCTTCCGACGATCCAATCTTAGACTACAGATTGACCACAGTGACATTCGGAACTGCTAGCGCCCCCTATCTTGCAACACGGACTTTACAGCAAATAGCAAGAGATGAAGGTGACAGATCTCCAATTGCTCGAGAAATAATCCTAAATGACTTTTATGTGGATAACGTACTTTCAGGAGCGGATACACCAAAAGAAGCAATAACTATTCAAGAAGCACTCATTGAAATTTTGCAATTAGGTGGAATGCCATTGAAAAAATGGGTTTCCAACGACGCAGCGCTCATCGATCATTTACCCCAAGACTACAAAGAAGTGCCAATAGAAGTCAAAATCAATGTGGAGAAAGCAGTTAAAACATTAGGAATCTATTGGCACCCCATATCGGATACTTTTTCATACAAGGTTAACCTATCAACAGACCAGCCAACGTCCACAAAGAGAGCAGTCCTATCACAAGTAGCTAAATTGTACGATCCCCTAGGTTGGGTAGCACCCATAGTAGTTACAGGCAAAATTCTCATGCAAACCCTCTGGTTACATGGATTGGAATGGGATAACACACTACCAAAAAATCTCGAGGAACAATGGAAAGTCTTTAAGCAATCACTTAATCACTTAGAACAAATCAAAATACCGAGATGGCTGGGGGTGACGAAATCATCTCACGGTCAGAAGATCGAGATTCATGGATTTTGCGACGCCTCGCTCAAGGCTTATGCCGCAGTTGTGTACCTAAAGTCTACAAATGAGAATCAAACAAAAATTAGCCTGCTCACCGCAAAAACCAGAGTTGCACCAATTAAACTTGTATCTTTGCCACGGTTAGAACTTTGCGGCGCAGTGCTCCTGGCTCGTCTTATCAATCAAGTGAAGGCATCTCTACAATTTGGAGACATCACTGTTTGCACTTGGACAGACTCAGAAATTGTACTAGCTTGGTTAAGAGGACAACCCAACGCATGGAAAGCATTTGTCGCTCACAGAGTAACTGAAATTCACGCCATTTTAGGAGGCTGTACCTGGAGGCATGTGAAATCAAAAGATAATCCCGCAGATTGCGCCAGCCGCGGAATTTCGGCAGAAGAACTACTAAATCATCCTCTATGGTGGACGGGTCCAGAATGGCTGACACTTCCGGCCGACCAATGGCCACAAGAAAGGACATTAAAGGAGACCACGCAAGAAATGCGAAATATCACTATGCACGTAGCAGTAGATCCCACAGACTCTATTTTCACGCGATTCTCTTCATTCACCCACCTGATAAGAACTTTCGCATACATACTCAGATTCATTGCTAATCTCAAAAACAGAATGTCTCCAGATAAAGCACCAGATAAAAAAACGTTATGGCTTTCTTCAAATGAAATTAGGGTAGCGCTTAATAAATTATTACTCATCGCACAAGCAGACACATTTTCCCGAGAACTTACCTGCCTAAGGAAAAATAAAGAATGCATTAGAGAAAGCAGATTATTAGACTTGAACCCATTCATTGGCAGCGACGGCCTTATGAGAGTGAGCGGAAGGATTTCCAAATCGTCTCTTCCATTCGAATCAAAACACCCAGTGATATTGGACAACACACATCACTTATCGCGATTGATCGCCGACTATTACCACAAAGCCACCCAACATGGAGGAGTACAATTAACGTGTGCAGCGATACAAAGAAAATATTGGATTCTGCGTATGAGAAATGTAGTTAGAGCAACAATTTTTAAGTGCGTCATTTGCCATCGCCAAAAGGGACAATCATGCCAACAGCTGATGGGAGAACTACCAAGCCCCCGAGTAAACATTTCAGAACCGTTTGCTCACACGGGAGTAGATTATTGTGGGCCATTTGAAATACGTATCAAACAGGGACGAAAAATCACATTAACCAAAGGATATGTTTCGCTTTTTGTTTGTTTAGCCACAAAAGCTATTCATCTAGAACTCGTGAGCGACTTAAGCACTTCGGCATTCCTTGCAGCCTTCAGAAGATTTTGCAGCAGAAGGGGAACGCCTTCGGACATTTATAGCGACAATAGCACAAATTTTGTGGGGGCAAAAACAGTAATCGAACGAGATTGGAAGAAGTGTATGTCCCAGGTACAAGCCGAAATCGCAGAAGTTTTAGCAACCGACCTAATTACATGGCATTTTATCCCACCATCTGCACCACACTTTGGTGGGTTGTGGGAAGCAGGGGTGAAGAGCTTCAAATACCATTTCAAGAGAATAAGTGGATGTAGAACTTGGACATTTGAAGAGATGTGCACAATTTTGTGCCAAATCGAAGCTACGCTGAACTCGAGGCCGCTGTGCCCATTGAGATCAGATACCACCGACTTAGACTATTTAACACCAGCAAAAATCCTGAGTGGAAGATCAATTTTTACTCCCCCGGAGCCTTCACTCTTAGACATGAACGAGAATCGACTAGATCGATGGCAACGAGTGCAACGATTTCATCAACAATTTTGGATAAAATGGCAAACAGAATATTTGCACCGTCTGCAACAGAGGCCGAAATGGCGAACACCGGCAGAACACTTGAAGGTAGATGATGTAGTAATATTAAAGGAAGACAAGCTACCACCCAGCAAATGGCTTTTAGGACGAATAGTGGAGCTGCACCCAGGGAAAGACAACCTTACGAGAGTGGTTACCGTGAAAAGCAAGGATAAATTATTCAAGAGACCCATTACTAAACTCTGCAGGTTACCATATGAAAACCACGACTCTATCAATCACAACCCCTGTCACAGAAATAAGGACGTAAACACGGGCTTTACTGAAAGTACATCAGAGACATCAGATAGAAAGGAGGAGGGCCAAAACGCTACTCGACGCACATTAAGATCCTCTTCTCTACTCACCACGTTATTAACTTGTGTTATGGTATTCTCATTAACCATAAAGAACTCCGTCGCTTATTCCGTATCATACCCAGATCCCGGCTTATATGTTGAACATCTAGGTGAGGCACAACTGCGACGTGGAACGTTGCGGCTGGACCTTTGCCACAAGGCCCATTTTCAAACCGACATAGAACGAGTTAACGGAGTCATGACCAGCATGGACCAGATGTGCGAGAGAGCTAAACAATTTACTGCTGATGCTCACTGCGATATGTTGTTGGAGTACATCAGCGAAAAGAAAGATAAGCTTCTAAACACAATTGATGTGCTTACCAGAAAAGTACTTACAAGAAGAAAAAGAGGCTTATTCGGGCAGTTGTTGCAATCCGTATTTGGGGTTAATGACGAGGCATATAGAGACATTAAGAATTTAGAGTTAAATCAGAAACAACTCATCCAGGAACTAGGAAACCAACATGTACTTCTCCTATCTATAACGCACCACATAAATATCTCTGAAACAAGAATCACGAACAAAGTTAATACGCTCACCTCAAAGATCCACAAAGTCATGGATACATTAAATGATATGGAGCCCTGGCATGCTGCCATTGACGGCAATCGAATCAACATTCATATATTCGCAGCATACCATTCAGCACTAAACCTATTAGATGACCTGACCGACTATTATAACAAGGTAGTAACAGGATTACTAGGGCACGGGTCAGTAACCGATTTCATCTCTCCCTCACAACTAGCCACTGTCATTCAACAGGCATCTCATAACCTACCTACCACTCTAGAAATAAAAAGACAGCACACAGGACATGTAGAAGTAATGCTAAACGAATCCATGATCTGTGCATACGACTACTTAAATATTTTAGAACCAGTCCCATTCAAATTGGTGAAGGTCACCCCAATCCCTCGGAGAATGGAAGGGTCAACCTATCTCAACCCTGTGGCAACAAAAAACTTTCTTGCAGTTGATTTCGACTCGCAGAAATACTTCGAACTCACAGAATCCGAGTTCCGTGCATGTGATCAATTAGGAAGCATGCAATACTTATGCTCACCCACCGTACTAAACAACCTGGAAACCAATTCCAATTGCGTCGTTGATGCGGTAATTCGTCGAGAAGCAAAGAAGGCATGTGAATTTAGTCAAGTGATCTTGCCAAAAAACAGTTGGAAACGCTTCATAAAATCAAACACTTGGCTCTTCCTCTTAGATACTCCGGTGGTAGCATCCATACGATGCAACCGTACACGGGAGGAGACTACACTTCAAGGGGTAGGCATAATCAACATCGATCGTGGATGCACACTGCAAACAAAGACAATCTCACTTAAATCAAACCTAGACGAAGTCATTCCAGTTGAAGCAACCCATCATTATCCCGTAAATTATTCGATTCCAGAACTTAAACCTTTCACCGTAGGTCCAAAAAATACCATGGACGAAGAGCCGGTGTTAAGGCCGGTAGATTCTCTTGAAGATATATCAAAACTGGAAATCCCTCTGTATACTGGAACAACAGTTGGCCACCACGCAATTTCAATCAGCGTTGCAGTGGTCTGCGCGTTATTAATTAGCTTCGCAATCTACAGACGAAAGCCCTACTGCAAATGGTGGCCCAACCGTCTGACAAGACCCAGAGTAGCAGATTCCAATGCTTCAGACAAACAAGAGGCGCAAGAAGGATATGCTACCATCTCTTCAGCTCGAGCTCCACAAGGATCAGGGGAGCTTCCCCTCTCTACCATGGAACGCAAATGGACGCAGAAGACTGGCGATACTTCCCAGTCAGAATAAACAGTCAACTTTCCAACTAACCTAGACCTAAGCACAAAACGAAACCTCTCCCTTTATCCACAAATTTCAATCCTCTCTTAATCCAAACCATTCCTACATTTCGGAAGGCGAGTAGGTGCGCCATAAAACACCCAGTTCCAGAGTCAACCAACTGTGTGCTTGGAGGAAATGCCGCCATGGTACGGTTGACTACTAACCTATATTTCCAGAAACACGATTTGTCCTTGCTTGGCCCGGGAGCATGTTCGGAGAACAAGGGTGAACACACAAAAAATGGAACAACGACCGCACGTCGCAATCGATAATACTTATCAGCACGCGGCGATCGTTCACCTGGTATGTCAACGTCTAAAAACGCTGACGTTCAGCTGGGTCAAAGTGGTTCAACGGCGCCTCTGGCCCAAATCTGCTGACGGTGCAACAGGGGTCATCGCCACCACCTGCAGGGGACACGACCTGGGCTCATCGATGCGACCAGACCAGGAGTTGGAAAACCGTCACCGACAAGAGTACACCACCGCCGCGAATTAACTAAACTATTAACTTAACGAATAATTAATGTAACTGTGAGATAAAATAAAATATTGTAAGTGTTCAAGTTTCTAGTGTTTTCATATTGAAGATTTTTTAGCTATCAAAACACACTTTAAATTTAATAACTCGCACTATTAAACTCTATCTATCGCTTTATAGTTCACTTTCAAATCACCACTTTTCACTGTTTTCATTTTAGAACACTGTTATCGCCTTTCAAATCAAAACTGACTGGATAGCGGCTGCCAGGCGCTTTTATATAGGCAGCTCCACCTTTGTCTACTTTCTGGAACCTTCGTTTTCTGGTTCCTTGTGGTATGTTCTTTTATTTCCTTAAGTTTCGACCAGCTTGAAGTTGTCTTCGCTTATCGCTCGTTAGTTTAGTACATAAATTCTTAGTTCAGACTGTAGGGAGCCTTTCTGAAAGTCTCTTACTAAAAGCTGCTCGCTAAAGGAATAGGTTAGGGAAGAATATAAACCTCACCAGTAAATGATAAATGATGATTTATTTAAATACGATCGGTCGATCCTTAAGGATGATGGCGAATGGGATATTCAGTTGTCCGTCCGCGTCGGTGGTCCGGTAGCGAGAGAGAGAAATGCCAAGGCCTTGCTTCCTAGAAGACCTGTCTTCCGGGCTGAACATAGTCACGTTCCATATAGGCGAATGCATCTTCGAAATATCCGAAGTCTTCGACTTCGTAAAGGCGTATGCGCATGGTCGCAACATCACTCCCCCTCCATTTGAAGTCTTCGTCCTTCTTAGACATTTGTTTTTAATACTTTTAATGTGATTCTTACGATATGTTACTTGTTGTATTATATTTGTCTTAATAATTCTATGCTTTTTGGCTCATGCAATTAATTTTAATATTTAAAAGATTAGCCTTTTGGGATTTTTAATTCATTACAAACTTAATATACTTAGCCTATTTACATGATTATATTTCTGTAGTGATCTATGCAATTCATTTTATTAGATACATATTAATATTTTGACTTAGTTTGTTTATTATTACTATTGTTATCATTACTATTTATTTTGGAATTCAAATCAAACTTTTTATATATTTATTTTTTCTATAGTTACTTAATATAATTTTATTTGTATATAATTCAAGGCAAAATTAATTTATATATTTTGGTTCCTTTCTAAACTTAAAATTAACATTGTACTTAAGTTAGTGTTTTCATGCATTACTTTCTATTACATGAAGAGAGAAAAAAAATTATCTGAAAGAAATTGTATTATTAATGGTATATAACATATAAATTAAAATTTTATTTTTATAACTTCAGCTATCATTGACCTTTCTTTGTTAATTCTATATGCTTCTGCTATAATGTTTTGAGCAAGACTGGACACATCAGGGTTTGAAAAGTAATATGTTCTTTTGCGTTTGATCAGTTTTTGGTAATTGTACTTCATGAAAGCTTGTGTAAGAGTAATTGAGGCTTCTTTTGTTTATTTGGTCTTTGAGATAGAATGAAAGTTTGATATTTTTTGACGAAAAATGAAATTAGATTATGAACCTTACTTTCTGCTTACATCCAGTTCTCAAAGAGCGTTCAACGGCAACATCCGGATTCAAAATAAATGCTGGTTTTAATCTATCAACGTTAACCTTTTCTTGCTTTCCGTTAATAAGTATGGTAAAATATTTGTCTTGTTTCTCCATAACTTTGTGAGGCCCGGTGTAAGGTGGAATTAAACTGTTTTTAATTCCTGTTTCGCGGATGAAAACGTGTGAGCAATTGAACATTTCTTGTGGCACAAATACGTTATTTTGTTTCCTCATTCTATTTTTACGCGGTTGAACCGTTCGTATAGATTGCTGAATTTCTCTAGCAAGAGGAGCTGAAATGGGTTGCATTTCTTCTTTCTCATCAACTACTAGCTCTCCTGGCAGGCGTAAAGTCTGTCCGTAGAGTATCTCGGCTGGAGAAATGTCTAGGTCTTCCATAATGGCAGTTCGAATCCCTAAAAGAATCCAAGGTAAATTACTATACCAACTTTTAGGGTCGTCTGTGGCTCTTATTGCAGCTTTCAGATGCCTATGGAACCTTTCCACAATACCGTTGGATTGTGGGTGATACGTAGTAGTCCTGATCCTATGACAGCCTAGAATAACTGATAGATCTTTAAATAAGGCTGACTCAAACTGAGAACCCTGGTCCGTAGTTAGTGTCCTAGGCACACCATAACGTGAGATCCAAACCTGAAGGAAATGGCTTGCAACGTTGCTAGCAAGGATGTTTTTAATAGGTATTGCCTCTGGCCAATGCGAGAACCTATCTCGTAGTGTTAAGAGGTAAGTGAATCCCCGTGATTGTGGAAGTGGGCCAACGATGTCCATGTGGACGTGGTCAAATCTACCCTTCGGCGCCAGAAATTGTCCGTGCGGGGAGAACGTGTGTTTGTGAGTCTTTGCCTTCTGGCATGAAATGCAGGTCCTTGCCCAAGCGTTTATATTTTGGTTCATTTTGGGCCAGAAATATTTGGAGACTATCAATTTCCTCGTGGAACGAATGCTAGGATGCGATAGTTTATGAATGGTATCGAATATTGTTCGACGCATGCTTTGAGGTACATATGGTCTGTTTGTACCTGTGGATGTATCGCACCACATCTCTACATTTTCCAAAGGGATGGAAATCTTTTCGAGTTTATAAGAGGAAGTTTTTTGCGTCTTCATTTGCGAAATCAGTTGTTGTAACTCTTGATCGTTTTCCTGGTGTCTGGCAAGTGTTTGTAGGCAAAGTTTTTCTGAAGGATTGATGGCATCTATGCAAGCTCTTGAAAGAGTGTCCGATACCATATTAAGCGAACCCTTGACGTATCTGATGTCGTTCGTAAACTGAGATATGTAATCTAAGTGGTTGGCCTGTCTTGGTGACTTTTCGGACTTTCCGAAAAGGGCCGTGGACAAAGGTTTATGATCGGTGAACACAACAAAATCTTTTCCCTCAAGAAGGTGTCGAAATCTTCTAATGGCCGAGTATATAGCGAGAAGTTCCCTATCAAAAGTGGAATACTTTCGTTCTGCCGGTTGTAGTCTCTTTGAGAAAATGCCAAAGGTTTCCACTGATGTCTGTCAAACTGTTGTAATACAGCACCGACTGCATCACCCGATGCGTCCGTCCATAAACTAATTTGAGCTTTACTGCTAAACTATTTTTAATGTCGGAAAATGCAAGATCATGTGTTGTGGTCCAGTTGAAAAGTTGTTTATCTTTCTTTTTATTAACCTCTTTCAGTAAATCGTACAGGGCGGAAGCCATTTTTGCGAAGCGTGGTAGGAAACGATTATAAAAGTTGACCATTCCCAGAAATCGTTGAAGATTTTTAATACTTGTAGGTGTTGGGAATTCCTTAATAACCGCAACTCGGTCTTCTGAGGGACATATGCCTTTGGACGAAATTCGGTGCCCTAGGAAGTCGATGTCTTTTACACCGAAAATGCATTTGTTAGGGTTGACTGTGATTCCAAAGTTTTGCAAACGAGTGAACAGTATTTGTAAATGTTGTTTATGTTCTTCAACTGTATTGCTTCCCACCAAGATATCATCAACGTAAGCGAAAGTGAAATCTAAGCCATTTAAAACTTCATTTATAAATCTTTGAAATGTTTGGGCAGCGTTTTTTAGTCCAAAAGGCATGCGGGTGAATTCGTAGAGGCCAAATGGTGCTATCACTGCTGTCTTGAATATATCCTCTTCAGCCACGGGAATTTGATTATATGCCCTCACTAAATCAATTTTTGAAAAAAACTGACATCCTTGCAAATTTATGTTGCAGTCTTGTATATTCGGCAGTGGATATCTATCAAAAATTGTCACTGAATTAAGCAGGCGATAATCTCCGCAAGGTCTCCAGTCGTTTTGATCTTTTTTCGGAACTAAATGCAGTGGAGACGCAACAGGGGATGATGAGGGACGGCAAATACCTAGCTTTACCATAGCCTGAAACTCATCTTTTGCTATTTTGAACTTGTGAGTGTTTAGTCGGCGTGCACGTACATAGGGTAATGACCCTTCTGTAATAATGCGATGAACAGTGTTGTGTTTAACATCGTTGTTGAAATTAGGTGGTGATTTCAATGTAGGAAATTGGTTGAGAATGCAACCGAAGTTGTCTTGGAGGGAGAAAAGTCGAGGCGAACAAGAGTCAACTCGAAGTGTTATTCCTTCTACTTTTAAAGTGGTTGTGTTGTCTATGAGTCTCCTATGTCGAACATCAACCGAAAGATTATACTTGTATAAAAAATCGGCTCCAATGATTGCATGATCAACCGCCGCAATTACAAAGACATGATCGAAAGGATGCCGAAGGTTTAGGTTTACTGTCAGGTGCTTTAATCCATAAGTTGTTAACGGAGAACCACTGGCTGTGACTAAATGAAAATCGGATTGGCGTTGGTACTTTGGGAAAAGCTTTTTGGGCACTATTGAGACCTCTGCGCCCGTGTCAATAAGAAAATAAATTTTTAAGGACTTTTCAAAGATGAATAGGCGGCGGGGAAAGGAGCTTAGCTTCGAAGCCGCAGCCGAAGTAGCTATTTCTCGTTTTTTGCATTGCAAGGTGATATGCATTTTTTAGCTTTGCTGCCATAACGCCTATGATACCAACAAGGTTTAACTTCACTTTCTGGATTATGGGAATGACTGTGAGATCTGTCGCGAGATCTTGTGTACGAATTCCGATAGGTTTGTCTCCGTCGTGGGGCTGAATGATTGATTTCTAAAGATCGAATGCGTTCAGAGAGTTTCTGTATAAGCTTCTTAAAATGGTTGTTAGAACCTGAAGACTTAGAAGCATTCAGAGCAGAGACGGCAGAGACGTTGTCGGCTGGCGTAGAATCATAAATTCGATCTGCTATTCCAAATATCTCTTCTTGGTTGTGCGATTTTTCAATTGCTATCACACAGGCTTTCATAGCATGGGGGAGCTTGTTTATCCATAACTTCTGCAGCAAGGCTTGGTTTACCAGGCTTTTGCTACCTGATAAGGACTCCATCTGGCGAAAAAGCTCAGAGGGTTTAGCATCCCCTAATTGGGTTTTATGCAACAGGGCATCTCTGCCGTGCAAAGGACAAAAGACCTAAATGCAAAAAGCTCGATTTGAGTAAAACGTGTTTCAAGTGTTTTTTTGTTACTTTCTGTAAAATAAGAAAATAAAAATGAAGTTTATTCAAATTATCTAAACTTAGATAATTTGAATAAACTTCATTTGCATTTTCTTATTTTACGGAAAGTAACAAAAAAACAACTTGAAACGCGTTTTACTCGAATCGAGCTTTTTGCATTTAGGTCTCCGCTCTTCGGAGTCTCTACTGCGTTCTAACAATGCGGTTTTAAGTTTTTCATATTTATCCTGTTGTGGAGGGTTGATAAGAAGATCGGCCACTAACTCCATGACCTCTGCAGGAAGTGAAGCCACTAAATAATCGTACTTAGTGTTAGAAACTGTTATCCCTCTGACCCTAAACTGAGTTGCTACCTGGATGAACCACAGATCAGGTCTGTTGTTCCAAAAGGCAGGAATTTTAATCATAGCTACACCTGTTGATGCTTCATTTATGTTTGTCATGTTCGTCTTCGGCTTATTTGTTTCTGCCTCGTCTGCTTGACTCGTACTTTCCATTTTATAAGGTTCACTTTTTATTTTAATAAAGCTTTAACGAAAAAAAAAAGGTTGCCGAACAGAAAAATTTGCAATTTTTATTAATTCTGTTTTTAATCCTTAAAACACTCATTTGTGCAATTAATTTTGGTCATGTACTTAACTTATTAAATGCCTCAGCCTATTTAATATAAAGAGGAAAGGAGAAAAGCGTTATTTTGTAAAATAAAATAAAAATTTTATATCGCGCACCTTCTGGTTATCATTCAAGTCGGAATTGTTATTAAGAGTCACATTAATATATTTTATTTTCATTAACTTGATGGTAATGATTAGAAATGAGTTTGCATGCTTGTTTAAAAATTTGTTTTCAAGCTAAACTTTTATGCCGTAGGGTCATAGATAAAAAAAAAGAAATATATATTTTGAGATTAACTGGCAATGTTGAGACGAAGAATATTTTTCCATATTGCTTAGGAAAAGAAGTTTTATTAGAAAAACATATAATGCTTATCATTTGTTTTTGTTATAAATATGTATATATGTATATATATATATTTTATTTTATATGAATGACTGACTAAATAGCTGTATAGAAAGCCTCAATGCCTCTTACACAGAGTGATAATTGCTTTATTTAAGAGTATTAAAATTTTGTTCAAATATTTTGTGCAACTGTTTTTCTACTTACTATTCATTCTGTCATTGTTTTAATTTATTTATTTTGTGGTTTTGACTCACGATTTTTACATAACAAACTTCCTTTTGATTTCCTGATGTGTCCGTATCTTCTGCATAAACTTGTATTTCTTTTGTTTATCGCTTTATCCCTAAAAAGTTCAAAATAACAAGGTTAATTTCCACTTTGTGCTAATTTTGAATTATTTTTATGCTACTTAGTACTATTAATATTTGATATGCTAACCAACTTAAATATACATTGATTCACTTAACTTATAATGTTACGGAGAAATGGATCCTTTTGCTGTGTATTGTTGAAATCTGCAATATGCTGCGTATGTACCTGAACTCGGAAAATTCGCAATGGCTATTCATTCGTATGTACCTAAAAAAGACTTTTGTGATTTTTTTTTTAATTTATTTTGGCATTGGTTTTTTCATTGCAGAATCACTTCGCGATTACACTTTCTGTCCCATGTGCACTTGCTTACACTAAAACTTTTTTTCTTTTTGATTCTTTTTCTTTGGTCTCGCTGTAGCCGGTACTGAAAGTGCACGGTACTGAAAGTATTTGGATGTTATTGATGCCACCTCGGGTGTGTTGGCATTTAATCTTCTGATACCGTTTCTTCTCGTCCCGTAATGCACTTTATGAATGCACTGGTGTTATTATTTGTTCTTTTTTCTTTGAATTTTTTTTTTTTTTTATTAATTTCTGCACTTAATGTTCGCTATCCACTTGGATTTATCGTATTTTAGATATTTTGTTGAAGTCCTTTTAAAACTGTTTTTAACTATTGAAAATTGTACTGATGAAAGTATTTGTTTTCTTCACTGATTGGACAATCAAATTTTAACTTAGGATAACTAAAACTGAAATTGTAAAATTGTGTCCATGTGTCCTGTTGTCGGGGTCACCATTGTAGGGAGCCTTTTTGAAAGTCTCTTACTAAAAGCTGCTCGCTAAAGGAATAGGTTAGGGAAGAATATAAACCAGTAAATGATAAATGATGATTTATTTAAATACGATCGGTCGATCCTTAAGGATGATGGCGAATCGGATATTCAGTTGTCCGTCCGCGTCGGTGGTCCGGTAGCGAGAGAGAGAAATGCCAAGGCCTTGCTTCCTAGAAGACCTGTCTTCCGGGCTGAACATAGTCACGTTCCATATAGGCGAATGCATCTTCGAAATATCCGAAGTCTTCGACTTCGTAAAGGCGTATGCGCATGGTCGCAACACAGACAACAACCGAAAATCGTTGATTCATCCTCTCGACAAACAGATGGCGCATAATCATCACATTGCCCCCTTCTTA
This sequence comes from Thereva unica, assembly GCA_949987705.1. Taxonomy (NCBI): domain Eukaryota; kingdom Metazoa; phylum Arthropoda; class Insecta; order Diptera; family Therevidae; genus Thereva; species Thereva unica. The sequence goes on along the minus strand of OX465281.1, from coordinate 152,341,034 downwards.
GGACTGTTCGTCCCGAACAGTTGTCCATCCTGGATCCGGCTGATGATATGGGCACAGCCTGTCTATGTGCACAATCTTCTTCTTTGCTTTGGGTCCTTGTTGAATCCTGTAGACCACATCGTTGATCCGTGTTAGGATTTTATAGGGCCCCTCCCACTGACGCTGAAGTTTCGGAGACTTGCCTTTCCGTCTTCGAGGGTTGAACAGCCAAACGAGGTCACCTTCCTGGAATCCGCTACAGTTTGCTCGGAGGTCGTACCTTGGTTTCATCCTGTCACTGGCCGTCTTAGGATTCTCCCTTGAGATTTTGTCAACTGAGGCTCCAACGTGGTGTTGTTTTATTTCTCCTTTCGCTCTTACTCGAGGACCCTTGCTGCCGGCACCAGCTGTGCATTTGCGACACCAATTCGTAACTTCCTCCCGCATGTGAAGCCAATAGAATCTCTCCTTTATTTTTGACAGAGTTTTGTTGACTCCCAAATGTTCTCCTGACGGGCTATTATGACACTCCTCAAGAATATCTGTTATTCCAGCACGAGGGACTAACACCTGCATTCGATGAGAGGTACCATCAGCTGTTTCCCATTTGCGCTTCAATACTCCTCCTTCGATATGCAATGAATTCCATTGGGCCCAATAGCTCTTCAGGATTTCACTTCTCTCTGCGATGTCTTTCCATTTAGGCTTCTCGTTGTGTTCTTTCCATGACAAAATCGCAGAAATGTCCGCGTCGTCGCGTTGCGCATCTCGAATTCCTTGGTCCTCATATTTTATGCTTGGCTCCGCAGTCGTCTTTTGACACTTTTCCTCAATACGCCAACGATACTTAAAACCTGGTTCGCATGGTCGCCGGGACAGCGCAGTATCCATTGGAATTCCCCTGTTGCGGTGTTTCATCATCAATTCTCCAAGGTCCAATAGTATTCCGTGTGTTGTCATAAAGTCCAAACCAAGAATACACTCGTCTACTATGTCATCTACCAGGAACGAATGTGTAAACTTAATGTCGCCGAGTACCACGTCCATCATTGTTTCCCCATGTAATTTCACTGGTTCTCCTGTTACAGTTTTCAGAATGTACTGGTCCGCGTTTTTCAGCCACTTTCTACCGACCAAATCAGCCCTGATGACAGATCTTGAAGCACCTGTATCCACGGTAATTGTGTATTGTTCATCACCAACTTTCCCCTCGATGACAAGGCTGTTGTTGCCACGCTGCAGTTGGGTGATGTTGACGATGACATCAGGGGTCTCCATTTTCCCCACTAACTCCCTCCGGTCGCTTTTCTGCCGTTGTCCACATTTTTCACAGCATGTTGAGCCACTCCTACTCCCTGGCGATTCCACTCTCCTTCGCTTTCGGCAACTCCTTTGTAAATGGCCCGGCTCGCCACAGTTCCAGCATCGTAGACGACGACGTACTTCCGAGGTGTTGACTCGATGGCAAATGTTCTCAGTCATATTGATTCCCCTGAGGTGGACCGTATTTCTTGTTGCTTGCTTCGCTGGCTCGTATGCCAGAGAATATGCCAGAACTTCTGCTGTAGTCTTCTTTCCAGCCAATCTGGCCGCTTGTTGTAGGTTCCCGTCAGCAAAAGAGTTAAGGAAAGCCTCTCTTGCTACTTCGTTGATGTAGTCTTGGCCGAAGCTAGGATAAGCCAGATGCACTAACCTCTCGATATCGGCGCATAGTTGTTGTAAAGTTTCTCCTGGCTTTTGAAGTCGATTGCGAAGTTGAAGTCGATAAACCACTTGCATGTGCTGATCACCGTAACGCATTTCCAGCGCTTGAACTAAGAACCCGTAGCTGTTGCGATGTTCTGCTGGTATTGACTGCAATATTTCTGCTGCTGTGCCCCTTAGTGACAACGTTAAGGCCGTTGCTTTCTCCTCCTCAGTCCAAAAATGGCCTGCTGCTGCTGCTTCGAATTGGAGCTTATAAGTAGACCATGGGCTTATAAGTAGACCATGGAGTTGGAGGCTGCAATTTTCTAACTCCGATCACTTCGTGGGATGCCGTCCCTGGGTGGTGAATCTTTACCCTTTCTAGATCTGCTCTGACGGTTTCTAGTTCAATTTCGAGTTTTCCTAGATCATTCCTTACGTTTGCCTTGATGGAAGATTCGAGGTTATCCAGGTCATTCCTTACATTTGCCTTGATGGAAGATTCGAGACTTTCCAGATCATTCCTTACATTTTCTTTCATGTTATCCAGCTTATTGTCAACAGAAAGTGAGAATGATTCGATTTTCTGCTCCAACTGGCTCCTCTGTTCTTCCATTGACTCTTTGAGTTCTGCGATCGAACGTTCATGAACTACTGTTAACATTTTTTGTTCATCCTTTAACGCCAACACTTCCGCCTTGATCTCTGTTGTCGCTTCCTTCACCTCTGCTGATGAACGTTCTTGGGCTGCTGATGACCTTTCCTGCGCTTCCCTCATCTCGGCTGTCGCTTCTTTCATCTCTGCTGATGACCGTTCTTGCGCTTCTTTCATCCCCATTAATGTCTTAAAAAGCTCTGCCATACTCACTGTTGCTTCTTCTGGCTCTGCTTCTACCTCGCCTTCAAACATGTAGGTTTCAGGATCTTTCTCCTCGTTCACCATAGCTTCTCGAAGCAGGGCAGTTAGGAAACTTTTAGCCCCCACCGTTGACAACGAGCGTTTACTTAATTCTTTTTTCAATTCTACAGTGCGCAAATCCACTAGCTTTCGACCCATTTTATTAATAAGTCCTTATTTCTCACGCACAAAATTTAAATTCCAATCACAATAATTGTTCAAGTTCACCTATTTCACTTATCTCTTAATTAATCCCACTTCTGACACCAATTGTTACGTTTTTCCGGCTTAACGGATTCGTAGGATTAATTAAGGAATACACTTTTTAATTATCCACACAATAATTTATTTATTACAAACCAAACACAATTTAATTACAAACACAATTCTTACAGTTCACTATAATCACTTTAAATTTAATAACTCGCACTATTAAACTCTATCTATCGCTTTATAGTTCACTTTCAAATCACCACTTTTCACTGTTTTCACTTTAGAACACTGTTATCGCCTTTCAAATCAAAACTGACTAGATAGCCAGGCGCTTTTATATAGGCAGCTCCACCTTTGTCTACTTTCTGGAACCTTCGTTTTCTGGTTCCTTGTGGTATGTTCTTTTATTTCCTTAAGTTTCGACCAGCTTGAAGTTGTCTTCGCTTATCGCTCGTTAGTTTAGTACATTGATTATCTATAACATTGATTATCTATAAGTAGATGCGTAATCATGGGACCTGCGAGGATGGCGGGTGTTGGTGTTTGGCGGCGCTGGCGTCTGTTTTCTTTTTGCGGTTTGTTCTTTCGGTAAAACTGGCAAGATTTGGAAGCTTTGGTTTGGAGTTTCGATAATACATAATAAAAAAGCTGAGGGTTATCGATGATGGAAATAAAGTGTACGTAAGAAGGTATTTTCTTGGAACATTAAAATGAAGTTGGCTGGGGCGCGGTGCCGTATACAAATTTGAGATATCGAATCTCATGATTTTTCAGTTTTCGGACTTTTTGATTTTAAGAGACTTATTTGCATTAGTTAGCGAAAAGTCCATTTGCAACGCAAAGGAATGGGAGGGGGAGGGGTGTCGAAACACCGTTTTCTTTCGTATGTCTTATTATCTTATTCTTTTTGCAGGATTCACAACTTAGTATATGTTTTTTTACCATTTTTTCATATTTTTCCATACGTATCTTTGTTTGAGTTTTTGTATGGTTCTTCTGGTACCTGAGTGTCCGCCGTGTGTTGACTCGTGAAATTCACTGATTAACCTTAGTTGATCTGTTACTTCGTTCACTCGTTGCGGTGGTTTGTATAATATTATTTTAACTTCTGTTTGCCTATCTTCTTTATGTAGTCTCTTGTGCACTTCATTATATAATTTTACCATTTCATTTATCGGTATGTATTTAAACACTTCATCTTCTTTTGATAAGGCTACTTTTCTCATATTTCTATTGTTTAACTTTAAAATGAGCTTCTCTAGAACCAGACCTAGGTCGTGGCCAGGCTTATCGCTACATCTCACTACTGTTTATTTCTTATCTATTTTTATCTCTGGCAAACTATTTCTTCTGCGGGCCGCTTTATTATTCTTTATATCTTGTTTTTCTTCTACGTAGAATTTTAGTATCGGTAAGTTTCTTATGTCGGATATCAATGTGCCTTCCCATATGTAGAGTTGATCAGGCTCGTTAGGGGTTGAAGCTTTCGTTTCCTTTTTATTTCTTTCCTGCAGGTTGTCTTTTCTTACCATACTTCTTGTTACAATATTAATCGTCTTTGGTATCATTTCTTTTAAAGCTTTATTCTTGACTAGCATAAAACCCGCATGCCTTGCAACGCCTTTAAAAACTGATAATTATGTGCAATGTTTTCCTTAAAAAAACCAACAAAAAAGTCAGCTGTTATTTTAGTGATGAAACGATTTCGATTACGATTAATCGTAATCGACGATTATCAGTATTTAACGATTAATCGTAATCGTCGATTATCATTGCGATTATTTGTCGATTATCTATAAAACGTATTTTGAAATAAATTTTGTTTAAATTCTCGTTAACAACCTTTATAAATGCGTCTTATAGATTATACCTTTCATTATGTATCCGAACGCATTAGGAACTCTCCTTCGACAGCTTAGGGAGCTCCCAGTCCCGTTCGCATAGTTGGCAAACAAGTTTGGATGGTTTTTTACATTTTCTGCTCAGAGCACATTAGTACTGGCAAATTTAAACAGTGAAGCTTCTGTTGCTCAGCTCTCCATCAGTAAAACAGTATCTGGGGTATCTGCAAGGATATAGTTGATGACACAGAAATGAATGAGCCTCTTTTTTTTAAATGTCAAAAACAACGCGACTATTTGTGCTTTTTATATGTAGGTAATCCACCCACAGAAGAAGTAGACTCGTGTATAAAATCATCCAACATACTGCAAGATGCCGACATTGTTCAGTTTTGGGAAATAGGGACACAATACCCAGCAGGGGTGGTAGCACGTAAGTTGTTTCAAACGACCTCCTCATGCAAAAATATTTGTAAAACTTGAATTTTTGTATGAAGAGGTCGATTGAAACAATTTACGTGCTACCACGCTTGTTTTTGAAAAATCGCAAAAATATTTGTGTTTAAAACTTTCCAGTGTCGCATCTAAGAGGTTGCTTTCGATTGCCGGCTTGATTCAAAGTGTTGTGTTTGCAATATTTAAATTTTGAATACTAAACTTTGTAATATCTATATCTATAAAAATCTCGTGTCACAGTGTTTGTTACCGTACTCCTCCGAAACGGGTTGACCAATTTGCATGAAATTTTTTGTGTATATTGGGTAGGTCTGAGAATAGGTCGTAGGCTATTTTTTATACCTTTAACCAAAAAAACAGCTGCAAAATCCAAAAAAAATGGTAATTTTAGGAATTTTCACTTCAATTTAGTTTCAATAGCTTCATGGCCTACCTATTGTTTGACAAATGTAAAATTGTCATTAAATTGAATCATTACATTTAATGAAAATTTCAAATTTACGCAGCTGTCAAACAATAGGTAGGCCATGACGCTATTGAAACTAAAATGATCCATGGCGGCCGTCTCAAGAAGGCGGTTTATCACTTTCTTCACAACCACCTCGACATGGGTATCAAATGAAAGGGTATGATAAGTAGAATACAATAAGCAATGTAGTATACAAAATATATCTTTAGATCCATGGCGGCCGTCTCAAGAGGCCGGATTACCACTTTCTTCACAACCACCTCAACATGGGTATCAAATGAAAGGGTATGTTAAGTACAATACAATAAGCAATGTAGTATACAAAATATATCTTTAAATCCATGGCGGCCGTCTCAAGAGGGCGGGGTACCACTTTCTTCACAACCACCTCGACATGGGTATCAAACGAAAGGGTACGATAAGTAGAATACAATAAGCAATGTAGTATACAAAATATATCTTTAGATCCATGGCGGCCGTCTCAAGAGGCCGGATTACCACTTTCTTCACAACCACCTCAACATGGGTATCAAATGAAAGGGTATGTTAAGTAGAATACAATAAGCAATGTAGTATACAAAATATATCTTTAGATCCATGGCGGCCGTCTCAAGAGGGCGGGGTACCACTTTCTTCACAGCAACCTCGACATGGGTATCAAATGAAAGGGAATGATAAGTAGAATACAATAAGCAATGTAGTATACAAAATATATCTTTAGATCCATGGCGGCCGTCTCAAGAGGCCGGATTACCATTTTCTTCACAACCACCTCAACATGGGTATCAAATGAAAGGGTATTTTAAGTACAATACAATAAGCAATGTAGTATACAAAATATATCTTTAGATCCATGGCGGCCGTCTCAAGAGGGCGGGGTACCACTTTCTTCACAGCAACCTCGACATGGGTATCAAATGAAAGGGTATGATAAGTAGAATACAATAAGCAATGTTGTATACAAAAGTATATATCTTTAGTAGTATATATCTTTAGATCCAAGGCGGCCGTCTCAAGGGGCCGGATTACCACTTTCTTCACAACCACCTCAACATGGGTATCAAATAAAAGGGTATGTTAAGTAGAATACAATAAGCAATGTAGTATACAAAATATATCTTTAGATCCATGGCGGCCGTCTCAAGAGGGCGGGGCACCACTTTCTTCACAACCACCTCGACATGGGTATCAAATGAAAGGGTATGATAAGTAGAATACAATAAGCAAAATGTATCTTTAGATCCATGGCGGCCGTCTCAAGTGGCCGAATTACCACTTTCTTCACAACCACCTCGACATGGGTATCAAATGAAAGGGTATGATAAGTAGAATACAATAAGCAAAATATATCTTTAGATCCATGGCGGCCGTCTCAAGTGGCCGAATTACCACTTTCTTCACAACCACCTCGACATGGGTATCAAATGAAAGGGTATGATAAGTAGAATACAATAAGCAATGTAGTATACAAAATATATTTTTAGATCCATGGCGGCCGTCTCAAGAGGCCGGATTACCACTTTCTTCACAACCACCTCAACATGGGTATCAAATGAAAGGGTATGATAAGTAGAATACAATAAGGAATGTAGTATACAAAATATATCTTTAGATCCATGGCGGCCGTCTAAAGAGGCCGGATTACCACTTTCTTCACAACCCCCTTAACATGGGTATCAAATTAAAGAGTATGATAAGTAGAATGCAATAAGCAATGTAGTAGATTCAATATACCGATTCATGGCGGCCGACGCAAGACCCATGTTCTTTGAGGCATTTCATCTGTGTAAAATTCATATCTCGAAAAATATTAAGTCAATGGATGGTTTTTATTGTTTACTATTGACTTATGGGTGCAGCGTAGGCGCACCGGGTCCCAGCTAGTTGTTACATATTTCCTTAACTTTGAAATATGTTTTATTTAAAATATACAAAATGTTGCAATAATCGTAATCGTAATCGTAATCGTCGATTATTGTGGCTGATAATCGTAATCGTTATCGTAATCGCTAAGTGATAATCGTTTCATCACTAGTTATTATCCCTAAAAAGGGTTTATTATAGTGCATTTTTTTAATAAATATGGTAAACAAATTGCTGCGAATATCACCTCTGCTCAACAAATCTGCAAGTTTTGAAGCAGAGATTGGCATGTATATGTCATCAAGAAAAGTGACATTTTAGGGTTTGACGAACGTTCGTTAAGTTTGTTCGCCTATTTACGTGGATGTAAGAAATTATGAAGCAATCACAAATGAATCTTATCTTACTAATATTATAAACGTGAATGTTTGTATGTATGTTTGTTACTCTTTCACGCAAAAACTACTGAATGGATTTTAATGAAACTTTACAATAATATAGCTCATATATCAGAATAACATATAGGCTATAATTTATAAAAAAATTCAACATGGCCGCCGAAAACTCAAAATGGCCACGCAAATTGTGTTCCGATTTCAATGAAAGTTGGTATATAGAGGTTTTTAAGGTCGCTAATAACGAATTTGTGGTCAAAACTTATAAATTCAAAATGGCCGTGCCAATATGGCCGACGAATTTGCCAATTGTGTTCCGATTCCAATGAAAATCGAAATCTGGCGGATTTTAAGGTTGCAAATAACGAATTTATGATCAAAACTTATAAATTCAAAATGGCGGACGAATTTTTCCAATTGTATTCCGATTCCAATGAAAGTGAATATCTAGGGGTTTCTAAGGTTGCAAATAACGAATTTATGATCAAAACTTATAAATTCAAAATGGCCGAGCCAATATGGCCGACGAATTTTTCCAATTGTATTCCGATTGCAATGAAAATCGGTATCTGGGGGCTTTTAAGGCAAACAACGAATTTATGATCAAAGCTTATAAATTCAAAATTGCGGGTCCAATATGACGCACGAATTTTCCCAAGCCACATTCTGAAATGTAGTAAATTTCTAAAATTCCCTCTAACCAGTATAGAAACAGTAAAAACGGTAGAAAGAGTCGAAGTTTGCAAATTTGTGCGCCCCTACATTGTCATCACGAGGTTAAACGATGTCATCTATCGCTTCCAAAAAGTTCGATCGGAAAAAACGGGACCTGGAGGAAGCTATGTTCGGGACGAATACTGAGTAAGAAGGGAGCAGTGTAACGGCTAACCGAAAAGAGAAAGTTAAAATTCCAATTCACCGAGAAGTTACATGTTTAGATGCATCTACTTGAATACATAACGCTGTTCTAATTGAATCACCGATAAGATTGGGAAGAGGGAATTTTTTTCCAGATTTATTGTTTTTTTTTCTACCGCGTACAACGCACACATAATTTTTTTTTATTTAAAAGCCTTGCAACGCACACAGGTTTTTTACTATAGGCTATCTTACTAATATTATAAACGCGAATGTTTGTATGGATGTTTGTTACTCTTTCACGCAAAAACTACTGAATAGATTTTAATGAAACTTTACAATAATATAGCTCATACTTCAGAATAACATATAGGCTATCTCGAAACCTTCGGGTAGCTGTAGTGTACTGATATAGAAAAATCCGAAACTTTTGTATGGGAGGTACTCTTCAAATTTCTGCTAAAGAAGTCAGATCCATTTTGTTTTGGTTTTTTTCCGAAAAAAAATACGATTTCCAAAGTTTCAGATCGATCGGAGTTTATTTACGGATAGTTGCCGTACAATTTTGTTGAAAAAATCAGATTTATCGCGAAGGACGCGGTTCTCTGAACTTGGATTGAAGTAACTTCGGCTGCATGTGCCTGATTTTAGCAATGTATGGCTTAAATGAAAGGTCTCGAAACCAAAAAGACGACAAATTCAATAATCAGATGTTCGTCGCTTTTTCTTTTTGAGCTATGGTACCTGGAAGTTTGCATAGATTTCAAGGTGCTTGATTTTTCAACATACAATAATTTTGCATGGGACATATTTTTTTTCATATTTCTTACGGAAAAATTATTCTTTATCATGCCGTTAAATGTTTGAAAAGTTCGCCCAATGTTGCCAAACGTTGCTTATTGAACGTATTAACTGTCTCCATTCATAGTGTGAAGTGTGACATCATCGGGAATTGCATCAATGCTACTTGATGGTGGATGTTTAGTGTATTGAGCACCCAAGTTCCTATTGAATTTGAACCAGAGAGAAACACCTACATGTAACATCAGTAAAAACTCCCGTATTGCCACATCCGTGCAAAATTATTATTTTGGAGCGAATGCACCATGGCCTATAAAAAATAGGTCGAAGCGCATGACAGGGCTTTTCAAGATTTCCGAGGAAAACCTAATCCATGGTAGGCGCTCTGACACTACTTGCTCAACTTTGCCTGGTATACTTCGATCAAAGCCTGCAAATGAGCTGAACGGATGCATGCTTGAAAGCATCACATCTGTTCCATAGATATTGAAAAAACCAACTTTTGGTCATTTCAAATAGCGAAATTTCAATCGATAGCATCGATATTATTCGGAATCAAAAATACGAAAATGGCTCCTACTGTATATTAAAATTCTTATCACCTCAACTGCCAAATAAACGGAAGCTATAGCGCGTACCAAAAGAATTGGAAATATAAACACAGGCGGCGAACTGACAATTTCACACCAATTAAAATTTCGTGTATGGATAAAGTTCAAGCGAACGTGCATTGTAATTTCTTCTTCGAAATTCATTTACGGGCAAAAACACTCCCTCATAGCATCTGACCACGACAAGAGTGGCAGTGAGACCGCTGAATTGTGATTAGGGATATAAATGAGCAAGTGATTTGGGTTTTTAAACGAACGGAGTTACACTTTTCTTTACGAATGTACTTGCATCCCGGGATTTGAGACTCTCAGTGCCCATCGATTTTGAGATTCCCAATTGTTTTGCCGCACGCCATACTATTGGCTTATTTGTGCAGCGAGGCGCACCGGGTTCCAGCTAGTATTAAATAAAGTGAATTTCGAGTCATTCATTTCTACGTGATTATAGGGATGCACTGTCAAAATTTCAGCCCTTCAGCTTCAGAGGTTTGGGTTAACCCCATTTCATCCCCTTTGGGGGTGCATTTCGAGTAATCGTCTCTTAGTGGATGTCCACGTCATTATAGGGATGCACTGTACAAATTTCAACCCTGTAGTTCCAGTAGTTTGGTAACCCCATTTCACCCCTTTAGGGGATGAATTTCGAAAAATCGCTTCTTAGTAAATGTCCACTTCATTATAAATATGCACTGTCAAAATTTCAGCCGTTTAGCTCCAGCGGTTTGGCTTAACCCCACTTAACCCCCTCAGGGGATGAATTTCGAAAAATCGTTTCTTAATGGATGTCCACGCCATTATAGGGATGCACTGTTAAAATTTCAGCCATATAACTTTAGCGGTTTGGATAAACCCCGTTTCACCCCCTTAGGGGATGAATTTTGAAAAATCGCTTCTTAGTGGATGTTCACGCCATTATAGGGATGCACTGTCCAAATTTCAGCCCTATAGCTCCAGCGGTGTGGGTAAACCCCATTTCACCCCCTTAGGGGATGAATTTCGAAAAATCGCTTCTTAGTGGATGTCCACGCCGTTATAGGGATGCACTGTCAAAATTTCAGCCCTATAGCTTTAGCGGTTTGTAAAAACCCCATTTCACACCCTTAAGGGATGAATTTCGAAAAATCGCTCTTTAGTGGATGTCCACGTCATTATAGGGATACACTGTTAAAATTTCAACCCTATAGCTCCAGCGGTTTGGATAAACCCTATTTCACCCGCTTAAGGGATGAATTTCGAAAAATCGCTTTATAGTGGATGTCCACTCCATTATAGGGATGCACTGTCCAAACTTCAGCCCTATAGCTCCAGCGGTTTAGATAAACCCTATTTCACCCGCTTAAGGGATGAATTTCGAAAAATCGCTTTATAGTGGATATCCACGTCATTGAAGGGATGCACTGTCAAAATTTCAGCCCTATAGCTTTAGCGGTTTGTAGAAACCCCATTTCACAGCCTTAGGGGACGAATTTTAAAAAATCGCTTCTTAGTGGATGTTCACGCCATTATAGGGATGCACTGTCAAAATTTCAGCCCTATAGCTCCAGCGGTGTGGGTAAACGTTGCACTTTGTTTTAGGGATGAATTTCGAAAAATCGCTTTATAGTGGATGTCCACTCCATTATAGGGATGCACCGTCCAAATTTCAGCCCTATAGCTTTAGCGGTTTGTACAAACCCTATTTCACACCCTTAGGGGATGAATTTTGAAAAATCGCTCTTTAGTGGATTACTGGATGTAAACGTCATTATAGGGATGCACTGTCAAAATTTCAGCCCTATAGCTTTAGCGGTTTGTAATAACCCCATTTCACACCCTTAGGGGATGAATTTCGAAAAATCGCTTTATAGTGGATGTCCACTCCATTATAGGGATGCACTTCCAAATTTAAGCCCTATAGCTCCAGCGGTTTGGATAAACCCCATTTCACCCCCTTAGGGGATGAAATTCGAAAAATCGCTTTTTAGTGGATGTCCACGCCATTATAGGGATGCACTGTCAAAATTTCAGCCCTTTAGCTCCAGCGGTTTAGGTTGTGCGTTGTCTGTCAGTCAGTTACTTTTTATACAATAGAAAAAAAAAGTAAAGATAAAAAATCCCCTTACAACTTATTGAACCCCATTTCACCCCCTTAAACCCTTTTTTTCTCCATAAAAAGTAGCCTATGTCCGTCTTCAAGGTCTAAACTATGTCTGTAGCAAATTTCATCAAAATCGGTTTAGTGGTTTAGGCGTGATAGCGTAACAGACAGACAGACAGACAGACAGAGTTACTTTCGCATTTATAATATTAGTAAGGATAATGCGTCTGCATTAGTATTGATCTTTCCTTGTTTAAAAATTATTTCGAAGTCGTAATCCATGAGGTCTACACGTATTCTAGTCAGTTTTGACGATGGGTTCTTGTGGGTAAAAAGTGATACGAGTGGTCTATGGTCCGTTACTACTGTGAATTTTTTGCCAAATAGGTATGGTCTAAAATGGTTTATTCCCCAGTGTATTGCTAATAACTCTTTTTCAATAATAGGTTTATTTAGCTCGTGTTTGTTAAGTGATCTGCTTGCGTAGGAGATTGGTAAGTCCTTTCCTATGTCTCCTTGTGATAGGATAACTCCTAAAGCGTAGTTCGAAGCGTCGGTTGTTAGTATGAATTTTTTTTCAAAATCTGGATACTGTAGAATAGGTGGTTTTGTTATTTGGTCTTTGAGTTTTTCGAATGATTCGTTGCACTTTGTTGTCCACTCGAAGACTCTATCTTTCTTCAGTAGTTCATTTAATGGTTTTGCTATTTCTGCGAAGTTCTTAACGAAGCGTCTATAATAGTTGCAGAATGCTACGAACCGTCTGACTTCATCTGCATTTGTTGGTACTGGATAGTTATGCACCGTTTTGCAGGGTCTGCTGTTACTCCGTTTGGTGTTATTAAGTGTCCTAGATACACTAGTTCTGTTTTCATCAGTTTGCATTTATTTGGGTTTAATTTCAGGTTGTACCTTCGCATGCGTTCGAATATCTTTATAAGATTTCTATTGTGTTGTTCTAGTGAGCATCCAAAAACAATGATGTCGTCTACGTATAGAAATGCATTGCTGTCTAATCCAGTTAGTGCGATGGTTAACATGCGTTGGAAGCTGTTGGATGAGATTTTAAGTCCAAATGGTAATCGTTTGAACTGATAGTGCCCGTTGTTGGTTGAGAATGCTGTTAGTGGTTTTGATTCTTCATCTAATTCTATTTGATGAAATGAACTGGTCATGTCCAGACTGGAGAAGTATTTCGCTTTGCCTATTTTGTCTAACACGTCTTCTAAGCGTGTGAGGGGGAATTTATCATTTACCAATTCTTTGTTAAGTTGTCTGTAGTCGACCACTAATCTCCACTTTTTTGTATCGTCGTTACTGTGTTTTGGTACTATTAGGAGTGGTGAATTATATGGGCTTGTGGAATTTTCGATGACGTCTTTATTTATCAGGTCTTGCACTTGTTTGTTTATCTCTTCGTACTGAGTATGTGGTAGTCTGTAATTCTTTATGTATACTGGGTTTTTATCTGTTGTTTGTAGATTTTGTACATAGAAGTTGTTTGGTGTAAGTATATCTTCTTCTAAGTAAAATATATCCTGGAACTCTCTGCATATACTCTCTATTGTGTCCTTGCTTTTTTTGTCATTTGTTTTGATTTCTATCAATTTCTGTAATTTTTCCCATCTTTGTTGAGACTTTTTACTTACTGCTTTTAGTTTATAAAATTTCCTGATTGGTTTTAGTTCCAGATCAAGATCTTTTACTGGAATTTTAGCTTCAGTATCGGATGTGTTCAATAGACGTATATGTTTTATGCCTTTCGCTGGTATTATCGTGTTGGCAATTAAAATATTATTTGTTATTTGCTTTCCACACACTAGGCTGTCTTCTTCAATATTTACGTTTATTGGATGTATAAGCTCGGATCTAGGCGGTATTTTGATGTAGAAGATTTTGGATTGCATAGGCAATACATATTCTGTGCGGTTGGTATTTATTGAAAACGTAAAGGTGCCGTAATCTATGTTCGTGCTGAATTTCCGAAAAAGTCCTGCCCGAGTATCCCGTCAGTTGTTATTGGGAAATCGTCATCTACCACTTGTACCTTGTGCTGTACTTCCTCGTCCTCTAGTTTAAATTTAATTGTAGTTGTACCCAATGTTTCTATTTTTTGTTCTGTAATTCCCGTAAGTCTGCAATACTCTTCAGTGTTGATCTCATGTTTATTTATTATGTTTCCTATATGGAGATATCTGCTCCTGTGTCAACTAATAGGTTTAATATTTTATTCCTGTTTGTTTTTATTCTTATATAATTAGTGATTCCGTGGTCTGTTTCTGCTATCTTTAAATGATATTCTTTTACTATTTTTTGTCTTCTCGGCTAAAAACACCCGAGTTACCCTTTATAAATTTCCTTCGTAGGTTTCGGGGGTGTCTTCGTTTCCCTGGATGTAATTCCCGTTTTCTTCCTGTTTCGTTCCTACTCTCCTGTTTCGTTGATGTATATTGTTGCCATTGCGTTTCTGATTCCTTTGATATTGCTGCCGATTTTTACTCTGGTTGTAGCCATTGTGTTTCAAATTCGTTGTTTGACTATTCTGGTATCTATTTTGTTGATAATGATTACTTTGGTAGTTATTTTGATATCGGTTTTGATGGGAATACTTGTTGTTTTGCCATGGTTTTCTGTATTGGTATCTGTTGTTTATGTGGAATACTCTGTTATCTTTTATTGTGGCCTCGGCATCTTCTGCTAAAGTGACTGCTTCACGGTAAGATTTTACCCGACTGGCGTCTATTGTTTGTATTATACTCCTATCTTTCAAGCCATTCTTGAAAGCATTTAATGCCAGTGATTCATTTATTTTTGTTATAGTTTCCCGTCCGCTTTCTCCTATTTCCGTCAATTGTAGTTCGGTTAGTTCCGCGATGATCGTGTCTATCTTTTCGGCGTATTCTGTGACCGTGTTTTCTTGGTGGACTTTTGTTAGCTTTGTTATCACCGTGTTTGTTGATTGTATCGGTTTGTATGTTGCCTCTAGATTCCTAATGAGATCCTCGATTTTTTCTGGTTTTGGTAATGAGCTCAATTTTCTTCTTGCTGTTGTGTTTAACTTGGTGCCTATTACCAGTGTTAAGAAGTCGGTTTGTTGGTCTTCCGGGATATTTTTCTCTAGAACTTTGACTATACTTATAAAGTTCTGTAAGTCTGCGGGTTTTCCTGTGAATTCTGGTATTATTTTGAGGTTGGAGTATATGTTTGTGGACGTCATGTTTATTGTTTCGTTTATTTCTATTCTCACGAAAGCTTCTATTCTTTTTAATGTTTCCTTAAATGTATTTTTTACTCGTAGCTCTTCTTCATCCGTCAATTTTGCTTCAGATATTTCTTCTTTAAATTTTTCCCTAATTTCATTTACCTTAAGAAGTAATTTGGCAAGGTATCTTTCCGTATACTCTCTCTTAGGAGCCTTTTTTAGATTCTTTAGTATCTTCGTCAATTCCTCTAAATATATCATAACCTACTATCTTTCCTTTGTAAAGAATAATAAATTTTTTTTTGTTTTTTAAAATTTAATTTATAATTTTAGTCTCTACACATTGTTATAATTGCAAATTTATATTGTATTTTTTTTTTTAAACTGAACTATTTTTATTCACAGTCCTTACAACTGTTTTTCTAATGTATTTTTTTGTTAAATAATAAGCTACTAAAATATTATTACTATGCCCACGGTTCCTGAGATGGCTCCAACGATGTGTGTTGCGGAGTATGTGGCGCTGGACGCGTTGCTCGCTGATCCCGAGTTCAGGAAGATCTTTTCCTCTATCTTCGTGTCTGCGAATCCCATTTTGCCGAATTTGGCGGATTTTTTGTTTTATGGCTTTAATTTTGTCTGTTGACGTTGATAGATTTAGCTCCTTGTATAGAATTGCCAGCTCTTTTCTTTTCTGGAACGCCTTTCCTCCTCGTTTCGTCTTCGTTGGATCCCTTAATAGTTTTGGTACTTATTTTGTGGGTTGCTGGATCTTTTTCGCTTCTGTCCTTCTTCTGTATTCCGCTATTGTCAGTGGTTGCGGTCCAGGTGTTGGTAATGTTGTTGATGGTTCTGGCACGTACTCGTCAGTCTTCGATGCCTCTGGTGTTGATGGTTTTGGTTTTGTCTCCTCGATATGTTCTTCTATTATTTTGGTCCACCTCTCGAAGAATTTGTTGAATTCGCTTTTTAAATCGTCCATGGTCTATGGGAAAAAGTATTAAAATTTACTGTCGCAGTTTGCAGGGTCGCCATGTTGTGTCCGGATTGTATCCGTGATTGATAACACTTACCAGAAAATTATTCAGCGTCTGGTCGCAAATGTAATAGGCAGAAATGCCAAAATAAATTCCCTAGTTAATTAGACTAAGCAGTTGGGCACTGCAGATTTGGAGGCAATGTTTTGGCCTGAAAATAGAAAAACATGAAAATAAAACAATACTCCAAAACAGACGTAAACAAACCGTCAGACGCCGACCCGATATAAACTAATAGATTTCAAGCTAAAAAGAAAAAATAATAAATAAAAAATGATTATAAAAAAATTACCTGCACCTAGTCCTGAAACCCAGTTCGCTTCCTTCCTAAAAATAAATAAAAAATTCAAAAATAATATTTTAAAACAAAAATAGTAAACACTTACCTAAACTTAATGTCACCCAGTTAATAATAAAAAAAGCTTTAGAGAAAGCTTTAATCATAAAATTGGTCGAAACTACAACCACTGTAAAATGATCGTGCCGTGGTGAAAAAGCTCCACCAAGCGCCATCTTTCATTTCGACAGAGGAAGAGAAATAAAAGTTCTTGCACCGAAGGAAACTGGTCAGTCGATCAGACGAAGTCGTCAGAGAGGCTGTCAAAGCGTATACTTATATTAGGGATTTAGATATTGTCTGGGTTTTTACCGGCAATTTGAAAAGGTTAGACAGGCGTAACAAAAAAAAAAACTTTTACTAAATTTTTTGATTTCACTGTTGGTGATGGATGTCGTATCCCGACAAATTTTTCACAAGTAAATATTAGGGCGTAAATAATTGTCGGGTTTTTACCGACAATTCCTGTGTCAGGTTTAGAAAAAAAATATACTGAATATACGTCATAACCACTGGTGGCGGATATCACGGTTTATAAAACTAACATAAAACATTGATTAGGGCGTAGATAATTGTCGGGTTCTCACCGACAATTACTTTGTTAGGTTTAACATATAAAAAGTACTAACAACGTAGTTGTCTGGACGCCAAAGTTGGTGGAGGTTTTTTTTGCTATAAGTCGAATATCGACTATAACATTTTATCCTCTATCAGAGATTTGCTGTTTAGGAATCTCTGTTGAGGAATTTAAATTAAATAAATCAGCACAAATTCGTGTGTTCGGGTTGT
Organism: Thereva unica; assembly: GCA_949987705.1. Classification (NCBI taxonomy): domain Eukaryota; kingdom Metazoa; phylum Arthropoda; class Insecta; order Diptera; family Therevidae; genus Thereva; species Thereva unica. Next base: position 152,323,522 of record OX465281.1, on the reverse strand, counting down.
CCATAGTGACTATAACCATTTTATCCTCTATCAGAGATTTTCTGTTTAGGAATCTCTGTTAAGGAATTAAATTCAAACAAATCCCTTATAAATCGTATGATCGGGATTTTAAATGATTTTTGATAACTCACAGCTAGTGATTAGCAGAAATCATAAGCTTCCTATTTAGTCAAGTTCTAAACCGTAAGAACTTTCAAGTCGAATCTCGACTAAAAACAAAATTTTTGTTAAAAACAAAACTTAGCTAACCAGGTTGAGCGAAATTCGCTCTATATTAATTACCTAAATTTCCAATATTGAATCGTAACAAAGTTGCGTATACATAGATCCATAGCATATGAAAGGCTTTGACCCTGGTTTAAGAAGTCCAAACCAGTGGCAGGTGAAAAACATTATAGGCTGTAAATTAAAAAAGGACAGCAAAAAGGGGAGAAGACTGCGAATAAATCGCCATTTCTCCTGTGTGCACTGAATCCCGCAAGGTCATATAGATCTAAGTCGGGTTACAGTGGAAGCACAAGCGATTTACAAAAACAATTATTGGTCAGCTACAGCAGCTGGGATACAACCGGGACACTGTGGTGACCTAATTATACTCTGAATAGAGAAATAAGGAACAAAAGTAAAGAACATTGAATTTAAAATATAGATTGAATGATTTACTAATAATTACATTTTCAGATAAATAAAGGCAGCAGTAATAGTATAAGTAGTTATAAGCAATTTGAAATTTAAAAACTTAAAAATTGAATATTAAAGTAAAGTAGAGTTTAGAGGAATTTAGAATTAATTAGAAGTGTAATTTGTAGGAGATAATATAAGTATTTTAAACCATTTTTATCTTTGATTCCGCAACCTTTAACCATTACAGAAAACTAAAGTAAAAGAAAGGTAAATATTGTGGGTTCTTCAATTTGGAAGAACTTAAAGTTTATAATAAAAGAATTTTCTTATTATTACGGCTTGCGCCGTAACATTGGTCCTTCGAGCCGGATAAAAATGGTCAAATAGTTATATCCTATAAATTCACAATTAGATAAAAATTAGTAAATCATTCAAACGTTTAAGTATTTTCGGGATTATTTTGGTTTAGTAGTTGTAGTTCAATTAACGACAAAATGAAAACTACATTAAAAATGCAAGGCACGTTGGAGACACAGCTAAGGCAGACAATCTCCAACTATAATAAGACTTCCAAGCATAGAAGAACGGCAGGTTATATAAAAGGGAAGATCGAAACTATTAAAATAATATGGGAGAGGTTTGAGAGTAATTACCTAGAATTAGGTGCAGCCGATGTTACTAGCATCAAAGACGAAAGTGTCCGGGATGAAGTAATTCGGTACGTACAAGGCACTCAGTTTCAGGAATTTGAGGAATCATACTCAGAATTCATGGGTGACTTGCAAGATGCGCTAGAGGCATGCATTGCTCAGAAAGCTGAAGAATCGAAACAAAAGGTTCAAGTTAGTGAGCAAACAAGCGCACCCAAGGCCATTGTAAAACTTCCGACCATTGAAATTCCAAAGTTCGATGGCCAATATACTTCATGGAGGACTTTCCATGATCGTTTCGTATCATTGATACACAGTGAAGAACGACTGACAGCAGTCGATAAACTTCATTATTTAAAAAACAGTCTCACAGGGGAAGCTCGAAGAGACTTAGACGCGTTTGATATGACGTCAGAAAATTATGCGCCAGCATGGGAATTATTATGCAAACGCTACAACAAGCGGAGGCTATTAATATACGCCCAATTTAAATTATTATTTAGTCAATCGAAGATTAAAAATGAGTCTTATAAAGACATAAGAGCAGTGTTAGATGAACTGCATCGCGTTAAGCATGGCTTACAAGTCCTTAAGGTCGATATTATCAACTGGGATCCAATATTTGTTTATGCAACGGCACAAAGATTGCCGGATAAAACACGAAATCTTTGGGAACAGTTGATTGCTAAATCGGACGATTTGCCGTCGTTAGCAGATTTAAGCAAATTTATGGAAGAAAGGTATCGCAGTTTAGAAGCCACCAAAGATATTAATCAAAATATATCAAATCGTGAAGTTAGAAAGGGTGGCAAGGATCGGAATCGAACTGCGAGTTATCATATAAGCCAACACAATGTTGACAAACAAGGCAGAGATAATTGTTGGCGAGAAAATAAAGAAAGGTATCAACAAAGAGGGTTTGTAAATAATAACAAGGGGGATTATAGAAAGTTGAAAGCCAGGAACGTTCACTGTCTAATGTGCAGACAACAACATTTCCTATCTCAATGCCAAACATTCAAGAGTTTGGACATGAACGCGAGACGGAGATGGCTGACAGAAAATAGGGTGTGTGATAACTGCCTGAGGTCACATCCAAATGCAACATGCACCAGCAGCAATAGGTGTCCCCAATGTGGAAAAAAGCATCATGTGTTGTTGCATGATGGATCCACACAAGAGGGAAGTTGTCAGGGAAAAGTAGATAAGAAAGAGGAGAATCCCAAGAATCAAACTGTTACCAACTGCAATTATAGCAGGAATAACACGCAATCAATGCTAGCGACAGCATTGGTAAAAATTAAGGATGATAAAGGAACTCATCTGACTCTGCGAGCGCTAATCGATCCTGGATCGCAGAGCTCGTTCATAACCGAAACGGCATATCAATCCTTACAAGCGGATACCATACCAGCTGCGTTAGAGGTGACCGGTATAGCATCCGTTCCAGTGGCAACATCAACTAAGATAGCGTGCGTTTCATTGCTGTCCACCATAGACCCTAAGTTTGAGCGCACGTTGCAGGCCTATGTCATCAAAAACATCACTAATGTATTCCCACCGAAAAGAATTGCATGGCAAAACTGGTCACACATTGACGGCCTAGAGTTGGCTGACCCAAATTACACCGAACCAGGTCGAATCGATGTATTATTAGGTGTCGACGTGTACGCAGATATCATACAAAATGGTCTACGCAAGGGAGTTAACCAATCGCCCGTCGCCCAGAACACCAGCTTAGGTTGGATAATATTTGGCAAAGCAGCTACAAGTGTACATAAGCGAAGTCAATCGAACTTATCCGCATTTACCCTTCAGCAGACGGATACTTTGCAAGAGTTAAATAGTCAAATGAAGAAGTTTTGGGAATGGGAAGAGTTGGACACCGGACGACGTCTAACAGTTGAGGAAGAAATGTGTGAGAAGCACTATGAGGACCACACAAAACGCCATCCAAATGGTCACTATGAAGTTAGCATACCGTTCGTGGGCGGTAGCCCACCCGATCTAGGTGAATCTAGAGGACAAGCAATGTCTAGGCTAGTCCAAATGGAAAGAAAATTGTCTCAGAATGTAGAGCTACGCGAAGCCTACACACAATGTTTGAGGGAGTACATTGATTTAGGGCATATGAAAGTAACCACAGGGCAAACACCCCCCAGGTATTACATGCCGCATCATGCCGTAGTCAAGGAGAGCACTACGACAAAGGTGAGGGTGGTATTTGATGCTTCAGCTAAAACCTCGAATAAAAAAAGCTTAAATGAGCAGATGTTGAACGGACCAACATTACAACCTAAATTATTTGCTACTTTATTAAATTGGAGACAGTACAAATACGCGGTAACGGCTGATATCGAAAAAATGTACAGAATGATATCTGTAAGTCCTTCAGACAGAAAATATCAAACGATTTTATGGAGAGAAAATCCTAAAGAACCAGTACAAGAATATGAGTTACAAACCGTCACCTTCGGCACGACAGCGGCACCATACTTAGCCATAAAAACCTTACAAAGGCTAGCCACTGACGAAATAAAACAATGGCCAAAGGCAGCCAGAAAGGTTTTTACGGACTTTTATGTGGATGACCTACTTACTGGGGCAGACACACTGCCAGAGGCATTAGAACTTCAAAGGGAATTAATTGATCTATTGAGATCTGGGGGGTTTCATCTAAGAAAATGGGTTGCTAACCACCAATCTCTACTAGAAGCAATCCCAGCGGCAGATCGCGAAATACAACTGCCGCTACAAGTCAAAGAAGATAATCAAATCAAGGCACTGGGTATCTATTGGCACCCAGCCAAAGATTACTTCTCATACGCGATAAAGGAATCGGAATTCGCGCAACTAGCCAAGACAAAAAGAAAAATTTTGTCCGAGGTGGCTAAACTATACGATCCGCTAGGCTGGATCGCCCCATGTATAGTTATTGCCAAGTTAATCATGCAGAAATTATGGATGAACGGGTACCAATGGGATGATCCAGTGGATCAAGAAATCCAACAAGAATGGACCCAGTTCAAGGAACAACTTCCCTACATTCAAAATCTCCGAATACCGAGATGGTTGAAAACAAGCACCGGAAACAAGAGGTGTCAACTAATCGGATTTTGCGACGCATCCGTACGAGCTTACGCAGCCGTGGTGTACATCAGAACCGTCTTGGAGGATGAAACCATTGAAACGACATTGTTGATGGCAAGAACGAAAGTGGCTCCCATCAAACCAATGTCTTTGCCGCGATTGGAATTATGTGGAGCAGTACTTCTCAGTAAACTAATCCGGCAAATCAAGATAGACATGCATCTCCAAGACATCCAAAGCAAATGTTGTACTGACTCCAAAGTCGTTCTAGCGTGGTTAAAAGGCATGCCTAATAAGTGGAAGACATTTGTAGCCAATCGAATAGTGGAGATCAGTGAAAATGCTGATAGCACATCCTGGCACTATGTCTCCACCAAGGAAAACCCAGCGGACTTACCGTCAAGAGGAGTAATGTCAGCAAAATTGCAATCAGCCTCAATTTGGTGGCAGGGTCCTACCTGGTTGCGGAAACCAGAGGATAAATGGCCAAAAGAATCTCTGGAAGACCTGAAAACAGAACTTGAAGCCAAGACAACCACCAAAACCCTGATGACAAACCAACCAATCATCACTGAATGGTGGATGAAGTTTTCCTCGCTAACAAAAACACTGCGAGTCATGGCGTACTGCTATCGATTTATACACAATAGTCGAAGGAAGAAAGAGCGGTGCAACTCGCAGCTATTAGCGAAAGAAATCGAATGGGCAAGGACGAAACTAATCCAATTAGCCCAGAAACAAATGTTCCCCAAAGAATGCGAACAATTAAGTAACATCAAAACGATCCACAAATCTAGCCAATTAGCCAAACTATACCCATTTATGGCAGAAGATGGTACAATAAGAGTAGGAGGCAGACTACAAAATGCAAATCTAAGCTACGACACTAAACACCCTATCATCTTACAAAGGCATCATCACGTCACCAATCTTATTATTGATCATTTCCATAAGACAACGCTCCACGGGGGAGCACAACTAGTATTAAACACGATTAGGAACCAATATTGGATTACGAACGGGATGCTAGCCGTAAAGGAGAGAATTTATAAATGTGTGACATGCATTCGATATAGAGCTACAGCACCATCTCAAATAATGGGAAGATTACCAAGCGCAAGGATCACGCCAGCCAACCCATTCGAAAACGTAGGGGTAGACTACGCCGGGCCCATAGAACTAAAAATGTCCAAACATAAGGGATCAAAAGTATATAAAGGATACTTCTGTATCTTTATATGCATGTGTACGAAAGCAATTCATATAGAGGTAGCATCAGACATGACTACTGAAGCTTTCATAGCAGCATTGAGGAGGTTTATCGGACGGCGAGGATTATGTCGGAATATTTATTCAGACAACGGAACAAACTTCGTAGGAGCTAATAAACAATTACCGTCTCAGATGAAGCAGGTCCTAAATGATGCCACCGCGCAGGCCGCTGATGAACTTGCCAATCTGAACATACAATGGCACTTTAACCCACCAATAACTCCACACTTCGGAGGCTTGTGGGAGGCCGGTGTTAAAAGCATTAAACATCACCTGAGACGCATTAATAATGACAGAATACTTACCTTCGAAGAACTAACCACATTACTCGTTCAAATAGAAGCATGCCTGAATTCCCGACCGCTATGCCAGTTGTCGGCCGATCCATCAAACCTAGAGATACTTACTCCTGGGCATTTTTTGATAGGAAGAAATCTCAAGGCAGTACCAGAAGCAACATCCAAGAACAACATACCATACTTAGATCATTGGAAACATGTACAGCAACTTTTACAACGATTTTGGACTCAATGGTCACAGGAATATTTATTGGAACTCCAAAAACGAAACAAATGGTTATCACAACAACCAAACCTCAAAATAGGCCAGGTAGTCATCATTATGGACGACAATCGCCCACCCGCACAATGGCCACTAGGGGTGATACACGAAATACACCCAGGATCAGATAACCAGGTGAGGGTGGTAACAGTAAGGACATCCAGCGCAATCATTAAGCGGCCGATACAGAAATTGTGTCCATTGTCCGCATGATGGTGCAGCATTTATGTGTTGATGATGTTCGTGTAGTCCATTTATATATCTATTAATAATACATGAATTTTATATATAGATTACTTAAATTAAGCATACAAATTAAATTTTATAAATAGAATTAGTGTTATATTTGGTATACAGCGAAATATACATATAAAGAAAAAAATTTACATAAAATAAATAAAAAGAAATGAAGTGTTTTGATGAGACGCATCAACGGGGGGGAGAATGTTTTGGCCTGAAAATAGAAAAACATGAAAATAAAACAATACTCCAAAACAGACGTAAACAAACCGTCAGACGCCGACCCGATATAAACTAATAGATTTCAAGCTAAAAAGAAAAAATAATAAATAAAAAATGATTATAAAAAAATTACCTGCACCTAGTCCTGAAACCCAGTTCGCTTCCTTCCTAAAAATAAATAAAAAATTCAAAAATAATATTTTAAAACAAAAATAGTAAACACTTACCTAAACTTAATGTCACCCAGTTAATAATAAAAAAAGCTTTAGAGAAAGCTTTAATCATAAAATTGGTCGAAACTACAACCACTGTAAAATGATCGTGCCGTGGTGAAAAAGCTCCACCAAGCGCCATCTTTCATTTCGACAGAGGAAGAGAAATAAAAGTTCTTGCACCGAAGGAAACTGGTCAGTCGATCAGACGAAGTCGTCAGAGAGGCTATCAAAGCGTATACTTATATTAGGGATTTAGATATTGTCTGGGTTTTTACCGGCAATTTGAAAAGGTTAGACAGGCGTAACAAAAAAAAAACTTTTACTAAATTTTTTGATTTCACTGTTGGTGATGGATGTCGTATCCCGACAAATTTTTCACAAGTAAATATTAGGGCGTAAATAATTGTCGGGTTTTTACCGACAATTCCTGTGTCAGGTTTAGAAAAAAAATATACTGAATATACGTCATAACCACTGGTGGCGGATATCACGGTTTATAAAACTAACATAAAACATTGATTAGGGCGTAGATAATTGTCGGGTTCTCACCGACAATTACTTTGTTAGGTTTAACATATAAAAAGTACTAACAACGTAGTTGTCTGGACGCCAAAGTTGGTGGAGGTTTTTTTTGCTATAAGTCGAATATCGACTATAACATTTTATCCTCTATCAGAGATTTGCTGTTTAGGAATCTCTGTTGAGGAATTTAAATTAAATAAATCAGCACAAATTCGTGTGTTCGGGTTGTCCATAGTGACTATAACCATTTTATCCTCTATCAGAGATTTTCTGTTTAGGAATCTCTGTTAAGGAATTAAATTCAAACAAATCCCTTATAAATCGTATGATCGGGATTTTAAATGATTTTTGATAACTCACAGCTAGTGATTAGCAGAAATCATAAGCTTCCTATTTAGTCAAGTTCTAAACCGTAAGAACTTTCAAGTCGAATCTCGACTAAAAACAAAATTTTTGTTAAAAACAAAACTTAGCTAACCAGGTTGAGCGAAATTCGCTCTATATTAATTACCTAAATTTCCAATATTGAATCGTAACAAAGTTGCGTATACATAGATCCATAGCGTATGAAAGGCTTTGACCCTGGTTTAAGAAGTCCAAACCAGTGGCAGGTGAAAAACATTATAGGCTGTAAATTAAAAAAGGACAGCAAAAAGGGGAGAAGACTGCGAATAAATCGCCATTTCTCCTGTGTGCACTGAATCCCGCAAGGTCATATAGATCTAAGTCGGGTTACAGTGGAAGCACAAGCGATTTACAAAAACAATTATTGGTCAGCTACAGCAGCTGGGATACAACCGGGACACTGTGGTGACCTAATTATACTCTGAATAGAGAAATAAGGAACAAAAGTAAAGAACATTGAATTTAAAATATAGATTGAATGATTTACTAATAATTACATTTTCAGATAAATAAAGGCAGCAGTAATAGTATAAGTAGTTATAAGCAATTTGAAATTTAAAAACTTAAAAATTGAATATTAAAGTAAAGTAGAGTTTAGAGGAATTTAGAATTAATTAGAAGTGTAATTTGTAGGAGATAATATAAGTATTTTAAACCATTTTTATCTTTGATTCCGCAACCTTTAACCATTACAGAAAACTAAAGTAAAAGAAAGGTAAATATTGTGGGTTCTTCAATTTGGAAGAACTTAAAGTTTATAATAAAAGAATTTTCTTATTATTACGGCTTGCGCCGTAACAGGCAATGAATGCCAAAATGTGAAGAATCACCAAAAAGAAATTAATAAAATTTAAGGCTGAAAGCCAAGTTTATTTTATGACAATCTTAAAGCAATTCCTCCCAGATCGATAATTGCTTTGCCCTTTTATACAATCTTATTCTACTACAAAGTTCTTAAAAGTTAAGAGGGGTATTCCAATACATAAGGGATGGACTTTGGATTTCCAATTTCCAATATCCATCGCTTATGTTTACAATTTCTCCTCCTCGGCAAAAACATAAGAACGTCAAAAAAATATGGTTCAAATAATTTCGACTGCAATAAATTACGCAAGTCGCTTAGTCACCATAATAGCAACAGAATATGTGCTAATGCACTTGTGCAGTGACATGGGTCAAGTTATATTTCTCACATGGCCCGTGTCATGCGCATGGGATTCCCGTTGTGTTTTAATTACTTTAACCGGGCGGAATCCCTGACGTAATTATCTGTTCATGGTGACGGTGGTTTCGGGTTCTCATGTTTTTGTTTACATTACATTGGATGGATGTTTAGGAGGTTTTGTGTTTGTTATATAATATCACAACAAATGAAAGGGTATGATAAGTAGAATACCATAAGCAATATAGTAAACTCAATATTTCGTTTGGTCCATTTCGGTCATCTCAAGAGGGCGGATTACCATTTTCTTCACAACACCCTCGACATAGGTATCAAATGAAAGGGAATGATACCCTCACCACTCCCTCGACATGGGTATTAATTGAAAGGATATCATAAGTAGAAGACAATAAGCAATATAGTATACTCAATATACCATTGGATACACGGCAGTCATCTCAAGAGGGCCGATTACATTTTCTTCACAGCCCCCTCGACATGGGTATCAAATGAACGGGAATGATAAGTAGATACAATAAGCAATAAATAGTTAGATCCACAGCGGCTATTTCAAGAGGATGCATTAACATTTTCTTCACCACGCCCTCGACAGAGGTATCATATGAAAGGGTATGATAAGTAGAATACAATAAGCTATGTCCTAACATCCATGGTGGCCGTCTCAAAAGGGCGGATAGCCGTTTCTTCACCACTCGCTCGATATGGGTATAAATTTAAAGGGTATCATTAGTAGAATATCATAAGCGATATAGTATACTCAATAACGTGGTTAGATCCATGGCGGTCATCTCAAGAGGGCCGATTACCATTTTCTTCACAACCCCCCGAAAAGGGTATCAAATGGAAGGGAATGATAAGTAGAATACAATAAGCAATATAGTATACTCAATAAATTGTAAGATCCATCGCGGCCATCTCAAGAGGACGCATTATATTGATATTGAATCGCTATCATCAGCAGTGATTCAAAATCACAATGCCCTGAGCTCTCTGTCCTCAAGATTGGAGAGCGTCGTTGTTTCAAATAAGACCTCCTCAGCGACGGTAGAATCTGATGACGCCGTGCAGGTTGAGAAGCAGCCTTTGCCTTTACACTGCCCCGCGGCTACTTCTCGTTCGGAGAATGTCTTCTTGCCTCAGGAGGCCGTCATTCCAATTGTACCTAGTACTAAGGCGCGTCGTAAAAGTCGCAGGAAGAATCGAGATCGCCAAGCCATCATTGGTGACGGTGTCACCTTGAGTTCCTTGCCCCGCGTTCCAGTGATTGAGTCGACCTCTAGGCCGGTCACGATATCCACCCCTTCGCCTCTTGGCCAATCCCCCGGTCACTGAAGCTACAGTTCCCCAAGAACCGTGCACCCCCCTAGTTTCGATACCGAGACCTTTAAATATCTTCATATCACGATTCTCTCCTGAAACTATGACGGAGTCTGTCTGTGAATAAATGAGGAAAAATCTATAGACCCTGGTGTTCAGAATTAGCAATTTAATTTCTGACTCAATAAAAAGGTGCCGGAAGGGTGTGATTCAATAAAAAGATAACTTTTTCCAATAATCAAATTACTATTTATTTGCAATCAATTATTAGATTTTCTCAAATATAAATTCAATAAAATTCAACCATAGATTTACAAATTGCCAAAAATATTTCAATTCAATCTTCAATTTGTTATTAATTCGTGATTTATTACTTGAAATTCGTAAATTGTTCTTTATTTGTTTTGTAAATAATAATTACCAAGATATTGCTTGCTCTAGAAGCTTAAATGGATAACGCCACCTATCTGTCAGATGACGATTGATGTTTCGCCTGATGTGTTCTGCAATTAGAATAGCCAGGAATAACCTTTGTGGTGCTGCACTCCGGTCTCGTTCTCGGAAATCGCTTGGCATTTGCTTGCTGCTTGCTGCCTGGTTGCTGCTTGCTGCCCTGGTTGCTGCTTGCTGGACTGCTTTGCCTTGTTTCTTCGCAAATCCGTCCCTCTGTGGTTGGTTAGAGTAACTGCTGAAATCAATTCTGGTGATTAAGTTACTGCCGTATTAAAGACTTCAAAACGGTCCATTTAAATGAGCCCAATCCTTGCTGGAACATTCACTATTTGGTAATGGGTTAGTTATTTTGTTAATTACCAGTGCCTGGACCTGGATGTTCTTCGACTGTTGGTTTCGTGGTTTTAGCTGCAGCGAAGCCCATTTTGTAATCTTACCGGCTGGCATGTTACCGATCACGGTTACTGCTGTTTGTACTGGCTCTTTTTTGAGGTGTAGATTTTGAACCACAGACTCACGTATGAATGAGGATTGAGATCCGGGATCGATGAGTGCCCTGCACACCTGCTCTCGTCCAGTTGGAGATACTACGGTGACCAGGGCTGTAGCTAATAGTACTTGCCTACAGTCGTAGGGTGCTGCCTGAGCGAAGTAAGTTTGTGCTTGGTTGGATGGTAATTCATCGTTTGATCTTGAGGGCGGTGAAACGCCGCTGTTGGTTTGACTCGCTGACTGGATTCTGTGCAAGGTTGTGTGGTGTCTTTCCGCATTGAAAACATCCACCTTTACTGGGACATTGTGATGAGCGATGGCCTGCTCTCAGGCAATTGATGCATAGATCCTTTGATTTGACTGTTTTATATCTCTCATCGATGCTGAACTGCACATATTTGGGGCATTTCCCTATGGCATGTGCGCCTTTGCACAGTATGCATACGCTTCGATTTTCGACGTGGAAGGCTTGGGTTCTTCTTCTTGGGTGCTCTCTGGACTTGCTTTCGTGAGGCTCATTCTTGTTGCTTGTTGGTTTGCTGACAGGTTCCAAGGTTCTGAACCTGGTTTCCAAGAATTCGCGTAGTTCCACCCATGTTGGAATCGATTGCCTTGACTTGGTGCTCTGCGACTGTTCCCAATGTTCGTGAGTTTCGCTTGGTAGTTTTTGGACAAGCAAGTGGATGAGAATGGGATCCCAATTTTGTGTTGAGACCTCCAAATTCTCAATGGCAGTGAGGCATTCGTGTGTCCTTGTTTTTAGCTCCATAATGCCTTGTGCTGATTCGCGACTTAACTTCGGTTGGCTGAGTAGAATGTCGACCTGTGTCTTTAATAAAGCTCGCTTATTGTCGTAAGTATCAACGAGTAGATTCCATGCAGGTGCATAGTTGGCATCGCTTACTAATGTATTGCTGAGTAGTCTCAATGCTTCCCCAGATAAATGAGCCTTTAGATATTGGAGTTTTTGAGCACCTGATAATGATGTTTTGTTGTGTATGAGGCTGGTGAATAAGTCCAAGAACGATGGCCATGATGCATAGTCGCCTGCGAATGTGGGTATTGAGATTCGTGGAAGTTTTACCTCGTTGTTATGGTGAGCAATTTGACTATTATTTAGATCTGTTGATGACTGCTCGGCTCTTGGGTCTGCGGCTGGACGGATCTTGAGGTATTCTTCGTTGATTAGGGAATAGGTGTTTATGTAAGTTTCTTCCACTTCTGCGTACCAATCGTCCTTGAAGTATGGATGCTTGTGTTCGGCTTCACTTAGCGTCTTGCTCATTATTTTCTCCTCGTTATTGCGGAACTTTTTCCAGTTGTCATCGAGACCGTCGAGTTTCTTTTGGAAGTATGTTTCCGTTTTTCTACTTGGTCCATCCTTGGAAAAGTTGCGATATGACTTCTCGATGCGTTCTCGAAGTCGTTTTTGATGATCGAGTAATTCTTCCATGTTTTTGAATTGCGGCTTGTTCAATCTCATCAAGCCTTTCCTAAAATATAAATATTAGTTGAAGAATAAAGCGTATAAACATACTTATCATTGAAAACGTTCCACGCATCCATAAATTGTCCCCCAAGTAAAAACAATAATAAAGTTGATGGTCGGCTGCATCCATCCTAAAACGAAAATTAATTTACCACAAAGTATCAGTTCTTACCAAACAAATTTACTCACCTGACAACACTGAAGATCCACCACAGCATAACCAAGAGCGCCTACCAGGAACCTGAAAAAATACATATTAAATTAAAATAAAACTCAATAAAATCAAATATCAAAATACTTACCTCACAGCTGATAGAAATGTCAGTTTCCAAGCTTAACACTACTACATACACAGACAAACAACGCAAACTGGAAAGCGGCTTCTGAAGCTCCCCACCAGGTTCCACTGACGCAGCACAGTTCCCGAAGCTCCCCACCAGGTTCCACTGACGCATTACAGTGGAGCAAATAAATATCGGAGCGCGCTGCCCAAAAGCTTCAGATCACTCTTGATCTTCTATACGCTTCTGAGGTAGAAGTCTAGCGATCTCAACTTGGTCACATTAGACGTTTCTGAGCTAATGTGAATTTCTTATTATATTAGCCGCATTGAGCTAATATAAATTCTTGGTTACATTAGTTGCCCTGAGGCTAATGTAAATAGCTATCATCAAATCTATCGATCTCAATTTGGTCACATTAGACGTTTCTGAGCTAATGTGAATTTCTTATTATATTAGCCGCATTGAGCTAATATAAATTCTTGGTTGCATTAGTTGCCCTGAGGCTAATGCAAATATCAAATAAATTAATAAATCAATTTAAATTCCAGCAAGGTTCCGCACCACAGTCAGGGATATCTACAGTCACGACCATCCAAGTTCAAAGGAATATCAACTATACAGGGAGAAAGCTTTTGCAACAACCAAAGGTTCCACAGACACGACTGTCCGAAATTAGAAGAGCAGAGTTAAAGTTTGTAAATTTAAAATCGAAAGATTGAATTGTATTAATAATTTTAGGTAGTAAGTTTAATTGAAGAAGATTATAATAAATTGTTAAATATTGAATTATCAATGCAGTCTTTTTCTCTAACGTCTCATTCATTCACTGAGTTTTTATAAAGAGGCTATCGAAGCCCTAAACATTTTGGTCCTTCGAGCCGGATATAGTCAAGATTCCGGTATAATAAATATACTCAGTGATTTTGATGTGACTTAGAGAACTGCCTGCATCGTCAAGGTCTTAATCAGAGTTTATTGTCGAACTATCGCTGAATCCAATCATGGATAAACTTATAAAAAAGCAAGAATTATTAGTTGAGGATCTACAAAACTCCCTTCGAAATTACGGAAAGGACTCGAAAACACGGAAGACGACCCAGTATCTTAAAAGGCGTCTTGCTCGCGTAAATTCGTTGTGGGAACAAATTTCAATTAATCATTCTACCCTGCTAGATGCGGCTGCAGAGGAAAAACCCATCGAAGCCGTAGCTGACTATGTATCAGGACCAACCTTTATGGAAATAGAGGAAGTCTACCTGCTTCACGTGGGTGAATTAGAAGACCTGATATCATCAGCAGAAACTTCGAAAACCAGCCCTCCTATCCAAAACTGTGCTCCATCGGGTTCCCCTGGATCAAACGCAAATATTGATCCAGGAGAAAATACTTCGCTAAAACTCCCTCGTATTTCACTACCAAGTTTTTCCGGAAACTATGCCGAGTGGACATCGTTCCACGATCTGTTTGTAGCCCTCATACATAATAAGAGAAACTTGTCTAATGCCGAAAAACTACATTACTTGAAGGCAAGTACCCATGGTGAGGCTGCGCGACTCATTCAAGGCTTCGCAATCACCGACCTCAATTATGAGACAGCTTGGACTATTTTGAAGGAACGGTTTGACAATAAAAGAATGTTAGTACACGTTCAACTCGATAAATTGTTTAACCAGGCCCAAGCTAGCGAAAACGCCGATTCAGTTAAAAAATTACTCGACACTACCACGGAAAGTGTCCAAAATCTACAAAATCTAGATATACAAGATATCTTTGATCTAATGTTAATTTATATCGTGACTAGGAAATTGCCTAGAGACTCCCTGCAGCTCTGGGAACAACAAATCGCCAGCGATAATAAGCTACCTTCTTTCGACACTCTAAAGCAATTCCTAGAAACTCGCTTTCGTACACTGGAGGCTATCGATTCAACTAAATCAAACCCAATTAGAAGCATCCAGCAAAGCAAATCTATCCCTAGAATTCAGTCATTCGTCGTTAATCAAACTTCTACATGTGCGCATTGTGGAACGGACCATTCACTGAGAAATTGTCCACAGTTCATCGCGCTTCCTCTCACCGAAAGGAACGTCATCGTGCGACATAGTGGTCTATGTATTAACTGCCTAGGACGCGGACATCATGCTTCAGCCTGTCCTAGTAAACATACCTGCATCCATTGCAAAAAAAGACACCATTCGCTTCTACATGTTAATCCCACCATGCCGACATCTCCAAATCCCACAAACTCTGAGGCAAGCTCGAACCATACGAGTCTCCATTCACTCGATTCTACTACTACAGCTCAAACTGCTATACCACAAGGCCAGATAAACGCGCTGCATTCTTCATCACATAAAGAAGTCCTTCTCTATACAGCCCTCATAACATTGCAAGGAACGCATGGTATACAGCGAACGTTCAGAGCACTCCTTGACCCAGGCTCACAGTCATCATTTATATCGGAACACGCCGTTCAAACATTAGCGTTGCCCAAAAGGCGTATCACCGCTCCAATATTTGGAGTAGGACAAGCCAAAGTTGGGACAGCTGAGACCATGGTGGAAACAGCTCTAGTAGTTCCATCACACAACTTTACGATGGATGTGACAGCGTTAGTGTTCAAGAATTTAACCAATCCATTGCCATCTCAACCTATCACGTCAACCCAGTGGAATCATGTACAAGGGCTCAAGCTGGCTGATCCTACATTTAATCTTCCAGGCCGTATCGACGTCATTCTTGGTGCAGATATTTACGGATCACTCCTCCTACCCGACATCCGCAGAGGTCTGAAAGGTCAACCTACCGCGCAAAATACGATCCTTGGCTGGATATTAAGTGGAGAAGCATCTAAAGAAGACAGCAACTCGACCCCGATCAATTCTTTTACATCAATATTGTCTTTAACCAGTTTCAGTCAACAAACCCAGAAATTGCAACGTGTTGAAGAAGTCCCCACAACAGCAGAACTCAGACGTGAACAGCAGGGCATTCCACTCACGGACAGTCCGTCCAACATCAGAAATCGGCTAACGTCTACACACAAGCCAGGATTTAGTCAGCAATTAGTTCGCCAGAAGCATATCGAAGCTGCTCCTGTTCATCCTCAATCAAAACTCTACTCAACACCAAAGAATAGTCCCACGCAGAATTCAACGCCCACATCGGAAACCAGTGCAAAGAATCCGCTCCGTAAGTCAAAACCTATTCGTACACCTCTCAGTAGCGGAATCCTAAGAAAGCCAAAGTGTTTGCCAGATTTAGTTTCACCAGTGGTCAGCAAAGTTTCGTCTAGTACTAAACCCCCCGGCAACGGCATCAACAACAACAGCAGCAAGGTTGTCAGCAGGAACTTCGCCACTACTAAAGGAACTTCGAAAGCCTCTCCGATTCTGAAGAGGCCCCCATTACATCGCAGTCTCAACTCCGTAGCAGTCTCTCGCAAAACGCTAGGCACTTCGGGATCAAAAAACTCTCCTGCCGCAGGACAGCCATTCACATCTGGACATCAGTCGCCGCTGAAATCTTCTACATCGGTATCAAGACTGGATGAAATCAGCTTAAAGACGAAGGCAAGGACATACGCATCTACAGATAAATTGAACCAAAATTGTAAATCGTCCAAACATAAATCCGATCGGGGCTCGAAGAAGCGCATTTTGAACAGGGTCTTGGATTCTATTGCAGTACGAAAACCTAGGAAGAAAAACACTCTAATCGATCAACGAGATGTAACTTATCACCCAGCGGCTAAAAGGAATTTAACCGAGATTAACCTTTATCCACAAAGAGATGCAACGAAGCAGCAGCAGCAACAGTCTATGATGCAAGAACTACAAACTCACTCAGAAAGATTAACACTAGTAAATATGTCCCTTGAAGCTCAAATCGTTGAATTATCAAAATGCCATTCAGAGATGTCACAACTACGCGACGATCCCCTTTTTTCGGCCAATGAGGAACACCAACAGGACTCTCAACGGCTGCATAGCTCAGCATCAGCATCAAAAACGCTTCCAAATAATCATGAAGCTGATGGAACTCCAGGCGTTACTCCGGATTGGAATAAACATTCATCAAGTATTGAAATATCTGTCGCCTGTCTGCAGGACAAATCGATTGAAAAACCCCACTATTCGACAAGCCGTCAAGGACCGGCCGATCTTCAATCGCAACTTACTGAACTTCACTCAGACAATGAACGTCTTTTAAAGAAGAAAGATGTACATTTTCAATCATTATGTCGTCAAACTGAGAAACTCGAAGACTCTCGCCCTCGAATAGGTACACTACAAAAGTCACCATTTGGAAAATCTAGCCAATATATCGATACTGGAACAACGAAACATGAACGGAAACTTTCAAATATACTAAAAAACGCGCAGAAAGAACATCAAAGTCCACTCATTAAGCAAGAAGAATTGAACTTCGAACTAAATGAACTCCGCCAAGCCTTAGAGAAATCGACCCATGAAATCGCAAGACTCCGTGAACGAACTACCTTTCTAAACTCGACCACTGATGCCGTTAATGTAGAACGGAAGCAGATCGAGTCTCAGCTAGTACAAGCCAAGTACAAAGTCTCAAGAAATAACGCAAAGTATGCACTATCTGACTTTGAGTACCAATATGAAACCCTCCAAGTATCAACAGATCCAGGACAGTACAAACGAATTGCAGGATCAATGCAAATGCCACCTACCCCACGAAAAATAATCATCCTGGAAGAATATCGGACACGCCGCAGCCAACCACCGCCCAATGTGATAGTGGAACCCGCCTTATGGGAGAAAATTAAGGCCCTTCCACTACCATGGACAAAAATTCTAAGCGCCAAAAAATCATATCGCACGGAGTTCGAGGGAAAAATCCTAAGATTCACCCTGAACAAGGAAAGAACGTGCAAGGTGGTACTTCATCCCCCAGGGAAACCCCTTCAGCAAGGGCACTCCACCAACGGACTTAAAAAAGAGCAAAACAAAACCCAAGAACTAAATTTTAAAGTAAAGCAAAAAAAAACCAAAAAAAACTAAAATGTGAAGTAAAAAAAAAAAAATAGTTAAACTTTGATTTTTATTAAACAAAAAATCTATATTAACAACAATGTTTTGCACTTCAATATTAAAGCTGACGCTTTAAGGCCCCGGAGGATGTTCAATCTCATCAAGCCTTTCCTAAAATATAAATATTAGTTGAAGAATAAAGCGTATAAACATACTTATCATTGAAAACGTTCCACGCATCCATAAATTGTCCCCCAAGTAAAAACAATAATAAAGTTGATGGTCGGCTGCATCCATCCTAAAACGAAAATTAATTTACCACAAAGTATCAGTTCTTACCAAACAAATTTACTCACCTGACAACACTGAAGATCCACCACAGCATAACCAAGAGCGCCTACCAGGAACCTGAAAAAATACATATTAAATTAAAATAAAACTCAATAAAATCAAATATCAAAATACTTACCTCACAGCTGATAGAAATGTCAGTTTCCAAGCTTAACACTACTACATACACAGACAAACAACGCAAACTGGAAAGCGGCTTCTGAAGCTCCCCACCAGGTTCCACTGACGCAGCACAGTTCCCGAAGCTCCCCACCAGGTTCCACTGACGCATTACAGTGGAGCAAATAAATATCGGAGCGCGCTGCCCAAAAGCTTCAGATCACTCTTGATCTTCTATACGCTTCTGAGGTAGAAGTCTAGCGATCTCAACTTGGTCACATTAGACGTTTCTGAGCTAATGTGAATTTCTTATTATATTAGCCGCATTGAGCTAATATAAATTCTTGGTTACATTAGTTGCCCTGAGGCTAATGTAAATAGCTATCATCAAATCTATCGATCTCAATTTGGTCACATTAGACGTTTCTGAGCTAATGTGAATTTCTTATTATATTAGCCGCATTGAGCTAATATAAATTCTTGGTTGCATTAGTTGCCCTGAGGCTAATGCAAATATCAAATAAATTAATAAATCAATTTAAATTCCAGCAAGGTTCCGCACCACAGTCAGGGATATCTACAGTCACGACCATCCAAGTTCAAAGGAATATCAACTATACAGGGAGAAAGCTTTTGCAACAACCAAAGGTTCCACAGACACGACTGTCCGAAATTAGAAGAGCAGAGTTAAAGTTTGTAAATTTAAAATCGAAAGATTGAATTGTATTAATAATTTTAGGTAGTAAGTTTAATTGAAGAAGATTATAATAAATTGTTAAATATTGAATTATCAATGCAGTCTTTTTCTCTAACGTCTCATTCATTCACTGAGTTTTTATAAAGAGGCTATCGAAGCCCTAAACACGGCTTGAGTTATCTTATTGAATCACTATCCGGCTCGAAGGACCAATGTTCAGAATTAGCAATTTAATTTCTGACTCAATAAAAAGGAGCCGGAAGGGTGTGATTCAATAAAATGATAACTTTTTCCAATAATCAAATTACTATTTATTTGCAATCAATTATTAGATTTTCTCAAATATAAATTCAATTAAATTCAACCATAGATTTACAAATTGCCAAAAATATTTCAATTCAATCTTCAATTTGTTATTAATTCGTGATTTATTACTTGAAATTCGTAAATTGTTCTTTATTTGTTTTGTAAATAAGAATTACCAAAATATTGCTTGCTCTAGAAGCTTAAATATATAACGCCACCTATCTGTCAGATGACGATTGATGTTTCGCCTGATGTGTTCTGCAATTAGAACAGCCAGGAATAACCTTTGTAGTGCTGCACTCCGGTCTCGTTCTTGGAAATCGCTTGGCATTTGCTTGCTGCTTGCTGCCTGGTTGCTGCTTGCTGCCCTGGTTGCTGCTTGCTGGACTGCTTTGCCTTGTTTCTTCGCAAATTCGTCCCTCTGTGGTTGGTTAGAGTAACTGCTGAAATCAATTCTGGTGATTAAGTTACTGCTGTATTAAAGACTTCAAAACGGTCTTTAATTCGGGCTTTACTGGGAAAAGACCTCAATTCTGTCTTTCCAGAATGCTAAGTTCGATACTTAGGCTTTGTTATATCTGTATAACTTTATTGAAGGAAGTATAATAATAATAGTAATATAGTAAGAAGTTATACTAAGTAATGTAAGTATATTATAATGTAGGTATTGTGGGCTAACCACACCGGCCCGAAACACACGCCTTGACAGCTCGCTCCAAACTGCTGGCTAACAAAATGGCAGGTTGAACCTGGGCTGCCACAACAAGCTTGTATCGACTACAACATTCCCTCCCGACCTAATGTAGACAAAGGTGCGGGCGAAACTGACTGCTGGAATCTAGGAGATCGTCGTAGTTCGGTGGAGGGTTCCGGAGCTCGTGTCGGCGCTACAACTACATCATTAGAGCTCCTACGGGGCTTCAGCTGATTTCGGTGTCTACGAATGGTTCTGCCGTCTTCACTTAGGATTACGCTAAACATAACTCGACCTAGTCTTTGCTTGATGACTCCAGGAATCCAGGGTGAACCACGGGCAAAGTTTTTGGCGTATATCGGGTCTCCGATATTGTAGGTAACTTCGGTAGGCTTCTCTTTACTGTATGCCGCCTTTTTGGTCTGAGGCAACATCAATGCTAAGGGAATCTTAGGCTGACGACCATGGAGCAACTCGGCTGGTGATTTCTCCAAAATACTATTAGGCGTTGTTCTGTAAGATATTAAGAACGTTAATAGAGGGTCTGATGTTTGCTTACCCTCAGCCACAGCTTTTGTTAAAGCTTGCTTGAAAGTGCGTACGAAGCGCTCTGCTTCGCCATTAGATGCTGGGTGGAATGGTGCGGTTGTTAAATGTGCTATTTGCTGACTATTGCAGAAGTCTTGAAACTCCCGCGATGTGAATTGGCGTCCATTGTCGGTGACAATGGTGTCGGGAAGACCTTCAAGTGCGAATATAGCACGAAGGGCGTCTATGGTTGTTAAAGATGTCACGGGTTGTAGCTTGACGACAAAGGGATACTTTGAAAAAGCATCGACACATAAAAGCCATGTTGAATTCAAAAAGGGTCCTGCAAAGTCCAGGTGGATGCGTTGCCACGGGTGCTCGGCAGCTGGCCAATTAATATATTTTTGAGATGGGTTATAGTTACTGTGTTTCTGGCAACTTTCGCAATTTGCTATTTGTTTTTCGATATGAGAATCAATGTTGGGCCACCAACAGTATCTGCGCGCTAGCTGCTTCATGCGCGTCATACCCCAGTGTCCCTCATGAAGTAAAGCTAGTACTTCTCGCTGTGCGGCTTCCGGAACTATAACACGAGTGTAGTCAGTCTGCAGTAGGATTACACCATCTTCACAACTTATTGCAAATCGGCGTGTAAAATATGGCTTTAAGTGCTCGTCATGTTTAGTTAGTTTTGCAGGCCAACCGACTTCGATGAAGTGACGGACTCTCTGCAATGTGCTGTCTGCTTTGGTCATTCCTCGAAGGCGGGCTGTATTTAAAGGGACGTCCTGAAGCTGCTGTTGAGTTGAACATCTAACTCAAAACAGCATTCGTCGTCAGCATCGAATTCAGGATCAGGTCCGCTGGGCAAACGCGAGAGGGCGTCTGCGTTGGCATGCTTGTCTGTAGGGCGGTATTGGATTTTATACCTGTATGCCATAAGGATAAGGGCCCAACGCTGTAGGCGTTGTAGAGTAACTGTCGGTAGTTGCTTTTCTGGGCTAAAAATTGATACCAATGGCTGATGATCCGTCAAAAGGATAAAGCGACGACCATATAAATACTGGTGAAACTTGCGGACTCCGTAGATGATCGATAGGGCTTCTTTTTCTATTTGGCCATATCGTTTCTGATGGACATCGAGTGTTTTGGAAGCGAAGGCGATGGGCTTTTCGGTACCGTCCGGCATTTTGTGCGAAATGACGACCCCTATGCCATGCGATGATGCATCTGTCGCTAAAATAATGGGAAGGGTTTCGTCGAAGTGAAGTAGCACGGGCGCACTTGATATTTGTTGCTTGAGGTTATTGAAGGCTTCTTCTTGTTCCTTCCCCCACATAAATTTTTCATTTTGACGGCGGAGCTTGTTTAATGGGGCGGCTATCTGGGAGAAATTATTAATAAATTTATTGTAATAGTTAATTTTACCCAGGAGTGCTTGCAGTTCCTTTAAGGGGTTACATGGGTTTACTCGGGGGAAAAAAGGTCTATTTTCAACAATTTTTTTTTTATATAAAAAAGGACATATTTTATTCAAACTTTTTACTGTCTTAAAAATATATGTTTGGAAAAGATTTTCTGAAATTTTCAAAACAAAATATTCAAAACTCCGCTATTGTGACGTCATTTCCGGTGACCCCTCGGAAAAAATGTGCGCTCGCGTTGACAGTACAACTCATGACAGGATCATCAGAATTGAAAAAAAAAATCCTGTTTTAGTTAAGACCATAAACTAGAATCTGAACGAAGGAAAAACAAAAAAAGTGAAAATTGGATTTTAGGCAGACCTTTTTACAAAAAAATGCAAATTTTGATAAAATTTTCTCAACATTTCTTTTTTTTTTAAATATTTGTGATTGAAAAAAAACAAAATCCTTCGTTCAAGTCCTCGTGAATTGTATCTCGAAGACCTGTGTAAAATTTCATCACGATCGGTTGAGTAGTTTTCGAGAACTTTTGACAACCGACTTTGAAAACACAGTTTCGAGAAAAACGCGTTTAAAGTTTTGAGTAGCAGTGGGCTGAGCCTTGAGCGCGCAACTTCCCAAGGCTGTATCTCCGAAACTTTTATTCGGATCGACTTGAAATTTTAGGATAATATTCTCGAGATGTTTTAGATATTAATAAGACAATAAAAAAAAAATCGATTTTTTGACCCATGTAACCCCTTAAGTTAGTTGGGCGTGGTAGCTCCTTTATAGCTCTGACTTTGGAAGGTGCAGGGCTGATGCCGTTAGCGCTGATGACATACCCCAAGTATTCTACTTTAGATTGCATGAAGGTGCACTTACTTTTTTTGCAGGTGAAACCATACTCTTGCAATCTGCTGAAAACTTTTTGAAGATTTGCAATATGTTCTTCCTTTGTTGCCCCTGTCACAATTATATCGTCGAAATAATTGACGCATTGAGGAATATCCGCAATCACTTGCTCCAGAAGTCTTTGGAAGATTGCAGGGGCGCTGGCCACTCCAAACGGTAGTCGTTGATATGCAAATAAGCCTAATGGAGTGTTGACAACCATGATAGATTTTGAATCGTCATCCAGCTCGACTTGAAAATGGGCGTCTGACAGATCTATTTTAGAAAATAGACAACCGCCACGTAACTTATGCAATAATTCCTCGATGCGCGGAATTGGATGCTGATCAACCCTTAGCTGTGCGTTAACTGCTTTGAAGTCGCCGCAGATTCTTAGACTTCCATCTTTTTTGGGGATTACTACTATGGGTGCTGCCCATTTGCTGAAATTTACTGGTCTCCATATGTCAGCTTGTATAAGACGTTCTGCTTCTTTTTTGAACTGATTCATTTGAGCGAAAGGCAATGACCGCGCTTTACAGTACTTAGGAGTTGCATTTTCTTTAAGATGTAATTGTGCCCGAAATGTTTTGCAATGTCCGAGCTTACTAGAAAACATGTCTTCAAATTTCAGAAGTACGTCATCTATCGCGGTTGTTTCAGTTGATGTTAATGCGTTTACTGCATTTGAATGAGTTATACTTAAACCAAGCGCGTCCATCCAGTCTACGCCTAGAATACCACCATCTGCTTTGACATTTGCAACTATTAATGGCAGCTGCTTTTGAAATTCGCCACATTTCACGTCGGCACTCAGCGTTCCTAACGTGGGAATTAAGTTTCCACCATATGTGGTTAATTTGCTTGCACTGCATAGACGTATTACGGGCTTGTTGATTTGTTTATATATATTCACACCTATCACTGAACAAGTTGCACCTGAGTCGATTTGAAAATTAATCGGAACATCATTGACACTAACTTTTAGGATGTATTTTTTTCCGCGTTTAAAAGGCAAGGCTTCGTTGGGGGCACATAAAAAATTTAAAGATGCAATATTTTCTATGCGATTGACATTTGGTTGCATTTTTTTCAGCGCCATACGCTTACCGGTTTTTTGTTTTTGCTTCACTCCTCCTAACATGCACACTGGAGCAATGTGACCGACTCGATTGCACTTCCGATACTGTGCGTTACGGAATTTACATTGTTGCCGATGATGACGCGTACCACAACCTGAGCACGATTGATTCATATTTTTCTGAAATTTTTTTTCGTCATAGCGGTCACTGGTTTTGTTTGCCTTAATATGGAGTACTTCACTGTTGCTTTTGTTATTGCTAGTAACGGCCTGTACTGCATTTATTGCTTCGTATGCTTCAGCTATATTTATGACATCTGCGAGGTTTGGATTGGCTTTCTGAAGTGCTTTATTCCGAACGGATTCATGCGGCGTGTTTAGGACAATTATGTCTCTGATCAATTCGTCCACAAATTCTTTTTTGCACTTTTCATTAGCGCATACGTAATTACACTTACGGGCTAATCCTCGTAATTCAGCGATCCAATCAGCATAAGTTTGATTAGGTTGTAAGTGTGTTTTAAAAAACTTGTACCTGGTTGCGAGAACATGCACCTTGGATTTAAAGTGTTCCGTTAGCTTGTCTGTGAGCTCTTTGTAAGTTTTTTCTTGGATATTTTCGCTGCCGCAAAGCTTTGTAAGTAACTCGAAAGTCTCAATTCCTATCCACGATAACATAAATGCGCGTTTCTGTTCCTGGTCGTTTACTTTGTATGCAGAAAAATGCTGGTTGAGTTGCGCTAAAAATGATTCCCATGTGCTCTTACTTTTGTCAAAGGCTGGAAATGGTGGAACAGGGGACTGAGGCGCTGGATTTTGGAAACTCGTGCTAGGTTCCGTTTTTGTTGATATTGCTGATCTCTGACGCTCCAACTGCGATTCCATCCAACTTCTTTGGTTTCCTAGTATATCCACCATAAATTTTTGCTGTTGCTCGAGAAGCTTTTGCAGTGTGCCCTCCATTTTGATGATTTTTTTTAAATTTCAAATTTACCTTTTTTACCTCGTCGCCTGTATGTTATATCTGTATAACTTTATTGAAGGAAGTATAATAATAATAGTAATATAGTAAGAAATTATACTAAGTAATGTAAGTATATTATAATGTAGGTATTGTGGGCTAACCACACCGGCCCGAAACACACGCCTTGACAGCTCGCTCCAAACTGCTGGCTAACAAAATGGCAGGTTGAACCTGGGCTGCCACAACAAGCTTGTATCGACTACAACAGGCTTTGAAATTGCTTTATTGCTAAAACCTCAATACAGATTTTATCTTCTAGTTCAAGACTCTAGAAAGATTAAAAGCAATCTGATTTAACGCCGTCTGTGCGTCGGTATTTATTTCTACTCGAACAATAGCTGCGGCTATCCTTTGGCAGGGGGCTTCGTTCTCGAAGTACATAATTTCGGGTTTATGTACTAGATTTGCGTGCGATGTCCGATCAGCTGTTCCCTTCTGACTTGTAGACGTCAAATGGGGTTTCTCGTACTTGGTAAGTGTTTTCTTCTAATTTTTGTTTATTTACTAATTTTATTCTATATTTTCAGGATTCTAGTGGGGGATGAACGAGGAGGAGCCTGCGATCATTCCATTGGGGTTGACAGGTGAGTATTTTTTTGTGGAACCTGTTTGTAATTTTCATTAATCTTTTTTGTTTACAGAATGTCGATTTGCCGACGGCTTTTGGCGTATTCTCTGGAATTGGTGTTTTCATCGTTAATTTGGTAAAAGGTAAGAACTTGTAATTTAAATATTTATATTTAACTAATTCTTTTCTATTTCCAGGTATAAATTTCTTGTTGTTTATTTTGTGTAGTGCTGTCCCTTAACGTGTGTGTTTTTTTGTACTTTTGTGTATTTATGTAATTTGTTTGTTTATTTTTGTAACTATTATATTATACTGTCATGTCAGGAGTAGGGGTGCCTTAGCACGAAGAGAAGGAAATTCACACATGTCAGAAGTACAAAAAAATTATGAGAAGGGGTTCGAAGGAATGGAGGGGCGAGTGCTGAATACCACCGATGGCTATCGCAAGAAAAGGCATATCCACTACACCGACATGGCACGACTAGCGTTGCACTGAGCTAGCTCGTCGTTGCGGGGGGGGGGGTTCGTGCTGTAGAAGACAGCGAAAGTCGACAGTTACTTCTATATTTTATCGCGTGCCAAAGCTACAAAAAAAACGAGGCGATATGGGGGTGGCAGCGTGGGACGTAAGTTAGGCTAGGCGAGAGGGGGCAAGGACCTGACCACTGACCACCAAGCCGAGGCTCAAGGCTACATCTTGTCCATTAAAACTAACGACGGGATGATCCACTTACCTCTTTGAAGGACATCCTTGCTATCGGGGATACCATACTTACTGGGAGCTTAAGCGCTCCTCATCTTCGGCGACCTGTTCCAATTAAATTTCATACTAAATAATTACAAATAAACGTGAGCCCGAATTCTTCAAAATCTAACAATTTTTATTGAAAATTAAACAATTTCAATGATTATAAAAAAATTCAGTTCATAATTCCTATTCTTATAGTTCAAGCCTAATTCTCTAAGATATTCACAGAATATCTATGGCTTTATCCTAACAAAACAATACAATCTTTACATACTTTGTGATCCGAAGGAGATACCTATAATAACTTAACCGTAATTGATCAAGTTCAACAATATTCCTAGTTACTACGTGGCTTTTACTTGATCTTGTAAAGAGGAATGGTTGAGAAATGCCTACGCAACATGAACATACTAATCAAGTTCTACCTGAAAATAACGCAAAGTTCGCTGAAGGGATCCCTTTAGTCGAATACTCAATTGTTCAAATCATCCTAGCTACGAAATAAAGAAATTCGTCAATCATTCCCTTTATGGTCACCGCCATTACATTTAATATCTTATCGTGACTCTAGTCACAATAACCTTACTTATT
This sequence comes from Thereva unica, assembly GCA_949987705.1. Lineage (NCBI taxonomy): Eukaryota > Metazoa > Arthropoda > Insecta > Diptera > Therevidae > Thereva > Thereva unica. The sequence goes on along the minus strand of OX465281.1, from coordinate 152,296,513 downwards.
TATGATCTAAGAGAACCCTTAAAAATTAAAACAATTTAATGTAGCTAGCTTGCAGCTTCGAATTAACAATAAAAATATAACTTCGCGCACAGGGCTCTGTAAACCCCTTTTGGGTTTAGCAATTTCAAGATAAAACTAGTGGGATGTTGTGCCTAGAGACTAGCCACTAATTACGCTTTTTCATGATATTCTTTCTGTTGAATAACACTTCAGACTGGATGGCAATATACATATTAAGTGGAGATTGTGAAGATTCACGAAAACAATCCAAAAACTACAACAAATACAAATACAACTACATATAATATTGTTAAAAATTCGGCTTACCGCACCTTTTGTTAACCGACTTCAAAAAACGAGGTGGTTACTCAATTCGACGTGTAGGTATTTTGTAGTCCTGTTCACGCATAACTTTGTAACCCAATGACTTTTTTGCCTTTTTTTGGTTCATTTGAAGGGGGAGTTTCCCACGGTGGTCCCGTTCAATTTTTTCGAAATTTTGATAAAGGAGTTCGAAGTTAGGCATAAAAAACTGTTAAAATTAGTTTAACCTAAACATTTCATAGGCACCGAACAAATTACTTTATTGTTGTAAATCCGGCAGCAGGCCGACGGGGGAGCGGGTAGAGCGTCGGATCCTCGGTTCAGCGGCGTGTAGCGTTGAAGGTTCGAGCCTTGTCGGGCAGCATTTTTGTTTTCTTTTTCTCTTTTTCTTCTTTCTGAAATGATTTATTAGCATATTAGTCAACCACCGGTAGTATCTGCCATGGCGCAAGGGCTACTAGTCCATTCAAAACGCGCGTTATGGTGTTCCAAAATAACACCGTTAAGAAAATCGAACCCTATAGGTTTTTGGGGTCGCTGATCACGAAAAAATTAGGGCGTCATCCCCAAAAATGCAAAAAACACCCCTTTTTAGGGGGTTTCGCGATTATTTCAGTAATAACGAATACAAATGCGATGAAATGCACTTTTTTTAATATTTATTTGCGAAGGTGGTTGATTTATACTAAATTAAGGCGAACTTAATGGTAAGGGGTACTCCTAAAGGGTTGAAAGTACCCCTAAATTGGCGAAAAATGGCAAAAATTGTAAAAAAAATTTTTTTCCCAAGTTTATGCTTCAAATTCGATTGTGGGCGTATTGTCAGGCAAAAATAAATTATTTTCAATCCTTAAGGGGTTAAAACTACCCCTATAATATAGTTCATTAAAAACGAGGGGGGGGTGTTCCAAAATAACACCTATAAGAAAATCGAACCCTAAACGTTGTTGGGGTCGCTGATCACGAAAATCGAGGTCCCGCGGTCCTAAAACATGGGCGTTGTTGGATTTCATCATATGCCACAAAATTTTTAAATTCATAAATTTCTTTTCCACGATCAGCAGAAAAATTGTAGCAAGTGTCAGATTATTTTCAAGAATAAAATTTTCATTCTTGGATTTCGTCTGGCAATAATTTTATCAAGAGTGTCAAATTATTTTCATGCGTTGGATTTCGCCTGGGAATAATTTGCACTCATAATTGCTGAATCGTATTCTCACGAAACTTTTCTTTTTTTTTGTGTAAATTATTGTACTATAAAACTCAGAATTAAATCTTAATAAATTTAGTATATTCAGAGACATTAAAGCCTTCTTTACTTTTATTTGGCGTGAGGCTGCACCAAACCTTAAACAAGAAAAACAGTAGCGGCTGGATAAAAGAATCCAGTCCGCTATATAAATAACATTGGTCCTTCGAGCCGGATAAGAAACCTTAACCGGCTATAATCCCGACGAAGTCAACCCCGAAGAGACCCCGAAGATACTCCGAAGTCAACCCCGAAGATACCCGAAGTCAACCCCGAAGATACTCCGAAGTCAACCCCGAAGATACCCCGAAGTCAACCCCGAAGATACCCCGAAGATACTCCGAAGATACCCCGAAGATTTCCCACATAGAAGGAACTATTTGGACATCATCCCTCCTATAGAAAGAACTATTTGGACATCCCTCATCCAGAGAGGCCATTTACAATGGCGAATTCAGACGAATTGCTTCAGGCCCAGCAGGACATTGGGAAGGAAATTCAACGCATAATCACGAACTACAAAAAGGATTCTCTTGACCGAAAGACAACCAGGACTTACTTTATAGAGAGAATAAAGCAATTGGAAGCCCAGTGGGATCAATTCAATAGCAATGACACACAGCTTCGTTCAATGCTCTCGCCACCGTTCGATCAACCATACTTCACCAAAAACTACTACAACGGAATACAACGATTGTATGAAGAATCTAGTAAAATTCTTTCACAGAGCTTAAAAGAATTAGAGCCATCTCAACCTCCCCCACCTCCTAGTATCGTTTCTCCATTTGGTCTTGGACAAGACAAGGCACAGCTAGAAATCCCCCTACGAGAGCTACAGGAGCAAAGCCGAAGGAGAAGATCCATGAGGATCAACAATCTCAACACCATCTAATATGCAAGATAATGAGGAAACAATCGAGTGCAATCGACGCGCTACAACGACTGCTAAAAAAGGTAGATGCAGAATTACAAAACCCACAGGAGCTCAAATACTATACCTTGAGAGCAAGGAATATTGACCACTATTGGTCCCAAATCGAATGCTGCCACCAAGAGATATGCGAAGTAACCGATATTCCCAGTGCTCATGGCTACCTAGTAGAAACATACATTGCTTTGGAAGAAGTCGTGCAGAACTGTCTTTTGAATTTGGTCACAACAGAGTCAAAAGTGCCAACAGCGCAACCCTCTACACAGCAGGTGCAACCATTAACTTTGCCCAAGATCACACTCCCTAAGTTTGACGGAGACTACATGAAATGGCCCCAATTCAACGATCTGTATACAGAACTTGTACACAAACAGATGATAGACAACGCACGAAAGATGTACTACCTCAAGGCAAACCTCTCTGGGGAAGCGGCAAAATTAATTCAACATCTACCTGCATCCGAACAGCACTACCACACAGCGTGGGAGATATTGAGAGGCAGATACAATAACACGAGATTAATCGTATCTGCATTTCTTAACAACCTGTTGAACCAGCCACAATGCACCGGAGAATCTGCTGCAGACATAAAACGGCTTCACGACACCATAAAAGAATCGTTGCATGGAATAGCTAACATGAGGGTTGATGTTGAAGGATGGGATGCGATCATTACACATGTCGTGCTACAGAAATTAGATCTTCAATCTCGTAGTATATTTGAACAATCAGTAAAAAACCCGCGTGATATACAAAGGACGTCGGAGTTTCTAAAATTTCTTCAGACCCGGTTCCAGATGTTAGAATCTCCTGGAGGTAAAAGAGAAAAGGCTATTGTTGCAAGGCGTTCTAGTAATCGACAGTCTACCCTAGTAATGGCAACCAAGGACAGCCCTAACAAACCGTCTCAGCATTGTATCTTCTGCAAACATAAAGAACACCGCATACAAGGATTCCCATCATGTCGAAACTCATCGCTCAAGGATCGAATCCACCACGTCAAAAGGCTTCGACTTTCTTTTAATTGCTTAGGTCATAGCCATACTATTCATCAATGTAAATCACGTTCATGCTTGAAGTGCAACCAACGGCACCACACTCTTTTGCATCTTAATACCGCTCCTGGACAAGGCGTCGCGCAACAAGTACACCAAGTCGATGAAAAATGCCAAACAGCTACATCTAGCATGCATGCAGCACTTAACCAGTGTCCATCAAATTATTACTTCAAATACATTTTTTTGTCAACAGTAAGCATCATTGTTAAAGACAAACACAACGAAGACATTGAATGTAGAGCAGTTCTGGATGCAGGTTCACAGGTGAACTTAATAACTGAAGCATTGCATAAACGTCTCGGACTTTCAGCTGGAGCCAATCGACTCAATATCAACGGAGTAGGAAAAACAAAGCTGAAGTCACAGAAAAGGATATCGCTACCGATAATGTCAAAGATTACTGGTTTCTCTTTTCCTATGGATACCTTCATAGTATCAGAGATCACTTCTGCGCAACCTGCGATTCCCTTTGATGTATCTACCTGGAAAATCCCAAAGAACATAAAACTCGCTGATCCCCAGTTTAACACACCCGGGAAGATTGATATGCTTATTGGAGCAGAACATTACACCAGTTTGACAACCGTTGGGCAAATTAAATTATCTCCTAGTCTTCCTCTGCTGCAGAACACGTTACTAGGATGGGTGGTGCAAGGTAAACTCGAGGAAGGACAGGAGGTTAACGCATACAGCTGCGGCATAAGTACAATAGATTTAGAACATCAGCTACAGAAGTTCTGGACACTAGAAGATACTTCTACATCGAAGAAGCCAATGACGGCAGCAGAACAATGGTGCGAAGACCACTTCAAGGAAACTACTAAGAGAGATGAAAATGGTCGTTTTATAGTACGATTACCATTTGGACAAGACCCATCAGTACTCGGAAATAGTAAATACTTAGCAGAAAAGAGATTCCTTCATATCGAAAAACGCTTACAGAAGAATGTGGAGTTACACTCACTCTATCAAGCATTCATGGAAGAATACATAAAACTTGACCATATGGAAGAAATAGCAGAGCAGCATATCCCTGAAAACCATTACTATCTTCCACATCATTTCGTACTCAAACCTGAAAGTACGACCACAAAATTAAGAGTAGTTTTTGATGGATCCGCTAAAACTACGTCTAATTATTCATTAAACGACCTACTGTTACCCGGTCCTGTCATACAAGATGGTCTCTTACCTGTCTTGCTAAGATTCCGGATGCATAAGTACGTCTTCTCTGCTGATATAGCTAAAATGTACCGGCAAATAATGATATCCAACGACCAGAGGAAGTATCAACTAATATTTTGGCGAGCTAGCCCAACAGAGCAGCTTAAAACGTACCAACTTTCAACAGTGACCTATGGAACAACAGCAGCACCATATCTTGCCACTAAGTTAGCAGATGAACAAGAAGAGCAGAGTGTGTCGTAGATGCCGGAAGTTGGATCTACGATAAACAAGATGGGGGAAAACGGCAAGATCACTGAACTTTGAGTTCGGTGATCGATGGAGTGTTCCGACTGATCGTTTTGATCGTGCCGGAAGTTGTTGTGTGACATTGCATAAAGTTTGGTAATTAAACTTTACGCGGTCACTACATACTCCCCCCAGCGTAGCGTTAACGGAATGTTACCGCTTTAGACGGCTTAGCTTCGTTGTCGCGGTCGCAATCGAAGGCTGGCTTTAGCCTGTCAATGGATATTGACTTGGTTGTGCCGTTCAATTTGACAACGAAGTGTTTTCGTAATCGTTTGATTACTTCATATGGGCCCTCATATGGAGGTTCGAAAGGTTTTCGAACTCTGTCGACTCGTATGAAGACGTAGTCAGCGTTCTCCAGGGCTTCTGGCACATAGACATCCTTTTGGACGGGCTGCCGAGGATGTATTGCCTTAATGTTCTGCATGTGAGAACGAAGGCTATAGAGGAATTCTGATTCTTCAATTGGATTCTCATCCGTTGGGATAGAAATGGAATTGGGAAGTCTCAGATTCTGACCGTATACGAGCTCGGCTGGTGAGCATTGTAAGTCGGTCTTAATTGCAGTGCGTATGCCTAACATGACAAAGGGCAAGTCTTCACTCCAATGAGTAGTGTTGTCCCTTGCCATTAAGGCTGCTTTTAGTTGCTTGTGGAACCGTTCAACCATCCCATTTGCTTGCGGGTGGTAGGCGGTGGTCCGGATTCGACGAGTGCCGAGTAATTTGGCAACTTCATTGAACAGTTTCGATTCGAACTGCTTGATCGGTTGTGATCTCGAGTGGTACGCCGAATCGTTGGACAAATTCAGTGACGAATTTCTTTGCCACTGTTGAAGCTGAGATATCCCGAATTGGGTATGCTTCAGGCCATCGCGTGAATCTATCGACTATCGTTAAGATATAAGAGTATCCACGAGATGGGGGTAGGGGTCCCACTATATCCATATGGATATGGTCAAATCTATTATTTGGAAGTTTGAAAGCTTCCTATGGAGATTTGGTATGCCTTGAAACTTTGGACTTTTGGCAACCTAAGCACGATCGAGACCACTCATTGCAGTCTTTATTGATCAATGGCCAGAAGTATTTCTTGGTAACGGCTCGTCTTGTAGCACGAATACCAGGATGAGAGAGACTATGTTCGGAGTTGAACGCTAGTCTGCATAAGGAAGTGGGTATGTAAGGCCTTGGAATGCCTGTACTAGTTTTACACCACACCTGATGGGCGGTAAATGGTATTGGCGTGAGAATTAGTTTTACCCGTGAGCCGTTGCTGGGGTGCTCTTGTAGAGACTTCAACTCTGTGTCACCTTGTTGAGCCTGAGCTAATGTAGGCAGGTCGAAGGTGACCGAGTCGACGTTGTCGGTTGCTAGTGAGTGCGACAAGTAGTCGGCGACAACGTTTTGTTTACCAGACACATGTCTGATGTCTGTGGTAAACTGAGAGATTAGACCCAAATGTCTGGTCTCTCGAGGGGATCGTTCGGTCTTTGTGTGAAGGGCGCGAACCAGCGGTTTGTGATCAGTATAGACCACGAAATTGCGTCCTTCAACGAAGTAACGGAAGTGTTTGATCGCTGCATAGATTGCGAGGAGTTCGCGATCGAATGCAGAGTACTTCCGTTCGGTTGGTGACAGCTTTTTGGAATAAAAAGCTAGAGGTTGCCACCGATGACCGTTGAATTGTTCCAAAACGCCAGTGCACCGTATATTTAAATGGAAAACCAATTGCTCAAACCGATCACAATTACAATTACCGCGCTTATATTGAAAATTTATTAAATTATCTCAAAGATGCGGCATCTACCCATTTGGAGTCGGTCGGCTGGTATCTTGACAAAGATGACACGGAAATTGCAGATATCGATAAACCCGTCGCTGAATTACATCAAGGTAATTTAGATCGTCAGAAACTTTTCATTAAAAGTAATGTAGTTGAATTGATGGGCAAAATCCATACCGATTTATTTAATCAGGATAAGTTGCTATTAAACGGTGTCGATTTACGTGTAGTTTTATCGCTTGAAAAACCAGAATTTTATATTTTATTCAAGGACGGGACCGACTCACCACTATTAAAAATCTTGGATGCAACCATGTACATGAATCACGTGACAGTTAATCCGAATATTTTATTAGCACATGAGACAGTTTTACAGCGATCAAACGCCATATACCCATACTAGCGAGTTGAAGTTAAAAGTTACACTATTCCAGCAAACACATTCACACTTTCACTGGATAATATCGTCATCGGACAGTTACCGAACTTAATAATTTTTGGTATGGTGGACAATGATGCTTACACGGGCAGAAGAACAAAGAACCCCTTCAACTTTAAACATAACAACATTACCAGATTCAATTTATCAGTGAATGGCGTGCAGATACCAAATCAACCTCTCGAATTTGACTACTCAAAAGATAATCCGATTAGTACACGCGGATACAATACGTTATTCAGAGGAACAGGTATTCATTACTTCGATAAAGGTCATCAAATATCCAAGACATTATTCGACAAGGGGTGTTTTCTTCTCGCTTTCGATTTAACAACAGACAATTCATATAACGCGACTTGCGGCAATTTATTAAATCAAGGGACAGTACGTGTTGAAGGAAAATTTAGAGATGCTTTAAAAAATAGTGGGACATGCATTGTATATGCTGAGTACGATGGAAGCATTGAAATTGACAAGGATCGAAATGTTTACACCAACTTTTAAATCTATATAAGGCGGCTACTTGCAACAAACTGTTAGTTGGCAAATTGCTTTACTATAGTAACAATGAGTTGTTTAATTAATGCGGAATACTTTTGCGGAGGTGAATTTACCTTCTTTAAAAAAGTCTCTTTAGCTGGATTCACTGTACAAAATAAAACGTTTACAAAGGAAATAATTTTTAAATATCCAACATCTAGTTTGGAATGCAGTGAACAACAATCAAGTAAATTTGGTAATCTTGAACTAAAACATATGGATGAAGACCTTATAAAAACTCTAGCGAAATTTAAGACAATCTTTGTTCGTGGTACATCAACTAAGGAGTTTATAAATAACTATGTTACATCTCTCACCGAGGTCATTGACTTAGAAGAAGCATTTACCTGTGAACAAGAATGAACACGATCGAACTTGCAACTGCATTGACAAATAATCGCCTAACAAACAAGTTTTTTAGAGGAGTCTTCCCCTGCAACCATCTACCACAAAAAATAAAAAAACCCGCATGCGTCATAGCTAATACGGATCCATCACATAAAGACGGAACTCACTGGGTTGCATTTTATTTCCCGAAACAAGGTCCTGCAGAGTACTTTGACTCATTTGGAAGATATCCCACCAATAAGTTTTTTCAAAGATTTCTTTTAAATAATTCAAAGACTTTTTTAAATAATAAAAAACGTTTGCAGGGACAATTTTCATCGACATGTGGACATTATTGTTGTGTATTTCTATATTCTCGGTGTAGAGGAAAGAGCCTAAAGAATTTTTTAACACAATTCTCTTCGAGCGATTTCAGTTTAAATGATAATAAAATAGTTAATTTATACTTGAAGAATTTTACACAAAGTGGTGGAGACTTTTGTAACCAATCATGTAAAGCCGAGATCAGCACTATAAAAACACTGAACAAAAGCTGTTAATATTTAATGTTAAAGTTTAATTTGAGTAACATGGAGCCATCACGTTAAAGACAGAGGACCACTGGTGCTAAAGGAAAAAAGAAGCTGTCCAAATGCGAAGCAGAAGTTGTCGGTGAAAATCTCTTATTAAATTACACGTACCATTTGGACGACTGCCATAACTGGAAGATAATACTCGGCTTTGACCCAACATCGTTCGAGGCGAAAATAGTATTTCAGCGTCATGGACTCATCCCAATATCAGCATCCTATCCCGAATGGACATCTATTTACAACCATCTTGGTGCTTTAAAAACGAAAATGGAAAATTTATCTTCAGCAAATCAGATGAAGGAGTACAAAATCCCCATTGGCAGTGGCAGCATCACTCTAAGAAGGCAAGCGGAACTTTGTAAATTATTTGAAATGCTGAAATTTTTAAACATCGTTATGTACCACAATAACAATGCTTCAGAGAGCGTGAAAGAATATTATAACAAGTACATTGAAAAATGTAAAGAAAAAAATGTATTAACATTAGCATGTGAAGATTTTTTTATTCCAAGTCGAACATCTTATGTACACTTAAATTATTCTCGACTTTTTTATGAAATACCTTTGTATTGTATTGCAAATCTTGTTTTTGATACGATAAATTTTGACTGCAAATAAATAAATAAAATACAACTAAAAAATTCTTTTATTTAAAACATTTATTCACTAGCATGTACAAATAAATATTAAAACAATTTTGTACGGCACATCTTAGACTAGGTGATTTTCCATGTATAGTGCAGAAAGCTCCAAAATTTTCCAAGTTGGCTAGTTTTGGTATTTCCAATTGGTTTATTTTCGCTTCCGGAAGGTATTTCTGAATAAATTTCTCCTTTTCTAGTCCTTTCACGTAAATTGTTGCATTTGAATAATTCAACAGTATCTTGGGTAATTCGTTGTAATTAATAATGCCGCCGTTCCATCTTAATCCATTTATTTTTAACTTCCCAGTATAGGAAGTTATTGTAATCGGTCCGAAAATCGAAATCGAAAATTTCAACGTATTTTCATCTTTCAAGGTCTCAGGAGCATTTTAAGCAAAAAATTGGGAGGAAGTATGTGTGTGTGTGTATGTGCGTACGGATGTGGTCATTTTTTCCTGCACGATATCGCGCGAACCAAAACTGATATCGACTTCGTTGAGGTGTCGTTCGAAGCGTATCAACCGAAATATGATCTGAAAAGATTTTCATGTAATTCGGTCCAGCCGTTTTTTTTGTTTGAGCGACGTAAGTGATTTTTGTACCTGCACGATATCGCCCGAACCACGAAAGATATTGACTTACTTGAGGTGCCGTTCGAAGCGTATTAGCGACAATATAATCTGAAAAGATTTTTATAATATTCGGTCCAGCGGTTTTTTGGTTTAAATGACTTAAGTGATTGTTGTACCTGCACGATATCCCGCGAACTATAAAAGATATCGACTTAGTTGACGTGCCGTTCGAATAGTATTAACCAAAATATGATCCGAAAAGATTTTCATGAAATTCGGTTCAGCTGTTTTTTTGTTTAAGCGTCGTAAGTGATTTTTGTACCTGCACGATATGGCCCGAACCACAAAAGATATTGACTTACTTGACGTGCCGTTCGAAGCGTATTAGCGACAATATAATCTGAAAAGATTTTTATAATATTCCGTCCAGCGGTTTTTTGGTTTAAATGACTTAAGTGATTTTTGTACCTGAACGATACCGCGCGAACTAAAAACTATTTCGACTTCATTGAAGTGCCGAAAAACATTAACACACAATTTTATATTAATTTTCGTCATCCTAATCTTGTAGGTGCGCACATTTAGCTTGACATTTTAGGGAAAATATTGATAAAGTGACAAATTCTCAGTATTTGTGGAAAATTCGGGGGTTTTAAGGGTTGCTGATCTGCCAGGGGGGCTGAATCTTCTTCAAAAGGTGAATTCCGGGGTGCATCCACTGAACTTAACACCAAAAAGGAACGAGGTTTACACTAATAACTCAAAACTAGTACTTTAATTTTATTTCCGTTGTATTTATTTTAAATATAAGTAATTTATAAGTAATTTATAGCGAATTCTGACTTCTGCTTGCTACAATTTCTAGATTCCTACTGACTTCCTTTGTGGATCTCCTACGCTGGGTAACCGTTGTAAGTCGAGGATAAAATTGGTGGGGCGATCGGGATAACTGCTCTCAGCCGATCATGCATCTACGGGGGGCATGATCCCCGAATGACATGTCTGATACCGAGCTTTTTGTAGTTGATGTTCGATGCAGCTTGGTTTGTTTTGAGGTTTGATGTAACTTGTTGGGTTTTGAGGTTTGATGTAACTTGTCCTCCTTTCGATTTCCAACATTCTCCCCCGCCTTGAAATCTCTAAGGTTTCAACATAACGAGGAAGTGCGATGGTGTTGTATTCGCCTCCTTCGAGTCACGGATCGGTAGGTCTCCACAATTTTGTAATGTTCTCCTCCTGTTCTACTCCTTTTGGCCGTTGTGTCCTCTTGATGATTTTACCCTCTCTGGACAGGTCCCTCGGCAGTTTCCACAGACGTATATAGGTGATGGACATGAAAGGAAGAAAATTTGATCAGCAGTAAAGAGTTGCATGATATATTGAATGTAATAAAATCAAATATACAATTATTAGATGAACATGAAAATATTTCAGGTTTTAGAGGTTCATGCGTTGCAAGTGCTTACAAGTGCATTATTCTCATGATTATTCTCTTCGGATTGTTTGCGTTTCATTGGATGATTTTGAAGGTAGTAAGCAAATTTTGGTTATTGGGCGCTTGTATTCGCCCCTTTGGGTTTTTACAGTGACAACACGGATTAATTGATCATCTCCCGGGTGTACTTGCATGATTCGTCCCAATGGCCATTGATTTGAGGGAAGATTTTCGGACTTAATTAAAACCAGATCGCCGACCTTAATGTTTGTCGAGACCTTGAGCCACTTTGGTCGTTGTTGAAGCCGGGACAAGTACTCGGACGTCCAGGCTCGCCAGAAATCCTGCTTTAGCCGCTGCACTAGATTCCACCGATTAAGAATGTTAAGCTTACATTGAGTGAAATCTTCTTCTGGGGGGGCTAAAAGAGCGTCACCTATTAAAAAATGTCCGGGGGTTAGAACTCTTGTGTCATCGATGTTATCGGTAAGTGGACATAGTGGGCGAGAATTAAGGCACGCCTCGATCTGAGTGAGAAGAGTCGACATCTCTTCGTAAGTAAGGGGAACGTTCCCGGCAATTCTTTTTAGGTGATATTTAATGGATTTGACCCCGGCTTCCCATAAGCCACCGAAATGGGGAGCAGATGGGGGTATGAAATGCCATTCGATACCCTGTACGCTAAAGGTGGTAGCAGCGTGCTGACTGCCCATTTTGATGGCAGCCTTGATATCCTTATCAAATTGACTATGCGCGCCGATGAAGGTAGTTCCGCAATCGGAATAAATATTTCGACACAAACCGCGACGAGCTACGAATCTTTTAAATGCAGCGAGGAAAGCTTGTGTTGTGAGATCACTCACAACTTCTATGTGGATCGCCTTTATACTGAGGCATACAAAGACGGCGACGTATCCCTTATGAGTCCGGCAACCCCTCGTGTGCGATAGGCGAAGGTTGAAGGGACCCGCATAGTCTACTCCAACATTCATAAACGGGCGACTGATGTTGCTGCGTACTGAGGGCAAAGAGCCCATCAACTGATATTGTACCTTGCATGCATTTCGGAAACATGGAATGCATTGATGGATTATCTTCTTAACAATCTTGCGAGCATTGACAATCCAAATTGTTTTGCGTAGCAGCGACAGGGTGAGCGTGAGACCTCCATGCATGCATACGGCATGGGCGTTTTTTATAAACAAATAAGTAAGATGACTATCAGGATGTACGATCGCGGGATGTTTCTCATTGTAAGGTAAGCTGGAATTGGTTAATCGACCTCCTACTCGCAGAATACCTGACGCATCCACAAAGGGGTTAAGATTCATTATTTTACTCGACTGGTCCAAAGGTTTACCTTTGGTTAAACGATCTATATCTTGGGAAAAGAACCGTCTCTGCTCATGCTTTAGCCAAAAGGCTCGGGCTTCGGTAATTTGAGGAGTGAGGTTGATTGGATGTTTGAAATTTGAGTTCTTGTTGCGGCAACGATTTATGAATTCTTTGCATCGGGCGGTTATTCTAAGCAGGCGAGCTATTGAAGAATATCTTTGGAGGATTTTTATAGATTCCATGGTTGAGTCCTGTAGCAAAAAAGATTTAATGGGTTTAAGCTCTAGTAAGGCCGGCTCAGGATCTTGGAACTTGACGTTGCTCGGCCAGCAAGTGTCGACCTTGGAAAGCCAGTGCGGACCATGCCACCATAACTTGTCGTCCAGAAGCTTAATCGATGAGATCCCTCTGGTCGCGTAATCAGCAGGATTATCGGAGGAGGAAACATGGTTCCAGGGGACTGGACCTACATTGGTCATGATTTCGGAGACTCGATTGCTTACAAATGTTTTGAGGGTATTTGGATGGCGCTGAAGCCACGATAAGACGATGGTTGAGTCTGTCCATGCATAAGTACGGCTTTCTCTGTTTTTCAAGGAGGGCAGAAATTTTTTTATAAGGCGTGAAAGCAAAACGGCACCACATAGCTCCAGTCTAGGGAGTGTTATTGATTTCACGGGCGCTACCTTTGTTTTTGCACTTATGAGATGGACTATGATAGCACCGTTCGTTTCCGAACGCATATACAACGCGGCGCTATACGCCTTCTCTGAGGCGTCGCAGAACCCATGGATTTGGATTGAGCTATGTGGTTCTACCTCTAAAAAACGCGGGATGACGATTTTTTCGACATAAGATAATTGGGATACAAACTCTAACCATTTTTCCAATATCTCTGCGGGAACTGGTTCATCCCATCCCAAGCCCCTTTGCCATAGGCCTTGTAAAAGTGTTTTTGACGAGATGATTACGGGCGAGAGCAATCCTAAGGGATCGTAAATCCGAGCCACGGTAGATAGTATTTTTCGCTTCGTGATTGGCGATGGGGTCGAAATGGGTTTTACGATATATTGGAAACAATCATCTTCTGGTAGCCAATGCAAGCCTAATGTTTTTACTATCGTTTCTTTATTGAGGAGAATCGATGGGGATGAAGTCCGTTGCTCTTCGAGGATATCAGTCAATATCCCATTGTGGTTGGAGGCCCACTTTCGTAATTCAAATTTTCCTCGTTTTAACAAAGAATCAATTTGTCGCCGGGCTTCCACTGCTTCTGACATGGTATCTCCTCCTGAAAAGAGGTCATCAACATAGAAGTCATGCAATAAAATTTCTGCCCCCAAAGGAAAGTCATGTCCTTCATCCTTTGCGAGTTGGTGGAGAGAACGAATGGCGAGAAATAGCGCGCTGAATACGCCAAAAGTAACTGTCCGAAGGCGATAATCCTCAGGAGAATTAGTCAAATTTCCTTGCCAAATTATTCTTTGATAATCGTTATCAGGGTATTCGACGAGGATCTGCCGGTACATCCGAGCAATATCGGCTGTGAAAACAAACTTTCGTTGCCGCCATTCGAAGAGCAGGAGAGATATATCACGCTGCAGCGCGGGCCCTGTGAGCAAACGGTCATTTAGTGACTGTCCATTTGAGGATCTAGAACTAGCATCGAACACTACCCTCGTCTGTGTCGTTAAGCTGTCTGCCTTTTGTATAGCATGGTGAGGTAAATAAAACATGCTATTGTCGGGTTTATCGATTTGAGAATCGGCAATCCTTTCGATATGACCATCCTTTAAGTACTCTTCAAGGCAATCTTGGTATTCTTTATGTAGGGCTGGGTCTTTGTCAAAGCGGTGTTTAAGGGAATAGAATCGTTTGACCGCGGTTTCTCGTGAGATTCCGAATCTACCTTCGGTTTCAGGCAGGGGCCTAAAAGGTAGCCGTACAACATATCGACCTTCTGCGGTGCGAGAGTGGGTGCTCACAAAAAATTGTTCACACAACATGTCTTCGGCTGACGCTTCTTTAGGTATATCAACTTCCTCTATCTCCCAAAAGCGCCGCAACACATCACAATCATTCTTAACTTGGCAGCACAGACTTCTTACAATGGCGGACATGGAGTTGATGTTTGGAACGGAATTGGTTCCTTCGGATTTGCATTCCCCCAATAATATCCAGCCAAAAGATGTTTTTTGTGCAGTGGGGGACCCAGCCACACCTTTAATTAAACCTTCTTGCAATATAGTTGTATAAATCTCCGCACCAAGGATTAGGTCTATGACACCAGGGCGATCGTACGTAGGGTCTGCCAATGGTAACCGTTGGAGATGATTCCATTGTGAACTTTGTAATTTCTGATGGGGTAGAAGGTCGGTTAAAGTATTTAGGGTGATTGCTGTTATATGCAATCTTGGCGTGTTTAGAGAATGCGGCTGGAGCCTTAAACTGACCATCGATTGGGATCTTGCGGCTATAGTGTTGCAGATTCCTGTTATCTCGACTGGCGAATAGTGATGAGTTAAACGCAAAGCTTGAGCTGCTCTTCTTGTAATGAACGTGGTCTGTGAGCCAGGGTCCACCAGAGCGCGTAATACGCGGGTTTCGCCCGTGTTTGAAATTGCCTTCACCAACATTGTGGCCAGTAAAACTTCCTTATTGTTTCTCGCAATACATGAGATAAACTTGGACGGGGTTGAAGGAGCTAAAGGTTCAGGATCGTGCTGAGATTCGCTCGGGATTACCGACGGATTCTCCGTTTTCAGAGTGGGGGTGGCCGTGTGACGGGACTCTTGCTGATGAAGAAGGGTATTATGCCGCTGTTTACACGTGAGGCACGAATGCAAGCTCGGGCAACTCGTTGTGGAATGGCTATGGGCTAAGCAATTTTGGCATAATGCTCTGGAAGAAACAAATCTGTGCCTTGCGTCCGTGTTCATCCTTTTGAATGTGACACAATTTTTCAACGTATGAGTGCTGCCTCTACACAGCGGGCATCTGGATCGGGCAACATGAAATGCATGAGGTTGAAACATGGTACCCTTTGGCACTATTCGAGTCTCTTTTCTTTGGGGGTTGGGGGGTGGGATGGCTTCTAGCGTTCTGAACCTTGTTTCTAAGAAATCCTGGAGTGTCGAATATTTGGGGAGCGATACAGAAGTTCCTTGCATTTGTTCCCATAATTGCCGAGTTTCGCGAGGTAGTCTTTCGACCGTCAGATAGTTAATGATGGGGTCCCACTCATCTGTCTTAACTTCTAATGTCCTCAGGGTTGCAAGACACTCTTTAGTATGGTCAAGCAGATGACGAATGGCACGAGGATTTTCTGATTGGACATGGGGTTGAGAGAGAAGGGCCTTGAGTGCGTTGTTGACTAGAACTCTCGTGTTTTTGTACCTTGTACACAGAAGGTCCCAAGCGATGATGTAATTGTCGTGGGTAATATTAAGATGCCGCACCAATCTTTCAGCCTCGCCCACAAGGCATGATTTAAGATAGTGCATCTTTTGGACGAGAGGTACTCGTGTATTCGAGTGTACAATGGACGTAAACATATCATGAAAGGCTAGCCATGAGGTATAATCGCCTCCAAACTTTGGGATCATCACTTGCGGTAGTTTAATGTGGGGTTCTTCGCTTTCTCGAATTGAGGTTTCCGGGATTTCATTGTCGAAATTTTGGGTAGGTCGGACAGTTACATTGGCGGGGGGCGGGGTGTTGGACGGGAATTGATTTAACATATCATTAAGTATTCCCTTCTGTTCGTAAAACAGTTCATTGAAATCATCCTGCAACGTGTTATTGAAATAGGGATCCGCCCGTTTTTCTTTGTTACAGGAGAGTTTAATGAATCTGTCATTTTCCAAGAATAGATGCTGTAATTCATCAATAGTCTGGATGCGACCTGGCAAATGGCCCAATTTCTGCAGCCTCTCCTTGGGGGATTTCTTGAGGTTTACCGCGAATCTTTCTAACTCTTGGAACAATCCATTTTGTTCTTTGATTTTTTCTACAATGTCTTCCATTTCCTTATCACCACGTGTGAATTCAAAACTAATAAATAATCTTCAAACTGTTTTACTTTCACAAAAAGACGCAGAAATTACCTTATCACCGCGTGTGATTTCGAAACTAATATATATCTTCAAACCCTTTTACTTTCACAAAAAGAAGCAGAAATTACCTTATCACCACGTGTGATTTCGAAACTAATAAAAATTTTCAAACTTTTTTACTTTCACAAAAAGAAGCAGAAATTACCTTATCACCACGTGTGACTTCAAATCTCATATAAAATTTTCAAACTTTTTTACTTTCACAAAAAGAAGCAGAAATTACCTTATCACCACGTGTGATTTCGAAACTAAAAAAAATTTTCAAACTTTTTTACTCTCACAAAAGAAGCAGAAATAACCTTATCACCACGTGTGAATTCAAATCTCATATAAAATTTTCAAACTTTTTTACTTTCACAAAAAGAAGCAGAAATTACCTTATCACCACGTGTGATTTCTAAACTAATAAAAATTTTCAAACTTTTTTACTTTCACAAAAGAAGCAGAAATTACCTTATCACCACGTGTGATTTCGAGACTAATAAAATTTTCAAACTTTTATTTTTCACAAAAGAAGCAGAAATTACCTTATCACCACGTGTGATTTCGAGACTAATAAATTTTCAAACTTTTTTACTTTCACAAAAAGAAGCAAAAATAACCTTATCACCACGTGTGATTTCTAAACTAATAAAAATTTTCAAACTTTTTTCCTTTCACAAAAGAAGCAGAAATTACCTTATCACCACGTGTGATTTCGAGACTAATAAAATTTTCAAACTTTTATTTTTCACAAAAGAAGCAGAAATTACCTTATCACCACGTGTGATTTCGAGACTAATAAATTTTCAAACTTTTTTACTTTCACAAAAAGAAGCAAAAATAACCTTATCACCACGTGTGATTTCGAAACTAATAAAATTTTCAAACTTTTATTTTTCACAAAAGAAGCAGAAATTACCTTATCACCACGTGTGATTTCGAGACTAATAAAATTTTCAAACTTCTATTTTTCACAAAAGAAGCAGAAATTCCCTTATCACCACGTGTGATTTCGAGACTAATAAATTTTCAAACTTTTTTACTTTCACAAAAAGAAGCAAAAATAACCTTATCACCACGTGTGATTTCGAAACTAATAAAATTTTCAAACTTTTATTTTTCACAAAAGAAGCAGAAATTACTTTATCACCACGTGTGATTTCGAAACTAATAAAATTTTCAAACTTTTATTTTTCACAAAAGAAGCAGAAATTACCTTATCACCACGTGTGATTTCGAGACTAATAAAATGTTCAAACTTTTATTTTTCACAAAAGAAGCAGAAATTACCTTATCACCACGTGTGATTTCGAGACTAATAAATTTTCAAACTTTTTTACTTTCACAAAAAGAAGCAAAAATAACCTTATCACCACGTGTGATTTCGAAACCAATAAAATTTTCAAACTTTTATTTTTCACAAAAGAAGCAGAAATTACCTTATTACCACGTGTGATTTCGAAACTAATAAATTTTCAAACTTTTTACTTTCACAAAAAGAAGCAGAAATTACCTTATCACCACGTGTGAATTCAAATCTCATGTAAAATTTTCAAACTTTTTTTACTTTCACAAAAAGAAGCAGAAATTACCTTATCACCACGTGTGATTTCGAAACTAATAAAAATTTTCAAACTTTTTTACTTTCACAAAAAGAAGCAGAAACTACCTTATCACCACGTGTGATTTCGAAACTAATAAAAATTTTCAAACTTTTTTACTTTCACAAAAAGAAGCAGAAATTACCTTATCACCACGTGTGAATTCAAATCTCATGTAAAATTTTCAAACTTTTTTACTTTCACAAAAAGAAGCAGAAATTACCTTATCACCACGTGTGATTTCGAAACTAATAAAAATTTTCAAACTTTTTTACTTTCACAAAAAGAAGCAGAAACTACCTTATCACCACGTGTGATTTCGAAACTAATAAAAATTTTCAAACTTTTTTACTTTCACAAAAAGAAGCAGAAATTACCTTATCACCACGTGTGAATTCAAATCTCATGTAAAATTTTCAAATTTTTTTACTTTCACAAAAAGAAGCAGAAATTACCTTATCACCACGTGTGATTTCGAAACAAATAAAAATTTTCAAACTTTTTTACTTTCACAAAAAGACGCAGAAATTACCTTATCACCACGTGTGATTTCGAAACTAATAAAAATTTTCAAACTTTTTTACTTTCACAAAAAGAAGCAGAAATTACCTTATCACCACGTGTGAATTCAAATCTCATGTAAAATTTTCAAACTTTTTTACTTTCACAAAAAGAAGCAGAAATTACCTTATCACCACGTGTGATTTCGAAACTAATAAAAATTTTCAAACTTTTTTACTTTCACAAAAAGAAGCAGAAATTACCTTATCACCACGTGTGAATTCAAATCTCATGTAAAATTTTCAAACTTTTTTACTTTCACAAAAAGAAGCAGAAATTACCTTATCACCACGTGTGAATTCAAATCTCATGTAAAATTTTCAAACTTTTTTACTTTCACAAAAAGAAGCAGAAACTACCTTATCACCACGTGTGATTTCGAAACTAATAAAAATTTTCAAACTTTTTTACTTTCACAAAAAGAAGCAGAAATTACCTTATCACCACGTGTGAATTCAAATCTCATGTAAAATTTTCAAACTTTTTTACTTTCACAAAAAGACGCAGAAATTACCTTATCACCACGTGTGATTTCGAAACTAATAAAAATTTTCAAACTTTTTTACTTTCACAAAAAGAAGCAGAAATTACCTTATCACCACGTGTGAATTCAAATCTCATGTAAAATTTTCAAACTTTTTTACTTTCACAAAAAGAAGCAGAAATTACCTTATCACCACGTGTGATTTCGAAACTAATAAAAATTTTCAAACTTTTTTACTTTCACAAAAAGACGCAGAAATTACCTTATCACCACGTGTGATTTCGAAACTAATAAAAATTTTCAAACTTTTTTACTTTCACAAAAAGAAGCAGAAATTACCTTATCACCACGTGTGAATTCAAATCTCATGTAAAATTTTCAAACTTTTTTACTTTCACAAAAAGAAGCAGAAATTACCTTATCACCACGTGTGAATTCAAATCTCATGTAAAATTTTCAAACTTTTTTACTTTCACAAAAAGAAGCAGAAACTACCTTATCACCACGTGTGATTTCGAAACTAATAAAAATTTTCAAACTTTTTTACTTTCACAAAAAGAAGCAGAAATTACCTTATCACCACGTGTGAATTCAAATCTCATGTAAAATTTTCAAACTTTTTTACTTTCACAAAAAAAAGCAGAAATTACCTTATCACCACGTGTGATTTCGAAACTAATAAAAATTTTCAAACTTTTTTACTTTCACAAAAAGAAGCAGAAATTACCTTATCACCACGTGTGAATTCAAATCTCATGTAAAATTTTCAAACTTTTTTACTTTCACAAAAAGAAGCAGAAATTACCTTATCACCACGTGTGATTTCGAAACTAATAAAAATTTTCAAACTTTTTTACTTTCACAAAAAGACGCAGAAATTACCTTATCACCACGTGTGATTTCGAAACTAATAAAAATTTTCAAACTTTTTTACTTTCACAAAAAGAAGCAGAAATTACCTTATCACCACGTGTGAATTCAAATCTCATGTAAAATTTTCAAACTTTTTTACTTTCACAAAAAGAAGCAGAAATTACCTTATCACCACGTGTGAATTCAAATCTCATGTAAAATTTTCAAACTTTTTTACTTTCACAAAAAGAAGCAGAAATTACCTTATCACCACGTGTGATTTCGAAACTAATAAAAATTTTCAAACTTTTTTACTTTCACAAAAAGACGCAGAAATTACCTTATCACCACGTGTGATTTCGAAACTAATAAAAATTTTCAAACTTTTTTACTTTCACAAAAAGAAGCAGAAATTACCTTATCACCACGTGTGAATTCAAATGTCATGTAAAATTTTCAAACTTTTTTACTTTCACAAAAAGAAGCAGAAATTACCTTATCACCACGTGTGAATTCAAATCTCATGTAAAATTTTCAAACTTTTTTACTTTCACAAAAAGAAGCAGAAATTACCTTATCACCACGTGTGATTTCGAAACTAATAAAAATTTTCAAACTTTTTTACTTTCACAAAAGGAAGCAGAAATAATCTTATCACCACGTGTGATTTCGAACTAATATAAAATTCTCGACTTTATTTTCACAAAAGAAGCAGAAATTGTATTAAATTTTCAAAAAACGAATAAATTCTTCAAATAAAGAAATCTTTCACAAAGAAGTAGAAAATTCCGTATCAACTATATTGGGACAAAAAATGCACACACTTGACTTTACCGGTATTATCATATAACGGGTAACGGAATTTTATTTCAAGAGGATCACGTTATCGGCGTGCTATCTTCAAAATCACTTATAATAACGAGATTTTAACTTATGAATTTTTTTTATCACGTCTTTTATGTTTTATTAATATATCACTTGCAACGCATTATAAAACCTTGTGAAAGTTTAATTTTGTATAAATGATGAACATGCAATTCTTTACTCACCTTTCAAATTAGATCCGGCTCGAAGGACCATGTGGAAAATTCGGGGGGTTTAAGGGTTGGTGATCTGCCAGGGGGGCTGAATCTTCTTCAAAAGGTGAATTCCGGGGTGCATCCACTGAACTTAACACCAAAAAGGAACGAGGTTTACACTAATAACTCAAAACTAGTACTTTAATTTTATTTCCGTTGTATTTATTTTAAATATAAGTAATTTATAAGTAATTTATAGCGAATTCTGACTTCTGCTTGCTACAATTTCTAGATTCCTACTGACTTCCTTTGTGGATCTCCTACGCTGGGTAACCGTTGTGAGTCGAGGATAAAATTGGTGGGGCGATCGGGATAACTGCTCTCAGCCGATCATGCATCTACGGGGGGCATGATCCCCGAATGACATGTCTGATACCGAGCTTTTTGTAGTTGATGTTCGATGCAACTTGGTTTGTTTTGAGGTTTGATGTAACTAGTTGGGTTTTGAGGTTTGATGTAACTTGTCCTCCTTTCGATTTCCAACAGTATTATACATATATTCTATATTGCCTATTGTTCATTTATTATTAAAATATCCAATCATAAGATTCAACATCCATCATACTGGGAAGTTGATCGTGTGGACCGAAAGGGTCGAACCCACATCCCTACTAGTTCTAAAGTTGAAATCATTTTGCCAACGAGCTTTTGACGGTAGTTCATTATACGGGTATGGAGGCATAAAATAGTATAAACTTGGTATAAGCGACCCGTGATGCAAGACGGACAGCTCCTTAGCAAATAGCTGTCCGTTAATTCCACTGACAAATTGTACATCTAAAACAACTCTATCGGAACTCATAACTTTAACTACTCAAAGGAAAATATCAAACTATTTAAATTTATTTATTTTAAAGCTCTCGCTGCCTTGAGGCAAATGGACTGATGTTACTTCCAAACAAAATTTGTCAGTGCTTGCTCCTTCTGAATTGCTCTGGAAGATTTTCGCAACCATTTCCCAGATGTCACTAGTTTTTACATCAGATGCCAACTTATAATTTATCCATCCAGGGCCTCTTTCCCTAAAGCTGGCACCGCAAAAAGTAATACCAACATAGTCATTTGGTTGGATCGCCGTCATCACATGCTGAATAATGTCTTCAATGCTGCTCATAAACCATGTTAAAGGTTCTACATTCCTTGGCGTGTCATTGATTTTAAATTCAATTTTGCGATCCCTCACATTGAAACGTTTGTTGTGGGTTATTATATCTCTAATGATGCTAAATTTAGCCATTTTTCAACAATGTTTTCTAAGCTATGCCAAGCACGCACGTTGCATATTGCTTTTGTTTCTCTGTTTATATAGGAGCTCGAAGGCACAATAATGAATAATTAATTTAATGATTAATAAAAATCTGATATTACAAAATCAATTTAATTTTGCCGCATTTAAATGAAAAACGTATCATGTGCAATTCTTCTCTCTTTCACACTTTGTTTTGCATTTAATCTTACCCCGCGCTGAATCTCAGCTAGCAAAAAGTGTATTTTTTACCCGTCCCGATATTTATGAATGTATCAAGTTCATTCATTCACTCGGTTTCATAATTTCAGATAGTAACAACAACAACAACCATGCAATACTCGCCGAGAATCATCGGCATCGAAAGTACCCACAGTGTCTGGCTGTGGAGCATTGGGCACATGTGCAGCCATTCATGTATGGGCGGGAAAAATTGTAAAAAATATAAACAAACAATTGCTTTCAAAGAATATTATCAATATGTTTTTAAATATTGATGATGGAAATTCAACTAAAAAAATCATATAAAGCATTAATTATTAATTTAACATAGTTTTAATAGTTTAAAATATTAAGGACTCGTCGATAAAATGTTTGCAAGGTGATAAATCCACGGGTCTTGCATTTGTTTATTTTGCAAACGTACACTTTACCTCCATCCACAATAGTTGTCTGTTCAGGTTATAACAACAACAACCATGCAATAGTCGCACTGCAGAACAACCGCTTTTTTCTTTTTCCGTTTATGCCGGTAGATTTACCCGCTCAAATTGCTGCTGTGCATTTGTTTCTTTTGCAGAGGTACACTTTACCTTCATCCACAGTAACTGTCTGTTCAGGTTATAACAACAACAACCATGCAATAGTCGCACTGCAGCACAACCGTTGTTTTCTTTTTCCTTTTAGGGCGCGCGCACACAGAAAGCGGAGCGGAGCTGAGCTTATCCGAGCTGACCGGAGCTGAGCTTATCGGTGCGCACACCAAAATCGGAGCGGAGAAGAGCATTTGGGAATTTACGTAGAATTATGTTTGCTTCATTATTTGGGTCATCATTCATTATACGAGTTGATTTAAAATGGTATCTTCAAAATTGCAAACAAGTATTTTATGTGAAAATTCATTTTTACGAAAACAATATATTTTAAGAAAAAAAAGGATATGGGTACAACACCTAAATAAAATTTTTACTTCAGCCCAATTTCCTAGAAAACCTTTTCGAATTCCATATACAGAATTTTTCTAAAGAATTTTTCATTCGGAATCATTTTTACGCGCTGAGACAATTGCCGCAAAACCAGCAAGAAAAATCAACTCCGCTCCGCCAGTAGCTTATCAGCTCCGCTCAGCTTGCAGTGTGCGCAGTTATAGGGATTTTAATGTAAAGTTAGGGCAGAGCTGATAAGCTCCGCTCCGCTCCGCTTTCTGTGTACGCGCGCCCTTAGGCCGGTAGATTTTGCCGCTCACATTGCTGCTGCTGCAGTTTTTGTTTTTGTTTTTCTTGGCCTTTCTTTCTCATATTTGTAAGCTCTTGCAGCTGTGATCGCGATCGTGTGCATCGGCTCGCTGGGTCGCAAAATACTTCGCAAGATCTAAAAATAGAATCTCGCAACTGCATGTGTACACAGATAACGAGACTCCATTCAACTGCCGTCTTGGTCAAGTTGGCTGGTTCGATTCCCAAGCAATGTGCGATTTTTCTCTGGAATGATTTGTTGTACAGAGTGTAAAATCAGTGCTTTGTAGAGGCTAGGGCAAGGCTCGACCAATAGCTTCGTGGCTCAGACGGTAGCTACCGCCGCAGTCTAGGCAGTAGCTTCCGCCACAGGCCAACCTGCCAAAGCCACTGACCCAGTCCCGGACCTGCTCTGCAGAGACTAGGGCGCACGTACGAGTCTGAGTAAATACCTTCCGTCGCAGACCGGGCAAAAGCTACCGCCGCACAGTGCGGCCGATTCCCAAAAAGCTGGCCAAAAGTCGATAAATCAACTAATTGATACAAAATTTCTTACCCGGGGGTTTTCGGGGTCGCTGATTACAAATTTGATATTAAAAATTAGAAAAGCCACCCCCGTCCACCCCTATTAGCCACCCCCTCGCGTGAAATAGCGTATATTATTCAACATAATCAAGATGCATGTCAATTTATAGGTTTTCGGGGTCGCTAATTACGAATTTGATATTAAAAATTAGAAAAACCACCCCCTTCAACCCCTATTAGCCACCCCCTCGCGTGAAATAGCGTATATTATTCAACACAATCAAAATGCATGTAAATTTATAGGTTTTCGGGGTCGCTGATGGAAGGGGTGGCTTTTCTAATTTTTAATATCAAATTCGTGATATTAAAAATTAGAAAAGCCACCCCTTCCACCCCTGTTAGCCACCCCCTCGCGTGAAATAGCGTATATTATTTAACATAATGAAGATTCATGTCATGGCATAAAAGATGAATAGGCAGCTCTTGGCAGCTGAATCTTGTTTTATTTGGTAGATAATATATTTAATTATCATTTCAATAAGGTTTCAAATCAGCGTTTTGCAGCGTTTTAATGCAGTATCATTTGAAAAGTCTAATTTTCGGAAAAAGTATATGAAAAAATGACACTATTGTTTATGTTTTCCCTATTTCACTACTTAACAATTGATAATTAGTACTTTTTTTACATGTTCTACTCACCTTCAGAAATGGATTCCATTTGGTCTTGTTTGATTTTCTGTATTACATAAAAATTTTCACCTGTATAACCGTTCTCAGTGTATTAACTGTAGAGAGACGCTCGAGCGAAGGCCACAATCCAACTGAGCCTAAGGAAGGGGCATGACGAATTAGTCATCACTATGAACGATTTTAGTTTCTTGAAGGATCATTGCAGCCAACTCAAGGGTGAAAAAACCCTAAATAGAAACTTGTTTTTTTGGACTTTTGGCCGCACTGTGCGGGCTTCGGCTGATTCGACGGAATTGCAAAATTCAACATTTATGAGAGCATTGAACGTCTTGCACAATAATGGCGAATAGAGTACGACCCAAAGATTGTCAGCTTCACAATCGTAACCTTCCAAGTTATCTCTTTGCCATTGACCTTAGTCGGTCGACGAAGATTGGGTAACCATTGTTCCCGATTTCATTTTCAGAAATCAATACTCTTGAATACCGCTTTGAATATTTCTATCATGCATCATGATTCAGTCCCATCCCATTGTGGATTGCAAGTAAAAGTTATCAACAAATCTGACGACCATATTGATATTGGACATATGCTTTCCGACACATAATGCATCAACGATTTTCCAACCTTCGTTTCGAACTGTATCGATTTTCTTTGCTGAACCTAACTAAAATTGTTAAAGCTCGGCTGCGCCATCTTTGATATTTGTTGTTCTTTTTCACATATGCCTTGGTCGAAAACTACTAAATAAAGTCCATTTTAACATACAAATTGGGTCAATAGCAAGAGAGGGAAGTATTGTACCTTGTTCAATAAAAATTTTTGCTTAAAAACTAACACATGCACAAATGCCTTACAGATAAAGAAACATTACTCGGCCATAGCCGTTGATATCCCATCTAAAGATAATAAGTTAATCTTCGTGAAGCAATACCCATCTACCCCGAGAGTATGATAACAAACCGGTTAACCAAGTGGTAAATATTCACCCGTGTACGCCAGCCTAATGAGAGTAACATGTAAACGCACTATAACGTTACTACTGTTACGTTTCAGTTAATGCATTTATAATTTGACACCACTATCGCTGCTACAATCCTTTTTTAGAACGATTTTACTTTTTTTTATTTAATTTAATAAAACAAACCGATTTCACGTACAAATCATATCAATTAAATGCGAAGAAAAAATTTCCAATAGGGATATCGACAATTCTTTTTCAAGCGCCATTACAAAAATACCAAGAGACATAATCATGAAAACTATATACATAAACCTTGCTATTGAGGTCTTCTAACATAAACCACACTCAATCAGTCATTTCATACAGCCAATTTTTCAAACATCGATTACATACAAAACAATGGTTCATTTTAGCTTTTTCAAAAAAAAAAAAGCGTATACAGAGGCTCTGTCCGTCTGTCCGTCTGTCCGTCTGTCCGTCTGTCCGTCTGTCCGTCTGAAGCCTACTTTCATCTCTGAAAGTACTGCAGATACAGACTTGGGAAATATCTCAAAATGTAGCTCTTAAGACCAAAAACTGAGAAAATGGTCTGGAAATTTCAACCAGAAGTATATTTAACAACAAAAGTATATTTAACAACAAAAAAGAGATTTCTAATAAAGTTCATTTATCGGTAGCCTAGAGGTAAGGGTCTTGGGTCCTATCCCAGGCGAACCAAGTTCAATCCCCGACCGCAAAATGGTGAAATAAATTTTTTTTTTACTTCGGTGTAACATGTTTTAATTCTATTTCTCAATAAATTATATTATTTAATAATGATACTCAGGAGAACATAAACATTTATTTAATTAAAAGTGCAAAAAAATCATTTTCTTGAGTTTTTATGGCTCTTCGGCGGCTTTATAAATCATTAAGAAATTTCGCGGAAATAATATAAAGTATTTATTTGTTTATATGCATATTTTATATGCTGTTCATTTTATTATAGTTTTTAGTCATGTAGGTGGTGCTGTAGACCAAAACAAAAATTCAATTTTATCGAACTTCGCTGTGGATTTGTCACAATCAACCAGAAGTATATTTAAACAACAAAAAAGAGATTTCTAATAAAATATCGGTAGCCTAGAGGTAAGGCGCTGG
Organism: Thereva unica; assembly: GCA_949987705.1. Lineage (NCBI taxonomy): Eukaryota > Metazoa > Arthropoda > Insecta > Diptera > Therevidae > Thereva > Thereva unica. The sequence goes on along the minus strand of OX465281.1, from coordinate 152,269,112 downwards.
AGTCCTATCCCAGGCGAACCAAGTTCAATCCCCGACCGCAAAATGGTGAAATAAATTTTTTTTTTTACTTCGGTGTAACATGTTTTAATTCTATTTCTCACTAAAAATTATATTATTTAATAATGATACTCAGGAGAACATAAACATTTATTTAATTAGAAGTGCAAAAAAATCATTTTCTTGAGGTTTTATGGCTCTTCGGCGGCTTTATAAATCATTAAGAAATTTCGCGGAAATAATATAAAGTATTTATTTGTTTATATGCATATTTTATATGCTGTTCATTTTATTATAGTTTTTAGTCATGTAGGTGGTGCTGTAGACCAAAACAAACATTTAATTTTATCGAACTTCGCTGTGGATTTGTCACAAAAAATATGTATGATTTAAACGAAACATTTGGTAGGTTTAAAACGAAAAGTAGATATCTAATTTTTACTAGGGCATATAAACGCTTACTGAAATGAATGAAAATTTATAAATTTAATTGCACGTACGATGTATTTAAGACCGTCCTTATAGTCCATGAATATAAGGAAGTGATTTTTCTCAGAATTTTTAATATTTTACAAAAATTTTACAAACGATTTACCCCATATCTAAAAAATTTTGCAGCCCTTTGTTTAAAAGCATATTTTTAAGTTTTTATTAACTAAATTTGTATGTATCTCTTCAGAATAACAAAACAAAAGTGGGATGTTGTGCCTAGAGACTAGCCACTAATTACGCTTTTTCGTGGTATTCTTTCTATTGAATAACACTTCAGTCTGGATAACAATATATTAAATGAAGATTGTGAAGAATTGCGAAAATATTCAAACAAATAACTCGAAAAACTAACGTATCTTTCATGGAGATGCTGCTGAAAGAATTATACAATAATTGCCCGCCAAGAATTTGAGAGAATTGATATATTTTAATTGCACCCCATCTATGACAAAGAATAATGAACACCATCTATGGCAATATTACATTACTCTTCGTTTTACCTATGATTATCAATTTCCATAAAATATACAAAATACATTTCATAAATAATAGAAAATCTGTTGTCATAAATCAGTTGTTTACTTCCTTCTAAAGTTTATACATATCTTGCATTGGAATGTACCTTTTTATGAAAGCATGAATAAATAGGTTTATTGCCACATTACTACAAGTTAGTGTTTGGAGTAATGGGAAGGCGCTAGATCGGGGTGCGAAAGGACCAGGTTCGATTCTTGATGAATTTTTTAAGTACTTTTTTTTAGCTTTTTTAGTTATGATGATTTATTGTAGTATAATAAACTAAGCCTGCGTTGATGATAAAATCTCAAAGCGGCGACTAATTAAAACCTTTGGGACATATTCAATTGTGAGCTATAACTCAATCTATAATAAGCTAAATAAGCCAAATCCGTTTTTAACTAAAACTTTTATTTCACGTTGCATTGATTTAATTATTGTCATAATGCTGTATCCTAGTTTGGCCATGGAGATTCATAAGTATTACACTGACCAACGCTATATATAATTAATCTTGCAAAGTTTTTGTTAAAGGCTTATGTAGGTTATAAGTTGTGAGACTTTGCGTAATCTAAAACTTAACAAAGTATTTAACAAACACTACCAAAATCATCATAACTTAAAAAAAAAAATAGTACGCGGCCATCACCAACCAGTATCGAACCCGGGTCCTGTCGCACCCCGAGCTAGCACCAACCCATTACTCCAAACTCTAACTGGTAGGAATGTGGCAATAAACCTATTTATTCATGCTTTCATAAAAAGGTACATTCCAATGCAAGATATGTATAAACTTTAGAAGGAAGTAAACAACTGATTTATGACAACAGATTTTCTATTATTTATGAAATGTATTTTGTATATTTTATGGAAATTGATAATCATAGGTAAAACGAAGAGTAATGTAATATTGCCATAGATGGTGTTTACTATTCTTTGTCATAGATGGGGTGCAATTAAAATATATCAATTCTTTCATATTTTTGGCGGGTAATTATTGGTGTTGGTCTCTTGCGAAGTGGGGGTACTTGTGTGCGTGCACGTGCATATATGCTATGGATAAACAGGTGCCTGTGTTTTTCATTAGATTTTCTACATTTAAAGAAAAGTGAAGTGCGTGCATGATAATATTTTCTTTAAAAATAAAAAATAAAGTTAAATTGAAGTGTAAATAAATACAAAAGGCGCGGTAAACTGAATTTTTAACAATAATGTATGTTTAAGTAAAATAATACACCTAATTCTGCTGTGCAAAGTGATTTTAGATTTGCCTCCAATCCATAGAAAAATTTTTAGATTCGTTTTACATAATTATATAGTGTTTACATGTGTGATGTGTTTTGTGTTTTGTTTTTTTTTCAATTTGACACTTTCGATTTATTGGCCTCGATTCCCAGATCCAGTGGGTCGGAAGTGAGTGCGGATTTGAGACTTTGCGATTCTCAAATCTGCAACCGCGAATCTCTCTTTGACATTTTCCGTGCTTTAAAAGTGTGATCCGCAACAAATTTTCTGAGGATTTGAAACCACAAATGCGCCTAAGATAATCCGACATCGGGTATTTCATTAGCGTGTGAGTCTTTACTCCGAATTTTTGATTTAATTAAATCCGCGACTGCGAATTTGAGAATCGCAAAATGTCAAATCCGCACTCACTTCCGCGCCGTCGGATCTGGGAATCGAGGCCATATTATTTTGTTTTTCCATAATTTTTGAGTAATTGTTTTGGGCAGTGGCCTCGATTCCCAGATCCGGCGGGTCGGAAGTGAGTGCGGATCAATCTCCACTTAATATATTGTCATCCAATCTGAAGTGTTATTCAACAGAAAGAATACCATGAAAAAGCGTAATTAGTGGCTAGTCTCTAGGCACAACATCCCACTAGTTTATATATATATAGACTAGCTGGAACCCGTTGCGCCTCGCTGCACCCATCAATGTGGGGGATGGTTACCATTCAGCTCTTTCCGCAGCATTATTCGTTGTACAATATATACGCTGGCCATTTTCTAGATGTCCAACCAAATGAACAACAGTTGCATATCTTTTATGAATGGCGAATGAAAGAAATTGCCATACCGCTAGATTATTGCTATCATTACGTCTCATTTAATATTATGTTATTTTGCCGTTCGCAGTTGCATTAGCAGCACCAAAAACAGCTATGTCGCTCCCCTTCATTATATATTTGAATATGAATTTGATTGATTCGACGGAATTGCAAAACTCAACATTTATGAGAGCATTGAATGTCTTGCACAATAATGGCGAATAGAGTACGACCCAACGATTGTCAGCTTCACAATTTTTGCTTAAAAACTAACACATGCACAAATGCCTTATAGATAAAGAAACATTACTCGGCCATAGCCGTTGATATCCCATCTAAAGATAATAAGTTAATCTTGGTGAAGCAAGACCCATGTACCCCGAGAGTATGATAACAAACCGGTTAACCAAGTGTTAAATATTGACCCGTGTACGCCAGCCTAATGAGAGTAACATGTAAACGCACTCTAACGTTACTACTGTTACGTTTCGGTTAATGCATTTATAATTTGACACCACTATCGCTGCTACAATCCTTTTTTAGAACGATTTTACTTTACTATTTCATTTAATAAAACAAACCGATTTCACGTACAAATCATATCAATTAAATGCGAAGAAAAAATTTCCAACAAGGATATCGACAATTCTTTTTCAAGCGCCATTACAAAAATACCAACAGATATAATAATGAAAACTATATACATAAACCTTGCTATTGAGGTCTTCTAACATAAACCACACTCAATCAGCCATTTCATACAGCCAATTTTCCAAACATCGATTACATACAAAACAATGATTCATTTTTATATATATAACTAGCTGGAACCCGGTGCGCATCGCTGCACCCATCAATTTGGAAAATACTGGTATTTCGGCTCTTCCCCCAGCATCGCTCCATTACTGTTAATATAAGGTCCCATTAAATATTTTGTTATTTCGTCGATGGTATTTGCATTAGCAGCACTAAAAGCAGCCATGTCACTCCGTTTCGTGACCTATTTCAATAGGTATGTATTTGATTGAGTTGACGGAATTGCAAAATTCAACATTTATGTGAGCCTTGAGCGTCTTGGAAAATAATGGCGAATAGGGTACGACCTAACGACTGTCAACTTAAAAATCCTGACCATTAACCTTCTAAGTTATCTAATTGTCATTTACCTCAGTCGTACGATGACGATAGAACGGGTAGCCATCGCTCCGGATAACATTTTCAGAAATCAGTGCTCTTGGATACCGCTTTGAGTATTTCTTTGTAAAAGTTATGAACAAACCTGGACGATCATATTTATGGACATATGCTTCCCCACACGCAATACATCTACGTTTATAGCGATTTCCCAACGTTCGTTTGGAAATTGTTAAAGTGACGTCCCGGCTGCACTAACTTTCAGATTTTTTTTGTTCTTTTTCAAATAAGCTTTTGTTGAAAACTATTAAATAAATTCCAAATTGTATCAAAAGGAAGAGAAGGAAGTGTTGTACTTTGTTCATCAAAAAAATTTTTGCGTCACAACTAACACATGCACAAACGCCTTATAGATAAAGAAACATTACTCGCGCATACACGTTGATATCCTATCTAAGGATAATAAATTAATCTTGTAGAAGCAATACCAACATACCTCGAGAGTATGGCAACAAACCTGTTAACCAAGTGTTAAGATTGACCCGTGAACGCCATCCCAATGAGTGTAACATGTACACGCACCCCAACTTTATTACTGTTACGTTTTCTTTAGTGCGTTTACAATTCGATACCACTTTCTCTGCTGCAATCCTTTTTTAAAGCGATTTACCTTTTTTTATTTCATTCAATAAAACAAACCCATTTCACATACAAATCATATCAATTTATTGCGAAGAAAAAAATTTTCTATAGGGATATCGACAATTCTTTTTCAAGCGCCATTGCAAAAATACCAACAGACATAGTCATGAAAACTATATACATAAACCTTGCTATTGAGGTCTTCTAACACAAACAACACCCAATCAGTCATTTCATACAGCCAATTTTGCAAACATCGATTACATACAAAATAAAGATTCATTTTTATATATATAGATATATATGTATATATATATATATATATAATATATAATGTCATTAATATTCGGTTTTTAAATTCAACTTTTCTAAATTTAAAATTTTGTAAGAAAATAGTACAAAAACAGCAAAATTAATTTTTTTAACATAATATATATATTTCGAGATCAAAATAAACTTATTTCAGAAATACAAAGTTTTAAATAAATTATTAAAAATAAAAAAAAACAAATAAGTTAAAAAAATTCACTTTTCATTAATATTCGGTTTTTTATATATCAACTTATTAACTAAATAAAAATAAATAAATTAATATCTCGTTGGATAGCCTTTATTTTTTATAACCTCAGAAAGACGGTTTGGCATGTTGTAAATAATTTTTTCTAAGTAATCCACACTGATTTTATCCCATTCTTCCTGCAACCTTTTTTTTAGTTCGTTTTTTGAAGTAATAGGATTTTCACGAACACGGCGATCTAATTGGTCCCATAAATTTTCTATGGGATTCATGTCAGGGGATTGGGCGGGAGTATCAATTACTTTTGGGCAATTATAAAGCAACCATTCGCGGATAACGTTGGCTTTATGTTTAGGGTCGTTATCTTGGTATAATTTGAAGGTGGTTAGAATTCCCATTTTTTCAGCAGATTGCCTTAAATTTTCTTTCAGAATTCTCAAATAATATTCCTTGTTCATTATACCTTCTATAAATACAAGTTTTCCAACACTTTTTGCCGATACACATCCCCACACCATTACGCTTCCACCTCCGTGCTTCACTGTGGGAGTAGTATTTTTTCCCTTGAACTCCTCATTCGGCTTTCGCCACACCATAGTTTTCCCGTCGCTTCCAAATAAATTAAACTTACTTTCGTCGAGGAAAATAACATCTTCCCACCATTTCACATCTTTTTTAATATGTCCTTTAGCAAATTTTAGGCGACGAAGTCTATTCTTTAAATTCACAAAAGGCTTTTTTCGGGCAACTCGGCCGTTGTACCCTTGTTTTTTGATGGTGCGCCGTATTGTTGCTTCTGATACCGCTTTTCCCAATTCTGCCTTTACTTCAGTTACAATTTTAGGTGCACTTAAGCGTGGGTTGACCTTGATTTTTCTTACAATAAAACGCTCTTCCTTCTCCGTGAGCTTTTTAGGCTGACCGGTCTGCTTTTTGAAAGCAATTCGATTCTCATTTTTATATCTTCGAACAATATCACCGACAGTATTACACTTCATATTTAATATTTCAGCAATATTTTTATATGTTGCACCTTTTTTGTGATGGAAAATCACTAATTCTCTTTTCTCTAACGAAGTATTTTTTCCTTTACGTCCCATTGCAATTTATAGCAAAAAAACACTACACTACAACGATAAAGCTGTTACAACTAAAGTTATTTCTTAGACTTTGAATAATGCAGGGCTCCACATTTTTAAAATAGTTGTTGCCAAATTTCTGTTGTACAGGGTTGTGTTTTAAGAATATATAAAAAAACTGAATATTAATGACGCACATATTTGTTTAGTATGCCAGCTTTTATATTTTTAAAATTAAATACTTTTAGTATTAAACAAATACTAATAGCCAAAAATAACTATAGATACGTTTATTTAATTATAAAAAAAATATGCATGTAAATCTTATCATTTTCATTGGAAATTTTTGGATTTTGTAAACTCAAACATAAAAACCGAATATTAATGACATTCACTGTATATATATATATATATATATATATATATATATATATATATATATATATATTTGGGGTGAGCGACGGCGACCTCCTAGTATGCGTGACCTGTCCCTCACGCTGGTTCACTCCGGGAAATGCGTTTCAAACACGTAGCAGACAGTCGTCTTCCTTCATAACCCGGTCTTCCCATCCTACAGTCCTTACCTCCCATCCTCATTTTTACCTCTTCAGTCTTTTTTTCGGGTGGGTAGACTTGAAAGAACACCCGAAACTATTAAAAATGATGAGTACGAACAAAGAGAAAAAAGTCGGGGTAGGGATATATGCCCCAACGTCGGAGGAGGCCGCGGTCTCCGGCGTATGGCTGGAAACTGGCAACAGTAGGTGCCAGGGGTCAGTCGCCAGTGGCAAACTCATCGCGCCTAAAGAGCAAGAGAGAAAAGCGACGTTCGCAAGATCCGCGGGGGTGGTGAGGTCACCACCCACAAAACCCGCGGAGGACCGTACCAAAGAAAAGGTGCGGTCAAGCAGCACCAGCTCGATTGGTAAGCCGAGCGAGGTTTTGAGGGTAAGTCTGGTAAGTACCGAAGAGGAGAATAAGAGGGAAAATAGCGGCCACGCTACTACTAGCGCAGTCGCTAACGAAAAAGAGGAGTGCTTGCCAAGGTGCCTAGCAAAGCTGGGTACAACGATCAAGACCCTGTCGGACTACATTGCTTCTAGAAGCAATGTATCAAATGTGATCCACGGACACATTAAGGACCTCAGGGCTGATTATTTAGAGGCAAAGGAGGAGGCCATAAAGATGATTAAGGAGAAGATGGAGATAGCGACACAGACAACTCCAGAAGCTCATAAAGTAAGAAGCGCCGTAAAAAGGAAGGTTGGGGAAGCTAAGGACCCGCACACGGCCGAGAAAACTGGGGAATCCCGTAAGCGCCAACGGGATAGCAACGAGGAAGTGCAAACCACCCACAGCGCCCCAAAAAGAAACAAAGGGGGAAATAAAGAAAGAAAACCCCAAGAAGAGCGAGAGGCCGTTAAGATAACCGCGGGCACACGCATGGAAGAAGAGTCCTCCGAAAAGAAAGAAAAGAAGAGCTCCGCTTGGACTAAAGTGGAGAACAAGAAAGCAAGAAAAAGAAAGAAAAAGAAAAAAGAGGACAGAAAGTCCCACAAAAAAGAAAGGCCTGACGCGCTGATTATAACAGCCACTAGTGGGACGTCGTATGCGGACATCCTACGAAAAGTCAGGACGGATGCTTCCCTTACGGAGTTGGGGAATAGGGTCATGCGCATTAGAAGAACCCAAAAGGGCGATCTTCTAATGGAACTGGCAGCTGGCGAGGGAAAGACGGATGATCTAAAGCAAAAGATCAAGACGTCAATCGGGGAGGCGGCAGAGGTTAGGGCAGGTACCAACCGCGTGTTAATCGAGTGCAGGGATCTGGACGAGATTACCACTAAGCTAGAGGTCTGCAATGCGCTGCGGGAGCAGCTGAAACTGACGGAGGTGCAGGAAGAGGATGTTAGAGTAAGGAAGGCATATGGTGGTACGCAGACGGCCATAATAAGCCTTCCGGTCGCTAGCGCAAAAAAGGCACTTGAGGTGGGGAAGGTTCGCATCGGCTGGGTTGTTTGCCGGATACGGGAGACAACAGCACCAATTAAGTGCTTCAAATGTTTTGGGATAGGTCATATCGCTAAGAAATGCACCAGCGCTCAGGACATGAAGGAGCTATGCTGGAGATGCGGGGAGGGGGGACATATTGTTAAGGACTGCAATAAGAGCCCTAAATGCCTCCTATGTAAAGGAGATAAGGGGAAGGGCGAGCACGACGCTCACGCTACGGGGAGTAATAGGTGCCCACTGTACAGGGCAGCAGTCCAAAGAAGTCGAAGTCGAAGATAAGGTTCATACAGATTAACTTGAACCACTGTCAAGCGGCACAAGATTTGCTGGCACAGACAGTTTTCGAAGAAAAAATCGACGTCGCGATCGTCTGCGAGCAGTATAGAAATCTGCACAGTGGCGTCTGGATAAGCGATAGCAGCGACACGTCAGCGATATGGACGTGTGGGAGCCGAGCCATGGAAGATACCATGAGAAGCCCAGAGAATGGCTTCACGCGGGCAAAAGTAGGCGGAATACACGTCTACAGCTGCTATGCGGCGCCAAGCCTGACACTAGACGATTACGAGTCGATGCTGGAAAGGTTAGCCGCCGACGCGAGTCGCCATCACCCGGTAATACTAGCGGGTGATTTTAATGCTTGGGCTGTCGAATGGGGCAGTCGACAAACGAATGCAAGAGGGCGCATACTTCTAGAAGTATTCTCGCGACTTAACGTAGTGTTAGTCAACACTGGAGGCGAAAACACCTTCCAAAGGGGTGGGAGATCGTCTGTGATCGACATCACTTACGTGAGCGATTCAGTGGCCAAGGACCTACAGTGGCGGGTGAGCGATTTGTACACGCACAGCGACCACCAAGCCATCATCTTCGAGGTAGGCCAGGGTATAGGAAAGAGGAATCCTAGGTACGGAACGGCTAGAGGATGGGCCGTTAAGAAACTCGACGCAGAGGTGTTCGAGGAAGTATTCCTGCATGATGCGAGGTCGGCAGGAGGTGCCAGGGAAGGGGCAGAGGAAATAGAAGAATCGGTGAAACGGGCATGTGACGCATCCATGCCGCGGCGTGCCGGCAATCGTAGGCTCTCACCAAACTTCTGGTGGAATGCAGAGATCGATGAATGCCGAAGGACCTGTCTGAAGGCGAGAATGAAAACTCAGAGAGGCCGGAACCGTCCGGATTTCGATGAACTCCTTCAGAGATATAAGGAAGCGAGAAAAATGCTGAACAAGGCCATCGCTAGAAGCAAATCCGAGCACTTCAAAAGGTTGTGCAGAGAAGCAGACTCGGACCCCTGGGGTGGAGCCTATAAAATGGTTATGTCAGCGGTTAAGGGCAAACGCTCTCCGCCGATCACCTGCCCCGCGCTGCTCCAGAGTATTGTGTACGTCCTGTTTCCACAGAACGTACGCACGGTCGATCTACCCACCCTCCAGGTGGACCCAGAAGAGATACCTGCAATAACCGCAGATGAGATCCTGGAGGCCGCAAAAAAGGTAGCCATCAATAAGGCCCCAGGCATGGATGGCATACCAAATAAAGCGGCGAAGCTAGCAGCTTCAATAGCGCCAGACAGGTTCGCTGAAGTCTTCACAGCGTGCCTGAGAGAGGGGATCTTCCCGGAGCGATGGAAACAGCAGAAACTCGTGCTCCTACCGAAGCCGAACAAACCTCTAGGGGACCCATCGTCCTACAGACCGATATGCCTCCTTAGTTGTATAGGCAAACTTTTCGAGCGGGTGATCTGTAACAGGATTCTCCCTAGCGTCGAAAGGGTAGGTGGCCTGTCGGACAAGCAATTCGGCTTTAGAAAGGCAAGGTCGACGACTGATGCAGTCAATATGGTGGTGGGCATAGCAAGAGCCGCCATAGAGAAAAATCACTGCTGCGCATTGATAACCCTCGACGTAAAAAATGCTTTCAACTCAGCGAGGTGGAGCAAAATAGTTGAGGCGTTGATCAAGCTAGGCACACCAAAGTACCTAGTGCGTGTAGTGGCCGACTACCTCCAGGGTAGGTCGCTTCATTGTGATTCGGATGATGGTCCTAAAGTGTTCGGGACAACATGCGGTGTCCCGCAAGGTTCCGTCCTGGGCCCTCTCCTATGGATCGCAATGTACAATGATGTGTTGGGGCTTCGTCTTCCAAAGGAAGCAGTGGCGATCGGGTTTGCAGATGATATCGGGGTAGTTGTCGAAGGAAAACACCCAGATGACATCGAACTGTACGCAAACGAAGCGATCTGGGAAATTAAAGCGTGGTTAGAACGCGCGGGGTTGAAGCTTGCTGAGCACAAAACGGAAGTAGTGCTGATCAGCAAGCGACGAAAGCCAGTATCCGTGAGGATCAAGGTAGGGGAACAGATCATCCACTCACAGCCCGCACTAAGGTACCTGGGAGTGATGATCGACCGGAGGCTAAACTTCAAAGCGCACTTGGAGGGCACGGCAGACAAAGCGTCTGCGATTTGTGCAGCACTCGCAAGAATGCTGCCCAATGTTGGGGGCCCTAGACCGAGTCGCCGCCTCCTTTTGGTGAGGGTGGTCAGCTCAGTCCTGTTATACGCAGCGCCAGTGTGGGCAGCAGCGTTAAATAGGACGGCAAATTGTAGGAAATGGAGGGCCGCATATAGGCTAAGTGCACTACGCGCTTGCTGCGCGTACAGGACCACGTCCGACGATGCGGCGTGCGTGATAGCGGGGATGATCCCGTAGATATTCTGGCGAAGGAGGGTATGCGTCTCTATAATCCAGAATATGGTGGAGGGGAGCCAAGAAGGGTGCGGCGGCAGATTGCGCGCTGTGAGTCCTTAAGGGAATGGCAGGCGAAGTGGGACGAGTCTGTTAAGGGTCGTTGGACCCACAGACTTATCCCTAATGTGGAAATATGGGCTACGAGGGAGCGTGGGGAAGTAAGTTACGACCTCACGCAGTTCCTGAGCGGACATGGGGGGTATAGGAAATACCTCCACCGCTTTGGGCACGATGATTCACCGTTGTGTCCGGTGTGCCCAGCGACGGAGGAAGACGCAGAACACGTCTTCTTTACCTGCTCGAGATTCGCCGAGGAAAGGGCGAAACTAGAAGAAAGGGTCGAGGAGCCACTAACGCCCGAAAACATCCTAGACCATATGATGAGGTCTGAGGAAATGTGGAGGGACGTGGAAGCAACCCTCAAGACCATTCACAGAAAGCTAAGGCAAGAAGAAGCCGTAAGAAATAGAGAAAGGCACAGAAATGCCGCGAGCAGAAGCAGCTGAATGAAGCTGAACGACCCCCGCGATGTAATGCTTATTAGCCAGTCCCGCGGGGGTGGATCACGTCGGAGGGGCTTTTTTAGTTCTCATGTTCATAGACCCATATATGCGTATGTGCACTTATGTGTCCATATGTGTGTATGTGTGGATTTACGTGAAACATAACCGTCATGCGGGATCGGCCAGTAAGGGGCACTTGAGTCATGCCGGTAGCGAATGCTTTTTTACCCCCAGGAAAAAAAAATATATGTATATATATATATATATATATATATATATATATATATATATATATATATATATATATATATATATATATATATATATGGGTAATTCTTTTACAAACCAAACACTTTCTGATCGACCATTACGCGATCATGTTCCTTCAATATCCATTTCACTGGACTCCCTGTCTATGTTAAGAACGGCCTCCGGTCTTTCAAGATAAAACAATCCATAATCCATATCCAATGCCCTGGAATTCCTTAACGTTTAAATTATGTGCGGTGTTAGGAAATGCCTCGCGGCTGTGATTTACTGTTCAAAAAAAGTTGTTAAAATTTTCAAGTGAAATATATAATACACCTAATCCTTCATGAAGCCTTATTCACTAATAAATAACATAATTTTCTGACAAATATATTTACTGCTGATAATATAATAGAAAAAAATAGTATGAGGCGGCAAAAATGTGGCTTCTAGGTATTGCAACCAGCACGCAAACATGTCGCGCTTGTTTATTTGGGTTTTCTCCAATAGAAACCATATTTTCTCCATTTTTTAAAAAAGCATTTTCAATGTAAAATTTAACGTAGAATACAATGGTTACATTTAAAAAGTGCTACGAGGTGGGGAACATTGTTAAATATCGATTTTAACATTTAAATTGCTAATAACAATGGAAAAATTGTCATAAATTTTCTTGAAATATTTTTTTCCTTAAAATTCCCTCTTTTACCTTTAATTTAAAAAAAAATGTTTTTTCTAGCTCAAATAGAACCGGAGTTATGAATTTTTGAAAATAGGTCTTCAATCCAGAAATCACGAAAATCTCGAATTTTCCACCCCCCGTAAAAAAAATAAAAATAAAAAATGGGAAAATCCTCGGACACGTATATCTTATTTTTCGATATAGAACCCGTAAAAAAAGTTTCAGACAAATCGAAGAGGGGTCGGTCAGAAAGTGTATATTTTTTACGAGGGATGGTGAGAATCTTCATAGCCACCGCTGACATTTCCCTTCTGTGACGCTTACCCCGCCCGGGACCGCCGCGAGGCATTACTTCGAGCGGGCGTCACCACCATGATCCTTTAGGTGTCCCTCTGGTGTTTACCCATAGGGGTTGCTACTGCTCTCGACATTTCTTCGCCTTTCTCTGTTTCTTGTGGCTTCTTCTTGCCTTAACTTTCTGTGAATGGCCTTCATGGTTTCTTCCACTTTCTTCCAGATTTCCTCGGATCTCATCATATGCTCTACGATGTTTTCCGGCGTTAGTGGCGCCTGGGCCGTTTCTTCTAATTTCGCCCTTTCCTCGGCGTATCTCGAGCAGGCAAAGAAGACGTGCTCTGCGTCTTCTTCCGTCGATGGGCATACCGGACACAACGGTGAATCATCGTAGCCGAATCGGTGGAGGTATTTCCTATACCCCCCATGTCCGCTCAGAAACTGCGTGAGGTCGTAACTTACTTCCCCATGCTCCCTCGAAACCCATATTTCCACGCTAGGGATAAGTCTGTGGGTCCAACGACCCCTAACAGACTCGTCCCACTTCGCCTGCCATTCCCTTAGGGACTCACAGCGGGCAATCTTCCGCCGTACCTTTCTTGGCTTTCCTCTACCATATTCTGGGTCATAGAGACGCATGCCCTCCCCCGCCAGAATATCTATGGGAATCATCGCACTTAGCCTATATGCACCCTTCCATTTTCTACTATTTGCAGTCCTGTTTAACGCTGCTGCCCACACTGGCGCTGCGTATAACAGGACTGAGCTGACCACCCTCCCCAAGAGGAGGCGGCGACTCGGTCTAGGGCCCCCAACATTGGGCAGCATTCTTGCGAGTGCTGCACAAATCGCACAAGCTTTGTTTGCCGTGCCCACCAAGTGCGCTTTGAAATTTAGCCTCCGATCGATCATCACTCCCAGGTACCTTGGAGCGGGCTGTGAGTGGATGATCTGTTCCCCTACCTTGATCCTCACGGATACTGGCTTTCGTCGTTTGCTGATCAGCACTGCTGCAGTTTTGTGCTCAGCAAGCTTCAACCCAGCGCGTTCTAACCACTCTTTTATTTCCCAGATCGCTTCGTTTGCGTACAGTTCGATGTCATTTCAAAATTTCAAAACTTGCCGGAAAAGTAGATTTTTGCACTGCTATTACTTCGGGGGCGAACGGCTAACAAAGACCTCCGAAGATGGTGGCACCCGATTCGCCACTTCTGTCAAAACCCGAGAAAAGTCACTGCACAGGAACATCTTGCAGACCTGTTAGCAAGTCCTAATCCCACCTCCCCGCCTCTGGTACTTCTTCGGAAGAAGCTAACGGGAGACGGGAAAATGGCGCGCTCTCTGCGCGACAAAACAGAGTTTTAAGTCGGTTTTTTTATGTGGCAGTGCTAAGCTCAGGAGTCACCCTTTGTACTACTAGTCCGTCATGTCATTTGTCACGTCATGGTGCAATGTCTAGCAGTAAGCTTAGTTGGGCTAAGGGTTAGCAACGCGCACCCATGAAAAGCACCATGGCTATGAATCGGAAAAAATGCCTCGGAACCGGACGGACAGCACGACGACGACCTTGCTTTTCGAACAAGGACACGAATCGGATCATGGAATGTGAGAACACTGCTGGCTGATGGACTGGATGAAGTCCTCAACGAGATAAATCGATATAAAATCAATATCGTGGGACTGGTGAGACCAGATGGCTCGAAACTGAAGGCCGTAGGAGTGGCGTTGGCGTGATACTCACCAAAGAAGCCAGGTCCAGCCTCATCAGTCACCAGTTTTTGAGAGGATTATTACCGTGCGCCTACGTACCAGACTAAGAAGTACTACGGTAGTCGAATGTTATGCTTCAACTGAAGACGCAGAAGATAACATCAAAGAAGAGTTGTATATGCGACTGTATGAGGTTTTTTGCTCTTTTCCAAGGGGAGACATCATTGTGTTAGTGGGTGACTTAAACGCACAGATCGGCCATGACAACAGTGGCCTTGAACAAACAATTGGAAATCAAGGCTTAAGCCAAGTTACCAATAGCAATGGTGAGCTTTTCGTTGACTTTTGTAGCTCCCACCAACCATGGTAGGTAGACCTCATCAGAATCGCCCGATGGTAGAACGAGAAATCAGATAGATCACTTGGTTGTTTGCCGCAGATGGAGAACTATTCTTGAGGATGTCAAGAGTTTCAGGAGATCAGACACTGGAAGCGACCACCATTTGGTTGTAGCAACTATTCGCCTTAAAATCGCCGCAAACAGAAACGTGCCACACGATGCTAGAACCCGTATAAGGTTTAACGTAGATCTTCTGCGGGAGAGCGTTAAAAGGCGAGAATTTGCTTTAAACCTGCAAGAAATATTAAACCAGCAAACCGTTTCTAGCGACACAAATATTGAAGAGCAGTGGAGTACGACAAAGGGCGGTATATTGACGATTGCGGAAACGAGCATAGGTTATTCCCAAAGAAACCAGCAACACGGGACCTCGGACACAAGCTGTCACAAAATAGAACGCAGAAGGGCCCTCAACAATAACGTAAACTCTACAAGCGACTCAGAAAGACGTTAATAACTTGAACGGGAATACTCCCAATTACACCGGTAGGTAAAGAGAAGAGTCCGTCGTGATAAAAGGCAGCAGATAAATGAGCTCGCGAAAAAGGGGGAAAACGCGGCAAACAGAGGCAACAGTAAGGTGCTGTACCAATTCACTAAAAAACTCTCGCGAAAGCACTTTACTAAAAACATGCCGGTAAAAGTTAGGATGGAAGGCTGCTGTGCAGCGACGAGGAGCTTCTGCGCCGCCCTGAAAGAACCTCAGGAAAACAACAACAATGCACAGCCAATAAGAATCACCACCCGGGCCCCATCCAAGACGGAAATAGTAACCGCAATTCATGCAATGGCCAATGGTAAAGCATCTGGAAAAGATGGTATTACGCCAGAATTGTTGATAGCCGATTCAAGCCTCTTAGCAGATGCTCTTCAGCCAATCCTGGCATGGAACAACTTTACCTTTCCAGAGGATTGGACGGAAGGTATCATAGTCAAAATACACAAAAAGGGGGGACCTAACAATATGCGACAACTGGAGAGGCATCTCTCTTTATTATCTACTGTTGTCACTTACGCCGTTATCGTTTACACACGATGTCATAGAGGATAAGGCCTTTATTTTTTGCTTTCCTTAGGGTAGTTACATAAGTACTTACTTTAGAGTACTTACAGAAATGCTCATTTTAGACCAGTTACAAATACGAAAACAAACGAGTTATCGGGCAAATTGTCACTTGGCTGGGTCTAACTCCGGATTACACCTAACCATCTGCCTTCTTTTGTAATGGGTTATACAAGGGCCCATCGGTAAGTGCTGCCTAGAATTTCTGCTGGGGTAGCACTCACTCTTCCACTCCTCTATGAAGGACTTGGAGGTGGACCAAGAAATGCCACAGAAGGGTTCTGGGCCCTGGAACAACGTCTCAGACTCCTCCCTGACGAGGCTGTTTGCAGCCTCATTCCCCTTGAAACCCCACCCAGCAGAGCGAGACCTCATTTCTTCTGGTCAGGCGCTGGAGTACCTCAAAATACCCTGCTACTGCAGCTTGGCTGTCAGAAAAGATTTTAATGTTGGCGGCTTTTAGACCTTTCTCAAGGCTGAGCCTAGCGCAGGTCGCAAAGGCATGTATTTCAGTCTGGAAAATAGTGGGCCACTTACCCATTGCAATCAAGACGTTAGAGTTGGGTCCTGCGATATATATATATATATATATATATATATATATATATATATATATATATATCTATAAAAATCTCGTGTCACAGTGTTTGTTACCGTACTCCTCCGAAACGGGTTGACCAATTTGCATGACATTTTTTGTGTATATTTGGTAGGTCTGAGAATAGGTCGTAGGCTATTTTTTATACCTTTGATTAAGAACCGCTGAAGCAGCTCCTCCTGGTGGTCGGGCACTGGATGCACTTTCATCACCGCTAGCGATCACCGACAACCAAGAAAAGGCTTGGATAAAGCTAGCCTGATCAGTTAGCCGTTAACAATCGTGTCGGGCAGATTGTCAACCATTAAGCGTATCATAATCTACTTTATTCTAACTAAAATTGTCATGTGCAAAAAGTTGAAGTATATATGTAATTAAAACTAGAATTGTAACATTAAAATTAATCTTAATTAAAACTAGAATTGTAACGTTAAAAATAATGTTTCAATCAAATTCTTAACATTTTGGTGCCGAAACCCGGGATTACAAAAAACTCTACTTCCCACAGTGATAGTTCCCAGTGCCTTTGTTTTATGTGAAAGTTATACAGTGCTTCGTTAGACGGTGCTTAAGGTTTACAGGTTGACCTCCGATGCAACTTTAATCATACTGCAATTAATTTCTGAAGTTCGTATGTGCAATATACTTGTTATTAAGAATACTATCATCTTTAGATAAAAAAAAAAAATCATTTGCTGAATTTTATCAGTTTTGGGTTCAGTACAGACATACATATTAAAAGGAAATTATTCTCGGGACTTCTATTGTTTCCTTTCATATTATTTAATTTATGCAAATCGTTATTGAATTATGAACATACATATTTGAATTAATATTTTATTTGACTTTTTATCATCATTTTGATTTCTAATATATCCGTTATTTGCATTTTATCATTGCACAAAACAGTTACAGGCGTATCGTTATTGCAACTTTGTTGTGCAACATGTTTCTTTTTAGACAATAACACGTGAGGATTTCTTTTATAGCAACATTTGTGCACAGTTTGTTGGGCGATAAGAATTTTGCGCATCATAGCTTCCGCAACATTTGAAGTTGTTGTTGTAAGTTTGTAAGTTGTTTCATCGTGCGTTGAGAAAAAAGACAGAAAGCTTATAAACAATAAAATTAGAAATAAACATTTCAAAAAAAAATAATAAACATTCAGTCATCCAATTAGTGTTGAGTTTTATTATTTTGACTTTTCTTTAAATTACACTTACAATAAATTAAAGCTTTTTTTTAGAAAAGATATCTCAACTTATTCTAATTACCATCATATTGGTACGATATTTTTGCACAGTCGGTTTACAAAAGTTCATTTGGGGATCAGTTAAGCTTTTAGTGTCATATAAACTTCGAAATGGAAAAATTTAAAAATCGAATTGCCTTCGCAAGGGACCGGATTCAGCGGTTTTCAGCCAATACCCACAAAACTGCCAAAGGGAAACGAGATAAGGCATTTCTTACAGCACGCGTACAACTGCTCGAAACTTACTGGGCTCAATTCATGTCTGCGTATGAGGAATTTTATGAAAATTCGTCAGAAGAAACCTTAGCCGCAGATCCTTATGAAACGTCTGATCTTTTCTCCGATGTAGAATGCGCCTATATTGATTGTTTACAGTCGTTAAGAGAGGAACTTGCAGCATTCACGCCGACCCCAAACGCAAACTCTGAAGGCTCTTTGCTACACTCAACAGCTCAATCACATTCATCTACTACGGTTCCACTAAAGTTACCGAAGATAAGCCTACCAGTCTTCAACGGCTCGTTCAAAGATTGGCCCACTTTCTATGATACGTTTATTGCTCTGATTCATGATAACGATTCTTTGCCCGACGTTCAAAAGCTTCACTACTTGAGATCGGCGATCACGGGAGAAGCAGCTAAGCTTTTGAAACATTTTGCTACCACCAGTGCGAATTACAATTCGGCATGGAAACTCATTGTTGACAGGTACAAGAACACCAGAGTGCTAGTTAATGCCAATATGCATTCCCTCATCACCATTCCGCCGATGTCTAGGGAGTCCTTTTCAGAGTTACAGCGGGTCTTAGATACGTTTATACAATCGGTCCGCGCTTTAGAAAATCTATCCCGTCCTGTCGACCAATGGGACGATTGGCTTATTTACTTTCTCTCTAACAAACTTGATGCTACGACGCGTAAGGACTGGGAAACTTCCCTCAGCTCGTCTACGGATGTTCCAAAATTTATCTCCCTCACAGAGTTTCTAGAACGTCGTTTGCAAGCACTTAGTGCAATTAAGGATGCTCAACCTATCACGAATGTCGTGTCCAGCCAACGAAACTTTTCGGGACAGAAACATCAAGCCGCTTTAAAATCAAGTTCACGCACTCATCATTTATCCACCAGCTCATCAAAAAACTCAGCAGACACTTCCTCCCGAACTACTGCCTCAACCTGTTTGAGTTGTAGGGGGAAACACTTTCTCCTGTTTTGTCCACAATTCCGAGCAATGTCCGCCAACGAAAGGATCGACCTTTTACGACGGAAACAAGCATGCACCAACTGCCTTAAGCTAACTCACACTACAGCTTCGTGCCCGTCAACGAATAGATGCAAGCTCTGCCAGGAAAAACATCATACGATGATCCACTCGTCTACTAGGCCAGTGGACTCTACGTCCACTCAACTCAACAGCACGACCACTGTAAGTGAAGCACCATGTCCTTCCACCAATTCACATCTGTCTCTTGATGATTGCAACTTCGCGCCCGTTCTTTTACCAACAGTGCTCCTGCGAGTCGAGGCGTCAAATGGTCGACACATAACGGCGCGTGCTCTATTGGATCAAGGATCAGAGTCGAACTTCGTTACAACGTCTCTGGCAAACTTATTAAATCTGCGAAAACGGAAAACGCGCGTTGCTGTTTTTGGTGTTAACCAATGTGAGGCAGGTATCTCTCGTACACGTGTGGATCATGAAATAATCTCCCTGCAAGATTCAGCGCATCGGTATTCGGTGCAATCGCTAGTGCTACCTACATTATCTCAACTTCTACCGGGCCACGCAATGTCACGACAGACTTGGCCACATCTTCATAATTTACCATTAGCTGATCCTTATTTTGATCAGCCCTCAGCGATTGATCTCATTCTTGGAGCAGAAGTCTACGCTCGAATTATCCTAGGAGAAATCCGAAAAGGTCCCCCAGGTGCTCCTGTTGCACAAGCTACTGTTTTTGGCTGGATAGTGTCAGGCGCTGCTGGCACTCCTTCAATTACCATGCGCGTACACACCTCTACCATTGAAGTCGACTCTCTTCTCAGGCGATTCTGGGAACTGCAAGAGCCCCTTCAAGCCACTCGGCTCACTCCTGAGGAAAGTCAATGTGAAGACTATTTCGCCAGAACGCATTACAGAGAAGCCCACGGACAATATGTAGTCTCTCTTCCACTGAAGCTACCTGCTAGCTCGTTGGGATCATCTCGTGACGCTGCCATCTCGTCACTTCTCCGTATGCAACGCAAATTTACACGCAATCCTGAATTGCAGAATTCGTATGCTTCGTTCATGGCAGAATATGAAGATTTAAAACATATGGAAGAAATATCAAACGAGAACACCACGGAGCCCGTCTACTACTTACCTCACCACGCGGTACATAAACCAAGTAGCACTACTACCAAGCTCCGAGTGGTCTTCAACGCATCGCAAAAATCTACATCACAACTTTCCTTGAACGACGTACTTCACGTGGGGCCCAAGCTACAAAATGATGTGATTTCGGTCATTCTTAAATGGCGACGTTATCCTTATGTCCTCACTGCGGACATAGAGAAGATGTATCGACAGATACGCGTCGACAAAGCCGATACAAACCTCCAACGAATTCTCTGGTCTCCCACCAGAGAACACCCTATTAAATGCTATCGTCTGTTAACCGTGACTTACGGAACTGCGTGTGCACCCTACTTGGCTTGTAAAACCCTCCAACAACTTGCAGAGGACTACGCTTCAAAACACCCAGCAGCTTCCAAGATACTCAAGGAAAACTTTTATGTCGACGATGCTCTCTTTGGAGCATACGACAAGGAGACAGCGATAAAGCTCCGTGATGACCTCCGCTCAGTACTTAAGAAGGGCAGCTTCAAATTACGCAAATGGATGGCAAATTCAACGTCTCTGCTAGTGGACATCGAGGAAGAAGATCGAGCTCACACCTTGTCATTAAAGGTTGTCAAGGACGACTCAATTAAAACATTGGGCATCACCTGGAACCCGACCTCCGATGAGTTCAGCTTTAACATAAACTTACCTGACTCACCTACGTCAACTAAGCGTATGATACTTGCAGATATCAGTCGTCTTTACGATCCCCTCGGGTGGCTTTCACCAGTTACCCTCACTGCTAAAATCCTTTTACAACGACTATGGCTAGCCACATTAGACTGGGATGACCAACTTCCGGATGATCTCCATCAACAATGGATGATGTACAAACGTGATTTAGCTTGCCTAGGTCATCTTCGAATTAGTCGCTGGGTTGGTACCACCGCTAATCCACTTGGAGTCGAGCTCCATGGTTTCAGTGATGCATCGCTATCCGCATATGGCGCCGCAGTGTACTTACGAGTCATTCACGACTTAGACAACTTTCAAGTCTCCCTACTGGCAGCGAAAACTCGAGTAAGCCCACTCAAAACCATTTCTCTACCCAGATTGGAATTATGTGGAGCAGCGCTACTCGCTGAATTGATGCATTACATCGTAACAACTTTGGATTTTGAGAAAACGCCCATACATTTATGGTCCGACTCCACCGTGGTCCTCGAATGGTTGCGAGACCACCCTTCAAAATGGAAAGTTTTCGTCGCCAATCGTGTCGCTCTCATACACGAAAGGGTTCCCAATGCCACTTGGCATCACATCCGGTCTGCAGATAATCCATCAGATTGCATCAGCAGGGGTATCGCAGCGTCAACTCTTAGCGATCATTCACTATGGTGGTCCGGTCCGCCCTGGTTAAGTAAAAGTTCAGCTTCATGGCCGCAACGTCAAGACCGTTATGAAAACCTGAGCCACGACCTAGAAAGGAACCCGAGTCAAACCCATACGTTTGTCGCTGTAGTTACTGATTTTAGTTCCAATTTGCTCAAAAAATTCTCAAAATTGAAGAAGCTGTTAAGAGTGACAGGATATATGCTCCGCTTCGTAAACAATTGCAGGACAAGGTGTGATAAGCAATCTGGTGGGCTCACGCTTGAGGAACTTGATAGGGCTCTCTTTCTGTGGATCAAAATAATTCAAAAATCAGCATTCTCTCATGAAGTAACTAGTCTCAAAAGGAAAGAATTGTTCCCATCGAATAGCAAATTACGAAGCCTGAATCCCATTCTTGATGCGAACGATATCCTGAGAGTCAGCGGACGCTTAAGACATGCACAACTAGCTTATGATGAAAAATTTCCAGTCATACTTCCTAAAGGAGACCCTCTTACTACGCTAATCATACGTGAGTCTCATATGACTACACTTCACGGGGGAGTACAGGCAACTCTTCATCATATTCGGAACAAGTACTGGATCCTCAGAGGACGCAGCATGGTGCGTCAATTTATTAACTCGTGCACTGTCTGCTGTAGGTATAAAGCAGCTTCGAAAACTCAACTGATGGGAGATCTTCCAGAAGATCGCGTGCGTCCAACGAAACCTTTCCTCCACTGTGGCATAGACTATGCTGGTCCTTTTATTACCAAGTTATTGAAGGGTCGAGGAAATAAAACCACTAAAACCTACGTAGCACTTTTCATCTGTCTTGCTACCCGCGCCATCCACTTGGAATTGGTCCTGGATCTTACCAGTGCAGCCTTCATCGCCGCATTTCGACGCTTCGTCAGTCGTCGAGGACGATGCGCAAAACTATATAGCGATAACGCCCGAACGTTCGTCGCTGCAGACAAGGAGTTATCTCATCATCTCCGTCAACTGACTTCTAGCAACTCTGAACTTGCCCAAGTCCTCATTCACGAAGGAACAGAGTGGCACTTTATTCCACCAGCATCGCCCCACTTCGGCGGGCTCTGGGAAGCCGGAGTCAAAGCGTTCAAGCATCACTACCGTCGTATAGTAGGGTCTCATATTCTTTCGTTAGAAGAGATGCTTACACTCATGGCCCAGATTGAAGCGTGCCTGAATTCTAGGCCCCTGAATGCCATTTCTGACGATCCTGGAGCCTTGACACCGGGTCACTTCCTGGTCGGTGAACCGCTCTTAGCAGTCCCCACTGCAAGCACCTTGGACACGGCACTCAACAGGCTTACACGCTGGCAACTAACTCAACATCTACACGAACAACTGTGGCGTCGTTGGAGTCAAGAATATATCCACACCCTGCAAGCGCGTTATAAGTGGCAACACCCCCAAGATCCTGTCCACATCGACGATTTGGTCCTCATCAAGGAAGATAATCTTCCCCCATCCAAATGGCTCCTTGGTCGCATCACGCAGTTACACCCAGGCAATGATGGTCATGTTCGTGTGGCAACTATTCGTCACAAGAATGGGCACACTAAACGTGCTCTTGCAAAACTATGTGTACTCCCAGTACACGACACTAACAACCACCCTAACTAACAACACTTATCTCTACTTTCTTCAACTCAATATGCACTTCAGTTTCATTCACAGAGATTATATCCATCACTCAGTTGCTCACGGCGGGCGGGACGCCCTCTACACCTCTCATGAACACCTGTATCCTACATTGGAATCGTGATACAACACGAGACGGGCGGAATGATTAAGAACCGCTGAAGCAGCTCCTCCTGGTGGTCGGGCACTGGATGCACTTTCATCACCGCTAGCGATCACCGACAACCAAGAAAAGGCTTGGATAAAGCTAGCCTGATCAGTTAGCCGTTAACAATCGTGTCGGGCAGATTGTCAACCATTAAGCGTATCATAATCTACTTTATTCTAACTAAAATTGTCATGTGCAAAAAGTTGAAGTATATATGTAATTAAAACTAGAATTGTAACATTAAAATTAATCTTAATTAAAACTAGAATTGTAACGTTAAAAATAATGTTTCAATCAAATTCTTAACAACCTTTAACCAAAAAAACAGCTGCAAAATCCAAACAAAATGGTAATTTTAGGAATTTTCACTTCATTTTAGTTTCAATAGCTTCATGGCCTACCTATTGTTTGACAAATGTAAAATTGTCATTAAATTGAGTCATTACATTTAATGAAAATTTCAAATTTACGCAGCTGTCAAACAAAAGGTAGGCCATGACGCTATTGAAACTAAAATGATCCATGGCGGCCGTCTCAAGAAGGCGGTGTACCACTTTCTTCACAACCACCTCGACATGGGTATCAAATGAAAGGGTATGATAAGTAGAATACAATAAGCAATGTAGTATACAAAATATATCTTTAGATCCATGGCGGCCGTCTCAAGAGGCCGGATTACCACTTTCTTCACAACCACCTCAACATGGGTATCAAATAATAATAATAATAATAATAATAATAATTTATTTAAGTTGTTGTACACAAGATTTACATCTTTTTTCGTACCTACATATGTATATATTTATAATTATAATTCTAAGCTTAACATAATCTAGTTTCTATATCTAATTAGCAAAATTAAGAGAAAAAAAAAAAGAAAAAGAAAAACAACCTTCAATTAATATTACAGAACACAAGAAAGGTCAAAAGGTAAAGGAAGTAAATGTGGAAATAAAGGAGAGCGAAAGTTAGAGAAAAGAAGTACTAGGTAGAAGAAGAGGAAGAAGATAGAAAGAGAGAAGCTTGTCTTCTGAAGGCTCTGGCTGTGCCTATTCTTTGAATAGAGTTCGGAAGATTATTCCAGAGTCTGAGGGAGTGCACAAAGAAAGAACGACTACCAATTAGGGAATGATGTGCGGGAATGAGAAATTTAATTGAGCGCAGGGATTGGAGAGGCGTGAGGAAGTCAGAAAGGTAGGGAGGGCTCTTGGCGTAGAAAGCTTTATGCAGGAGGATCAAAGCCATGATATCAATAAAGCGAAAGATGCCACAACCCAACAAGGAGTTTTAGAAACCAGACACATGATCAGATCTTCTTAGGTTGTAAATGAACCTTAAGCAATCATTAAATGCAACTTTGAGACGCTGACGACAGGATGAGTCGAACGATATGTATATGAGAGACCCGTAGAGAAAGTGTGGCAGGATGAGGGACTTAACAAGCTTGGACCGGATAGATGAGGATAAAAGACTGGAATAGAGCCAAAGTTTGCGTAATGTTCCATATATCTTCGAGACCATAAGTGAAACGTGTTTGCAACAGGAAAGTTTGGAGTTGATAACAATAACACAGTCAACAACGGGAAGCGAAATATTATTGAGTAGAAGAGATGCAACGTTTCCAAGGGACAGAGAGCGTCGAGTAAGGAACAGAACTTGGGATTTATTAGGATTTAATTTAAGAAAATTTAAGGAGCACCATTCATTAATTCGGGATAATATACTATTGAATTCCGAAATACATTGTTCGATCTGGTTAGGATTACATGAAGTATACAGCTGGAGATCATCAGCATAAAGATGGAAGGAGCAATTATGGATAACAGCAGGAAGATCATTAACATACAGCGAAAAGAGAAGGGGACCAAGTACAGAGCCTTGCGGAACTCCAAGGGACACAGGTAGGAATGAGGATATAGCATTGTTAAGGCGAACACATTGAAGCCTATTAAGTAGAAAAGAAGCGAAGAGTCGAATGGCAGAAGAGGAAAAGTGATAGAGTCGGCTAAGTTTGGAGAGCAGAAGGGAGTGAACCACAGAATCAAATGCCTTAGAGAAATCTAAAAGGACCAGTATGGCAATGTCACCAATGTCGAGTGCAGAACGCAAATCAGTCGTTACCTTTAATACTGCCGTTTCACAACTATGGGATCTACGGAAGCCAGACTGGTATTTAGAGAGGAGGTTGTTAGACTCAAGATATCGAAGTACTTGTATATAGAGAATTTTTTCAAAGGCTTTGGCGAGAAAAGGAAGAATACTGATGGGACGAAAATCAGTTATGTCATCGGGAGGCGATTTTTTAGGTAAAGGAATCACTATGGCTTTTTTCCAAAGCGACGGAACTTGAGAAGTTGTCAAGCAGTAATTGAAGATATGCGTTATAGTTTCTGCGATTAGTGGCGATAGAAGCTTAAGAAAACGGGGAGATAGATTATCCCAGCCAATGCTATTTGAAGAGATGGAAAGTAATATCTCAAGAACTTCAGGTGTGTCAACACAACGAAATCTAAAACCATCAGAACTAAGTAGGTCAAGGGGAAGAAGATCAGAAGAGGAAGCAGGCTCAGATGGAGATTGAATAAAAGACGCATTGAGGCGGTTTACATCAGCATCAAACGGGATGGCTACAGGAGCATGGATGCCCAGCGAACGAAGATTAGACCAGAGTTTTTTAGAATTTAAATTAGGATCAAGCTTGCGGGAAAAATACTCACGCTTTGCAGACTTAACCTTACTGTTGATAAGGTTGCGGAGCAGTTTGTAGTCATTACGGTACCTAAGAATCCTAGTCCTACGATAACGTCTGTACATGAACTCACGCTGAATTATTAAGTCGCGAATTTCCCGCGAAAACCAAGGACACGGTAAGGAGGGATAGCGTCTTCTTGTGATAATCGGTACACATTGGTCATAACATGATTGAATGAATGAGGTCAGAATATCAACTTTTGTGTCAACAGAAGTTGTGTTATAGATATCACTCCACGGTATAGAGGAGGCGACTTCAGAAAGCCGGTCTAAATTGATGTTATTATAGTCGCGATATGAAAATGAAGAAGACGCAGAAGAGGGAAGGAAAGCAAAACGAAGGGAGAGGAATAATATACCATGGTCAAGAAAGCTGGGAGGTGAAATTTGATTGTATTTTAGTATTGAATCAGTGGAGGTAACACTTAGAACATCAAGTAAGGACGGGTTTTGGCAGTTCAGATATGTTGGAAGATGATTTAAAATATGCAAATCCAGAGATTCAAGGACATATCTAAAAGTATTCACACGTATGTTATCCTTCAACAGATCAACATTAAAATCACCAGCAACAATTACATCCTCATAGTGGTGAGAGAGGCTCGAAACAAGATTGTAGAACTCAACAGCAACATCAGGATTGAAAGCATTAGGGGGACAGTATGCACTAATCACTACACATTTGTCATAAATGAAAGGGTATGTTAAGTACAATACAATAAGCAATGTAGTATACAAAATATATCTTTAGATCCATGGCGGCCGTCTCAAGAGGGCGGGGTACCACTTTCTTCACAACCACCTCGGCATGGGTATCAAATGAAAGGGTATGATAAGTAGAATACAATAAGCAATGTAGTATACAAAATATATCATTAGATCCATGGCGGCCGTCTCAACAGGCCGGATTACCACTTTCTTCACAACCACCTCAACATGGATATCAAATGAAAGGGTATGTTAAGTAGAATACAATAAGCAATGTAGTATACAAAATATATCTTTAGATCCATGGCGGCCGTCTCAAGAGGGCGAGGTACCACTTTCTTCACAACCACCTCGACATGGGTATCAAATGAAAGGGTATGATAAGTAGAATACAATAAGCAATGTAGTATACAAAATATATCTTTAGATCCATGGCGGCCGTCTCAAGAGGCCGGATTACCATTTTCTTCACAACCACCTCAACATGGGTATCAAATTAAAGGTTATGATAAGTAGAATACAATAAGCAATGTAGTAGACTCAATATACCGATTCATGGCGGCCGACGCAAGACCCATGTTCTTTGAGGCATTTCATCTGTGTAAAATTCATATCTCGAAAAATATTAAGTCAATGGATGGTTTTTATTGTTTACTATTGACTGATGGGTGCAGCGTAGGCGCACCGGGTCCCAGCTAGTATATATATATATATATATATATATATATATATATATACATATATATATATATATATATATATATATATATATATATATATATATATATATATATATATATATATATATATATATCTTATATCTATATCTATAAAAATCTCGTGTCACAGTGTTTGTTACCGTACTCCTCCGAAACGGGTTGACCAATTTGCATGAAATTTTTTGTGTATATTTGGTAGGTCTGAGAATAGGTCGTAGGCTATTTTTTATACCTTTAACCAAAAAAACAGCTGCAAAATCCAAACAAAAATGGTAATTTTAGGAATTTCCACTTCATTTTAGTTTCAATAGCTTCATGGCCTACCTATTGTTTGACAAATGTAAAATTGTCATTAAATTGAATCATTACATTTAATGAAAATTTCAAATTTACGCAGCTGTCAAACAATAGGTAGGCCATGACGCTATTGAAACTAAAATGATCCATTGCGGCCGTCTCAAGAGGGCGGTGTACCACTTTATTCACAACCACCTCGACATGGGTATCAAATGAAAGGGTATGATAAGTAGAATACAATAAGCAATGTAGTACACAAAATATATCTTTAGATCCATGGCGGCCGTCTCAAGAGGGCGGGGTACCACTTTCTTCACAACCACCTCGACATGGGTATCAAATGAAAGGGTATGATAAGTAGAATACAATAAGCAATGTAGTATACAAAATATATCTTTAGATCCATGGCGGCCGTCTCAAGAGGCCGGATTACCACTTTCTTCACAACCACCTCGACATGGGTATCAAATGAAAGGGTATGATAAGTAGAATACAATAAGCAATGTAGCATACAAAATATATCTTTAGATCCATGGCGGCCGTCTCAAGAGGGCGGGGTGCCACTTTCTTCACAACCACCTCGACATGGGTATCAAATGAAAGGGTATATCAAATGAAAGGGTATGACAAGTAGAATACAATAAGCAATGTAGTATACAAAATATATCTTTAGATCCATGGCGGCCGTCTAAAGAGGCCGGATTGCCACTTTCTTCACAACCCTATCAAAATGGGTATCAAATTAAAGGGTATGATAAGTAGAATACAATAAGCAATGTAGTAGACTCAATATACCGATTCATGGCGGCCGACGCAAGACCCATGTTCTTTGAGGCATTTCATCTGTGTAAAATTCATATCTCGAAAAATATTAAGTCAATGGATGGCTTTTATTGTTTACTATTGACTTATGGGTGCAGCGTAGGCGCACCGGATCCCAGCTAGTACATATATATATATATATATATATATATATATATATATATATATATATATATATATATATATATATACTTGCAAAAACCCGCGTGCGTTTTAACGCCTTTCAATAAAATAAGATTATGGGGACACAGTCTGCGATAGGAAAAAGCTATAGTGAAAAAAGAACAAATCTGGGAAAATTGATTGTGGGGGATGACCGCCATGGACTAAATGATATATTGAGTATACTATATTGCCTATGGTGTTCTATTTATCACACTCTTTCATTTGATACCCATGTCGAAGGGGTGGTGAAGAAAATATTAATCCGCCCTCTTGAGATGGCCGCTATGGACCAAACGATATATTGAGTACACTATATTGCATATGGTGTTCTACTTATCATACTCTCTCATTTGATACCCATCTCGAAGGGGTTGTGAAGAAAATGGTAATCCGCCCTCTTGAGATGACCGCCATGTACCAAACGATATATTGAGTATACTATATTGCTTATTCTGTTCTACTTATCATACTCTTTCATTTGATACCCATGTCGTAGGGGTTGTAAAGAAAATGGTAATCCGCCTTCTCGAGATGGCCGCTTCGGACCAAACGATATATTGAGTATACTATATTGTTTATATTGTTCTACTTATCATACTCCTTCATTTGATACCCATCTAGAAGGGGTTGTGAAGAAAATGGTAAACCGCCCTTTTGAGATGGCCGCCATGGACCAAATTATAAATTGAGTATAATATACTTATATTGCTTATGGTGTTAATATACTTATATTGCTTATGGTGTTCTACTTTTCATAGCCTTTCATTTGATACCCATGTCTCGGGTGTTGTGAATAAAATGGTAACCCGCCCTCTTGAGATGGCCGCCATGAATCTAAAGATATGCCATTCTTATTATAATGCCCTTTCATTTGATACCAATGTCGAGGGGGTAGTGAAGAAAATGAGTATGCTATATTGCTTATGGTGTTCTATTTATCATACCCTTTCATTTGATCTCCATGTCGAGGGGTGTGAAGATAATGGTAATCCAACCTCTGGAGATGGCCGCTATGGACCAAACGATATATTGAGTATACTATATTGCTTATGTGTTTTACTTATCATACTCTCTCATTTGATATCCTTCTCGAAGTGGTTGTGAAGAATATGGTAATCAGCCCGCTTGAGATGATCGCCATGGACCAAACGATATATTGAGTATACTATATTGTCTATGGTGTTCTACTTATCATACTCTTTCATTTGATATCCATGTCGAAGGTGTTATGAAGAAAATGGTAATCCGCATTCTTGAGGTGGCCGCTATGGACCAAGTGACATATTGAGTATACTATATTGCTTATATTGTTCTACTTATCATACTCTTTCATTGGATACCCATTTCGAAGGGGTTGTGAAGAAAATGGCCATCTGCTCTCTTGAGATGACTGCCGTGGACCAAACGATATATTGAGTATACTATATTGCCTTTGGTGTTCTACTTACCAAACCCTTTCATTTGATATCCATGTCGAGGGGTTGTAAAGAAGATGGTAATCCGCCCTCTTGAGATGGCTGCTATTGACCAAACGCCTGCTTTTCTGTTGAAATTTTTTTGCTATAAACCTCACGAAGCCCGAGACCTTTCCAACGAATGCAAAACCGTGAATTATAGCGTCAGGAAGGAAAACCCGACTTATTTTTATATTATAGATAGATATATATATATATCTTACTAATATTATAAACGTGAATGTTTGTATGTATGTTTGTTACTCTTTCACGCAAAAACTACTGAATGGATTTTAATGAAACTTTACAATAATATAGCTCATATATCAGAATAACATATAGGCTATAATTTTTAAAAAAATTCAACATGGCCGCCGAAAACTCAAAATGGCCACGCAAATTGTGTTCCGATTTCAATGAAAGTTGGTATATAGAGGTTTTTAAGGTCGCTAATAACGAATTTGTGGTCAAAACTTATAAATTTAAAATGGCCGTGCCAATATGGCCGACGAATTTGCCAATTGTGTTCCGATTCCAATGAAAATCGAAATCTGGCGGATTTTAAGGTTGCAAATAACGAATTTATGATCAAAACTTATAAATTCAAAATGGCGGACGAATTTTTCCAATTGTATTCCGATTCCAATGAAAGTGAATATCTAGGGGTTTCTAAGGTTGCAAATAACGAATTTATGATCAAAACTTATAAATTCAAAATGGCCGCGCCAATATGGCCGACGAATTTTTCCAATTGTATTCCGATTGCAATGAAAATCGGTATCTGGGGGCTTTTAGGGCAAACAACGAATTTATGATCAAAGCTTATAAATTCAAAATTGCGGGTCCAATATGACGCACGAATTTTCCCAAGCCACATTCTGAAATGTAGTAAATTTCTAAAATTCCCTCTAACCAGTATAGAAACAGTAAAAACGGTAGAAAGAGTCGAAGTTTGCAAATTTGTGCGCCCCTACATTGTCATCACGAGGTTAAACGATGTCATCTATCGCTTCCAAAAAGTTCGATCGGAAAAAACGGGACCTGGAGGAAGCTGTGTTCGGGACGAATACTGAGTAAGAAGGGAACAGTGTAACGGCTAACCGAAAAGAGAAAGTTAAAATTCCAATTCACCGAGAAGTTACATGTTTAGATGCATCTACTTGAATACATAACGCTGTTCTAATTGAATCACCGATAAGATTGGGAAGAGGGAATTTTTTTCCAGATTTATTGTTTTTTTTCCTACCGCGTACAACGCACACATAATTTTTTTTTATTTAAAAGCCTTGCAACGCACACAGGTTTTTTGCTATAGGCTATCTTACTAATATTATAAACGCGAATGTTTGTATGGATGTTTGTTACTCTTTCAAGCAAAAACTACTGAATAGATTTTAATGAAACTTTACAATAATATAGCTCATACTTCAGTATAACATATAGGCTATGTGGAAACCTTCGGGTAGCTGTAGTGTACTGATATAGAAAAATCCGAAACTTTTGTATGGGAGGTACTCTTCAAATTTCTGCTAAAGAAGTCAGATCCATTTTGTTTTGGTTTTTTTCCGAAAAAAAAATACGATTTCCAAAGTTTCAGATCGATCGGAGTTTATTTACGGATAGTTGCCATACAATTTTGTTGAAAAAATCAGATTTATCGCGAAGGACGCGGTTCTCTGAACTTGGATTGAAGTAACTTCGGCTGCATGTGCCTGATTTTAGCAATGTATGGCTTAAATGAAAGGTTTCGAAACCAAAAAGACGACAAATTCAATAATCAGATGTTCGTCGCTTTTTCTTTTTGAGCTATGATACCTGGAAATTTGCATAGATTTCAAGGTGCTTGATTTTTCAACATACAATAATTTTGCATGGGACATATTTTTTTTCATATTTCTTACGGAAAAATTACTCTTTATCATGCCGTTAAATGTTTGAAAAGTTCGCCCAATGTTGCCAAACGTTGCTTATTGAACGTATTAACTGTCTCCATTCATAGTGTGAAGTGTGACATCATCGGGAATTGCATCAACGCTACTTGATGGTGGATGTTTAGTGTATTGAGCACCCAAGTTCCTATTGAATTTGAACCAGAGAGAAACACCTACATGGGTAATTCTTTTACAAATCGAACGGATTTTGAACTTCACCTCTCTGATTGGGCTGACAATTTTTTTCCAGTTTCTATATTGAAAAATAAGAGATACGTGTCCGAGGAATTTTTTTGTTATCGCCTATTTTCGATTTTATAAGTTACTAGCATAAAACCCGCGTGCCTTGCAACGCCTTTAAAAACTGTTTATTATGTGCAATGTTTTCCTTAAAAAAAAAACCAACAAAAAAGTCAGCTGTTATTATCCCTAAAAAGGGTTTATTATAGTGCATTTTTTTAATAAATATGGTAAACAAATTACTGCGAATATCATCTCTCCTCAACAAATCTGCAAGTTTTAAAGTAGATTGGCATGTATATGTCATCAAGAAAAGTGACATTTTAGGGTTTGACGAACGTTCGTTAAGTTTGTTCGCCTATTTACGTGGATGTAAGAAATTATGAAGCAATCACAAATGAATATTAAATAAAGTGAATTTCGAGTCATTCATTTCTACGTGGGATGCACTGAAAAAATTTCAGCCCTTCAGCTTCAGAGGTTTGGGTTAACCCCATTTCATCCACTTAGGGGATGAATTTCGAGTACTCGCCTCTTAGTGGATGTCCATGTCATTATAGGGATGCACTGTCCAAATTTCAACCCTGTAGTTCCAGTAGTTTGGTAAACCAAATTTTACCCCTTTAGGGGATGAATTTCGAAAAATCGCTTCTTAGTAAATGTCCACGATGCACTGTCAAAATTTCAGCCTTTAGCTCCAGCGGTTTGGCTTAACCCCATTTAACCCCCTTAGGGGATAAATTTCAATCGTCCCTAAGTGGATGCCCACGTCATTGTAGTGATGCACGGTCAAAATTAGAGCCCTCCAGCTTCAGCGGTGTGGGTTAATCCCGTTTCACCCCATTAGGGGATAAATTTCGAAAAATCGCTTCTTAGTGGATGTCCACGTCATTAAGGGGATGCACTGTCAAAATTTCAGCCCTATAGCTCCAACGGTTTGGATAAACCCCATTTCACCCCTTTAGAGGATGAATTTCGAAAAATCGTTTCTTAGTGGATGTCCACGCCATTATAGGGATGCACTGTCAAAATTTCAGCCCTATAGCTCCAACGGTTTGGATAAACCCCATTTCACCCCCTTAGGGGATGAATTTCGAAAAATCGCTTCTTAGTGGATGTCCACGCCATTATAGGGATGCACTGTCAAAATTTCAGCCCTATAGCTCCAACGGTTTGGATAAACCCCATTTCACCCCCTTAGGGGATGAATTTCAAAAAATCGCTTCTTAGTGGATGTCCACGCCATTATAGGGATGCACTGTCAAAATTTCATCCCTATAGCTCCAACGATTTGGATAAACCCCATTTCACCCCCTTAGGGGATGAATTTCGAAAAATCGCTTTTTAGTGGATGTAAACGTCATTATAGGGATGCACTGTCAAAATTTCAGCCCTATAGCTCCAGCGGTTTGGGTAAACCCCATTTCACCCCCTTAGGGGATGAATTTCGAAAAATCGCTTCTTAGTGGATGTCCACGCCATTATAGGGATGCACTGTCAAAATTTCAGCCCTATAGCTCCAACGGTTTGGATAAACCCCATTTCACCCCCTTAGGGGATGAATTTCGAAAAATCGCTTTTTAGTGGATGTAAACGTCATTATAGGGATGCACTGTCAAAATTTCAGCCCTATAGCTCCAGCGGTTTGGGTAAACCCCATTTCACCCCCTTAGGGGATGAATTTCGAAAAATCGCTTCTTAGTGGATGTCCACGCCATTATAGGGATGCACTGTCAAAATTTCAGCCCTATAGCTCCAACGGTTTGGATAAACCCCATTTCACCCCCTTAGGGGATGAATTTCGAAAAATCGCTTTTTAGTGGATGTAAACGTCATTATAGGGATGCACTGTCAAAATTTCAGCCCTATAGCTCCAGCGGTTTGGGTAAACCCCATTTCTCCCCTTAGGGGATGAATTTCGAAAAATCGCTTCTTAGTGGATGTCCACGCCATTATAGGGATGCACTGTCAAAATTTCAGCCCTATAGCTCTAACGGTTTGGATAAACCCCATTTCACCCCCTTAGGGGATGAATTTCCAAAAATCGCTTCTTAGTGGATGTCCACGCCATTATAGGGATGCACTGTCAAAATTTCAGCCCTATAGCTCCAACGGTTTGGATAAACCCCATTTCACCCCCTTAGGGGATGAATTTCGAAAAATCGCTTCTTAGTGGATGTCCACGCCATTATAGGGATGCACTGTCAAAATTTCAGCCCTATAGCTCCAACGGTTTGGATAAACCCCATTTCACCCCCTTAGGGGATGAATTTCAAAAAATCGTTTTTTAGTGGATGTAAACGTCATTATAGGGATGCACTGTCCAAATTTCAGCCCTATAGCTCCAGCGGTTTGGATAAACCCCATTTCACCCCCTTAGGGGATGAATTTCGAAAAATCGCTTTTTAGTGGATGTCCACGCCATTATAGGGATGCACTGTCAAAATTTCAGCCCTATAGCTCCAACGGTTTGGATAAACCCCATTTCACCCCCTTAGGGGATGAATTTCGAAAAATCGCTTCTTAGTGGATGTCCACGCCATTATAGGGATGCACTGTCAAAATTTCAGCCCTATAGCTCCAGCGGTTTGGGTAAACCCCATTTCACCCCCTTAGGGGATGAATTTCGAAAAATCGCTTCTTAGTGGATGTCCACGCCATTATAGGGATGCACTGTCAAAATTTCAGCCCTATAGCTCCAACGGTTTGGATAAACCCCATTTCACCCCCTTAGGGGATGAATTTCGAAAAATCGCTTCTTAGTGGATGTCCACGCCATTATAGGGATGTACTGTCAAAATTTCAGCCCTATAGCTCCAACGGTTTGGATAAACCCCATTTCACCCCCTTAGGGGATGAATTTCGAAAAATCGCTTTTTAGTGGATGTAAACGTCATTATAGGGATGCACTGTCAAAATTTCAGCCCTATAGCTCCAGCGGTTTGGGTAAACCCCATTTCACCCCCTTAGGGGATGAATTTCGAAAAATCGCTTCTTAGTGGATGTCCACGCCATTATAGGGATGCACTGTCAAAATTTCAGCCCTATAGCTCCAACGGTTTGGATAAACCCCATTTCACCCCCTTAGGGGATGAATTTCGAAAAATCGCTTCTTAGTGGATGTCCACGCCATTATAGGGATGCACTGTCAAAATTTCAGCCCTATAGCTCCAACGGTTTGGATAAACCCCATTTCACCCCCTTAGGGGATGAATTTCGAAAAATCGCTTCTTAGTGGATGTCCACGCCATTATAGGGATGCACTGTCAAAATTTCAGCCCTATAGCTCCAACGGTTTGGATAAACCCCATTTCACCCCCTTAGGGGATGAATTTCGAAAAATCGCTTCTTAGTGGATGTCCACGCCATTATAGGGATGCACTGTCAAAATTTCAGCCCTATAGCTCCAACGGTTTGGATAAACCCCATTTCACCCCCTTAGGGGATGAATTTCGAAAAATCGCTTCTTAGTGGATGTCCACGCCATTATAGGGATGCACTGTCAAAATTTCAGCCCTATAGCTCCAACGGTTTGGATAAACCCCATTTCACCCCCTTAGGGGATGAATTTCAAAAAATCGTTTTTTAGTGGATGTAAACGTCATTATAGGGATGCACTTTCCAATTTTCAGCCCTATAGCTCCAGCGGTTTGGATAAACCCCATTTCACCCCCTTAGGGGATGAATTTCGAAAAATCGCTTCTTAGTGGATGTCGACGCCATTATAGGGATGCACAGTCAAAATTTCAGCCCTTTAGCTCTAGCGGTTTAAGTTGTGCGTTGTCTGTCAGTCAGTTACTTTTTATACAATAGAAAAAAATCCCCTTGCAACTTATTGAACCCCATTTCACCCCCTTCAACCCTTTTGTTCTCCATAAAAAGTAGCCTATGTCCGTCTCCAAGGTCTAAACTATGTCTGTTGCAAATTTCATCAAAATCGGTTTAGTGGTTTAGGCGTGAAAGCGTAACAGACAGACAGACAGACAGACAGACAGACAGACAGACAGACAGACAGACAGACAGACAGACAGAGTTACTTTCGCATTTATAATATTAGTAAGGATAACAAATTTCATAATAGTGGTTGGTGACTCATTTTAAACAATGTATAGCTCCAAATCCTTAAGAGCTACAAAATTTTCACCAATGGCACTTTTGTAGCTAAAGAGTTGAACTTTAAGAAAAAAAATTGAGAAAACAAAATTATCAACAAATTAATATTGTTATTAACAATTTAACTGTTTTAATCGATTTTTAACAATTGCCCCCAAAGTGAATCGAGTTTTTATTATTACCATCGTATTCTGCGTCAAATTTTACGTAAAAATCATGTTTCTAAAATATGGAGATTTTTCAATTGTTATTGTTAAAATATTAATTTATGTAGCGCGTAATGGTAAAAAAAATGTTTTTTGAGTATAAAATAATATCTGTACCTCGTATCAAAAAAAGTTAAATGTAAAAGTTGTAGATAATTGAAAGATCTACAACTTTTGTATTTACCATTTGTCAGTATAACCTCAAAATTTTGGATTATCATGCAAAAAAGCGAGAAATCACCATTTTATCAAATGAGTCACCAACCACTATTATGAAATTTGTTATAACTTATAAAATCGAAAATAGGCGATAACAAAAAAATTCCTCGGACACGTATCTCTTATTTTTCAATATAGAAACTGGAAAAAAATTTTCAGCCGAATCGGAGAGGTGACGATTAATTTTTAGCAAAATCCGTTCGGTTTGTAAAAGAATGACCCACATGTAACATCAGTAAAAACTCCCGTATTGCCACATCCGTGCAAAATTATTATTTTGGAGCGAAAGCACCATGGCCTATAAAAAATAGGTCGAAGCGCATGACAGGGCTTTTCAAGATTTCCGAGGAAAACCTAATCCATGGTAGGCGCTCTGACACTACTTGCTCAACTTTGCCTGGTATACTTCGATCAAAGCCTGCAAATGAGCTGAACGGATGCATGCTTGAAAGCATCACATCTATGGAACAGTATTGAAAAAACCAACTTTTGGTCGTTTCAAATAGCGAAATTTCAATCGATAGCATCGATATTATTCGGAATCAAAAATACGAAAATGGCTCCTACTGTATATTAAAATTCTTATCACCTCAACTGCAAAATAAACGGAAGCTATAGCGCGTACCAAAAGAATTGGAAATATAAACACAGGCGGCGAACTGACAATTTCACACCCATTAAAATTTCGTGTATGGATAAAGTTCAAGCGGACGTGCATTGTAATTTCTTCTTCGAAATTCATTTACGGGCAAAAACACTCCCTCATAGCATCTGACCACGACAAGAGCGGCAGTGAGACCGCTGAATTGTGATTAGGGATATAAATGAGCAAGTGATTTGGGTTTTTAAACGAACGGAGTTACACTTTTCTTTACGAATGTACTTGCATCCCGGGATTTGAGACTCTCAGTGCCCATCGATTTTGAGATTCCCAATTGTTTTGGCGCACGCCATACTATTGGCTTATTTGTGCAGCGAGGCGCACCGGGTTCCAGCTAGTATATATATATATATATATATATATATATATATATACACATATATGTGACGCGATCCGAGAAAAGGGACTTACTGTCCAAAAAATCGATTTTCGGATTATGAGTGATTCTTAAGGTTTTGAATCTCCTCTTTAATCCTGTGCAAGCAGAATTAATTTATTCCAATTACTTTCTGAGCAATAAATATTTAGTGTCTTCAAAAGTGTTTAAAGTGGCAGCTCAGCGTTTTCGCTCTGCTCCGTCTTTCTTTCATTCGCTTCTCCTGAAAAGTTTTCGTTTTGGATAGTAGCTCCCTTTTCTCGGATCGCGTCACATATATATATATATATATATATATATATATATATATATATATATATATATATATATATATATAAGTGTTAATTGGGAATCCCGTTTAGTTTCCCCAGTAATTAATAATAGGCAAATTAAATTTGAAAATTTTCATTTCAATGTATAGTAAGGGAGTCGCTGAGCTCTGGTCGTGCTCAGCGACTACCGTCGCTGTACAACATATATGGGCGATTCTCCAGAACCTTTAACCTGAGCTAATTGGAAAAATGAAATTTCAAATTGATAGCACAACCGTGCCATGATATTTTTTGTGTTTCTTATTTCATAAATATGTAAATGTTTTCTGATGTAGAACATTAAAAAATTCAATGCGCATTTTTTTTATGACATGGTTGTATTGACATGGTTACAATTTTGACATCAAATTTGACATGGTTACAATTTTGACATTCGCTTAAATTACTTTTTTTTAAGATTCATGAAACAATTTAAGTGAAGGAAACGTTACATATGATTTAACTAGTTACAATAGGTCATAAGAAATTTTACGGAGATGAATTTAATGTAATATGAGCAAATTAATTGCAGTTACAACTTTGACATTCAAATGTAACCTACGTTCACGTTAGCCAGTTTTGCCCAAAAATCAACCAATTTCAACTTATTTGTGTCACAAAATGTATGCACATGTTCGTTAGTGTCTGAACAATAAGTGCGTTTAAAAAAATTTATGATAAAATGAGACAATTCGGAGTACTTCGACTTACCATGCGGGTTACAACTTTGACGTCAAAACCTAGGGGCAAACTTCAAAGTTGTTTTTTGGAAAATATAGCGATTTGACACTGCACCGAACACAACTGCATTTTTCCTTAAGAGTTAAACTACAACTTTTCACTTTTCACTATTTGTTTCAACGCTTCCTATGACAAATATAAATAGTTTTTCATTCAGATTAGCGCTAAAGACAGGCCGAAAAGTGACAGGTAACGGAACATTTTTTCACATTTTATTGCAATATATCGTTTTAAATGACTTCGTACTTATATCTTATTGTTCATTAATAGTTTCTTAACATTATTGATAGCTTCTTTTATTTTTAATCTTCTTATAAAAATTTCGAAGCGACAAGCAGGTTAAAGGTTCTGGAGAATCGCCCATATATATATATATATATATATATATATATATATATATATATATATATATATATATATATATACCTATATATCGCTGTGAGGAGTATGTGAGTATTGACGTCTCGAGTGGAGCACGAATACTCCGGAGTAGCTTCCGCAGCTCTGATTGTGATTCATTCATTCGCTCTTTTTTCAGATCATTCCATTTGGTTGTTTTCGTTCATGGTTCATAACCCAGTTCAATACCACTGAGCCAGTGCAGTTCCATTGTTCGAAAGAACGGAACATGTACTACTTAGTGAACCAGTTCATTTTGCTTAGTACGCTGTTCCGTTCAAAACGCATAAATCATTCGCCAACGACACAGCACTATTCAGTACACTCTTGTAGTATTATATTGTGTGCGTTACTAACAATGGTACTTACTAAAATGATTTTACTGTCCATTTTGAAAATAAAAAATAAAATACGCTTTTATCATCATTCATTTAGCACCTTTCACTACAAAAAAACTCCAACCAAAATAACAGTGGCAGTACAAATTTTGACGCAAATGGTAATCACATTTCTAAAAATGGTGGATCCATGTTTATAAATTCAAGTTGCATGCATGCGCAAATAAATTTTCCGAGTGCAGCCGCATGTGAAGTTGGCAATCAAGTACACATATTGCCCAGGCAAGCATGTATTAGTGAAAAGACCCTAAATCATTTTAAAAACATGACCCTTCTGAAAAACCGAGATTAGCAAAACCTGGAAATTACTGGGAGGGGAATAATTCTAGTTAGTTTTCTTAGTCATCAAATTAAACGATGTAAATTACAACTGCAGCCCCTTATATCATAATCTAATCATAACTGTTTAAACTGGACAAAACAATATTTCTATGTTAGGCAGCTGCAAAGATGACACAACAATGATTAAAATTGTCATGTTGCCTCGTCAACCGAAACAATTTTAAAGTACGCTTAGATTCCTTAGCTACATTTTTGATAGTCAACTCCAAGTACAATTGGCATATGTGAGATCTGACAAGATGCAGCACAAATAACATTTTCCTCTTATTAACTCCTAGTTTAAAGTATTATTACCTTGAATAAGCAATATATGTGAACATGTGTAATACATAAATTGTAAATGGCACAATTAAACTCATCCAAATATTTTTTAATGTTTTTCCAATTACATATTAACCAGCTTGGACTGTCACCAGCAAATATTAATAACCTTTCTAAAATCCAAATTAGATTAAATCCACCTTCATTAATATAAAGTAGCAACAACGAAAATTGATAGATGGTCCTTTTTTAAATATAAATGCATGCCCAAGCGAGCTAGAGAATTTAATTATTTTGGAATAAAATATGAAGCACACCTGACGGACCTTGTACACCTACCCCATTGTTGAGAGTGCACATAATCCCTCTGATAACGTTAGGTAATTTGCGGCCCCATAATGAGCTATCAAATATTTAACATGGCCTTGTCATGGAAATCGAATTCTGGGGATTATTGTCACCGTTGTTTCTAAAATATTGAATTAACACTGATTGGTATTTAGTTAGAAAATTTTGGTAACTAGCAGTTTACTATAATTGTAGAATAATGCAGCGGTATTAATACCCAAGAGCAATGCTTTAACACCATGTAATAGTAGTGAAGTTAATTACAATTCATCCAATTACTTAGTATTTCAAAGTGATAATCCAACTAGGATCAATGCACAAAAGTGTTGTTATGGTTATCAAAGGCGTTAGTTTTCGAATTATAGATTATGAATTGAGTTTAAATAACTATAAAATGTGTTTTGTTATTTCTTGTTGTTCTATATTAACAGTCAGTGTAAGGTTGGTGAAACATATGAGATATGAGATGCAAGTTAAAAAAACCAACTTTTAATAACCTATAAATAATAATCTTATTATTAATCCAAGCCGACTAAAATAAAACAATAATTTTAGAGATATGAAGTTACAACTTTGTAATTAGTCCGATTTATGGTTTTTATTTAATGGGTAATATAAATTAATACTACAAAAAGAATCTATAAAAGTAACAATTTTAATTCTAGCATTGGTGCGCGAAAAAAGGGGACAGTGGAGGGCGGGCGCACATTGTATGTGTATGCAAACGAACTTTGCAACTTGACTTTGACCCACTTTCATATAATTGATGAACTCCAAGTTTTGCACATACGACTATTAGTCTAGTGCAATCTATATAAATATAATTGGAGTGTCTGTCTGTGATTTCAAAATAATTGTGTTTTTAAATTTTAATGGTTATTTACATGATTTTAAAACGAAAACACGCATTTTTAAAATTTTTGTCTGTCTGTATGTATGTCTGTTTGTTCGGGCTAATCTCGGAAACGTCTAATCCGATTGGAATGGAACTTTCACTGGAAGATTCAGTATTTTGGCGGGCATGTTTTAGGCTATTCATATGCACAATATATTAGCTCTACCTGTATGTGGGTGTTTCCATAAAATTAGGGCGACTTTTGAAAGTAATTTGTCTTCATAATATTTAAGATGTTATTGCATTTCCTAATAGTGGATATAATACGTAATTAATTAGTTTTGTCATACCTAAAGGGGCCAGTCACTTTAGGTAGAACTTTATGAGAAATTTTGAGTTTTGCGAATTTAGGCATCTAGGGAATGACTGTTATGATTAACAATGGACGTTGGTGGGTTGAAACCTCAACGTTTACAGTTTTAGATAGGTGGGAGTATTCTGCGTACATTGCTGCCTTATTCATGAAAATATCTAATAGGGTTACCAAAATACAGAGTAATATGTAAACTTCTACCAAAAAAGTTTCAAAAAGGCCCTAGCGGCTAAACCGTTATGATTCTCCCGCCCCCACCTATACGATTTTTTGTTCGTATATCCAAGACCAATCCGCAGCCAGGCGTTTTGGCATTTTCACTGATACACCCTGTATAACTATAAGTGAACGTCAGCCCCTGACCACTCTCGTCAGTCCCTAGCAGCTTTAACAGCTAGGGACTGACGGTCTAGGGACTGACGATTCTGAGTAAAACTTAAAAACGATATCTAACACTATCTACCGAACAAGGCCGATAAACCACTTGTAAATATTAATTAATTAATGTCAATTTCCTATTATTAAACTATAAAATTACTTGGCTAGGGACTGACGAAGTGACTGGATCAGCACTACTTGGCACAGCAAATCTCGCCTCTACACTTATTTACAAAACGGCCGCTGCAAAAGGAGTGCAGTCTGTAGATAATTTCATCATTTTCTTTAAAATCAACTGAATTACATTCCCTCTACACCCATATAATACCGCGAAATTTTAAAATCCGTTAATGGCTAGGGACTGACGATTAAAATTGAGGACACTAATTCCGACCTTAGGAAACACATTTATTGTTTTTTTAAATTGCAAGAAATGATGAAATTAGTTGTAAATACTTTAATATTGAAAAATTGTAAAGAAAATTAAAGTATAAATTAATTTTTTTCCGAAATATGGATGCCCAAACGCAAAATTTCAGTGCACGGACATGGCTAGGGACTGACGTTTGGGGTCATTAAATATGATTTTAAGAGTATAGTGTATTATTATTTTAAACAAAATTTGAGGAATAAATACAAAATAGTTTGATTTGTTACTTAACAATCTTAAAATAAAATAATATTAATTATATCAAGCGGGGAGTGCCGCGGACATAGAGTTGCCCGATTTTTGTGGAAACACCCATGTATGTAGACAAATCTTGAAAATTGTTTTTGACCCACTTCCATATAACCGATCAGCTTCAAATTTTGCACACATGTACAGTGCAAGTGACAATGCAATATAATCATTTTATAAAAAAATCAAGATGGCAGTTTCAGGATGGCGGCCGAATTTCGCAATTGTGCTCGCTGACCGACGACATGGGTATCAAATGAAAGAAAATGATAAGTATAATATAATTACCTATTTGGTGTATAATTACCTATTTATAAATTCAAAATGGTGGCCAACACAGATGGCGGGTTACTTTTTTATTTACATCACCATCGGTATGGGTATCAAATAAAAGGATATGACAAGTAGAATACTATTAGCTGGGTGGCGAAATTCCAAATTCAAAATGGCAGCCAACACAAAATGGCGGACCACCATTTTATACAACTCTTTCGGTATGGATACCAAATAAAAGTGTATGATCAGTAGAGTACAATAAGCTGAGTGACCTCATTTTAAATATCGTTCACCACAAAATAACCGAAGACATACAATAAACTAAAAGGTAGAAAACTAAAAATATGCTTTTGTTTAAAAATGAACTAAAAAGTAAAAAAATATGTTGAATGAAAACTTTTTTGCTCAAGCCAGTATAGGTATATAATATATGGGGCGCTAGCGAAAAGTTGCAGTAATAATAAAATAAGAATATAGGTCCCACGCTTTTTAACATTTCGAAAGGTAGGTTATTTGGCCAATATGAGATCAGGACAGTAGCAGAGATTTTGGCAAGTATGCTCACATCTATAAGAACAGCTCATTCTAT
Organism: Thereva unica; assembly: GCA_949987705.1. Classification (NCBI taxonomy): domain Eukaryota; kingdom Metazoa; phylum Arthropoda; class Insecta; order Diptera; family Therevidae; genus Thereva; species Thereva unica. The sequence goes on along the minus strand of OX465281.1, from coordinate 152,225,058 downwards.
GCTTAAGATACCGATCGAAGAAGATCATATGAAAAATCATGCGTGGAACAAATCTAAAAACCTGCGTGGAAAAAATCTAAAGTTTTACAAGACTGCATGATGGCTGTCTTGATATGCGATGAGTGTACTATGGCAAATAAAGTATCTATTAACAGAAGACCGCGAGATTTAAGATGTAAAAACCAATTATTTTGGGGAGTAACTGTTTTATTGGCATATATTCCGGGCCGGCTGTGCGGACAAATATGTGGGCCATTTAGGGCTATATTGGAAAACGTCATTTAAAGCAAAAGATGAGAACGCAATCGGAAAACTCAGAATTCAGTACTATTCTCCTCAACATAGGCTATACAATAGAAAATGTTCTGAGGTTAATGAGAATGATGACAGTGAACTGATGGATGATGTTTGAAAGTTCGTAGTAGACGAGGAAATTTTGGTGAGCGACATTTATGACGATTTCGAAAATATCAACTCAACTAAATCGACTCAACTCAGTAATGCCACAAACATTGTAATACTTACAAGTGAAACATCTAACATCGTTTATAAACAAGGGTTACAGTGTGTTCAACACTGAATTAAAAACATTTCGTCTTTCTACTGAACGCACCCATTAAGCCGGGAATACACATGCCAGTAAAACGGGTAAGTAGCTTGCATGCGTGAAAATAGAATACCCCAATAGATGGTACAGCGGTGATAAATTTTCACTTGCTTCATACAGGCAAGTTGATATGCCTATAAGTAACTAGCAAGTGCAAATTTATCACCGTTGTACACTCTGTTGGGGTATTCTATTTTCGCGCATGCAAGCTACTTACCCGTTTTACTGGCATGTGTATTCCCGGCTTTATGGTGCCGCTGATTAAACATCGCGAAAGCTATACTTTAGTCTCCTTAATTTCTAAGTTTTAATTACCGTTGTTTTGAACGATAAATCTAAATCTAATAACTTTTCCTTCTTCTCTTATCAGTCCTCGACGCGATCGGTCACATTTTAACTGTCATTGTCTATCTCGTATACATATTGTGCACATTTTGAATTCATAATTAAAAGAGCTTTATATCATAAAAGTGTTCTTTATTTTCTAAAATCTAGATTCCTATCATTCGTAACATTTCTGGTGCCGAAACCCGGGAACCTGCTTCCCTCGTGCCTTTTAAATTTTCGTTCACAATATATTACGGTATTCCTTTCAACCGAAGCGATCATCTCGTGTCGTAAATGTAAAAATTCGATAACAAAACTGATCAAATGTTCAAAGTGTCGTGCCGTCTGAATATATGTACATGATATTAAAGATGTCACAAAACGTGAGTTAATCACCTGAAAAGTGAGTGCAGTGAATTAACGGTACACCCATTTGAGGAACATAAAGACATGTGGCTATGCTGACTCAACATATCTTGGAATCACGATCTGCCTAAAATTACTGTACAACAAGGAGCATAATTAAGGTTTAAGGCTAGAATCCGGTGAGTTCGTTCCAATTTCTCATTATCACTAATTAATCACTTACGTGCAATAATTCAAGTGAAAATCAATCGGACGTGTAAAGTAAAAACTGAAAAAAGAACGGTCGTTATAATCCACAGTTAAGGTTCGCATGATATAAAAAGTTCATTCGCGCATTCATGTTCCTGTCTCTTAAAAATTTATTATCGTCTTATAGTACATATAATTGAATTCAACTTGCAATTTAACGGAATTTTATGTTGAACAGTGACGTAAGCGCAATCCTGATCAGCAGAAAGCTTCATATGCGTAGATAACTTGATTAAAAGCTTTATGTGCGCAACCAATTTAACTTCACTGTCGATCTATAAAAGCTGTCTATAAAAGCTTCTAATTTCTAATTTCTGATTTGCAGAAAGCTTCATGTGTCAAACAATTTAGTTCCACTCATCCTTACTAATATTATAAATGCGAAAGTAACTCTGTCTGTCTGTCTGTCTGTCTGTCTGTCTGTCTGTCTGTCTGTCTGTCTGTCTGTCTGTCTGTTACGCTTTCACGCCTAAACCACTAAACCGATTTTGATGAAATTTGCAACAGACATAGTTTAGACCTTGGAGACGGACATAGGCTACTTTTTATGGAGAACAAAAGGGTTGAAGGGGGTGAAATGGGGTTCAATAAGTTGCAAGGGGATTTTTTTCTATTGTATAAAAAGTAACTGACTGACAGACAACGCACAACTTAAACCGCTAGAGCTAAAGGGCTGAAATTTTGACTGTGCATCCCTATAATGGCGTCGACATCCACTAAGAAGCGATTTTTCGAAATTCATCCCCTAAGGGGGTGAAATGGGGTTTATCCAAACCGCTGGAGCTATAGGGCTGAAAATTGGAAAGTGCATCCCTATAATGACGTTTACATCCACTAAAAAACGATTTTTTGAAATTCATCCCCTAAGGGGGTGAAATGGGGTTTATCCAAACCGTTGGAGCTATAGGGCTGAAATTTTGACAGTGCATCCCTATAATGGCGTGGACATCCACTAAGAAGCGATTTTTCGAAATTCATCCCCTAAGGGGGTGAAATGGGGTTTATCCAAACCGTTGGAGCTATAGGGCTGAAATTTTGACAGTGCATCCCTATAATGGCGTGGACATCCACTAAGAAGCGATTTTTCGAAATTCATCCCCTAAGGGGGTGAAATGGGGTTTATCCAAACCGTTGGAGCTATAGGGCTGAAATTTTGACAGTGCATCCCTATAATGGCGTGGACATCCACTAAGAAGCGATTTTTCGAAATTCATCCCCTAAGGGGGTGAAATGGGGTTTATCCAAACCGTTGGAGCTATAGGGCTGAAATTTTGACAGTGCATCCCTATAATGGCGTGGACATCCACTAAGAAGCGATTTTTCGAAATTCATCCCCTAAGGGGGTGAAATGGGGTTTATCCAAACCGTTGGAGCTATAGGGCTGAAATTTTGACAGTGCATCCCTATAATGGCGTGGACATCCACTAAGAAGCGATTTTTCGAAATTCATCCCCTAAGGGGGTGAAATGGGGTTTACCCAAACCGCTGGAGCTATAGGGCTGAAATTTTGACAGTGCATCCCTATAATGACGTTTACATCCACTAAAAAGCGATTTTTCGAAATTCATCCCCTAAGGGGGTGAAATGGGGTTTATCCAAACCGTTGGAGCTATAGGGCTGAAATTTTGACAGTACATCCCTATAATGGCGTGGACATCCACTAAGAAGCGATTTTTCGAAATTCATCCCCTAAGGGGGTGAAATGGGGTTTATCCAAACCGTTGGAGCTATAGGGCTGAAATTTTGACAGTGCATCCCTATAATGGCGTGGACATCCACTAAGAAGCGATTTTTCGAAATTCATCCCCTAAGGGGGTGAAATGGGGTTTACCCAAACCGCTGGAGCTATAGGGCTGAAATTTTGACAGTGCATCCCTATAATGGCGTGGACATCCACTAAGAAGCGATTTTTCGAAATTCATCCCCTAAGGGGGTGAAATGGGGTTTATCCAAACCGTTGGAGCTATAGGGCTGAAATTTTGACAGTGCATCCCTATAATGGCGTGGACATCCACTAAAAAGCGATTTTTCGAAATTCATCCCCTAAGGGGGTGAAATGGGGTTTATCCAAACCGCTGGAGCTATAGGGCTGAAATTTGGACAGTGCATCCCTATAATGACGTTTACATCCACTAAAAAACGATTTTTTGAAATTCATCCCCTAAGGGGGTGAAATGGGGTTTATCCAAACCGTTGGAGCTATAGGGCTGAAATTTTGACAGTGCATCCCTATAATGGCGTGGACATCCACTAAGAAGCGATTTTTCGAAATTCATCCCCTAAGGGGGTGAAATGGGGTTTATCCAAACCGTTGGAGCTATAGGGCTGAAATTTTGACAGTGCATCCCTATAATGGCGTGGACATCCACTAAGAAGCGATTTTTGGAAATTCATCCCCTAAGGGGGTGAAATGGGGTTTATCCAAACCGTTAGAGCTATAGGGCTGAAATTTTGACAGTGCATCCCTATAATGGCGTGGACATCCACTAAGAAGCGATTTTTCGAAATTCATCCCCTAAGGGGAGAAATGGGGTTTACCCAAACCGCTGGAGCTATAGGGCTGAAATTTTGACAGTGCATCCCTATAATGACGTTTACATCCACTAAAAAGCGATTTTTCGAAATTCATCCCCTAAGGGGGTGAAATGGGGTTTATCCAAACCGTTGGAGCTATAGGGCTGAAATTTTGACAGTGCATCCCTATAATGGCGTGGACATCCACTAAGAAGCGATTTTTCGAAATTCATCCCCTAAGGGGGTGAAATGGGGTTTACCCAAACCGCTGGAGCTATAGGGCTGAAATTTTGACAGTGCATCCCTATAATGACGTTTACATCCACTAAAAAGCGATTTTTCGAAATTCATCCCCTAAGGGGGTGAAATGGGGTTTATCCAAACCGTTGGAGCTATAGGGCTGAAATTTTGACAGTGCATCCCTATAATGGCGTGGACATCCACTAAGAAGCGATTTTTCGAAATTCATCCCCTAAGGGGGTGAAATGGGGTTTACCCAAACCGCTGGAGCTATAGGGCTGAAATTTTGACAGTGCATCCCTATAATGACGTTTACATCCACTAAAAAGCGATTTTTCGAAATTCATCCCCTAAGGGGGTGAAATGGGGTTTATCCAAATCGTTGGAGCTATAGGGATGAAATTTTGACAGTGCATCCCTATAATGGCGTGGACATCCACTAAGAAGCGATTTTTTGAAATTCATCCCCTAAGGGGGTGAAATGGGGTTTATCCAAACCGTTGGAGCTATAGGGCTGAAATTTTGACAGTGCATCCCTATAATGGCGTGGACATCCACTAAGAAGCGATTTTTCGAAATTCATCCCCTAAGGGGGTGAAATGGGGTTTATCCAAACCGTTGGAGCTATAGGGCTGAAATTTTGACAGTGCATCCCTATAATGGCGTGGACATCCACTAAGAAACGATTTTTCGAAATTCATCCTCTAAAGGGGTGAAATGGGGTTTATCCAAACCGTTGGAGCTATAGGGCTGAAATTTTGACAGTGCATCCCCTTAATGACGTGGACATCCACTAAGAAGCGATTTTTCGAAATTTATCCCCTAATGGGGTGAAACGGGATTAACCCACACCGCTGAAGCTGGAGGGCTCTAATTTTGACCGTGCATCACTACAATGACGTGGGCATCCACTTAGGGACGATTGAAATTTATCCCCTAAGGGGGTTAAATGGGGTTAAGCCAAACCGCTGGAGCTAAAGGCTGAAATTTTGACAGTGCATCGTGGACATTTACTAAGAAGCGATTTTTCGAAATTCATCCCCTAAAGGGGTAAAATTTGGTTTACCAAACTACTGGAACTACAGGGTTGAAATTTGGACAGTGCATCCCTATAATGACATGGACATCCACTAAGAGGCGAGTACTCGAAATTCATCCCCTAAGTGGATGAAATGGGGTTAACCCAAACCTCTGAAGCTGAAGGGCTGAAATTTTTTCAGTGCATCCCACGTAGAAATGAATGACTCGAAATTCACTTTATTTAATATTCATTTGTGATTGCTTCATAATTTCTTACATCCACGTAAATAGGCGAACAAACTTAACGAACGTTCGTCAAACCCTAAAATGTCACTTTTCTTGATGACATATACATGCCAATCTACTTTAAAACTTGCAGATTTGTTGAGGAGAGATGATATTCGCAGTAATTTGTTTACCATATTTATTAAAAAAATGCACTATAATAAACCCTTTTTAGGGATAATAACAGCTGACTTTTTTGTTGGTTTTTTTTTTAAGGAAAACATTGCACATAATAAACAGTTTTTAAAGGCGTTGCAAGGCACGCGGGTTTTATGCTAGTGATCAATAAAAAGCTTTATATACTTAAATATTCTATTCATATATGTCAATCAAAATTTTTATGATCTGCTTTCTGTGCGCAAGTGCTTTAAATTCACCTAGGATCGATAGAAAACTTAGCCACATTCACATTTAATAAAGACTGAACAGCCGTTTGTCTACTTTATTGAATAATGTAAACAAAACTCATTGATTGTGACAAAGCTCGCGTTATTTAAAATCCATTTAACAAACAATTTATCAAAGAAGTGTTGAAGTTATGATGATAATAATCAATCAAAATACAGATAAACTATTATGAATTGACAATTATAAATACGTTTGACATTTATTGACATTTAAAATTATAAGTGAGCCTACAGTGATGAATACCAAGCGTTAATACGTTAATATAACTAACCTTTTTTTTTAATTCGTTTTGAATATTATCCATTTATTAACATTAATATCAAACTAACTTATTGAAATTGTTTTTGAGAAAATTTAATTACGTTACATAATCATCAACTTATAATAAAGTCACACACATACTTTGACATTTCCATTAGTGACGTTAAGTGTTTAATACATAAACCAAACAATATTCTTTGGACCATTTTGATAACCTACTTAATTCGTATAATAAAAAAAAAAACTTATATCCTTTGAAATCGCTGGTATTATTAAATTATTAAATAATCCATTAGCTAATTCTGGTGTGAACAAACTGAACTAAATATTTCGGTGCGATAATTGTCGGTAGTTACGTCTGTTGAGATATCGGGTATCGTAAATAAACAATTGTCCGTCAAAATGGAAAAAGTAAAGGCCAAACTTAACCTCGTAAAAGATAGAATTGAGAAGTTCATGCTGAATTCCAACAAGACGGGTAAGGAAAAGCGAACCAAAGAGTTCTTGTCTACGCGCCTCCAATTACTAGAAAGTTACTGGTATCAATTCCAACTCGCATATGAAGAGCACTATGGATTAACCGCTTCTGACCTGCTAGCCCCAGGCTCGGAATTAGGAAAGGATGATATTGACATATTTTCTGATGTAGAATGCGCCTACGTAGATGTCGCGCAATGGTTAAAGGAGGAACTTAACGCTTTCAACCCTATAGTAGAGAACCCTATCATAGAGAATCCTGAACATGAACTTCTCCATTCAACTCTTCAGCCACGCTATCAAGGAACATCACTGAAGCTACCAAAAATAAGCTTACCGTCATTCGGTGGATCCTATTTAGATTGGCCCTCCTTCCACGATACATACATATGTAGCCTTGATTGCAATAATGCAACATTGGCTGAGGTGCAAAAGCTCCATTACTTAAAGTCTGCTATTACGGGCGATGCTGCTAAGCTCCTGCGGCATTTCTCCATCACTAGCAATAATTACGCCTCAGCATGGAACACTCTTGTGGACAGGTACGCCAACACACGAGTGCTTGTGAACGTCAATCTACAATCGCTTTTTACTCTTCAACCCATGGCTTCTGAATCTCCATTGGAACTTCGACGTGTTCTTGATAACTTCTATCAAGCTGTAAGAGCCCTCGAAAACTTTTCTCGTCCGGTAGACCAATGGAATGACTGGCTTATATATTTTTTGGCCAACAAGCTAGAACCTATCACTCGTAAGGATTGGGAGACTTCACTCAACTCCTCTACTGAGGTGCCTCCCTACAACTGCCTGACGGATTTCTTGGAGAAGAGGCTGCAAGCTCTAAGTGCAATCAAAAATACGCAGACACCTGAGCGCAGGAATCTTGCCGTTGCTGGACAAAACTACTCAAAACCTACTTCCAGAGTCCACCATTCAACTACTAGAGATCACAAGTGTTCGCATTGCTACGGGAAACATCTCTTGTTATTCTGACCACAATTCAGATCAATGACCATTGATAATCGAATCGACTTAGTACAGCGGAAACGACTCTGCAGCAACTGTCTGAACCCTAATCATATTGTTTCATCATGTCCCTCAACAAACAGATGCAAACACTGCCACCAGAAGCATCACACAATGATACACCGGCCAGCTCAAGCAGTGGACACTACCTCTTTCAATACCTACAAACCAACTACCCCTGACGACATTCAAACCTCGTCAACACGAGCACATTTTTCAAATTCACGGTGCAACGAATCAGTACTACTTGCAACCGCACTGTTATTGGCTGAGTCCCAGGATGGTCGAAAGCTGAAGGTACGCGCTCTTTTGGATCAAGGATCTGAATCCAATTTCATCACAGCATCGTTGGCGAACTTATTGAATTTACCCAAGAAACATACACACTTCCATCTTTGGAGTGGGCCCATTTGAAACAGCCGTCGCAAACGCATTCGCGTCTCATGATGTCATCTCTTTACACAGTGGAGATCGGTATTCTATTCAGTCTCTTATACTACCAACGTTATCAAACCTCATGCCTTCACAACAAATAACACTAAACGAGTGGCCACATCTCCTAGGACTCCCATTAGCTGACCCAGACTACGAGAAACCTGCACCGATAGATTTAATTTTGGGTGTCGAAGCTTATACAAGAGTACTATTAGATGGAGTACGCAAAGGTCCACCGGGAACGCCTATCGCACAACTAACTACACTCGGATGGATTATTTCTGGCCCAGTGACTAGCTCCATTCCTACTCCATGCTCCACGCTAACTCTTCACACAACAACGTCCGAAGTATGCACGCTACTCAAACGATTTTGGGAATCAGAAGAGCCACCCACTAAAACCATTCTTACTCCTGCTGAAGCATATTGTGAGGAGTTCTTCAAACAAACTCACACAAGAGAGTCGACAGGACGATACGTCGTTCGCTTACCAATGAAATCTCCAGCTAATTCACTAGGGTCGTCTAGAGGAACCGCCATGTCGTGTTTGTTACGACTGGAAAACAAACTTGCACGCGATCCGGAGCTCCATGAGCTTTACTCCACTTTTATGAACGAATATATACAACTAGGACATATGGAGGAGGTCACGGATGAATACACCGATACTCCAAGTTACTATCTCCCTCATCACGGCGTACTCAAACCCTGTAGCAGCACGACTAAATTGCGCGTAGTCTTCAATGCGTCGCAGAAAACCAGTTCACAGTTGTCGCTGAATGATATACTTCATATAGGACCCAAATTGCAGAACGATTTAATCGCGGTATTACTAAAATGGCGCTTGTATCCCTGCGCACTTGCAGGTGACATCGAGAAAATGTACCGCCAAATTCGTGTCAACACGGACGACACAGATCTCCAGCGGATTCTTTGGCGACCATCGACTTCGCAACCTATAAAGTGTTATCGATTGCTCACGGTGACATACGGCACGGCGTGCGCTCCTTATCTTGCCTGCAAAACTCTTCGACAGCTAGCAGATGAATATGCAAACAGTCACCCGTCAGCGAATAATACTAGCTGACATCAGTCGTCTCTATGACCCACTTGGATGGCTGTCCCCGGTCACCATCACCGCCAAAATATTTCTACAACAACTGTGGTTGGCGAAACTGGATTGGGACGATCCACTCCCTGTCGAGTTAGAAAATACATGGAAAACCTACAAACGAGAACTACAAGGTCTATCTGAGGTTCGCATCACCAGATGGATTGGCACGACGGCTTCGCCAATAGGGCTCGAATTGCATGGCTTTAGCGACGCATCTCTTTCGGCGTATGGTGCTGCAGTATACTTGAGAGTCATACGGGATCCAGACAACATTCAAGTTTCCTTGCTTGCTGCAAAAACGCGCGTAAGTCCAGTTAAAACTATATCTCTACCGCGACTAGAACTCTGCGGAGCAGCGCTGCTGACGGAGCTTATGTCTTACATTCAATCAACGTTGGAGCTTAAATCAGCCCCGGTACATCTATGGACTGACACAACTATAGTCCTATCCTGGCTAAAAGAACATCCATCCAAATGGAAAGTATTTGTCGCGAACCGAGTGTCGTCAATTCACCAAAATCTACCAGATGGTAAATGGCATCATGTGCAATCTGCACACAATCCTGCGGACTGCCTAACTCGAGGTTTATCCCCTTCGGAGCTCAGAGATCACTACTTATGGTGGTCAGGACCACAATGGCTCAGTCAACCTACTACTGATTGGCCTGAACTACAAAAGCAACACAATCATGATGAAGTGTACCATGAGCTACAGAAACCCTCTGAAGTAACTCACACGTTCTCGACGACTACTGATGATTCTCTAACTCATCTATTATTATTATTCTTTATTGCAGCTTAAAATAAATTTACATCACAATTTTATTTATTTACATATAAATATAAAAAAATTCTAAGCTAAGCCCATCACATAAACAGTAGCTTGTGCGTGGGGGCTGTGACTGCCTAAAATATACATATAATTACTTTGAAAAAACAAATAAAATCAAAAATTTACTTTAAATAATTTTCAGTAGTAAGATACGTGCTGTATTATATAAAATTAAAACATTCATAAATTGACTTTTAGAACAAATATTTAACATTTTATACTAATAATTCATTGAATAACTCTCTATGGCTTAATATATATTTTTTAAATACTGCTTTAAAATTTAGATCAGTTATAATATTTCTTATATCCACTGGCAAACTGTTGTACAATTTGGGTCCTAATATGCTTGCGTGACGTTGCATGAGGGATTTCTTGCATCTTGCAATATTTATTTGTCGATTTCGTTGCAAACGGGTATCATGGCTAATGCTTCTGATAGAAAATGTTGCCAAATTTTGGTACACAAATTTCAAAAGTGTTACCAAGTATAGCTGTCTGATGCCCATTACATTAAATTCGGCAAACGCCTGCGTTGTTGAATAATATTTAGATTTACCTAAGCATATTTTTATTAATTTACTTTGAACATTATGTAATGTATCTATAGTTCTACTATAAGAAGCACCCCATACTATTATTCCATATTGCAGGATCGATTGGGCAATCGCAAAATAAACGTTTTTTAAAATTTGAATATCGACATAGTTCCTGAGAATTCTAAATTTATACGTGGTTTGCCTCAGTCTGCCGGCAGTGTTAAATATATGTTGTTTCCATTTAAGTTCACTGTCTATAGTAACTCCCAGGTATTTTACCTCATTTGTATGCTTTAGTTTAAAGTTCTTTATGCTTAGGTAGTTATCATTTGGGTTGAAGCTCTTGTTTTGTCCGAACGTAATAAACTGGGTTTTATCTAAATTTAGGGCTACTTTATTTAGGCAAAGCCAATCATGAACGGTTTTTAGGCCATCGTTTGCCAGAGAGGTGACCTCAGTCCAGCTTTTTGCTTTAAATAAAAGAACTGTATCGTCAGCATAAGCGACTATATGACCTCGTATTCCAGTTTGATTCTTATTGCAGAGATCATTAACATATATCAAATAAAGTAGAGGACCCAATACGGTGCCCTGCGGCACACCACATGTAACTACAAGAGGTCTACTAACAACATCCCTTATCTTTACGCATTGTGTCCTGTCATTTAGATACAACATTAACAGGAGAAGTGCCTTACCTCGAAAACCAACTTTTTCAAGTTTATGTAGTAATTTTTGATGATTCACAGTGTCAAATGCCTTTTTCAGGTCCAGAAAAATACCAATCACATTTTCATTGTTGTCGATTGCACGATTTATATACCCAGACACATCATATAGTGCATCTCCTGTGCTATTTCTTGGTTTGAAGCCATATTGATTCGGCGCAAGAATATTATTGTCACTTAAATGTTTCATTAATCTTGCTTTAATGCGCTTTTCTAGTATTTTGCTTACTATCGAAGTTAAAGATATCGGTCTATAGTTGTTTGGATCAACTTTATCAGTCCCTTTCGGTATGGGTGTTATTACTGATAGTTTCAATCTTTGAGGAAAAATACCTTCGGTAAGCGACTTGTTAAAAATAAAAAGCAGAGGTTTCAATATGTGGCATGATATAGCCCGGATAATTTTGGGTGTATAGTTGTCTATCCCAGCAGTTTTACTAGTGTCAAGATTGGCAATGTAATGATGTAATTCGTTTACAGTTATGGGGGATAGCGCAGTAACATGACTAGAAAATGTTGGCATAGGGTGACTTGGCTCTTGGATATTGTCTCTGCAAACTACACTTCTGGAAATGCTTTCTCCTATATTCGTAAAAAAATTGTTTAGTTCTTCTGCTATTTCAAACGGGGCGCTTGTAACTTGACCATTTTTCTTCCGAATTTGCGTTACTGTTGTATTTGCTTTGATTTTGTAAGTAATTTCATTAATTGTATTCCAGAGCTTTTTGGGATTATTTCTAGCTTTAGTGATTTCGCTCTGATAATAATACTTTTTAGCGGCTCTTATCAAATTATTCAGTTTATTACGATATTGTTTGTATGTATTCTTGAGAGACTCGCAGAAAGGCTGCCTTCTAAGCTCTCTAGCAAGTTTATTTCTATATTTTATAGAGTTTAGAATACCAGGAGTAGCCCATTGCTTTATTGGTTTATATTTGGTCTTTGTTATAAATTTCGTGACAGTGCTCTCTGCTATTGCTTTATCTAGGATTTCATAAAAATTATTCATGCAAATATTTACATCTTGTGCCGAATATATCTGTCCCCAACTTTCATTTTGTAAATTATCTTTAAGTTTCTGTAAGTTAACATGATTGATGCATACTCTATTTTTATTTTTGTTTTCATTTCTTACTTGTGTCGTTGTTGGTGCTAATTTTGCTATGACAGTGAAATGGTCAGTTATGTAAGTTTCATAGATAGCAGGAGTGAAAAGAATTTCTGTAGTTTTCTTGAGGAATATATGGTCAATACAAGTGCCTTTGTTATTCCCTATTCTTGTTTTCCCATTAAGTACTCATTGTTGCGGCGTCGATTAGCTGTAATGATAAAAAGGATAGGATGGATTGGTTCCTCTACATAAAAGAGTTTGGTCGGTTTACAAACAAGTTTATTTTCCCTATTTGTGACAATTCTACCTTATTTATAGTTAATTAAATCTAATTTTTAATCTACGTTAATTCTTTTTATTTTGTTTTATTAAATTCAAATTAAAATCTTAAATTAAATTGTTGTCCTTAGCTGGAGCTGAAATATAAAGCTTTATTATTGAGTCCAAATATTTTTGTTGGCAAATTCCAACTTGTTAGTAATATCAATAAAAATTGGTTAGCGAATGCCGAACAGATATTTAATAACTGCAATTCAAATTATAACTTGCTAATAAATCTTGCTCCTGTGTGTTAGGAATTATTTGCAGTCTGTTGGTAGTCAAGAGAGGCTTGATGCTACTAAATAATTAAATTGGGAAAAAATCGGCACTGCTGTCAATCTTTTTATTGATAGTGTACAAATGTACACAAAATATCAAGGGAATTCCCGGCCCGACAGACTGCGGAATTTCCTTGATTTGATACACAAATTTTTGGCTATGTTCCCTCCATCGGAGCGAATGAACACACAAGGATTTTATAATATTTTAAGCTTGGAATATTTTGCAGAAAATTCATAAACTTAGAATAAAAATTCTAAGTTTCAAAAAATATTATTTTTCTTTCCAATTTTTTCTAAGTCCTAAATTCAAGAACTTAGAATAAAATTCTAATATTTTTTTTGATTTATTCTTCTTTCCAAAAATTTTCCAAGTCCTAAATTCAAGACTTAGAATAAAAATTCTAAGTCTTCAAATATTGATATTTTCCCAAGTAATCAAAAATTTTATAAGTCCTGATTCCAAGACAGAAAAATTCTAAGTCTTCAAAAATGTTATTTTTTTTTTCTCCCAAAAAATTTTCTAAGTCCAAACTTAGAAAATATTCCAAGTCTTCAAAAATTTTATAAGTCCTAAATGAACCTTTGTAGAGCCGGCGGTAAATACACGCCAGCTATCTAAGCCCTAGCTAAATCTAAATGCGGTTGTAAATCCAACCGGCATTACCTTTACTCGAATCGATGCAAAGGCGAAATTTCTTGTCGTGCTCTGAATTATATAGCCCCCCAGAGTTCGCAAGTGGGGATGGCAATTTCCACTTGTGGAAAAAAATGGCGATCCTGCCATTGGAACTATTTGTAAATGGCGACGATAGTTCCAATATTTTAAAGGGTTTCCGGTTGCAATCAGCTGATTGCTATCTGCCAAGCTTTCCCAAGTTGACAGTTCGTGTTAGGTAAAGTCTTCAATGTTTTATTTTGATATATATTTTTTTACTAATATTTTTTGTATATTTTAGGGATAATTACGTTGTTGGTTGCTGACTTAATTGGTAATTGTTTTGTGTTATTTTTATATAATTTTTTTTGTTTCTTTTTAGGACGAGATAGTTTAGTTTAATATCAGTTTTGGCGTTTATGCTTGGATGTTTATTGTTTTGTTTGTGTGGTGTTAGTTTTAAGTTTATTTTTCTTAAATTATTGTTTAAGTTGCAGGTGTCTAGTTTTATTTATTATTCTTTTAAGTTTAAGTTTTTTTTTCTTTTAGGTTTGTTTATTTAGTGTTTAATTTTATTTATTATCCTTTTAAGCTTAAGTTTTTTTCTCTTTTAGGTTATTTCTATAGTTCTTTTTTTAGTTTTTATTTACATGTGTGCCTTCTATGTACTTTCGTGTTTTTTTATTTTTAGAGTAAAATTGACTTCTTTTTTAAAGGTTTATTTTTTTCATTTTTCTATTTAAAATCGTTTGATTATTGATAAATATTTCAGGTTCTTTTTTGCGAATTTTTAGTCTTGTTGTTTCGCGCTGAAACATTCTCCCCTCCCCTTGATGCATTGCATCAAAATAAGAAGATCGCTAGGATTAAGTTCGAATTCATTTTGATTTTATTTATTTCTTGTTAAATTCATTGATTTACTTATTCTACTTACTTCTAAGAGATCTTGCTTTATTTATTTGATTACTTCATTTTACTTAAATTATTTTTTTTAAAGCTAATTATTAATAACATTTGATCTTGGATTCTTGATAGTGGTATAACCTTGCCAGACTAATTTATTGTCCTCATATTTTACTCGTACCTTGTGGGTTTCACTGTGGAACAAGGTGTAGCGTTTCCTTATACCGTCCCTTATGTCATCATAAGGAATCGTGCGTAGCTGCCATTGGGTGATAGGAAAGATTGTCCCTTCCTTGGTGATGAGAAAATACACCTTATTTTCTAAGCCGCTTGATTGGGGTTCTTCCTTAGGGGGTTGTGGTCTGATGGTGCGGCGTTTGATTTGTACCCTGGGTTTTCTTTTCCGTTGCTTTTTTCGCCTGGGTTTTGGTGTCGGCCTTGTTGAAGGTCCTTGCTCAGTTGAACCTTGAGGTTCCTCTTCCAGCCTGCTGGTGGTAGGTCGATTACCCTTGGACGTTGATGCCGTAGCTGTTTCGGTCCTTCTTGGTGGAGATGTTTTTTGTATCGCCTCCCAATCGATACCTCGTCCCGGTGTTGTTGGCGGTCCCTGGGATAGCCCTTGCCTGCTTGGGCTATTATGCTCCTCTTCCTGCCTACTGCCACTTCTTCGAGGGGGCGTTGTTGGAGCTGCTTCCTCCAAGTCTAGATATTTTCCAGGTGTTGGTGGTGGTCCTTGCCTGCTTGGACTGCCATAATCATCTTCCCGTCTTGGAGGGGGTGTTGTTGGAACTGCTTCCTCCACAATTATATTTCGCCCGGGGGTTGGTAGTGGTCCCTGGTCATCCGTAGCTGGTCGTTGGGGGCTCAGTCCACCCAAGTTTAGGTACTCATCCTCAGGAACAAATAATTCCAAACAGTCGCTGTCTTCTTCCATTCGCTGATAATTCATCTTTTAGTTGTCTGGAACGACATTACGAGAGTTAAGATTTATTTATTAGTTATGACACATAGGACTTCACACACAGGACGCGCGACATTGATTATCTTTCATGCGGACAACGGACACAGTTTTGTTATTGGCCTCTTGATGGTTGAGGCCTTTGTTCTGAGAGTGACTACTCTCACCCTGCCGTCTGGTCCCGGATGTATTGCTTCGATTATTCCTAGTGGCCAGTGTGTTGGGGGTGCCTTATCATCCATTACGATCACTACTTGACCCACTACGATGTTAGGTTGATTAGATACCCACTTCTTTCTTTGTTGTAGTTGGTTTAAGTAGTCTCTAGCCCATAGTTTCCAGAAACGCTGCAATGCTTGTTGCACATGTTTCCATCGGTCGACGTAATTATTATCCCCTTCGAGTAGATCTGGTTCAGGTATGGCCTTCATGTTACGTCCTATCAAGAAGTGTCCGGGCGTAAGTGCCTCTACGTTTTCTGGATCTGCTGAGAGTGCACATAACGGTCGGGAATTTAGGCATGCTTCGATCTGTGTCAACAATGTATATAATTCCTCGAAAGTATACACCCTACCATCGGTGGCTCGTCGTAAATGGTGCTTAATGCTCTTGACTCCTGCCTCCCAAATTCCGCCGAAATGTGGTGCTATGGGTGGGCTGAAGTGCCACTTTATTCCATCGTTAGCAAATTCTGCGGCGGCGCATTGTGAAGCATTAGTTATCACCTGTTCTAGTTGTCTTCTTAGTACTCTATTGGCACCTACAAAGTTGGTGCCGTTGTCTGAATATACGTTGTTGTATAGGCCTCTACGTCCTACAAATCTTCGGAATGCTGCTAAGAATGCTTCACTAGACATGTCCGAAGCTACTTCTATATGAATGGCCCTGGTGGCCATGCAGATAAATATGCAAAAATAGCCCTTGTACAGCTTCGAGCCCTTGTGTTTTGACATTTTGAGATCTATGGGTCTTGCATAATCTATTCCGACGTTTTTAAAGGGACCTGTTTGTGTGACTCTAACTTCTGGTAAGATTCCCATTAATTGCGTTGGTGCTTTCGCTCGAAATCGCGTACATCTTACACATTTGTATATTCTTTCCTTAACGGCGGACATTCCGTTGATTATCCAAAATTTTTCTCTTAAAATATTCAGCACTAATTGAGCTCCGCCATGCAAAGTAACCTTATGGTGATGGTCGATGATGATATTTGTAACGTGATGTCCTCGTTGTAGAATCCAAGGATGTTTTTTATTGTAGTGCAGTGTAGATGCTTGTAATCTACCTCCTAATCTCAATGTGCCGTCTTCGGCCAAAAATGGGCTAAGCTTCGCTAGCTGACTTTGTGGTTTTAACGTTCCTGATTTCTGTAGCTCGTTATACTCTGTAGGAAACATCTGCTCTTGTGCGATTCTTATAAGGGTTGATCTAGCTTTATCTATCTCCGTTGCCGATAGATAGTCGGTGGTTGCTTGTCGTTTGCGCTTGCAGTGGTGTATGAAGCGATAGCAGTAAGCTATTACACGCAACATTTTTTGGTACGAAGAAAATTTAATAAGCCAGTCCAGATCAGTGGCTTGGACGGTCATCAAGGCCTTAGTGGTTGGTTTTTCCTCTAGTTGAGTCGTGAATTCCTTCATTGAGTGTGTGGGCCAGCCTTCCTCCTGGTCCCTGAGCCATGTAGGCCCTTCCCACCATAGTTGTGTGGGTTGCAGCTTTGATGGCATCACCCCCCTGGATGCAATGTCTGCTGGGTTTTCCTTCGATGGTATATAATGCCATAAATCTTCCTGCGTATTTTCCTTTATTTCGACGGTACGGTTTGCTACGAACGTTTTCCACCTGTTCGGGAGCCCCTTTAGCCAAGCAAGTACTATCTTCGAGTCGGTCCAGCAATGTCCCTGAATGTGCTCCAGTTTCATGTCGATTTTTGTTTGTTTAAGCAGTCGGCTTAGTAATACGGCGCCACATAGCTCCAAGCGTGGTAAGGACACGGGCTTTATGGGTGCCACACGTGTTTTAGCTACAACTAAGTTTGACTTGAAAGTACCGTCTTCTCCTTGCGTCCTTACGTAAATGGCTGCTGCATAAGCTCGTGTGGACGCATCGCAAAATCCATGCAACTGACAAGAACGCATCGAGCGGTGTATGTGGATCCAGCGTGGTAGTCTTATTTCTTGGATCTTAGGCAACTCATTCTTGAAATTGTCCCACCCTTCCTTGATGTCGTCGGGGACTTCTTCATCCCAATCGCATCCAGACATCCACAGTTTCTGCATTATAAATTTGGCCGTCAGCACGGCTGATGCTAACCATCCCAGTGGGTCGAATAATTTTGCCACTTCCGACAATATTCCTCGTTTTGTGGTAGTTGGTTTTTCGAAATTATTGGCTTTAATCCTAAATGTGAAGCAATCCTTCACTGGATGCCACAGTATTCCCAAAGCCTTGACTTTGTGTCGAGGATTGTTCTCATTTAGGTCCAAGGGTAGTTGCAATTCTCGATCTTCTGCTGGTATGGATTCTAAAAGTAAATGATGGTTCGCTGCCCATTTCCTCAGGTGGAATCCCCCACCCTTCAACAATTGGATCAATTCTCCCCGTACCGTCTGTGCCTCCTGTATACTATCTGCTCCAGTGAGAACGTCGTCCACATAAAATTCGGATAGGGCTACCTCAGAGGCTCTAGGATACCGCGACTTGTCGTCCATGGCCAGTCTATGTAGAGTTTTGATGGCCAAGTATGGTGCTGACGCGGTGCCAAATGTTACTGTGTTGAGTTCATACTCTCGTATTGGTTCGTTGGGGTCGGCTCTCCAGAGTATGGTTTGATATCCTTTGTGTGCTGGGTCCATCTGAATCATCCTGTACATCTTTTCGATGTCGGCCGTCATTGCGTATTTGTATTTCCTCCAGTTCATCAGTGTGGCGAATAACTTGGGTTGTAATGTGTCCTGTCACTTGGGTTGTAATGTCGCCTGTGAGAAGTTGTTCATTCAGGCTCTTTCCATTTGATGTCTTTGCAGACGCATCGAAGACTACTCTCACCTTGGTCGTCGAACTTTCTTTAAAGACTGCATGGTGTGGTAAGTAATATCGCGGTGTACTGTGGTTGTCCGCTACTGGTGTCATGTGGTTCATCTCTGCATACTCGTGAAGACACTGAGAATATTCTTCACATAATTTCGGAGCTTGTTTGAACTTCCTTTCTAATTGAGCGAACCTCATCGTTGCCTGTCTCCTGGATTCTCCCAAGTCTGGCGGCTCACCGTCCTTGAATGGTAATCTTACCTGATACCGTCCGTTTGGTAAGCGCTTCGTTGTTTCGTTGTATGTTTTTTCACACTGTTCTTCTTCGGCTGTTAGTCGTCTGAATTGCTTCACTTGATCGTTTAACAATTGCATCGTAGACTTGTATTGGGTGGTTAGTCCTGAGAAGCTCACATTATGGATCGATTGAGTTGAGGGTGTTATTAGTGTACCAAACAATATCCAACCGAGACTCGTTTTCTGCGCTATTGGTGACTGAGCGGGCCCCTTCCGTAAACCCTCTTCCAATATGTTTGCGTAGACATCCACGCCGAGAAGTAGGTCTATTTCCCCTTGGTCGCTAAACTTCGGGTCAGCTAATTCCAAACCGTCAATGTAGGACCAGTTTTGGCATGTGGATTTTTTAGGAGGAGAAACGCTAGTTATGCTCTTGACGACATATGCTTGTATGTCCAGTTTGTATTTGGAATTGGTCTTGGATTCCAAGGAAAAGCATGCCAATTTCCTGGACGTGGCCACCTTGATAGATCTTATTCCTAGTACTTCAAGCGTAGTTGGTAAGAAATTGGCCTTTAGTGTTTGATATGCTGCCTCTGTGATGAAGGAACTTTGTGACCCTGGGTCGATTAGTGCTCGTAGTGTAAGACATATCCCTCGTTGACTTCGTACCCTGACGATAGCTGTTGCCAACATAGACTGGGTGATGTTCTTGTTAAAGTTGCAGGTTGTTACTGCT
Organism: Thereva unica; assembly: GCA_949987705.1. NCBI lineage: Eukaryota > Metazoa > Arthropoda > Insecta > Diptera > Therevidae > Thereva > Thereva unica. The sequence continues at coordinate 152,205,395 of OX465281.1, read as the reverse complement.
TGCGTTTGGCTCGTGGTAGCTGCATCATCGTTAGATGTAGGCTTAGTCCCTTCGTCATGCAGCAGTGAGTGATGGTGCTTGCCGCACTTAAAACACTTATTGCTGCTGGTGCACACGTTGCTGTGATGTGGCCTTAAGCAATTGAAACATAAGTTATGTTCCCCTATGTAGTTGCGTTTTGCCGTAGTGGCTAGTCCCTTGAATTCAGGACATTGATATAGTTGATGCTTGTCCCTGCACATTGGACACCTCGTCGTTGACTTGCAAGGTCTGCCACCATGATTATCCAAGCATTGGCTGCAGTGCCCGTATTGTTTTATCAGGCTCCTTCTTGAAGCTGGATCCTTGCGTTGAAGAGCGGTGCAATATTGAAGGGTATGGTTTCCCTTGCAGATTGGACATCCTTTTTGTTCCCTGGTGTGGTAGCTACTCGTTTTGTGTCGAGGTTTCTCTGCCCTGAAGCTTTCTGTTGAAGATTTGTTGCCGTGGATGTCCTTGGTGGCCTCCAAGCTTCTATATCTCCTTTCGAGGAAGCTAAGCAGTTCCGCTAATGATGGGAGGTCGTCGGATTCTGCTATCTTCTGTTCCCATTGATTCCTTGTGACATCTGGCAATCGTTGCGCTGTCACAAATACGAAAATAGGATCCCAGTCGGCTATGTTCACTTTTAATACATTAAGTGAATGCTGAATACGGTTTAAGTCATCTAACATTAACCTTAAATCCCTGTAGGACTCCTGCTTAATCTTTGGTTGATTAAACAGAAGCTTGAGTTGCGCGTATATTAAGAGCCTTCTCTTATTATACCGTTTGCAGAGGAGCTCCCAAGCTGCTAGATAGTTAGCCGAGATCATGTCGAAAGAATCGAGATCCCTGCTTGCCTCTCCCGTGAGGCTTCCCTTGAGATAATGTAGTTTATCGACGGGCGTTAGACGATCATCGTTATGGATTAACGATACGAATTGGTCGTGAAAGGATCTCCATGTTGAGTATTGCCCGTTGAATTTTGGAATTTCCATCGTAGGAAGTTTAGTTGTGAATCGTTGTGGATTTGACTGTTCACCTTGAACGGTAGATGCCGTTCCTGGTGTCGTGTTAGCAGCCATTGCGTCTCGCATATCCCCTAAAAACTCAGAGTAAGTCTCTTCAAATTCTTCAAACTGGGTGCTCTCTAAATATGAAGCTAGAGCGCCTTGGATTTTTTCATCCTTGATACTACTAGCGTCTACTGCATTTAGATGGGAACGGTTATCCTTAAATCCCTTCCACAAGTCTTTAATTGTTTCAATTTTCCCGCTAATGTATCCTGGCGTTCTCCTGGTTCTTGACGTTTTATTGTAATTGGATAACGTCTGATCTAGCTCCCTTTTTAATGCAACTTGTTGTTGCAATGCGCTTTTTGTCGCGGCCATCGAGGTTAGTATTTACGGACTTATAAAAATATTTGGACTGTATGTGAAAGAATATGGAATATGGCAGAATAAACTTGTTTGACCTACAACCAATCCGGCTCGAAGGACCAATGTTGCGGCGTCGATTAGCTGCAATGATAAAAAGGATAGGATGGATTGGTTCCTCTACATAAAAGAGTTTGGTCGGTTTACAAACAAGTTTATTTTCCCTATTTGTGACAATTCTACCTTATTTATAGTTAATTAAATCTAATTTTTAATCTACGTTAATTCTTTTTATTTTGTTTTATTAAATTCAAATTAAAATCTTAAATTAAATTGTTGTCCTTAGCTGGAGCTGAAATATAAAGCTTTATTATTGAGTCCAAATATTTTTGTTGGCAAATTCCAACTTGTTAGTAATATCAATAAAAATTGGTTAGCGATTGCCGAACAGATATTTAATAACTGCAATTCAAATTATAACTTGCTAATAAATCTTGCTCCTGTGTCTTAGGAATTATTTGCAGTCTGTTGGTAGTCAAGAGAGGCTTGATGCTACTAAATAATTAAATTGGGAAAAAATCGGCACTGCTGTCAATCTTTTTATTGATAGTGTACAAATGTACACAAAATATCAAGGGAATTCCCGGCCCGACAGACTGCGGAATTTCCTTGATTTGATACACAAACTTTTGGCTATGTTCCCTCCACCGGAGCGAATGAACACACAAGGATTTTATAATATTTTAAGCTTGGAATATTTTGCAGAAAATTCATAGACTTAGAATAAAAATTCTAAGTTTCAAAAAATATTATTTTTCTTTCCAATTTTTTCTAATTCAAGAACTTAGAATAAAATTCTAATATTTTTTTTGATTTATTCTTCTTTCCAAAAATTTTCCAAGTCCTAAATTCAAGACTTAGAATAAAAATTCTAAGTCTTCAAATATTGATATTTTCCCAAGTAATCAAAAATTTTATAAGTCCTGATTCCAAGACAGAAAAATTCTAAGTCTTCAAAAATGTTATTTTTTTTTTCTCCCAAAAAATTTTCTAAGTCCAAACTTAGAAAATATTCCAAGTCTTCAAAAATTTTATAAGTCCTAAATAAACCTCTGTAGAGCCGGCGGTAAATACACGCCAGCTATCTAAGCCCTAGCTAAATCTAAATGCGGTTGTAAATCCAACCGGCATTACCTTTACTTGAATTGATGCAAAGGCGAAATTTCTTGTCGTGCTCTGAATTATATAGCCCCCCAGAGTTCGCAAGTGGGGATGGCAATTTCCACTTGTGGAAAAAATGGCGATCCTGCCATTGGAACTATTTGTAAATGGCGACGATAGTTCCAATATTTTAAAGGGTTTCCGGTTGCAATCAGCTGATTGCTATCTGCCAAGCTTTCCCAAGTTGACAGTTCGTGTTAGGTAAAGTCTTCAATGTTTTATTTTGATATATATTTTTTTACTAATATTTTTTGTATATTTTAGGGATAATTACGTTGTTGGTTGCTGACTTAATTGGTAATTGTTTTGTGTTATTTTTATATAATTTTTTTTGTTTCTTTTTAGGACGAGATAGTTTAGTTTAATATCAGTTTTGGCGTTTATGCTTGGATGTTTATTGTTTTGTTTGTGTGGTGTTAGTTTTAAGTTTATTTTTCTTAAATTATTGTTTAAGTTGCAGGTGTCTAGTTTTATTTATTATTCTTTTAAGTTTAAGTTTTTTTTTCTTTTAGGTTTGTTTATTTAGTGTTTAATTTTATTTATTATCCTTTTAAGCTTAAGTTTTTCTCTTTTAGGTTATTTCTATAGTTCTTTTTTTAGTTTTTATTTACATGTGTGCCTTCTATGTACTTTCGTGTTTTTTTATTTTTAGAGTAAAATTGACTTCTTTTTTAAAGGTTTATTTTTTTCATTTTTCTATTTAAAATCGTTTGATTATTGATAAATATTTCAGGTTCTTTTTTGCGAATTTTTAGTCTTGTTGTTTCGCGCTGAAACACTCATTAAACCCATGTTTCGTCATAACATCCAACTATTCGTTCGTTACAGGAGATCCAACATCCAGGATATTAATGTTCATATCTCCTACAATTACGTGATTGTTTACATTTTTCCTCCCTTCGAGGTAATTGTCGAGGGAATTTATGAAGTTAATAGGATTTTGGCTCGGGGATCTATACACACAAGTGATAGTAACTTTGCCATTCCATGGTAAAACAATGAGTAGTTCAAATACATTCGCCTCAGTAAAATTGCAATCCAACATGTTAACAATAAGACTATCTCTCACGTATGCTATAACACCGTCGCACTTGTTTAATATGTTTGGGCTAACAAACGATATAAATCCTTCCATATTAAAAGAGTCTGTAATGCTAAGCCATGTTTCCGTTAAAATTATAACGTCGAATTCGAGTTTTAATTCTTTTAACAATATTAGTAATTCATCGTAGTGTTTTGGTAAGCTCCTTATATTCATGCAAAATATCTTAAAATTAAAATTATCATTATTTCCAAAAAAATATCTTAATTCGGTATCGGTTGTAAGTATTTCAGTATGATTAACCGAAATTCTATCAAATTCTTTCACTAATTCAGCCATTATAGTCAGGATTATAACAAATAGATTTAATATAAACAACAAATTTAAATTAAATTATCAATGTCTTCTGCTCTCTTAATTCTAATGACGCGTTCGCCTTCTAATTTTCTAGCATAAATCGCGCCGTCTCTAGCCCAGACATATTTAAAGCCATTACCTTTCAATTTATTTTTGGCTTCTTTTAAAAGATTAGCATTTAACGCAGTTAAATGATCACCCAAATAAATTTTTCCTTCACCCAATTCACGATTCACTTTATTCGCAAATATTCCAGGGCCATTGTTTTGATTTTTCACTGCAACTCTATACGCTTGCATGAAATCATCTCGAGTTTTTTGTCTGGCAAAACAAACAATTACTGGACTTGGGGCCTTTGGCCTTTTCCTTTGACGATATGACTGTTCCAGATCTGGCTCTGCTAGTTGAAAGTCAATGGCCTTTGCAACTGCGTGCACGATTGAGTTTGCATTTTCATTTTTTGTCTCCTTGACTCCGATAATGGTGATATTTCGCTTGCGTTGATCCTGTTGGAGTGCATTGACCTTAACAGTCAGATTGCTTACCTCTTTTTTTAGAGCAGTGTTTTCTGTCCTAAGCTGCTGGATCTCGGTAAGTATTTCGGTAAACTTAATACTATACTCATCGAATTTATCCGACATGAACTGCACTGATTTTTTTATTTCATTAATTTCACGTTTCGGATCCTTTATAGAGACTTCAAGTTCGTTTTTGAATTTTAAAAATAATTTATTCACAAGTTCTTCTAGGTCTCTAGTGTTTTCCATATTTGATTTTGGAAGTTTGCACATATCACATTTCCACGAATCGCGTTTTTGGCCAAGTTTTCTAATGTTATCAATAGTTTTAAGATTACAGCACTTGGAATGATAATAATTCTTGCAATTTGAGCACATAATTACATCTCGCGGATCAGTGAATTGTTCTTTACATGCAAAACACGTATCAACCATGGTTTTTTTTTAAAAATATAGAAAGAAAATTAAAACACGTCCGTACTCTTAGGCAATCATCTACTATATAAATACTCAAGTTTGACGAAACTCATTCGAGTCACAGCCTACTGCCAAGAATCAGAACTGCAGAAGCAAAACGTTGCGACACCATGGATTGCTAACGTTAGAAGAGCCACAGCGAGCTCTCACTAGCTTGATCAAATTAGTCCAATATGGGAACTTCCCTCACGAGCTAAGGTGTCTGAGAAAAGGAATTAATTTGCCCGAAAAAAGCAAGCTACTATGTCTCAACCCATTCCTAGACGATCAGGGCGTCCTACGAGTTGGCGGTCGACTGAAAAGAGCACCTCTACCTTTTGACGAGAAATTTCCAGCCATTCTTCCAAAGATCAATCCCTTCACACGATTAATAATACGACATTCGCACCTTACCACATTACATGGAGGAGTACAAGCAACCTTATATCATACGCGGAATAGGTACTGGATATTGAACGGTCGCAGCATGGTGCGTCAGTTGGTGAGAGGATGTGTAGTTTGTTGCCGTCACAAGGCAACCACGAAGCAGCAGATCATGGGAGATCTATCAGCGGATCGCCTCCGTCCTACAAAACCGTTTCTAATTAGCGGAGTAGATTTTGCTGGACCATTCACTACCAAATTACTTAAAGGTCGAGGTAACAGGACAACAAAAACCTACGTTGCTGTTTTCATCTGCTTCGCAACTCGGGCAATTCACCTAGAGTTAGTTATGGATCTCACCTCTTCAGCTTTCATAGCCGCCTTTCGACGCTTCATCAGTCGTCGAGGGCGTTGCTCTAAGCTATATAGTGACAACGCAAGGAATTTTGTTGCCGCAAATAAAGAATTGACACAACACCTCAAGCAAGTAACGTCAGACTCATCATCAGCACAGCAAATTGTCACAATTTCGGGAACGGAATGGCATTTCATACCACCAGCCGCGCCGCACTTCGGTGGCTTGTGGGAAGCGGGGGTGAAATCTTTCAAACACCACTTCAAGAGAATTGTTGGACCACATACGTTGTCCTTGGAAGAAATGCTGACGCTAGTAGCACAGATTGAGGCCTGCCTCAACTCTCGGTCTTTCCCCGCTCTCAATGACGATCCTGACGACTTAAATGCTCTAACTCCTGGGCACTTTCTGTTTGGAGAGCCCTTGCTATCAGTGCCAATCCCAAGCACTATTGATACTTCCATCAACCGGCTTTCCCGTTGGCAGCTGGTCCAACATATGCAGGAGCAACTATGGCAACGATGGAGTAAGGACTACTTGTATAGCCTGCAGACGCGCTATAAATGGCAACAGAATGAGACTCCTGTGAAGCTTCATGACTTGGTGCTCATTAAGGATGAGCACACTCCGCCTGCAAAATGGCCATTAGGTCGCATTGTTCAACTACATCAGGGTGAGGATGAAAGTGTTCGTGTGGTGACAGTCCGTCACCGAACAGGACTCTCTAAGCGACCTATCACAAAACTATGTGTGCTTCCAACTACGAACGATGACAACTAGTCACCTGTTAATAAGCTAATTCTTCATATAAGTGTACGATTTTATTGCATCACTACTTCATGGCGGGCGGACTATCTACTACTTCTACACTAATGATCCCATATCCATCAGGTATGGCGGACTATCTACTACTTCTACACTAATGATCCCATATCCATCAGGCATGGCGGACAATTATTTACTACTTCTATACTAATATTCGCATCTCCATCAGTCATGGCGGGCGGATCATTTACTACCTACTCTTACACTACTACTCTCATCTCCATCAGCCACGGCGAGCGGATTATCTACTACTTCTACTCTTCTACTCGCAACTCCATCAGTCATGGCGGGCGGATCATCTACTACTTCTACACTAGAGCAAACTTATCGTGCTATCACACGAGGCGGGCGGAATGTTCAACACTGAATTAAAAACATTTCGTCTTTCTACTGAACGCACCCATTATGGTGCCGCTGATTAAACATCGCGAAAGCTATACTTTAGTCTCCTTAATTTCTAAGCTTTAATTACCGTTGTTTTGAACGATAAATCTAAATCTAATAACTTTTCCTTCTTCTCTTATCAGTCCTCGACGCGATCGGTCACATTTTAACTATCATTGTCTATCTCGTATACATATTGTGCACATTTTGAATTCATAATTAAAAGAGTTTTATATCATAAAAGTGTTCTTTATTTTCTAAAATCTAGATTCCTATCACTCTTAACACAGTGGATTGTTAACCAGTGCCGTGCGGGCCGTATGACTGGAAACGAGGAAACACGAAAACGGGAAGAAGCCATTGTCCTTTTTAGGATCAAATCAGTAGTATCGTCTTAAAATGTTGGCAATCTTTGTCTCAAGCCATGTTCGCCAAGGGGCAAGCTCAGAGTGCCAATTATCTGAGAACGTCAAAATCTACGCGCACAAGACATATTCTGAATAAAATTAGCTAGGTATCTGTTGTGCACGTAGTATAAAAGTTTTCCGATAGGTGATGATTAGCAACAAATTTAAAAAAAACAGTGGGTGTGTGTACTTATGTACATGCATTAGAAGTTATACTTCTTTGGCGTGATTTTAAGACCAATTTTTAATTTCTACACAAATATTTTATTGGATTCTTTCTATTTTCGTGCGTTGGAAGGTGCAATCATTATGATGCCGACACGCTCAAGGCTGTCGGTTATACCGTATTCTAACCTAACTAAAATCACCAACTAGTTGGGTCATTAGGCTTAATTACAATTATCTTAAGATGGGCTTAAGATGCCTCATAAAATTCTCTTAAGACTGGCTAATTTTCTACCAAAACGTAATGAATGTTAAGCTTAATATGGGTCGCAAAGCTGGATCACCATTTATTTACCTGATAATACTACTGGTACTTCTAAGCCCAACTCACTTCTTTTTTGTTCATTTCCACCTTAGCTTCTGATTGAGGAATTTAGCTTCTCCTCCACTTTAGTCAGTCGATCAAACGATCGTACCATTATAGTCTAAGACGTTCGTTGCTCTTAGCCGTGCCTTTAGCTGTAGGTTACAGTGCAGCAGTTTGCTCGGCTAATCTCCGGCAATCCAAAAGGACATCGTCTGTGTCCTCTGTCACAATGAGGAATTCCAGGCGTTGCGTAGACTCATTTTGCTGGTATGCTCTCGTAACTCACCTGTGGGTTCATCGACCTTGGGTACATTCATTCTACTTCCTTTGCCACTACTGAATTAAACGCAACTTGCAAATTCTGTTCACTTCCCTAGCTTCTTCTTTTAGTCGTTACTCAATTAAATTGAGTGGGTTAGGGTAATTGGAATATGATACGAAGAGTTTCATACTAAGTAAGGACATTAATGTATCGGCAAATACAGCATCAACGCTTACCAGTGCCGTGCGGGCCGTATGACTGGAAATGAGGAAACACGAAAACGGGAAGAAGCCATTGTCCTTTTTAGGATCAAATCAGTAGTATCGTCTTAAAATGTTGGCAATCTTCGTCTCAAGCCATGTTCGCCAAGGGGCAAGCTCAGAGTGCCAATTATCTGAGAACGTCAAAATCTACGCGCACAAGACATATTCTGAATAAAATTAGCTAGGTATCTGTTGTGCACGTAGTATAAAAGTTTTCCGATAGGTGATGATTAGCAACAAATTTAAAAAAACAGTGGGTGTGTGTACTTTTGTACATGCATTAGAAGTTATACTTCTTTGGCGTGATTTTAAGACTAATTTTTAATTTCTACACAAATATTTTATTGGATTCTTTCTATTTTCGTGCGTTGGAAGGTGCAATGATTATGATGCCGACACGCTCAAGGCTGTCGGTTATACCTTATTCTAACCTAACTAAAATCACCAACTAGTTGGGTCATTAGGCTTAATTACAATTATCTTAAGATGGGCTTAAGATGCCTCATGAAATTCTCTTAAGACTGGCTAATTTTCTACCAAAACGTAATGAATGTTAAGCTTAATATGGGTCGCAAAGCTGGATCACCATTTATTTACCTGATAATACTACTGGTACTTCTAAGCCCAACTCACTTCTTTTTTGTTCATTTCCACCTTAGCTTCTGATTGAGGAATTTAGCTTCTCCTCCACTTTAGTCAGTCGATCAAACGATCGTACCATTATAGTCTAAGACGTTCGTTGCTCTTAGCCGTGCCTTTAGCTGTAGGTTACAGTGCAGCAGTTTGCTCGGCTAATCTCCGGCAATCCAAAAGGACATCGTCTGTGTCCTCTGTCACAATGAGGAATTCCAGGCGTTGCGTAGACTCATTTTGCTGGTATGCTCTCGTAACTCACCTGTGGGTTCATCGACCTTGGGTACATTCATTCTACTTCCTTTGCCACTACTGAATTAAACGCCACTGGCAAATTCTGTTCACTTCCCTAGCTTCTTCTTTTAGTCGTTACTCAATTAAATTGAGTGGGTTAGGGTAATTGGAATATGATACGAAGAGTTTCATACTAAGTAAGGACATTAATGTATCGGCAAATACAGCATCAACGCTTCCAACGTTTGAGTGACAACACTCCGAACCTGTCCAAACACCATCGTTGGACGCTTGACATTGGACATTCGTAGTTCGAGTAGCGGCCACACAATGCGCTCTACCATCAAACGTCCAACGTTGGAAAGTGCTCATAGCATCGTTTATAGCCGGCTTTAGCTGAAAACTAGGATATGTAATTTATTTCCCTTCGTAGCCTCTGGGTAAAAACCTCCTCACCCATGGACATTGTGAACGGACTTTGGCTACGAATTTTCATATGCCCATATAATAATAAACTTAATAGCTTAAGGATTAGAGTTGCAATGCTTGCCCTTTATAGCCTCTACCCCTTCACCTATATCGTCCGCAGGCCGTATCAGAACATCAAAATTGGCAGCGTGCAGTAAATTAGGGCATGAGATAAAAATGCAGCACGCTGCAATCAAAAGTATTTCAATTGGCTGAGGCTGGTAAAATGACAAGCAAAGCAGCGTGCTGCATGTTCATATCATGTCTTAAAATTGCAGTACGCTGCATATTTTAGGTTCTGATAGTGCCTCCAGAAAACCCATCGTAGCTACAGGACAGGCCTGGAAGCAGCCGGTGCCGATTTGCTTGAATGGACATTTCTCGTGTAATAGCATAGTGGAGCCAAGTTTTTAAGTTTATTTTTGCAATAAAAAGTTGTAAAATATTGTATTTTATCACTTTTTTCTGTACCTTAATTACCAGTGATTAGTGTTTCAGTGATTGAATTAAAACAATTTCAAAAAATTGAGTGAACCAATATGTTTTAATGGTTTAATTGTGAAGGTGACCAATTTTGTTTACATTCGCTGTGGTTTTGTCGAGTTATTTTAGGGCAAAAATGTTGAATTTGTGTGGTTATTGAGTTAAAAGTAAATTTAAAGTGATTAAAGCTTGTTAAAGAATAATTTTTAAAAACATTAAAGCAGAAAAATGTGTAGGAAAAAGTTCACAATTTTTGTTATTCCTGTTGTGTGGTGGTACTTGCACTTATGTTTTAATAACTATTCCGTAATAGTTTTTAACCATTTTAAATTCACTTTTCGCCCGGATCACCAGTTTGGTTTTCGGAGTCAACATTCCACGATCGAACAAGTCCACCGAATCACTAATGTTATTGAACAAACGCTGGAAGAAAAAAAGGTTTGCTCAGCATTGTATCATATGATTAGAAAGAACCCCAACGCTAACGCGGAATTGAATTTAGCTTATAGTGAGTTAGCCTCCGAATTCACTCTTAGGTCACGTGAGGCCTATACTGCTTATCTTAATTCTATCGGAGATAGCATTATAAAAGATCCAAAAAAATTCTTTGATTTCGTTAATGTAAAACGAAAGACCCAGGGCTATCCGACATCTATGACAAACGGTAGAAAGCACTCCTCGTGCCCACAAGAAATTAGCAATATGTTTGCTGCCTGGTTCAGCGAAGTCTTTTCCCCAAAATCGAATACAGTGCTCACCGATCCAACACATACGTACATTGGGAGTTCAGTTCTAATAAATAATCTATCCCTATCCGTTGACGACATAATGACTGGCTTAAATAATCTTGATGCTAAAAAAGGTCCCGGTCCTGACAATCTGCCTCCTGCCTTTTTGCAGTGCTTCGCAAAACAGATCTTATTTCCTCTTCACATTATCTTCAATAAATCATTATCGGGGGCCTCGGTAGTCTAGGGGTAAGGCGCCTGACTACTATCCCAAGAGGTCCCGGGTTCGAATCCCGGTGGTGCCACGGTCCTAGCCTTTCCCAATTTCCCGCCTACATAACTTTCCTTCTTTCTTCTTCCCTCTTTACATTCCTGATTCCTCCTGTCATAGCCTTCACTAGTTCTCTTCCACGCTCCACCAAGCGCATGCCATCGGTTGGTTGAAGAGATTCAACTCGTTTCAGGAGGCATAACACTCCAGCGAGTTGTTCTCGATGCCCCGATGTCAGAGTCGCGAAATGGTTGAGAGTTGGTGGAATAAAAATATCGCAGTCAGGTTGTGACAGTTCCTTCCTCTCTTCTTTCTCTCTCTCTTCTCTCTATATTCCGGCTAGAGCTGCTGTTCGACGGTGTATATGGAAAAAAAAAATAGATTGTCGACAGTACAAAGGGACTTTCCCTAAGCCTCTAGTCTGCCACATAAAAAAAAAAAAAAAAAAAAAAAAAAATCATTAGGGCACTTTCCCACGATGTGGAAAAAATCTTTCCTCACGCCGATACATAAAGCAGGCGATAAGCACTCGGTGGGCAACTATAGGGGCATTGCTATCTTGTCATCCATTCCCAAACTTTTCGAAAACTTGTCTATGACAAAATTGCCCCACTTATTGACCCATTGCTAAACGAACAACAGCATGGTTTCAGAAAAGGGCGTTCGACGACCTCAAATCTTATGGTCTTAGCTTCTGATCTGCTGCGTGGCATGGAAAACGGGTATCAAATGGATGCTGTTTATACTGACTTCAGCAAGGCCTTTGATCGAGTAGACCATGACACCTTAATGGCAAAGCTTGTAAGAGCCGGTATATCAGGTACTACCCTGGAATGGATAAAATCTTATCTAAATGACAGAACTCAGGTTGTTAGATTTCAAGGGTTTTTTTCTAATGAAATTGCAGTAACTTCCGGGGTTCCCCAGGGTAGTCATCTAGGCCCTCTTCTTTTCAATATCTTCATCACCGATTTATCTGAAAAGTTAATAGATATTCCACATCTCTTTTATGCAGACGACCTGAAAATATATAGCGCCGTTAAATCCCAAATTGACGTAGTCTTTTTCCAGTCGAAACTTGATGCATTACATGACTGGTGCACAGCTAATAAATTGCATCTTAACACCAGCAAATGTCATGCAATAACCTTCTCACGCAAAAAAGACACGCAGCTACACTCTTATCATCTCAACGGCAAAATTTTGAACCATGTTGATCATACTGTGGATTTAGGTGTTGTCCTTGACAACAAACTAAATTTCAATCTGCAATATGATAATATCACGGCCAGAGCCAATAAACTTCTTGGCTTTATAAAGAGAAGGGCTAAAGAATTCGACAATCTATGGGTCACAAAGACACTTTTCTGTTCTGTAGTCCGCCCAATCCTGGAATACGCTTGCACTATTTGGGACCCTATATTCCAAGTTCACAGCAACAGGATTGAATCAATTCAAAAGAAATTCCTTCTATTTGCGCTGAGGCATCTACATGATCCGCATGATTATCATAACCTTCCACCCTACACGGAGAGGTTAAAGGTTCTAGAACTCATGCCTCTGTCATGCAGGAGAAAGCTGCTCACGTCATGCCTCACCCTTGACGTTCTAAATGGCAATATTAAAGTGCAGTGTCTGTCGGATATGATCAAATTTAATGATGATGTTCGACAAACAAGACATACAAAACTGCTTAAGGAATATCCGCATCGTACGGAATATGCTAGGAACGAGCCTGTCAACAGATGCTGTATGGTTTTTAATTCCTATGGATCATGTTTCTCTCCCTCCATAAACAAACATTCTTACAAAAAAAAACTTAGATCCTTACTAACAGCACAAATCAATTAGTATAACTTATGATTATTTCTGCCAGTGCTTACTTTAAGTACCATATGTTATGTTAAGTACCATATGTAAATTTAGTTTAAGTGAGCCTTGTTTTGGCAAATAAATAAATAAATATTTTTGGATGTTGCGCAGGCTTTTGATAAGGTCTGGCATGAGGGATTAAATTATAAACTTAAAATGCTCTTCCTGCCGAATACTCACAAATACTCCAATCGTATATTTCAGAGAGATACTTCAGAATTAAGCAAGAAGATGCGTATTCTAATCTAAAGAAAATTCAAGCAGGTGTGCCTCAAGGCAGTGTCCTTGGACCAACCCTCTATCTCTTATATACCAATGACCTCCCTACGTTCAGTCAAAACGTTGTTGCTACTTTCGCCGATGACACTGCAATCTTGGCCATTGGTAACAACAACACTGAGTCTACCGAAAAACTACAATCTGCGATTGCCGTGATACAACGCTGGACTAAGAAATGGCGAATGAAACTTAATGAGACTAAATCTATCCACATTGATTTCACAAATAAACGTATCAATCCCAAGCCAGTATATATCAACCAGAAAATAGTTCCGTACGAAAATACAGCAAAATATCTAGGCATGACGTTAGATGCAAAACTCAGGTGGAAGCCGCATGTCAAGAAAAAACAGGAAGAACTAAAAATAAAGTACAGGAAGATGTACTGGTTAATGGGCCGTTTCTCTGCTCTGTCAACGTACAACAAGCTTCCAAAACAAAGTTCTTCGGGATGTTGTCGATGCCATTCGTAATGACAACCTACATAAGGATTTGGATGTAAATAGGATCGAAAGCGTCATCCAAAAATATGCTCAAAGTCATCAACAACGGTTGCATCATTATATTGATGCCGAGGCCCTCCAGGTCCTAGATAACGATGACTTTACCAGAAGATTAAAACGAATCAACCCGTTCGAACTAGTGTAAAAAGCAATGTAAAAACCTCTCAAAAACATGAACTATAGTGCACATTAAAACAGTCACAACTTTATCAAAAATAAAAAGTGTCTATCATAGGATTAGTACTTTATAATTTTAAAAATCGTAGCAAATTAAGTCAAAAACAAATAGCTTATTAGTATGTAGTTACTAGATTGCTATAACAATAAAAAGTTATTGGGTTAAAAAAGTTACACGTGGAATTGAGTAACCTCCTCTTTTTTTGAAGTCGGTTAAAAAACAATGAAAGGAAAACAAAATCCCACACGATACAAGTGACTCGAAACACCTGATTATTCTCTCGGTGTAATAGTGAAGCAGAAAAAGAAAAAATTTGTTGTCTGTAAAGAGGGTTTACGGACGATAGTTTAACGTGACAACGTCATGAGAAAACATTGATGAAATGATTGCATACTTTTATGAATAAAATTAAATCATTTATATTAAATTATCAATATTTTGTATGGATACAAAAAGGAGTGAAATGAAGACAATTCAACTTGGAGAACTTTGGTCGTGGATGTTGATGTTAATTTTCGATAGATTGCCACTCCACCAGCTGCGTTTGTATCAGAATCCGATCGATTATTCTGCCTGGTTATACATTCATAATTATTGATTGGAACTGGATCAAAATTGTCACGCATCCACGTTTCAGTCAATACCAAATAATCCGATCTTGGTATCACGGGATCCGTTTCAATATCGGCGAATTGCGCAGACAAACTCTGAACATTAAGGTTTGTCACTGCAGTTTGCCCAGCGTTGTTACCGTCATCACAAAATTTCACTGCTTTCGAAGTGATTGTTTGAAGGGCGTGTCCACGGAGTCGAATGTATTCGTTACGGACATCTCGCGTTGTCTGTGAGTCGTTCCCATCCCGTCCGTCTTTGAAGATAAAAGGCGTATCTTTTTCCGTGATGAAGTGCAAGCCGTCTATATTCGTTACCCGAATCAGCGCCACGTACACCAACTGTTGTGGTTGCTCCGAGGAGTATTTATAAACAATAACAGTAAACGTCCTACCTTGCGACTTGTGAATGGTAATAGCACAAGCAGGAACGCAAGGAAACTGTTTTCGTTTGCATTTCATAGTTTTCGTCAGTGTAATGTTCACTATTTTCTTATACACCGGGACCCAGTTAGGAGACAGAGTGTTTGGCTTGCTTTGCTTATTGTTGACAATATGACAAATTTAATCTAATTAAATATTGACAATTTTAATCAAATTTTTAAGATTACTACAATCAAATTTTTAAAATTACTACGGGACATAACGGGACAATGAGTCACCATTTTTCGTGCATGCAGCCGGCGTTCATCGTTTTAATAGACGTTGTCACGTCAAAAATAAAAAAAAAAAAAAACTAGTTGGGATGTGGGTTCGACCTAGAGTTTGTGTCCCGGGAATTCCCGTCCCGGGAAGTCCCGGGACTTCAGCTTGTCTCGATGTCGGGAAATATAGCTCGAGACATTCGAGACATCGAGAAATAATAATGAATTGCAGATGTACCATGGGGAGTCACACTTCTCTTTGCAGTATGTTGCGCGCGCGATTCCTACGTAGAGGCCGGCGGCGCGGTGTCCTTCGATACAGTAGAACCCCGATGCAGTCAACATTTCATTGTAGTAAACTAAACGACTTCACACTTAAGGCCCCCATACACGGTCAAATTGGATGTACATGTACATCCAGATTTTCATCAAACCCGACCGTGTATGGGGGCTCTTAGTGGTAGTCCTATTTCTGACCCTGCGCATATCTATGCGCAGAGGGGAAATTCTGAAAAGCATTGGAGGAGAAAGTTGACTACATCGAAAGAGTTTCTTTAACTTCGTCGGCGTTCTAGTGTATTTGTATACGAGTTGCCGCCGGCAATCGAGCTTTACTGTTAACAAGTTCGGATCAGTCGGTGTTTCTGAGCGTCAGTTATTACGACATATAACTACAAAAGCAGGTCAAGGTAAGCCATTAAAGATTAGATATAAGATTTATGAGCACGAGTATGCGATTCGTTATCGGTACGAGAAAGGGATTCGATCTCTTGCTCCGCTTTTATCGCCTTCGAGTTCGTTAACGAGTCGTTAACGAGTTCGATATCGAAGCAAGCTTTCGCTTTTGGCAAATCGTTCTCGAATCGTTTTCGAATCGAAATGTTTGCAGGGTACATTTACATACCTACCGAATTGGATTTGCTAGTTTGTATGAATTTAAAATCTCTTTATTGTACAAAAGAGCAACTTAAGACCTAAAATACAGAAAATAATATGTACAAGAGCGGGATTTTCCCCTATGGGAATTTTTTAGATTTAGTAATCAGTTATTATTTAGAGCACTATACACTGCCCGGCACGAGTATTTAGCGCTGACCTACCCGGCCCAGCCCTAAAGATTCGTGCCAGGCGCTATATAATATATTAAAGTCGGTACCCTACGCTCGTTTTGCCAAGTTTTATTTTATTTTATGAAAAATTACTTGTTTGTTTTAGGTACCTACATATATGTATGTATTTTAAAAGAAAAGTATCGTGACTTGATTCGAAGTGGATGGAGCAAGTTCAAAGGTCTGGAAATATTACAAAAAAAATAAAGATTCATCTGATGCGCAATGCCTGAAATGTCCGAAGAAAATAGGATGCAAAGGATCAAATACAACTGGGCTTTTGAGACATTTACAGCGCATTCATAAGATACAATTTGATGAACCAGAACTATCACCAACTGAAACGGAAACATCTGAGGCATCGACCAGTATCGCCAAAAGTGTATCTGCGCCAAAGAAAATCAAAGTTGACACTCAACAAAAATTAAATTTTGAAATCCAGCCGAGAAAATCTTTGGGTGAAATTGTTGCCACACTTGCAGCCAAGGATGGATTAACTATAAGAGCCATTACCAGTAGTGATTTCATACGGGAATCACTAGCCGCAAAAGGGTACAAGCTATCTAGAGACCAAAACACAGTCATGAATTTAATTTTGGAATTTTACAACCAGAAAGAAAAGGAAATGATACGAGAGCTGAAAGAGATCTGCTCGTCAGGAAAAAGGCTTAGTCTCAGCGTTGATGAGTGGACCAGTCTCCGAAACAGACGCTATTTCAATGTTTGTGTGTATACTGCGTTGGGAAAATGTTACAACTTAGGTTTGATATTCATACCAGGAAAATGCGGTGCAACCGAAATCAGAGAAATAGTAGAACAGCGCATAAAATACTTTGGTGTGGATTTCGAACACCACGTCGTTGCTGTTACGAGTGATGGACCCAACGTTATGAAAAAGTTTGGACGCGAAAGTCCCTGCGAAATGGTTCTTTGTCTTAACCATGCCATTCATCTTGCCGTATTAGAGACCTTTTGCAAGAAAACGTCTGAAGATACAGTCCAAGATAACGTGTCGAATGAGTCCAGCAATAATGACGAATCAGCAGATGAAGATTATGAAGACATGTCTGATGATGATGGAGAAGCGGTAGTTGATGCTGTTGGCAACCTTCTCATGCAACCTAAAGATGACATAAATAAAGTGTTAAAAGAAACTCGCATCATTATAAAAATGTTTAAAAAAAGTCCTTTGAAGAATATAACTCTCCAAAAACATGTAAAAGCTGAATTTGGATTGGAATTGAGCCTACTTTATGATGTTCAAACCAGATGGAACTCTATGTTGACCATGATCGAGCGTTTTTTGAAGCTAAAAATGCTATCAAAAAGGCGCTCATTGATTTGGAATTATCCAGCAAGTGGAAAGAAGAAAATATTGCAGTATTAGAAAAACTGGAAAAAATTTTGAAACCCACAAAACTCGCGGTCGAAGCATTGAGCAGACAGGATGCCAATTTGTTAACAGGAGAGGCGATAGTCAACATACTGCTCAACAATTTGGCGAGTATGAACGACCCTTCGGGTCAGACACTATTTAACGCACTTAAACTCAAAATCGCAGGCCGACGAAACACACATCTTTATCACTGATTAATTATTTAAACAGTTCCGAACAAAACAAAAGTGACTACTTCTTAAACAGCAGCAAAACTAACATGATCAGTTTCGCAGAGGAAATATTTAACAGACTTTTCCCCGCCAGTGCCAGTGCAACAGCTACTGCTGAAACTGACGTTGATTCAAATTCCGAAGCAACATTTATCAAACAACCAGAGTTGGACACATTTAAGAACCAATTAGAAAATGCAATTAAAGGCATTTTGACTAAAGAAACTCAAACCAAGGAGCTTTCGAAGAGCATTATTAAAAAGGAATTTCAACTCTATGAAACTACAGGCCGAAGATCTCCAAACATGGAAAGCTTGTATCAAGCTCTACTTTCGGTTAAGCCTACCTCGACCGAAAATGAGAGGGTTTTTTCGATGTCGGGAAACGTCGTGACTAAACTCAGAAGTCGCCTGTCCGACAAATCCCTTAACGCCATTATTTTTTTAAAAGCCTTTTTTATTAATAAAAAAAATAGGTTTTAAGTAGGTAGGATAGTGAACAAAACTTAATAATAATATAGTGATTTTGCGTGCCAAATTTAATTTTAACTGTTCTTAATATTCTTAATAATTAATTACTCATTATGTTACTGTAGCTTTGGATAACAATTTTTATTTTATTTTCGTTTATGCACCTTACTTAGTTAGAATCTTGAATTATTTTGCGTGATATATGTATACAGGAAAAAGAATTTTGTTTAATTATAAAATGTATGTTCCAAATTTTGATTTTCTTTAAATTCCCTTTGAATATCTAAAATGTCTCGAATGTCTCGAAATTCCCGGGATATTTAGCTCGGGACCCGAGACTTTAAAAACCTCGAGACTTCACAAACCCTAGTTCGACCCTTTCGGTCCACACGATCAACTTCCCAGTATGATGGATGTTGAATATTATGATTGGATATTTTAATAATAAATGAACAATAGGCAATATAGAATATATGCATAATACCGTGAATTTGTCACAATTGTTTATCAATATTTTCGCTAAAATGTCAAACTAAATTTGCGCACTTACAAGATTAGGATGACGAAAATGTATATAAAATTGATGTATTAATGTTTTTCGGCACCTCAATGAAGTCGATATAGTTTTTAGTTCGCGCCGTATCGTGCAGGCACAAAAATCACTTAAGTCATTTAAACCAAAAACCCGCTGGACCGAATATTATAAAAATATTTTCAGATTATATTGTCGCTAATACGCTTCGAACGGCACTTCAAGTAAGTCAATATCTTTCGTGGTTCGGGCGATATCGTGCAGGTACAAAAATCACTTACGTCGCTCAAACAAAAAAACGGCTGGACCGAATTTCATGAAATTCTTTTCAGATCATATTTCGGTTAATACGCTTCGAACAACACCTCAACGAAGTCGATATCAGTTTTGGTTCGCGCGATATCTTGCAGGAAAAAATGACCACATCCGTACGCACATACACACACACACATACTTCCTCCCAATTTTTTGCTTAAAATGCTCCTGGGACCTTGAAAGATGAAAATACGTTGAAATTTTCGATTTCGATTTTCGGACCGATTACAATAACTTCCTATACTGGGAAGTTAAAAAATAAAACTTTTAATTTCATTACCACATAAATCCATCATTTTTTCCCTAAATTAACACGAAAAAACCACAATGAATGTAAACAAAACTGGTCACCTTATCAATTTCATTCAATTTATTCTCGCATTTATTTATACTCGGATCACTGACTAACTTATCACCGGTAATGCACGTGCAGTAAAAAAACAGTGGGTGTCTGTACTTATGTACACGCATTAGAAGTTATACTTCTTTGGCGTGATTTTAAGACTAATTTTTAATTTCTACACAAATATTTTATTGGATTCTTTCTATTTTCGTGCGTTGGAAGGTGCAATCATTATGATGCCGACACGCTCAAGGCTGTCGGTTATACCGTATTCTAACCTAACTAAAATCACCAACTAGTTGGGTCATTAGGCCTAATTACAATTATCTTAAGATGGGCTTAAGATGCCTCATGAAATTCTCTTAAGACTGGCTAATTTTCTACCAAAACGTAATGAATGTTAAGCTTAATATGGGTCGCAAAGCTGGGTCACCATTTATTTACCTGATAATACTACTGGTACTTCTAAGCCCAACTCACTTCTTTTTTGTTCATTTCCGCCTTGGCTTCTGATTGAGGAATTTAGCTTCTCCTCCACTTTAGTCAATCGATCAAACGATCGCACCATTATAGTCTAAGACGTTCATTGCTCTTAGCCGTGCCTTTAGCTGTAGGTTACAGTGCAGCAGTTTGCTCGGCTAATCTCCGGCAAACCAAAAGGACATCGTCTTTGTCCTCTGTCACAATGAGGAATTCCAGGCGTGGCGTAGACTCATTTTGCCTGTATGCTCTCGTAACTCACCTGTGGGTTCATCGACCATGGGTACATTCATTCTATATCCTTTGCCACTACTGAAATAAACGCCACTTGCAAATTCTGTTCACTTTCCTAGCTTCTTCGTTTAGTCGTTACTCAATTAAATTGAGTGGGTTAGGGTAATTGAAATATGATACGAAGAGTTTCATACTAAGGACATTAATGTAACGGCAAATACAGCATCAACGCTTCCACGTTTTAATGACAACACTCCGAACCTGTCCAAACACCATCGTTGGACGCTTGACATTGGACATTCGTAGTTTGAGTAGCGGCCACACAATGCGTTCTACCATCAAACGTCCCACGTTGGAAAGTGCTCATAGCATCGTTTATAGCCGGCTTTAGCTGAAAACTAGGATATGTAATTTATTTCCCTTCGTAGCCTCTGGGTAAAAACCTCCTCACCCATGGACATTGTGAACGGACTTTGGCTACGAATTTTCATATGCCCATATAATAATAAACTTAATAGCTTTAGGATTGGAGTTGCAATGCTTGCCCTTTATAGCCTCTACCCCTTCACCTATATCGCCCGCAGGCCGTATTAGAACATCAAAATTGGCAGCGTGCAGTATATTAGGGCATGAGATAAAAATGCAGCACGCTGCAATCAAAAGTATTTCAATTGGCTGAGGCTGGTAAAATGACAAGCAAAGCAGCGTGCTGCATGTTCATATCATGTCTTAAATTTGCAGTACGCTGCATATTTGAGGTTCTGATAGTGCCTCCAGCAAACCCATCGTAGCTACAGGCCTGGAGCAGCCGGTGCCGATTTGCTTGAATGGATGACATTTCTCGTGTAATAACATACTGGAGCCAAGTTTTTAAGTTTATTTTTGCCATAAAAAGTTGTAAAATATTGTATTTTATCAATTTTTTCTGCACCTGAATTACCAGTGATTAGTGTTTCAGTGATTGAATTAAAACTATTTCAAAAATTTGAGTGAACCAATATGTTTTAATGGTTTAATTGTGAAGGTGACCGATTTTGTTTACATTCGCTGTGGTTTAGTCGAGTTATTTTAGGGCAAAAATGTTGAATTTGTGGGGTTGTTCGGTGAACAGAGGACCTAAAAAGAAAAAGAACATCAACAATCAAAACATGAATTCAAAAGGGAATCAATTACCTGGGGTCAACGACACCACAGCATTAATATGGGTCATCGGACTTCATTTGGAAGATCATCAGCAAAATAAGAAACACTGAAATAAAAGAAAGCTTAAATAGTTTCTTTTATTGTACCTATATTACATATATTATTCGTTCATATTATATTGTATAACTAGAAAAAAAATCGCACTTACCAAGGATATCGAAACTTTGTATACACAATATTCACTGCCCATTATTTTGGTCACTATGAATATGTAAATGTCATTCGGCAGAACGACAATGCATTAAAATAAAAAAAGGGGGCTTGAAGAAAACTCACCACATTGGATCTTCGATTAATAAGATCCACATACTGGTAAAAATCTTCACTAAAGAAACGAAAACATGCTCCACCCCGCAAAGACCCGACTTCACCTCGGATATATCAATCGTATATCAAAGCTATTTTTCCAGAAGAAAAACGGTTGATATGTACAAGAAAGTAAAGGAACCGAGGGGATCAAGTGAAAAGGCAGAGACGGTAGATTCACTTTTCCCTTGGCGATCAACCATAAAATACATATCCCTGGTGAGTGCGATAAAATAGCAAAATTATAACTAATAATTTAAAGGTTAGACTTGAAGAGAAATATATTTTAATTTATATGTTGGAAATAAAAAATGATTATTGTAACGAGGAAATCATAATCTTTATCTTGTCGTTGTTTGTCCGAGTATGTGAAGTGGAGTGAAGGTCTTAGAAGTGTTTGAATTAATTAGGGAAATGAACGAGGCCAACGGATTTGAATTGAGTTTTTGAACGCCGTTGTTAATGAAGCTGTTTAGCAAACAGGAGAAGTAGTGGACTGACGACTGGGCGAACCGAGTTCGATTCCATGTCAGAATTTTACTTTATTATTCATTTTTTTTGTGGTATTTAATTGACCGTCAGGATTTATTTTAGCTTCGAAAATCTACCACAACAACTGCTATCGAAACAGGGGTTATTGAGTTAAAAGTAAATTTAAGGTGATTAAAGAATAATTTTTAAAAATATTAAAGCAGAAAAATGTGTAGGAAAAAGTTCAAAATTTTTGTTATTCCTGTTGTGTGGTGGTACTTGCACTTATGTTTTAATAACTATTGCGTAATAGTTTTTAACCATTTTAAATTCACTTTTAATTTCATTTCCCTAAATTAACACGAAAAAACCACCATGAATTCATTCAATTTATTCACTCGGATCACTAACTAACTTATCACCGGTGATGCACGTGCAGCAAAAAATGTTAAAATAAAATATTTTGCCACTTTTTACAAGTTAAAAACTTGGCGAGTCTATGATATTACACTGCGAATTAGAGAAATTGCCTTCCATCCAGTAAAGCCCCTCAACCACAAACAGCACACAATAAACACTACGAATCTTCCTATGCCCACGAAAAACCAAACATACGCTTAGCTGATGACTGGAACATGAAATTTATTTCCCTCTATAGCCTCAGCATAAAAACACCCTCACCAATTGACATCGTGAACCTTCATCTGCTGCGAGCTTTCATAATCACGGTATTCAGAAGCAAGGTAATGTAAAAGACTGTATACCGTATACGGTACTTTAGTGCCGATGTCACGATGAATGTCAAGCTAGCGGCGAAGCAAGCGGCGGTTGCACTGAAAAGGGCCCTGACTTTGTAATTAAGCTCAAAAACGCTGGCTGGAAAATTTTAATCCTATTTCCTTCAGAACCATGGAACTACCCTGAAATTTTTACACAATCTTCCTCACACATATAGATACATAAAACAAATAATTTAAATGAGGGACATTAGCTTTTTATTTTTAAATAGAGTTGAGTTTTAACTTCGCCGCTTTTCAGTGCAACCGCCGCCGCTAGCTGCGCCGCTAGCTTTACGTTAATGATGTCACGTGGGAGACACTTCCCATATAAAATCGAAGCTGTTGTTGTTGTTTCAGCATTACGGCTGACGTCACCAGGCGCCCATTTTTTACGGTATTCGAATCTGCCGTCGCTTTTACATTACCTTCGTTTTTTGTATACCGTGCATAATAATGATAATCCCAGTGCGCATGAAGAATGGAAGTTGAAATGCTTGCACTCCATTGCCTCCACCCCTTCGCCCATAACTTCCGTTGCGTTGCGTCGCGAATCCGTCAAAATTCACTCTCATAATATTTTTCAAAACGCGCCTAAAGAAGTATAACTTAAAAAAAAAATGTAGGTAACATATTTTTATAGTCAACTCGATAGTTTTTTATATATCCAAAATCATGTCTTGCAGATTTGTTCTTTGTTTCATTATACCCTTTTCTTATTCCGGACTATGCACAAATAACTTTGTTTTATTAAAAGGCGTTGCGACGCACGCGGGCTTTTTTTTAGGGTATTCGCACTTCTTATCTGGGCCAAGAAAGCTTTACCTACTCAGCACAACCAAGCGCTGAGATGAGGCTCACAATTAAGCATGCAAACATAAAAATTAGTAAATAAAAATAAATATCCAAATTAACATATAAGCATGCAAGCAACAGGAAACATAGATGGTCACGTGAGAATAAAAAAAATTTTAAAAACCGACTTCAGAAAAAAACCCGCGATGCACAAAAAAGGATGAAATAATTGTTTGTAATTCTTAACAACATCAATCCAATAAGAATGGATCTAGAAAGAAGAATCACTTTTGAAGACGGTGCTAACACATGTGGGTGATATATTAAGGGCATAAGCCTAACAAAGAAATGTAAACAATTGCCGAAGCAAGAGTTAGTGCAATCAAAGTCAACTACTACCTGGCACCGTCTCCAAAAGTGATTCTTCTTTCTAGATCCATTCTTATTGGATTGATGCTGTTAAGAATTACAAACAATTATTTCATCCTTTTTTGTGCATCGCGGGTTTTTTTCTGAAGTCGGTTTTTAAATTTTTTTTTTATTTCGTGCTTTTTAGTCCATTCATTTTTTAATATTGCCTGTCATTGCAAGGAGCCTACGTTTTTACGACGCCACATAGCGAAGTGTATTCTACTTGTCACACCTTTTCATTTGATACCCATGTCTGGGGTCGGGGAGCGCAATTGCAAAATTTGATTGCAGATTGTATTGTCATGCGAACTATACGTATGTGCAAAATTTGCAGTTGATCGGTTATATGGAACTGGGTCAAAATCAAGTTGCAAGATTTGTTTACACTATACACACATACAGATCAAGATAATATAAGGCATATAAAAAGTTAAGTTGCCATTGATATAGGGGAAATTAAATGTAAACAATAAACTTCTTTGATTCTTCATCCACGTCATGGTATATTTATTTATTCGATATAAACAATAGTTTTTTGAGCTGCAAATTTCGCCATAATTTCGTTCTTATCGGCTTTTGTTCTGGAAGCAAATTTACAGACGCATTCACGTCGAAAACTTGTTTAATATGGAACAAAATTCCCCGAAGGAAATTAAAAAATAATTATTTTGTCGATATATAGAAAAAAAAGCATCGCGAGCCCTTGGGATCGAACTCGCACCCCACAGATCCCACAGACAAGAATACTTGTCTCTAGCCCTTTGCGCTATGTCAAGTACTATCGGCCGCTGACCAATATGTTAATAAATCATTTCAGAAAAAAGAAAAATAAAAAAAGAAAAAAAACCGGCTGCCCCGACCGGAATCGAACCTGCAACGCTGAATCGAGGATCCGACGCTCTTTTTCAGTTTTAAAAAGCATTTTATTGACCTTAACATCTATCTTAATATAAATTTAACTAAACGCTTAAAGTTAATTATTCTAGCCTATTCTAATCTATCTAACTTACTGGCCCTCAGCAGGCACTCTAAATTAATCTATGTCTTAAATTAGCTTATGCCTTTCGGCTAAACTTATCTATTTTATAATTATATTTTATCTCTAAAAGGAAAACATTATCAATATCAACTTAATTCTAAGAAAAATTGGAAAAAAAACTTAGACGCTATATTTATAGGATCCGACGCTCTACCCACTCCGCCATCGGCCTGCTGCCTTTACAACAATAAAGTAATTTGTTCGCTGCCCATGAAATGTTTAGGTTGAACTTTAACAGGTTGAATTTTAACAGTTTTTTCTGCCTAACTTCGAACTCCGTTATCAGAATTTAGAAAAAAATTAACGGGACCACCGTGGGAAGCTCCCCCTTCAAATGAACCAAAAAAAAGCAAAAAAGTTATTGGGTTACAAAGTTATGCGTGAACAGGACCACAAAATACCTACACGTCGAATTGAGTAACCTCCTCTTTTTTTGAAGTCGGTTAAAAAGGACTCCTTTTAAGGACATCTTTACTAATGCTCACGCTAAAGACATTAATATTATTGTTAACATTAATGAACATGCGGTTAACAGGTTAAAATCTGCCGTAATTCGTATTAGAGGAGTTGATTTGTAAAAGAGGTGGACCTCTCAGATTATAACGACTCTCTCTAAACGACGCACGGCGACCTAAAAAACCAGAGTCGACCATTCCATTAAGTAGCTGATGAACAAATACAACAACGGCCACTTCTCGACGCTTGTGAAGAGAGCTTAAGTTGAGTAACTTAAGCCGGGACTCATATGATGGAAGAACTATTGGGTTTTCCCAAGGAAGATGATTCAGTGCGAATCGAACGAACCTTCGTTGAACCGATTCAATAGTTCTAACATGCGAAGAATAGTGAGGAGACCAAACCTGGGAGGCATATTCAAGTAATGGTCTGACAAGAGAAATATATAAGTGCTTAGTAACCAACGGGTTATTAAATTCCTTGGACCACCTTTTTATAAAACCCAAGACTAAACTACCTCTGGAAGAGATATAGATGATGTGAGTGGAGAAATCCAGCTTACTATCAAATCGAATCCCGAGATCTTTAACCAGAAAAGGTGTAGTTAAAAATTATAGGATCACGTCTGCTACTAAAAGTCATGACTTCACACTTACCAATATTAAGAACCTGGTTGTTGTTAGCACACCAGGGGTAAAAGGTATCAAGGTCAATCTGCAGAAGTTTGCAATCCTCCATACTCTTTATGTGCCGATACAATTTGATGTCCTCAGCGTAAATCAATATTCTACAGTGTCTTAGTAAGGGAACAATGTCATCAATTGATAAGATAAAGAGGAGAGAGCCAAGATGACTTCCTTGAGGGACAGCGGATGTCGCTTCAATGGTTATTGATTTGGATCCACGAAAAAGAACTTGGTAGGTCCGGTTGATGTGGGGGTCTTGACTCCTGGACTTTGGGTTTTAATATTCTAAAACTGTTCTCCACATCATAATAGTTTAACGGATTTTTAAATAACCTATTTCATTAATTATTTATTTTAAATTATTTTTATTTGATTTATTTTTGAGTATTATATGTATTTTTTAATTAGTTTAATTTTAAACTACAAAATTTTCTCTTAAAAACGGTTAAAATATACAACCGGAAGTTTTTTAAATTAAAATAAAAACTTCTAACTAATACTGCGATAAGTTATGTTAGATTAGTTCAATTACAATTTCAAACTAATACATTTCTATTTTTTATTTTACATGTCCATGAATTCGTGTATCTATGTTTTTATACATTCAATACTTGTACAGTGTAAGCGTATGTGATTGTCCTTTCCCTAAAGTGTATTTTCAAAGTAGTAGTGAAAATCTAAACCGATGACGTAACGCACACTATACTCCAAATTTGTTAGTACATGTATTTGAATTAGAAAATTAATAACAAAAACTCGTAATAAGAGAAAAACAAAGTAATGCGTAGCGACTGCTACATAACTGCCCCTTCAGCGTAAGCATCCATGAACATATCAATTAACGAAAATCATGACTGAAAATTTACTTTACAATTGAAACGAAACTCTTTTCTTTGAATTTCGTGTTACCGGCCTATTAGTGTCTTCGTTTTTTAGCTTTTTCAAAAAAAAAAAGCTTATACAGAGGCTCTGTCCGTCTGTCCGTCTGAAGCCTACTTTCATCTCTGAAAGTACTGCAGATACAGACTTGGGAAATATCTCAAAATGTAGCTCTTGGTCAAAAGACCAAAAACTGAGAAAATGGTCTGGAAATTTCAACCAGAAGTATATTTAACAACAAAAGTATATTTAACAACAAAAAAGAGATTTCTAATAAAGTTCATTTATCGGTAGCCTAGACGTAAGGCTCTGGAGTCCTATCCCAGGCGAACCAAGTTCAATCCCCGACCGCAAAATGGTGAAATAAATTTTTTTTTTACTTCGGTGTAACATGTTTTAATTCTATTTCTCACTAAATTATATTATTTAATAATGATACTCAGGAGAACATAAACATTTATTTAATTAGAAGTGCAAAAAAATCATTTTCTTGAGGTTTTATGGCTCTTCGGCGGCTTTATAAATCATTAAGAAATTTCGCGGAAATAATATAAAGTATTTATTTGTTTATATGCATATTTTATATGCTGTTCATTTTATTATAGTTTTTAGTCATGTAGGTGGTGCTGTAGACCAAAACAAAAATTTAATTTTATCGAACTTCGCTGTGGATTTGTCACAAAAAATATGTATGATTTAAACGAAACATTTGGTAGGTTTAAAACGAAAAGTAGATATCTAATTTTTACCAGGGCATATAAACGCTTACTGAAATGAATGAAAATTTATAAATTTCACGAACGATGTATTTAAGACCGTCCTTATAGGCCATGAATATAAGGAAGTGATTTTTCTCAGAATTTTTAATATTTTACAAAAATTTTACAAACGATTTGCCCCATATCTAAAAAATTTTTCAGCCCTTTGTTTAAAAGCATATTTTTAAGTTTTTATTAACTTTTGTATGTATCTCTTCAGAATAACAAAACAAAAGTGGGATGTTGTGCCTAGAGACTAGCCACTAATTACGCTTTTTCTTGGTATTCTTTCTATTGAATAACACTTCAGTCTGGATGACAATATATTAAGTGAAGATTGTGAAGAATTGCGAAAATATTCAAACAAATAACTCGAAAAACTAACGCATCTTTCATGGAGATGCTGCTGAAAGAATTATACAATAATTGCCCGCCAAGAATTTGAGAGGATTGATATATTTTAATTGCACCCCATCTATGACAAAGAATAGTGAACACCATCTATGGCAATATTACATTACTCTTCGTTTTACCTATGATTATCAATTTCCATAAAATATACAAAATACATTTCATAAATAATAGAAAATCTGTTGTCATAAATCAGTTGTTTACTTCCTTCTAAAGTTTATACATATCTTGCATTGGAATGTACCTTTTTATGAAAGCATGAATAAATAGGTTTATTGCCACATTACTACAAGTTAGTGTTTGGAGTAATGGGAAGGCGCTAGATCGGGGTGCGAAAGGACCAGGTTCGATTCTTGATGAATTTTTTAAGTACTTTTTTTTAAGCTTTTTTAGTTATGATTATTTATTGTAGTATAATAAACTAAGCCTGCGTTGATGATAAAATCTCAAAGCGGCGACTAATTAAAACCTTTGGGACATATTCAATTGTGAGCTATAACTCAATCTATAATAAGCTAAATAAGCCAAATCCGTTTTTAACTAAAACTTTTATTTCACGTTGCATTGATTTAATTATTGTCATAATGCTGTATCCTAGTGTGGCCATGGAGATTCATAAGTATTACACTGACCAACGCTATATATAATTAATCTTGCAAAGTTTTTGTTAAAGGCTTATGTAGGTTATAAGTTGTGAGACTTTGCGTAATCTAAAACTTAACAAAGTATTTAACAAATACTACCAAAATCATCATAACTTAAAAAAAAAATAGTACGCGGCCATCGCCAGTATCGAACCCGGGCCTGTCGCACCCCGAGCTAGCACCAACCCATTACTCCAAACTCTAACTCGTAGGAATGTGGCAATAAACCTATTTATTCATGCTTTCATAAAAAGGTACATTCCAATGCAAGATATGTATAAACTTTAGAAGGAAGTAAACAACTGATTTATGACAACAGATTTTCTATTATTTATGAAATGTATTTTGTATATTTTATGGAAATTGATAATCATAGGTAAAACGAAGAGTAATGTAATATTGCCATAGATGGTGTTTACTATTCTTTGTCATAGATGGGGTGCAATTAAAATATATCAATTCTTTCATATTTTTGGCGGGTAATTATTGGTTTTGGTCTCTTGCGAAGTGGGGGTACTTGTGTGCGTGCCCGTGCATATATGCTATGGATAAACAGGTGCCTGTGTTTTTCAGTAGATGTTCTACATTTAAAGAAAAGTGAAGTGCGTGCATGATAATATTTTCTTTAAAAACAAAAAAATATAGTTAAATTGAAGTGTAAATAAATACAAAAGGCGCGGTAAGCTGAATTTTTAACAATAATGTATGTTTAAGTAAAATAATACACCTAATTCTGCTGTGCAAAGAGATTTTAGATTTGCCTCCAATCCATAGAAAAATGTTTAGATTCGTTTTACATAATTATATAGTGTTTACATGTGTGATGTGTTTTGTTTTTTTTTTTTTTTCAATTTGACACTTTCGATTTATTGGCCTCCATTCCCAGATCCAGTGGGTCGGAAGTGAGTGCGGATTTGAGACTTTGCGATTCTCAAATCTGCAACCGCGAATCTCTCTTTGACATTTTCCGTGCTTTAAAAGTGTGATCGTCAACAAATTTTCTGAGGATACGGCCATATTATTTTGTTTTTCCATAATTTTTGATTAATGGTTTGGGTAGTGGCCTCGATTCCCAGATCCGGCGGGTCGGAAGTTTGTGCGGATTTGAGACTGCGATTCTCAAATCTGCAACCGCGAATCTCTCTTTGACATTTTCCGCGCTTTAAAAGTGTGATCCGCAACAAATTTTCTGTGGATTTGAAACCACAAATGCGCCTAAGATAATCCGACATCGGGTATTTCATTAGCGTGTGAGTCTTCACTCCGAATTTTTGATTTAATTGAATCGGCGACTGCGAATTTGAGAATCGCAAAGTGTCAAATCCGCACTCACTTCCGCGCCGTCGGATCTGGGAATCGAGGCCACAACCCACAGGGTTGAGCACCGTCTTCAAAAGTGATTCTTCTTTCTAGATCCATTCTGATTGGATTAATGTTGTTAAGAATTACAAACAATTATTTCATCCTTTTTTGTGCATTTTGTGCGGTTTTTTTTCTGAAGTCGGTTTTTAAAATTTTTTTATTATTTTTAAATTACCTTTTCAAACCGCCGAAAAGTATGGAACATTCCGAAAAGAAAGGGATATTGAGAAATTTTCCAAAACCTCGATAGAGACCCCGATAAAACTTAGGTCTTGAGATTTGTATGGAGAAGAACTATATAGCTCATTAAAAAAACACGGCTATTAGCTATTTGAAAGTAAAAATAATTATATTTTATACAAAGTAGCAGTTGTAATGGAATATAAAGTTGTGATCATTTTAGTTTTCTTCTAAATATCAATAAAATATTATTGTAAAATATTTGATTAGAGCCTATTATACGTTAAATTTTTATTATTTCAGATTAGTTGTTTTACAACAAACTGCTACGATTTTGTCAGGTAAAATTTGTTCGTTTTGTGTTTGTATTAAATCAGCTGTTTTCACAGCTATTTATTATTATATAAATACATATAATAAAATTTCTAGTACAAAGATTTAGAACAAAATATGCCTCGAAAAAATACTCGATAGCGCAAAAAAAAGAAGCAGCCGAACGACGTCGTACTCTTCGCACCGCGTCGCAGCGAAATAGACGTAGTAATAATGAATACCGTCACACACAACGACAAGTAGATGCAGAAGCTCATAAAATTGCACGTGAGCATGAGCATCGTCGTCGGCAAGAGCAAGAACGAAATACTGAGGCCCACCGACTTGCTCGCAACGATGAAGATCGCCGTCGACAAGAGCAAGAAAGAGATGCTGTAGCCCGGACATTTGCTCGTATGGAAGAAGATCGCCGTCGGCAAGAGCAGGACCTAAATACTCAAGCCCGCAGACTTGCGCGTACAGATGAAGATCGCCGTCGGCAAGAGCAAGAAAGAGATGCTGTAGCCCGCACATTTGCTCGTATGGAAGAAGATCGCCGTCGGCAAGAGCAGGACCTAAATACTCAAGCCCGCAGACTTGTTCGTACGGATGAAGATCGCCGTCGGCAAGAGCAAGAAAGAGATGCTGTAGCCCGCACATTTGCTCGTATGGAAGAAGATCGCCGTCGGCAAGAGCAGGACCTAAATACTCAAGCCCGCAGACTTGCTCGTACGGATGAAAATCGCCGTCGGCAAGAGCAAGAAAGAGATGCTGTAGCCCGCACATTTGCTCGTATGGAAGAAGATCGCCGTCGGCAAGAGCAGGACCTAAATACTCAAGCCCGCAGACTTGCTCGTACGGATGAAGATCGCTGTCGGCAAGAGCAAGAAAGAGATGCTGTAGCCCGCACATTTGCTCGTATGGAAGAAGATCGCCGTCGGCAAGAGCAGGACCTAAATACTCAAGCCCGCAGACTTGCTCGTACGGATGAAGATCGCCGTCGGCAAGAGCAAGAAAGAGATGCTGTAGCCCGCACATTTGCTCGTATGGAAGAAGATCGCCGTCGGCAAGAGCAGGACCCAAATACTCAAGCCCGCAGACTTGCTCGTACGGATGAAGACCGCCGTCGGCAAGAGCAGAACTTAGATACTCAAGCCCGCAGACGTGCTCGCAATTACGAGGATCGCCATCGGGAAGAGCAAGCTCGAAACACTCGAGCACGTTTACTTAATCGAGAAAATTTGAACCAGTCCTGGCACAGTGCCAGTTCAACTTTTCTTAATACGATCAAGGAAGGCCCAACAGTATCATGCAATTGCTGTGAAGGACTTTGGTTCGCACGGTCTATAAAAACAATGTCCTTACAGCAACTTGAAACTAAACCAGCAGATTTCAAAACTAAAATTGGATTTATATCCCAGTCAAAAGGGTTATATAATCTATGTGGGACGTGTTATTCTGCCATTAAAGGGAACAAAATTCCGAATTTATGCCTCACTAATGGCCTTTCATTTCTATCGATCCCCATTGAAGTCTCACGCCTTACTAAGCTCGAGGCACGTTTAGTTTCACCTCGTCATGTGTTTCAATGTATTTGGGCTGTTTACGGAATTCGTGGTCAATATCGAACTAAGGGGCAGATTGTAAATGTACCTGTCTCTATTGACACGACTGTCTCATCATTGCCAAGACAAGTCAATAACTTGGGGTGCGCATTCATTCGCCTTGCCAGACAAATGCATGTTTTGTCAAACTATGCTTCCGAAAATATACGTCCACAGCTCGTCTATGATGCTGCTCGTCGCCTCTCAGCTTCACCTCTTTATCGAGAGTACGGAATTTCACTTAGTTCCAACTGGATGCAAGAAATTCAAAGAGTTGCTACACAAATTCAGGATATCGATGGAATTTTATTAGGATCACTGTTCAGCCCCAACCAAATAAAAACAAATAAAAAAAAAAAATTGTTTAGCCCCAAAAAACAAAAAAATAAATATAAAATAAATAAAATACAAAAAAAACTCACCGCCTACTGTTGGGTTACTGCTTTTGTTTTGTGTTGTTTTATCTGTTCGCTTCAACCCTCTGCTGCTTTTTGTTGTTTTTTGGTTTCTTTGTTTGTTCGTCATAATTATTTCAACTGCAACATACCTAAAAGGTAACAATATATTGGATTAATATTTACGAATATAATATCCATGAAAACAAAAATTCCTGAAACACGCAAAAAAAAAAACAATGCAAATAAACATAAACACACACAAGAAAACTTACCTATTTAAGGTATCAAAGCCGAAATACTGCTGCAATATGGCTAAAAATAAAAAAAAATGATAAAAAATATATAATTCAAATAAATTAAAGCATGTAAATAGATTCAATAAATATATAAAAAACCTTGAAAGAAAATTTGTTGACATGCAAGTAAAAACAACAACAATACATTACATGAAAACCAAATACACTCAGTACAAATAACATATTATATTATCCACGCAGCACATTATCAAGTAATGAAAACACATGATTGGAGACAATTTACCTATGTAAAATAGTTGAAATAGCTATTAAACACAGGTAAAGTGATAAGAAAGAGTGCATTTCACACATAACCCAACTTTATGAAACTAGTAATTGTTGACCATTTTTTGACCAACAATTACCGATACTAACACCTACACATAGCACAAAAAACACCGCACAATTTATACATTATCACAATAATCACCATACTTACCTGTAAAAAACACGGATAAGTTATTGTGTAAAAAACCCGGCGCGCACGTTCGCGAAAAAAGTCGACGTTAGACAGAAACGTCAAACTTCATGATATAGCAACATATGATATATGAAATCGAGGTGAAATTTCACGCAGAATCCAGCGGTGATGCCAGAAAAACGAAATATTTTATGTACAAAAAGATATTTCAATAAACATAAAATTTACATAAAGATAATAAGAGAAAAAGAGAAAATATATGGAAAAAGGATGAATATATAAATTAATATAATTATGGTATTGCAGTAGAAAATAAGGAAACTGGTCGAAAAGGATATTTTTAGTACACAGAAAAACTCAAGTAAAACTAAGAAAATTATAATAAAAGTGATGGAAATTTGGTAAAATTAAAAGGAGAAAAATAACTAGACTTGATAACTTAAGAGTAATATTTTAAAGATATATTTTTAGTTGATAATAAAGGATACCTACCCCCACCTAAAGAGGGCAGTGCAGTTCAAGCGAGGACCGTTGGTTTTGATGTATAAAAACGCGATACCAGAAGCAATCACTCTCTCTTGTCTTTCAACAGTCAAAGAAAGTGTTTCCCAGCGAGAACTACAAGTTATTTACTTCAAGTGTTTTTTCAGCATTCAGTGAGGAAATTAATATTAGTTCAAGGTATTTGTCATCAAACATTTAATTTCTATAGGCCAAATTGGTGGTTCTGGGAAATGATATATGTTTGATTTACTAACTAATTTTTGTTATTTTCAGAAATTATGCTGATATACTCAGTGCAATTTTGTATACTAACTTGTTAGTATTAAATTGCTGTCTGGCTATATCTTCATTTAGTTAACTTAGAATATTCAGTGCAATTCTATATACTAACTTGAGGTTAGCTATTGAGTTGCTGTCTGGATAGAACTAAAGTTCATATATTTCACTTATATATTACTAACCACCTAACCGAACCAATATTATTTGGTACTGGTTAGGAATACAAGTTTAAGTTAAAGGTTAAGGATTACCTGTTAGAATATAAGTAGACATTTTGAAATAAAGAACAATTTTGAATTCTAACTGACACGTGTGTTTTCCTCTATATTTCCTGTTTTCTCTTTAGTGCAAATATATTCATTTTGCACTAAACATTTTTTGGTGGTTCCATCCAGGAATACGTGTCAGCGAATTCTTTGTGTTCAATTTCTCTGTCTATAGTATCAGTGTTTGGGTAATCCTTTCTGTGTAAAATATTTAAAATGACTTCGTTACAACAACTATGTCAAGCACAAATACGTTTAAAAAATCGGTTAGAAAAATATATTGAAAATTCAAAAAAAACTGCAATCGCAAGACGACATCTGGGATTTTACCAATCTAGAATTGCCGGATTAAAGGCGATATGGGAGGAATTCCAGAACAACGACAGCGCGTTAGATGACGCAGCATCACAAGAGTCCTCAGCCGACTCAGATCAATATTTTAATGATGATCTGTATGGCGCCACGGAAACTAAATATTACGATTACCTCGGAGATTTAATGGAAGGTTTGCAAAAGTGTCAAATCCAAAACACCCCAACTACTTCAGTCGCCTCAGCCCCCACAATAATGACCACACCACACGAGATTCAATTGCCGAGAATTAGTTTGCCAAAATATAATGGTGACTATGACTTATGGCGATCGTTTCATGATGTGTTTGTTTCGTTGGCCCATAACAACTCAAGACTCGTTCCGGTGCAAAAGTTACACTACTTAAAGGAATGTTTAGTAGGAGACGCAGAAAGCTTATTACGACATGTTCCAACTACTAATGAGGATTATGCACCAGCGTGGGAAAAACTGAAGGAGCGGTACGAAAATAAGAGAATGTTAGTGAATCACCAATTAAAAACATTCACCAGCATACCGAAACTGCCCACGGAAACTTCTAAAGGCATGAAGGAATTAATAGATACAACCTCCGAGTGTCTTCAACAACTAAAGAGCTTAGAAGTGGATACATCATCTTGGGATGCAATTCTGATCTTCTTGTTAGTACAAAAACTTCCCTTTACCACACTACGGTTATGGGAAGAAGAGCAAGGGGCAGATCAGACGTTGCCAAGTTTCTCGAAATTTAGCAAATTCTTAAGGATGAGATTACGGATTCTAGAATCGATAGCCGATACAATCGTTCCGAAGTCAGCAATACAGGCACTCAAGCCAACTATCACTAAAAAGGTCACACATAGTTATCATACGGTGAAACAAAACTGCTGTCCAGCTTGCCAGCAAAAACATTATATTCACGTATGTACCAAGTATCAGCAAATGAGTACTGAGGCTAGGCGTAAGATACTACAGCAAGCTGGACGGTGCTTGAACTGTCTATCGAATAATCACACTACAAGAGAATGCACAAGTAAATATACATGTCGCAAATGCAAACAACGACATCATACTACTTTACACGATGACGCAAGACAAGAGAAGCAGAGATCTACAGGATCCAAAGAAAAACATTTTTACGAAGGAGACGACATACCAAGCCCATCTCCAACACTTCCGAAGGCAGCCGACAGCGCTACCGGAGGAAATACGATACAAAGTTTCTTAGCCATGAGAAGTAGCCATGCATTATTGGCAACAGCATTGATAACATTTCAAACTGATCATGGCTCGGAAAATACGTTACGGTGTCTAATTGACCCTGGCTCCGAATCTTCGTTCATAACGAAGGCTGCATGCAACCAGTTAGGAGCTACAGGTACCCAGACAACTGTAGCAATCACAGGCATAAACAGTAGCCCATCAGCGATTGCACATCAACAAGTTAGACTCACGTTAAAATCAAAGAGCTCTAACACGGTGTCAATAGCAGATGATTTCCTGATACTCAATAATATCAGCGTTCCCTTACCAACAAAGGTAATTCGCAAGGAGGAATGGAAACACCTCAACAACTTGCCACTAGCAGATCCAACATTCTGGAAGCCAGGACGGATCGACGCCCTTTTAGGAACTCGACTTTATGCACGCATCGTAAAGGAAGGCATCCGAAAAGGACCTGACACCGCCCCAATAGCCATGAATACCATATTTGGGTGGATAATACTTGGACCAATGACAAATACTTTCGTTGATCAAGTATCAGCATTTACGGCCACCACGATGGACTTAAATGAACAATTAAAGGCCTTTTGGGAAATCGAAGAAGTGCCAGCAAAACAGATTTTAAACGAGGGTGACGAAATGTGCCAAGAAATCTTTGATAAAACCCACACACGCAACCAAAATGGAAAATACCAAGTCAACCTTCCATTCAAGAACAACAAGGTTCCTACTTTAGGCTTGTCAAGACCACAAGCACTCAAACGTTTCACATCACTGCAACGGCAGTTCGCCATGAAACCACAATTCAAAGAAGAATATGTCGTCGCCTTTGTGGCGAGGATCACAAAAGAAAACTGAAACAATGCTTTAATATTCACTTCACGATATTTATTGCTAGTATTTCATAAGTAATATCACAAATCCTTATTTTACTATCACACTACGTTTTTGGTATTACAAATACCCGTGTATACAAATATATATATTTGATTTATTTCCGCAACTGGTTTTTTGATTAACTTTCTATTCGTAGCCGTGAACTAGGAGAAAAGTGAGTCACAAGTGGAGATGCAAAATTGGAGATGCCGGAAACTGGCTGTCTCGATAAACACGATGGGGGAACGGAACGGAGACGGTAAGATCACTGAACTTTAAGTTCGGTGATCGATGGAGTGTTCCGACTGATCGTGTTTATTGTGTGGGAGGCTGTTGTGTGACTTTGCGTAAACTTGGTAATTAAGTTTACGCGGTCACTACATACTCCCCCCCCAGCGTAGCGTTAACGAAATGTTACCGCTTTAGACGGCTTAGCTTCGTTGTCGCGGTCACAACCGAAGGCTGGCTTTAGCCTGTCAATGGATATTGACTTGGTTGTGCCGTTCAATTTGACGACGAAGTGTTTTCATAATCGTTTGATTACTTCATATGGGCCCTCGTATGGAGGTACGAAAGGTTTTCGAACTCTGTCGACTCGTATGAAAACGTAGTCGGCGTTCTCCAGGGCTTCTGGCACGTAGACATCCTTTTGGACGGGCTGCCGAGGATGTATTGCCTTAATGTTCTGCATATGAGAACGAAGGCGAGAGAGGAATTCTTATTCCTCAATTGGATTCTCATCCGTTGGGATAGAAATCGAATTGGGAAGTCTCAGATTCTGACCGTATACGAGCTCGGCTGGTGAGCATTGTAAGTCGGTCTTAATTGCCGTGCGTATGCCTAACATGACAAAGGGCAAGTCTTCACTCCAATGAGTAGTGTTGTCCCTTGCCATTAAGGCTGCTTTTAGTTGCCTGTGGAACCGTTCATCCATCCCGTTTGCTTGCGGGTGGTAGGCGGTGGTCCGGATTCGATGAGTGCCGAGTAATTTGGCAACTTCATTGAATAGTTTCGATTCGAACTGCGTACCTTGATCGGTTGTGATCTCGAGTGGTACGCCGAATCGTGGGACAAATTCAGTGACGAATTTATTTGCCACTGTTGAAGCTGAGATATCCCGAATTGGGTATGCTTCAGGCCATCGCGTGAATCTATCGACTATCGTTAAGATATAAGAGTATCCACGAGATGGGGGTAGGGGTCCCACTATATCCATATGGATATGGTCAAATCTATTATTTGGAAGTTTGAAAGCTTCCAATGGAGATTTGGTATGTCGTGAAACTTTGGACTTTTGGCAACCTAGGCATGATCGAGACCACTCATTGCAGTCTTTATTGATCGATGGCCAGAAGTATTTCTTGGTAACGGCTCGTCTTGTAGCACGAATACCAGGATGGGAGAGACTATGTTCGGAGTTGAACGCTAGTCTGCGTAAGGAAGTGGGTATGTAAGGCCTTGGAATGCCTATACTATTTTCACACCACACCTGATGGGCGGTAAATGGTATTGGTGTGAGGACTAGTTTTACCCGTGAGCCGTTGCTGGGGTGCTCTTGTAGAGACTTTAGCTCTGTGTCACCTTGTTGAGCCTGAGCCAGTGTAGGCAGGTCGAAGGTGACCGAGTCGACGTTGTCGGTTGCTAGTGAGCGCGACAGGGGCGAGTGGGGCGATTGGTATGTGATGGTATGCACGTACCAAGTCAACCTTCGAAAAAATTGTGCAGCCGTGAAGATTCACGGAGAAATTCTGTATATGCGGGATCGGATATCTATCCGGCACAGTGACAGCATTAAGGCGACGGTAGTCGCCGCATGGCCTCCAATCATGTGAGTCCCGTTTAGGAACTAGATGAAGGGGAGATGCTGCGGGGGACGACGAAGGTCGACAAATCCCCAATTCGACCATATGGTCGAACTCTAACTTTGCCACCTTCAGTTTCTCCGGATGGAGTCGCCGAGCGGTGACAAAAGGTAATTGCCCTTTAGTTACAATGTGGTGTTGCACATTGTGTTTAACCGGAAGGTTAAAATTGGGCGGTTTTGTTAACGAAGCGTACTTCGTTAATAGCTCTTTGTATATGCCAATAACTCGGCATGGAAATGTTTCGGGGTTGTAGTCGACGGTAGCGCACACGTTAATTCGAAACTTCGTGCGCTTGTCGACTAAATGCCGATATTCAAAATCGACGGACAATTTGAACTTCGTTAAGAAGTCCGCCCCGATAATGGCTTTAGTGGTGTCGGCTATAATGAAGTTGTAAACATATCGTCGGCGTAAGCCGAGTTCAAGTTCGAGCAACTTAGTGCCGAAAGTTCGGATCAGTGATCCGTTGGCCGCGTACAGAAGGACGTTCGGGCTACCGTTATGGGCCGGGAACGCCTTGGCGGGAACAATTGAAACGTCAGAGCCCGAATCAATCAGAAAGTCCATCCGATTGTTGGTGTCTCTGACGAATAAACGATATGAGCGGCCGGTTATATGCTCGCTCATGTCGACCCCCTGCCCCTTTAGTTTTTTTTAGGGTGGGTGGGTGGTTTCTTCGCCGACTTGGCCTTACCACCACCGAAACTGCAGGGAGGCTTGCACTGGCGTGCTTCACTACCGTAACGGTAGTGGTAATAGCACATGCTGCCCCTGGCTTGATTAGTCCCTTGTGGCCGATTGGCCGAGGGTTGTCGAGGGCCGCCCTGTCGATTGGCAGGTGTTCGGCTTCTCGCCTTCCGCGGGTTGCGGTAGTAGTGGAGCTAGGCGGGTTCTAAGCCACCTAGGAGGTGGCTTAGAACCCGCCTAGGATTTGGGGGGGTCTGAAAGCTCTTTATGTACGTGTACGAGGTGTTTTAGGTTTGTGTCTTGGATAAGGTGGCTTAGAGTTGGTGCGTGGAGATGGGTGAAAGCTCTTCATGTACGTGTACGAGGTGTTTTAGGTTTGTGTCTTGGATAAGGTGGCTTGAAAGCTCTTGATGTGGGTGTATGGGGTATTTTTTGGTGTGAGTCCTGGATAAGGTGGCTTACAGTTGGTGGTTGGAGATGGGTGAAAGTTCTGGTCTTGGATGTGGTGTAGAACCGGCATGGGATTTGGGGTGTGACTGAAAGCTCTGGATGTAAGTTTGTGTCTTGGGTGGGGTGGCCCAGAGCAGGCATGGGATTTGAAGGTGGTGCAGAAATGGCATGGGATATGGCCCAGAGCTGGCATGGGATTTGGGGCTGTGACTTAAGGCTCTGGATGTATGTTTGCGTGGCCCAGAACCGGCATGGGGTGGGAAGTTGGTGCGAGATGTGAGCGCCAGCTGTGGGAAGCTAGTTGAATTAAGAATTAAAGAAGCTCTTGAGGGATCTTTTGTAATGATCTTTGATTCAATTATTATGTATATAAATCCTTGAAGGGGGAATGTTAGGTTAGTTTTCTTCCGGTTGCGGTGATGAACAGTTATAAGGATTCTACCAGATTGCTTGAGGAAAAGGGTGATAAAGGAAGCAAAGTAAAAGAATTAAAATATCAACTCTCTATCAATTAAATCGAAGCAATCATCATCATCATCATCTGAGAGTAAAGATACTTCTTCATCCATAAGATATCAGCAGATAAAAGATAAGTAAATATGAGCATACCAAAATTTCTCGAAGAATATTCTAGTATACTGTTGGAGGAGCATAAGGGTAAAATAGAACAACTCTATAGATATGTTCAAGAATACGAAAATGCTGGAAAAGTTTATTCTATACATGGAGCACATTACAAGAACTGCCCATGGTCGAACGATAAAACAACTTGTGGACCAGATACATGTGGATGCTGTTTTGTGGAGCGGTACAAACGGGAAGTTCAACGCCTAGTAAATTTTTATGTCCGGATCACCAAAAGCAGCTGTAGAGAATGCAGAAAAGGGTTCGATTTACACTAGCGCCTGAATTACACATTATGCATGTATGGGATTTCGCTTATAGAGCTAGCCGTATGGGGCAATGGCATATAAGTGCCCTTGATAGATGCAGATTTCAACAGAGAGTCATCAATACAGGCAAAATCCTAGAGCCCATATTAAACCAACATCATCGTGAAAAAATATATAGCATAAGATTTGAAAATAAAACAAATTTGTTATAAAAAAAAAATGTCTTTTTATTTAATTTATAATACATCATTAGCATTTATCCAAGAATTATGTTCTCGTGAGAACCCCAACCATTTAACATAAACTTTATCACCGCTCTTTTTCAATATTTTTTCAACTAGGTAGAGATCTGAATGTTTAACTTTCTGCAATTCCTTTTCATAGAATCCACCTTTAATGGGGTTGCCCTGGTAGTCCTCAAGTTGATATGTCGGTGGATTAGTCAGTTGAACCTTGGAGATTTTAAAGATTTCAGTTGTCCAGTTTGGTGTGTAGCCTTTTTCAAATAGATGTTTATATTTGCTTATGCGGACGCGGTCTCCTATTTTATATGCGGGTGAAGGGGCAATTTTGACGTGATTATAGGCTGTAGCAAGAAGTAGCTTTTCATTTGTCCTATTAACATCACAGGGACGCATTTTAATTGTTCGATGTTTTTTTGCATTGTATTGTGATAGCAGTTTTTTCATCATAGAAATCCATTTGTAGGATCCATTCATGCTAAATTCCTTCCACATCATGCTCTTTAAAGTTCGGTTGAATCTTTCCACTATTGATGCCTTAAGCGATGTATATGTTGAGTAGTGGTTGATTTTATATTTGCTCATTAGCTTTTGAAAGTGAGAGTTGTAGAATTCCTTACCATCATCCGTTTGCAAATTGTTAGGTGTGCGCCCATCTTTAAATATTGATTGCATCGCTTCTGTGACTTCTGGACCGGTTTTTCTTTTAATTGGCATAGCCCAGGCATATTTAGAAAATGCATCAATTACAGTCAGTAAGTAGCGGAATCCTTTGTTTACATGTTTATATGCATCCATTTCCACCAAGTCAGCCTGCCACAAATCATCCAGACCTTTAATGATAACTCTCCGCCTAGAAAAATTTCGACGAGCAGGTTTGTGAAGCTCATTTACTACTTGCCTCTTACTCAGAGATGCCATTTTCAGCCTTCTTATTAATTATGTGTGAGAATATATAATTTTCGATCTTCGCAATTTCGCGATAAATGAACATCGTTAGATTCTCTACTGCTTTGTCAATGTTTTCCCGTATTTCTTCATCGACATAGTTTTTGGTTGCAGCGTCAGCATTTTCTTTTGGATCACCTAGGTTTTTGATTCTTTTCAAGGTAAGATCATAGTCACCATCTGATGTTAAATTGAAACCGTTTCCTTTTGGTCCAGCAGGACCGTCTTTTCCAGGAATTCCAGGTGGACCGCGATCACCCACTGCTCTAAATTTTTGCCGTTTAAAAGATCGACCAAACTTGTCAACGCTCATTTCCGAAATGTTAATAGTTCTATGTGGGTGGGAATATTTATACTATAATGTCAGCTTCCCGCAACTCCTCAATGATTGACACTATTTCATTACTATGGCTATTATTTCCAGCTTGCTGCGATGCTATCAATATTCGGAGCCTATCAACTAGCTCATTGGGGTCATCCCAATATATGTAATCGATATTTTTCTTTGGAATTTGCATTATTCCCGTTCCAGTATGAGGAGTGTGAATCAACTTTTTTATTATGTTTCTATATTTGAAGCTATTTGTTCCTTTTATTTGCTGGTTTTCCTTAAAATCACGTCTGTGGGTGCATGTATCATTTACAATTTTTTGATAATTGGACAAGTCTTCTTTTGAGTAGCCTCGAGGCTTTTTCATAAAAATTAATTCAGCTAGACCTTCAGTTATCTTGTACCGCTTGCCATCTATAAGAAAGTATTCTTTATCAACTTTTAATCTCGAATTACCAATATTCCACATATCGTTCTTATAGTACGCTCCATACGTTTTATCAATTCTCGTGCTATCATTTTTCAGTAGTTGTTTATATTTGTTTAGTATCTGGTCTGCAGACTCTAATTTTGGTTCTTTTGTAGGTGTGACAAACTGATCATCATCATCATCCTCAGAATAACTCGGTGGCTCTAGCTTTAAGTATTTACGTGGTGGTGGTGGTGGTGTGTATGCTTCTTCATTGCCCTCGTGCTTAATTTCATCTTCTTCTTCTTTTGGTTCAAGTTTCACTGATGCTGCTGTTGTTGTGAGCTTTTTCAGCGTGTTGGTTATAGGTTTAAATGTTTCCTCTAATTGAGCTTCAGATTCAATTTTACCAGTCTTGAGAGCTTTATATTTTCTTCGTATAGCCTCACGTGTTTTTATAATATCCTTC
This sequence comes from Thereva unica, assembly GCA_949987705.1. Classification (NCBI taxonomy): domain Eukaryota; kingdom Metazoa; phylum Arthropoda; class Insecta; order Diptera; family Therevidae; genus Thereva; species Thereva unica. Next base: position 152,161,816 of record OX465281.1, on the reverse strand, counting down.
ATCAATTTTTCATTCATGTTGCTACACGTGTGGTTACAGCTACAATGATATACAGCTATGCTAATAAGCATTTATATAGATCCAGACGTACCAGGCAGGTCAACCAGATAGATCAGCCAGACAGACCAGCCAGACAGACAGACAGACCGACCAGCCAGACAGACCAGCCAGGCAGACCAGCCAACCAGCCAGACAGACCAGCCAACCAGCCAGACAGACCAACCAACCAGCCAGACAGACCAGCCAGACAGACCAGCCAACCAGCCAGACAGACCAGCCAACCAGCCAGACAGACCAGCCAACCAGCCAGACAGACCAGCCAGACAGACCAGCCAGACAGACCAGCCAAACAGCCAGACAGACCAGCCAACCAGCCAGGCAGAGCTGAAAGACCTGGTCAGCTGATTAGGTGGGCTCCTTCATAGGCTCATGAATACATCAAAGCCTTTTCGATATCGACCTTTGCCCATGGGGCTGTCCTTATCAATTACTAAGAATCCATATTTGTCTTTCCAACAGTTTGCACACGCTTTTCTGAACTTTGCGAATTTCATATCACTATTCACATGATCATTGTATACATGCTTCAGGTTCAAATCATCTTGTTTGAATATGATCAGAAAGTTTGCATTATCTCGGATTAGATGCTTTGGTATATGAGTATAAGTTTGACAGAGGTAAAAGCTGTCAATGTCGTTATGCCTCCCCATACAAAAGTAGGCTCTAATATTATTTTGTTTATCGCAGGCTACATCATCAAAGATGAAAATTGAGTTTGGCTTTGCTTCCTCCGGTGGTATAACATCGTGGTTGTTAGAAAACGTATAATAGCCCAAACCTGATATGTGAGCTACAACTTCTCCTAAATACTCGTATTTCGGCTGACTTAGCGACTTTGAGTAAATGTATATATTCTCGAATCTCAGACCGTTAGGATGCTCCAGTAGACTTAGCATAACATTTGTCTTGCCACAATTCGACGGTCCAACAATAATACCTCTTATACTGTTTGGTAGCAGCACCCCATGCTTCTTTGATGTACTTGTAATTTCCACATCAGTATTTCTAACTGATAGACACGCTTGTTGCTTGATAAACTTCATGTTGCACACTAACCCAATCCCTATAAATACCCGTACTTTTATAGATTTTAATCAGTCTTACAGTAAACCTATAAAATGATTGACCATAGTAAGAAACGCACCATTCATTGAAGAGCTGCCAAGGGGGGAGGACTGTTAAACACTGTTATAAATAAGTTACCGCTTGAGCTTCATCTACCGGGATATCAATACTGTGGTCCAGGAACAAAGTTAGCTAAAAGACTAGCTTGCGGTGATCCTGGTATCAACCCACTAGACGCAGCCTGCAAACAGCATGATATTGCATATCGAGATCATAAGGACTTAAGCGATCGACATATAGCTGACCGTATTTTAGAAGAAAAAGCCTGGCAACGAGTAACATCTAAAGACGCTAGCTTTGCAGAACGTGCTAACGCGCTATTAGTAACAAACGCCATGAAAGCTAAAATAAAAGTTGGAATGGGTGTCAAAGCAAAAATTACCTGCTCGAAGAAGAAGAAGAATACGTTACGTCCATCATTCCGCGAAGCTGTACGTAATGCTAGAAAAGTGTTAAAGCTGAAAAAGCCGAAAGATCTGTTGGAAGCTACTAAAATTGCTCTAAGTGCTGCAAAGAATGTTATTAAGGGGAAGAAAAAATCATACACTACACCTAGAGTGATACCAGTGCCTAAAGTAGGTGGAGTTTTACCGTTCCTCATTCCACTTTTAGCAGGTCTTTCAGCCGTTGGAGCGCTATCTGGAGGTGCAGCAGGCATAGCTAAAGCTGTAAACGCTGCAAGCGGCGCACGTCGGGAGCTTCAGGAAGCGAAACGTCATAATGAGACAATGGAAGCTATAGCGCTAGGTTGCGGTAATGTATAACATATTTTTCTTTGGTGTGTAAAGTGGTTAAAAGTTTGCCTTGTTTTGATCCTGGTGGTGCTGAATGAGTGGGGCAAAATGGAAAATCTTTATGCAAATTATGCAGCTCCTGCGGGTATTCAAGATCTACCTCCAACATATAGCCGATCGGTGAATTATCATCAACACTCATAACATCAACATTATCAATCCATTTAAAGTTTCCGGTTGGAAGTGATTGCGACATGGCCCATCCATATAAATTATTCACGTCATAGTACATCAGATATTTAGTTTCTTCATCCGGTTTAAAGTTTTTCATATATTTATTGTTGGCTTCACTATATCTGCAGCAGCATTGGCTAATTCCACCTCGGCAAGATTTTTCAATAAATAAAAGCATGTCAACATCCATTATCCTTTCTAAGCGCACTCCCGTGTAATACAGCATCGCTGCCCATGTATATCCAGGCAGAGTGAAGACGTGTGCAGGGTCAAGTTTGTAAGTCTCCAGTCCCATAGCTCTAAAATTTGTAAAAATATCCGCCAGCAGAACAACATCTGTTTTTAAATACAAATCTGAATACTCTCCCAGGCTTTTAATGTTAAATTTTTCCCACACTTTTTGCGCATGTTCATAATCTTTTTCAGTTATCGGCTCATCAATCATTTTATTATAACTAGTGGGATGTTGTGCCTAGAGACTAGCCACTAATTACGCTTTTTCATGGTATTCTTTCTGTTGAATAACACTTCAGATTGGATGACAATATATTAAGTGGAGATTGATCCGCACTCACTTCCGACCCGCCGGGTCTGGGAATCGAGGCCACTGCCCAAAACAATTACTCAAAAATTATGGAAAAACAAAATAATATGGCCTCGATTCCCAGATCCGACGGCGCGGAAGTGAGTGCGGATTTGACACTTTGCGATTCTCAAATTCGCAGTCGCGGATTCAATTAAATCAAAAATTCGGAGTGAAGACTCACACGCTAATGAAATACCCGATGTCGGATTATCTTAGGCGCATTTGTGGTTTCAAATCCTCAGAAAATTTGTTGCGGATCACACTTTTAAAGCACGGAAAATGTCAAAGAGAGATTCGCGGTTGCAGATTTGAGAATCGCAAAGTCTCAAATCCGCACTCACTTCCGACCCACTGGATCTGGAAATCGAGGCCAATAAATCGAAAGTGTCAAATTGAAAAAAAAAAAAAAAAAAAAAAAAAAACAAAACACATCACACATGTAAACACTATATAATTATGTAAAACCAATCTAAACATTTTTCTATGGATTGGAGGCAAATCTAAAATCACTTTGCACAGCAGAATTAGGTGTATTATTTTACTTAAACATACATTATTGTTAAAAATTCAGCTTACCGCGCCTTTTGTATTTATTTACACTTCAATTTAACTTTATTTTTTATTTTTAAAGAAAATATTATCATGCACGCACTTCACTTTTCTTTAAATGTAGAACATCTACTGAAAAACACAGGCACCTGTTTATCCATAGCATATATGCACGTGCACGCACACAAGTACCCCCACTTCGCAAGAGACCAACACCAATAATTACCCGCCAAAAATATGAAAGAATTGATCTATTTTAATTGCACCCCATCTATGACAAAGAATAGTGAACACCATCTATGGCAATATTAAATTACTCTTCGTTTTACCTATGATTATCAATTTCCATAAAATATACAAAATACATTTCATAAATAATAGAAAATCTGTTGTCATAAATCAGTTGTTTACTTCCTTCTAAAGTTTATACATATCTTGCATTGGAATGTACCTTTTTATGAAAGCATGAATAAATAGGTTTATTGCCACATTCCTACGAGTTAGAGTTTGGAGTAATGGGTTGGTGCTAGCTCGGGGTGCGACAGGACCCGGGTTCGATACTGGTTGGTGATGGCCGCGTACTATTTTTTTTTTTAAGTTATGATGATTTTGGTAGTGTTTGTTAAATACTTTGTTAAGTTTTAGATTACGCAAAGTCTCACAACTTATAACCTACATAAGCCTTTAACAAAAACTTTCCAAGATTAATTATATATAGCGTTGGTCAGTGTAATACTTATGAATCTCCATGGCCAAACTAGGATACAGCATTATGACAATAATTAAATCAATGCAACGTGAAATAAAAGTTTTAGTTAAAAACGGATTTGGCTTATTTAGCTTATTATAGATTGAGTTATAGCTCACAATTGAATATGTCCCAAAGGTTTTAATTAGTCGCCGCTTTGAGATTTTATCATCAACGCAGGCTTAGTTTATTATACTACAATAAATCATCATAACTAAAAAAGCTAAAAAAAGTACTTAAAAAATTCATCAAGAATCGAACCTGGTCCTTTCGCACCCCGATCTAGCGCCTTCCCATTACTCCAAACACTAACTTGTAGTAATGTGGCAATAAACCTATTTATTCATGCTTTCATAAAAAGGTACATTCCAATGCAAGATATGTATAAACTTTAGAAGGAAGTAAACAACTGATTTATGACAACAGATTTTCTATTATTTATGAAATGTATTTTGTATATTTTATGGAAATTGATAATCATAGGTAAAACGAAGAGTAATTTAATATTGCCATAGATGGTGTTCACTATTCTTTGTCATAGATGGGGTGCAATTAAAATATATAAATTCTCTCAAATTCTTGGCGGGCAATTATTGTATAATTCTTTCAGCAACATCTCCATGAAAGATGCGTTAGTTTTTCGAGTTATTTGTTTGAATATTTTCGCAATTCTTCACAATCTTCACTTAATATATTGTCATCCAGACTGAAGTGTTATTCAATAGAAAGAATACCACGAAAAAGCGTAATTAGTGGCTAGTCTCTAGGCACAACATCCCACTTTTGTTTTGTTATTCTGAAGAGATACATACAAATTTAGTTAATAAAAACTTAAAAATATGCTTTTAAACAAAGGGCTGCAAAATTTTTTAGATATGGGGCAAATCGTTTGTAAAATTTTTGTAAAATATTAAAAATTCTGAGAAAAATCACTTCCTTATATTCATGGACTATAAGGACGGTCTTAAATACATCGTTCGTGAAATTTATAAATTTTCATTCATTTCAGTAAGCGTTTATATGCCCTGGTAAAAATTAGATATCTACTTTTCGTTTTAAACCTACCAAATGTTTCGTTTAAATCATACATATTTTTTGTGACAAATCCACAGCGAAGTTCGATAAAATTAAATTTTTGTTTTGGGCTACAGCACCACCTACATGACTAAAAACTATAATAAAATGAACAGCATATAAAATATGCATATAAACAAATAAATACTTTATATTATTTCCGCGAAATTTCTTAATGATTTATAAAGCCGCCGAAGAGCCATAAAACCTCAAGAAAATGATTTTTTTGCACTTCTAATTAAATAAATGTTTATGTTCTCCTGAGTATCATTATTAAATAATATAATTTTTAGTGAGAAATAGAATTAAAACATGTTACACCGAAGTAAAAAAAAAAAATTTTATTTCACCATTTTGCGGTCGGGGATTGAACTTGGTTCGCCTGGGATAGGACTCCAGCGCCAGTTTCAGTTTTAAAAAGCATTTTATTGACCTTAACATCTATCTAATATAAATTTAACTAAACGCTTAAAGTTAATTATTCTAGCCTATTCTAATCTATCTAACTTACTGGCCCTCAGCAGGCACTCTAAATTAATCTATGTCTTAAATTAGCTTATGCCTTTCGGCTAAAACTTATCTATTTTATAATTATGGGCCTTTCTCTACTAACTGGAAACTTGTCTATTGACAGTTGTCCCAACCCTATTTTTCTAGAAAATTAAAAATGTAGTATGTTAAGTCGATAGATAGTTATAATATAAATATATATAAACAAGAAACCATTGTAATTTTCCCTTATTTTTCGAATTATAGGCAATTTTGTCCTCTGTATTATAAATTTCAGTCCTCTGTGTTATAAATTTCCAGAGGACTGTTGCACAGAGGACTGTTATTTTTACGTAAAAAATGTCATACCACGTATCAGTTTAAATATTACTTCATAAAACAGAAACAACTATAAATTATCACACTGAGCAATTTTTTTGTTAAATAAATATAATTATAACACATAAAACACCGTAAAATAGACTTACCAGAGGACTGTTCACTTAACACTACAGAGACGTGGCTACCACACAGACGCGGAGTTGTCACTGCGCAAAATGGCGGCGACTTGTTTAGCATGGCGACCGAACAAACTTCACACTGTTAACGTTCAGTTTCAAGGGAAATGTAAGCACAATAGTGTCTAATATTTTTGTGGCGCGATATTCAAATTGTGACAGAGGACTGTTCAAAAATGTAATGGACAAAATTCAAACACTAGTTTTTAGTACTAAAAAATTCTCTAAAATTATAATTGTTTTTTGTTCACATGCATTCAATATTCTTTATGTTTATAGAGTTATAAGATTTTACATTTTTAAATAGAACTAATAAAAACCGAACCGAATCATACTCGATCCTGAATTAGGACATAACAGAGGACTGTTTTTAGTGGCTTTTAAACCGAATTTATGAAATGATTCTGATTCTAAATATTGATTAAGCTTGTCTCCTTAAATAACAGGTTATATATTATGCGTTTTAATGAATAAAACTATTCATTTACATAGTCAAAGTAAAAAAAAATGCTTGGACCATGATTTTCCTGTTAGTAGATAAAGGCCCTTATATTTTATTTCTAAAAGGAAAACATTATCAATATCAACTTAATTCTAAGAAAAATTGGAAAAAAAACTTAGACACTATATTTATCTATATCTATAAAAATCTCGCGTCACAGTGTTTGTTACCGTACTCCTCCGAAACGGGTTGACCAATTTGCATGAAATTTTTTGTGTATATTTGGTAGGTCTGAGAATAGGTCGTAGGCTATTTTTTATACCTTTAACCAAAAAAACAGCTGCAAAATTCAAACAAAAATGGTAATTTTAGGAATTTTCACTTCATTTTAGTTTCAATAGCTTCATGGCCTACCTATTGTTTGACAAATGTAAAATTGTCATTAAATTGCATCATTACATTTAATGAAAATTTCAAATTTACGCAGCTGTCAAACAATAGGTAGGCCATGACGCTATTGAAACTAAAATGATCCATGGCGGCCGTCTCAAGAGGGCGGTGTACCACTTTCTTCACAACCACCTCGACATGGGTATCAAATGAAAGGGTATGATAAGTAGAATACAATAAGCAATGCAGTATACAAAATATATCTTTAGATCCATGGCGGCCGTCTCAAGAGGCCGGATTACCACTTTCTTCACAACCACCTCAACATGGGTATCAAATGAAAGGGTATGTTAAGCAGAATATAATAAGCAATGTAGTATACAAAATATATCTTTAGATCCATGGCGGCCGTCTCAAGAGGGCGGGGTACCACTTTCTTCACAACCACCTCGACATGGGTATCAAATGAAAGGGTATGATAAGTAGAATACAATAAGCAATTTAGTATACAAAATATATCTTTAGATCCATGGCGGCCGTCTCAAGAGGCCGGATTACCACTTTCTTCACAACCACCTCAACATGGGTATCAAATGAAAGGGTATGTTAAGGAGAATACAATAAGCAATGTAGTATGCAAAATATATCTTTAGATCCATGGCGGCCGTCTCAAGAGGGCGGGGTACCACTTTCTTCACAACCACCTCGACATGGGTATCAAATGAAAGGGTATGATAAGTAGAATACAATAAGCAATGTAGTATACAAAATATATCTTTAGATCCATGGCGGCCGCCTCAAGAGGCCGAATTACCACTTTCTTCACAACCACCTCGACATGGGTATCAAATGAAAGGGTATGATAAGTAGAATACAATAAGCAATGTAGTATACAAAATATATCTTTAGATCCATGGCGGCCGTCTAAAAAGGCCGGATTACCACTTTCTTCAGAATCCCCTCAACATGGGTATCAAATGAAAGGGTATGATAAGTAGAATACAATAAGCAATGTAGTAGACTCAATATACCGATTCATGGCGGCCGACGCAAGACCCATGTTCTTTGAGGCATTTCATCTGTGTAAAATTCATATCTCGAAAAATATTAAGTCAATGGATGGTTTTTATTGTTTACTATTGACTTATGGGTGCAGCGTAGGCGCACCGGGTCCCAGCTAGTTTTATATAAAACCTTACAACTACTTAATTCTATGACTTAGATCTAGCACTATCTGGGCGGGGGGCAGCGGAGACGATAAAATCGTCTCAGGTGACCCCCGTCCAGGCGACGGGCTTCCACAGACTCGAGTGATGCTAGAGCTCAAGTTCGTGAAAGCTCGCACCACTTACTTACAAGCTAATTAACCTAAACACAAAACTATCCGGACGGGGTACAGCGGAGGACCTGCCTCGGATGTACTCCGTCCAGGCGACGAGCTTCCACGGGCTCGTGTTAGCAAAACTAACAAAACAAACAAAGAACAGACAAACAACAACAAAAACAGACAAACAAAACTAACAAAAGCTCGTGGCAGCTCGCACGTAAGCTTACTTAAAACTAAATCTATTACTAAGTAAAAACTATAATTAATCCTATCTAAGCCCTAAGCTAATCGTTAAGTCTAAATTACAAGCTAAACTAGTCTATATCTAATAATTTAAGGGCGAATACGCAATATTTAGTCGCCCAACCACCAGTACAATGAGTAGGCGTTGGCGGCATCTTTTTTGTCTCTTTCTGAGATTCTGGTACTGAACCTCAAGAGCTCCCGAACATTCCCATCCTCTTCATTATAATTATATCGCTTGTCACACGCCCTGCGATGCAAGTGGTAGAAGAGAGGCACCCCCGATCTATCTTGGACCAATCTTTTTGAGTCCAGGTACACAAATGTCTCTGGAGAAATAAAGCCGCGTTCACAAGCTGTTTTGTGGTATCTCGCGTTCGGGTAGAACGCTCCCCTAATGAGAGGATTGTCGCTCTCCGTCGCTCTAGCAATATGACCTCGAATCAACTTGATTATGAAGTTGTCGATCCTATTAACAGATGCCTTATCGTAAAGAACATTGTTGGCGTGAAACTTCGTGAAGCCAGATTCGGGTGTCCGATACAACTTTAAGCACGCCCGTAAGCATTGTCTTTCGAAAACCCGAAGCTTTTCCATATAAAAGGGAGATATGTTGAACCACACTGGGCAACCATAAGTTAACATCGGTCTGACCAAGGCTTGGTAGCAGATCACCTTTACCCGAGAGCTTAGGTGTCTGCTATAAAAAAGCCTTTTAGTCATGTGAAACGCCTTGTTTGCCTTGTCCAGAGCAGCACTTACATTTCTATTGAAATACAAGTACTGATCCAGCCAAAGCCCAAGGTATTTCACTTCCGATTTCCTTTCTAATGCTTGTCCAGCATTGTTCGAAATTTTAAAAGTTTTCCAGTTCCTCTGTACATCGTAGGAAGCTCTTTTTAGAACAGTACGAAAGAGGATCGATTCGCATTTGCTAACATTGATCTTCAACTTCCACTCATCACTATAGCGTTCGATTGTTTCGAAGTCACGTTGTAGGAGCGTCTGGATCACTCCAATCTTCGGCCCCGTCCTGTACACAATCAGGTCATCCGCATACGCCAAAGCGAAGCGGAGTGAACTAATTAGGTCACTCGTAAAGATATTAAATAAGAGCGGCGAGTTCACCGCACCCTGTTGCAGACCATTTTTAATGTCAAAGACCCTACTGGAAGTGAAGTTGCCACTTTTGACGACGAACTTCTTCTTTGAGATCATATTATAAATCGTGTATAGCTGGGGTCCTGACATGCCAAGTCTGACCAGTTTGTAGAGAAGACCTTCGATCCATACTGTATCGAACGCCTTCTCAAAATCGATCAGGCATGCTCCGGTGCACTGGCCTTTCATAAAGTTCCAGTGTATGTCTGATACCAATTTCGACACGGCATGAATAGTGTCATGACCTGCCCGGAATCCGAATTGGTTATCGGGAATTATCTTTTTTTCCTCAACCCATTTGGACAATGATCTATTAATCACTATTTCAAACACCTTGCTGATATTCGGAAGCAAACTAATTGACCGAAGATTAGCAGGGTTACTTTTATCTTTACCCTTTTTGGGTATTGGGTACACCACTGCCGTCTTCCAGTGTCCTGGAAAATGGGCGTTGTTTAACGCGTTGTTAAACAAAGTGGTGTATGTGTCTATGGCTACCAGAGGCAAATTCTTTAGCACGATGTTTGGGATACCATCCACCCCGGACGACTTCTTATTGTTTAGGTGGCGAAATATTAACAGGAGATCAATTTTTCTAATGAAAGTAGAATTTAGTTGGGCCGCGGGAATATCATTCGCTGGGCAGTCTTCACTGAATTCGATGATTGATCGATTCTCAGATTTCCAAGCTTCAATTTCATTAGATAATCTGAAATGGTTCAGTAAGGCCCTATTCTCAAGGTCAAAATTCGCCCGAACACTGGTGTTCACCGAATAAATTCCCTGATAGTAGGACCCCACGAAATCCACCTTCTCCTGCTCGTCCTCTATACAGTAATTGTCGTCTATGCGATTGATTTCTTCCGGATTTAAGCCCACAGACCTCAATAGCTCTTCGTTAGACCGAGTCCGAGAGATGCGCAACTTGTCTAATCGATTATGGGTTTTGCTCCTAAAGATTTTATTTATCTGTGGGAACATGCTCGCGCTATTAGTTTGAATAGCACGAATCTTGTTGTTCCAATACAGATTCACAGAATGTGAGTATTGTTGTTTCAATAGATGTTGGAGATTTTTCATAACCGATTTAAGAGTTACGATCTCCGGACTCGTTCGGTCTCGAAACTGGCGGTGAAGGGCTTTTAGTCTCGTCAACACTCGACTTTTGTGTTTGTGCAGTGCGTCGATCGTTGCATTCCTGTAGCAGTCCGTGCTGTTCTTTTTTTTCGTTCTTGGTATAGTCTTATCCATCGTCTGTATGATGAGATTGTCCATATTTTTAAGATATGAATCAATCTCATTGTTGGTTAGATTCCTGGTCGTTGGAGGTAGCAGTCTGGTATTCTGTATTGCCCTTTCCATAGCCTTCTCGAATTTTGGCCAGTGCATCTTTTGGTATGCAAAAGGGTGCACTTCGCAATATTCCAGAAGTTCTACGGAATCGTCAGGGACTTGTACTGTTATTTCAAGTCCATAATGGTCGCTGTCGTAGGGCACTGTTGTTAAGCAGTTTGTCTCGTTCGTATTTATCCCTGGTAGCCCCATCCGAGAATCTAGCAGGCATAAATCCAGAAACGACCCACCGCCTGGGTATGATGGTATGTCTGTAGCGAGAAGGTTAATTTTTCGCTGAATTCTATTTTGGACCAACCAGTCATTCAGTTGGCTGCCCCTGGTATTAGCTGTTTGGTTTCCCCATGCCGCATGACGTGCGTTTAAATCTCCGGCCAATAAGTAAAAATTTTGCTCCGACTCCAGTTGAAGCGTTTGAAAGAGCAAGTTCAATTCCTCTATAAATAGCCTGGATTGAGAAGTTTGGGGTGCGTACGCGGCAATTATATACAACCTTCTGCCACTAGACAGAGGGATGTATATAACGCACGCTTCTAGCACCTGAAACCTTTCTGTATCCCTGCTATACACGATTTTATATTTCAGGGAAGTCTTTATTAGTATTAGTAGGCCTCCGCCTTGTATGGCATTAGGTCGATCACGCCTAATTACCACATAGTCTTTGTAATCCATTTTGTGCTTCTCGCTTAGTTTAGTTTCACTAGCCAAAAGCACATCCGGATTTTGGTTCTGCAAGAGGGTTAGTAGGTTCGCCCTTCTCTCGTTTCGTATCAACGAGTTGACATTCACCGCAATGACCTTGATCGTGTCCTCCCTGCGTAAAGCCATTAAACAGCTTACCCAGAGATGGTTTCTGTCGAAAAGAACGCAGAGTATACTATGTCTAGACGAGCGGCTTGCTCGCTTAGTTGTTGCTGGAGCTGTGCGATTTGCCCTTGTATAGACAAGAGAACCGCCTTAAGGTCAACGTCTCCAGAGCTCGCTGCAGGAGCAGCTTTAGGAGCTTGTTGTTTTGTTGCCTGGGTTCCTGTAGCCATTTGGGCAAAGGACATACCAGGAACAACGAAATTTTTGAACATTTGCGTTTTTTTCGCTTGTTCAGCCTCCAACTGATCTTTTCGCGCTTTAATGCGTTGCTTGATCTCTGCATATTTAGGGCATCCTCTATAATTAGCAGGATGTCCATTAGATTTGCAGAGAACACAGAACAGCTTGCTCTTGTCCGCAACTTTTTCTTTTCCCAAGGGGCATTCGCCTTGCTTGTGATTATTATCACATTTCACGCATCTAAAAGCCATTTGGCAGTTAGCTGCGGCGTGACCAAACCTTTGGCACCTCATGCATTGGAGGATGCCAGATTTTTTGTTTATTTTCTCCCATGTGACGACGTGGAAGTTAACATATTTAATTAATTTTAAATTGTCCAGTCGACTGTCGGGAGTTAACTGGGCAAGAAAGATAGGCAACTGCCTCTCAGAGGAACGTGAGTGGGCCGTACTGAAGCGTTTGACGGCTGTAAATTTTAAATTTTCTACATTTAATGACTGTAGGTCATTCAGGAGCTCTTGCGGGTCAGAATCCACATCAAGCCCTTTTAACAGGACACTTGGCACCTTTTCACTTTTTGTGGTAAAAGTGAAAAATTGTGTATTCGCCCTTTCTAATATCTTTTTCATTTTTACAAAATCTTCTAAACTACTTAAAACTAACGCATGCTTTATTCCATTTAAGCGCTTAATAAAAAAGTTTGTATGCTTAAGCACCTGTTTAGCTAACCTGATAGTGTCCACCGGCTTTTGGTGGAAAATATTAATTGGAGGTATTTTCTCCTTCTTTTGTTGTTGTTGCTGGGGCTTTGTTGTTCGCTGTTGTGGTTGTTGTTGTTGAGGCATGTTTTTCTGCGTCATCAGCTGTTGTTGTTGTTGTTTTTGCTTCTTTGTCTCTAGCACTGCCGTTTTGACTGCATTTGTTTTGGGGAGTCTGGGAAAGTTTTTTTCTTTCAGCTCCTCAATAATTTGTTCGAGTCTGACCTCGTCCTCTATAGTTTCAGTGGCAAGTGCACTGAAACTGTTTCCTTGGCCTTTGTATTCATGTAGGCCTGGGACGGAATCATATGATGACTCTTGATTTCTATGGCCACGGTACTTGGGGCCGGTGACCTAGACCCTGATGCTGCTGGCTGTTCCTCTTTTCTTGCTTTTCGGTGCACAAGGTTAGGTACAGCTTTGATTTTGCGGCGACGTTTCGTATTACTGCGCACGCTATTGTTGTCACTATCACTAGTGTTCATTGTTTTTGATTTTTGGGTATAATTATCACTGGAGTCACTATCACCAGCGGTAGATTTACCGGCGCACTTGGCGTTTTTCATTTTAATGTTATTGTTTGAAAGAGACATGTCACTTGTTTTGTGCACATGCTCTGCACTAATTTTAGTGTCCTTATTCGCACTTATTTTATTTGTTGTGTTTTTATTTTAATATAATTTCGCACTACACTGTAGGAGTAGATATTGTGGTTCACAATGCGCTTTAGAAACGTTCAAAAAAATAACTAATAGGTAACACCGTCACACCGCTTATATGATTTAGACTTCTAGTCCGCAACGATAGTCTGTCTTCACCCAACGAGAGTTCCAACCAGACTCAGGACTCCAGCGCCTTACCTCTAGGCTACCGATATTTTATTAGAAATCTCTTTTTTGTTGTTTAAATATACTTCTGGTTGATTGTGACAAATCCACAGCGAAGTTCGATAAAATTGAATTTTTGTTTTGGTCTACAGCACCACCTACATGACTATAAACTATAATAAAATGAACAGCATATAAAATATGCATATAAACAAATAAATACTTTATATTATTTCCGCGAAATTTCTTAATGATTTATAAAGCCGCCGAAGAGCCATAAAAACTCAAGAAAATGATTTTTTTGCACTTTTAATTAAATAAATGTTTATGTTCTCCTGAGTATCATTATTAAATAATATAATTTAGTGAGAAATAGAATTAAAACATGTTACACCGAAGTAAAAAAAAATTTATTTCACCATTTTGCGGTCGGGGATTGAACTTGGTTCGCCTGGGATAGGACCCAAGACCCTTACCTCTAGGCTACCGATAAATGAACTTTATTAGAAATCTCTTTTTTGTTGTTAAATATACTTTTGTTGTTAAATATACTTCTGGTTGAAATTTCCAGACCATTTTCTCAGTTTTTGGTCTTTTGACCAAGAGCTACATTTTGAGATATTTCCCAAGTCTGTATCTGCAGTACTTTCAGAGATGAAAGTAGGCTTCAGACGGACAGACGGACAGACGGACAGACGGACAGACGGACAGAGCCTCTGTATAAGCTTTTTTTTTTTGAAAAAGCTAAAAATGCTCCACGCTAGGTAAACTATTACACTCCAAATTATCCCAGCCATCGATGAAGTCATATGGAAAAACTCCTTTGCGCGTGAGAAGGTTGAAGCTTTCATCATCCAGGTTTTGCCATTGAGCTTTTATTATTTTTAATTTTTCCTTAGGCAGCAGTCCGGCTAGTTTATCCAAAGATTCATCCATAAATCTATAAGAGTCGATGAATCTCAGCTTGATGGAGCTATTTTCAATGTGTTTGGTAAATGAAATATACCGCTCTTTGTTCAACGGTAAAAGATCTACTCTTCCTGGTATGGTTAATGCTACATCCTTGATTATGAAATGCGCATCATATCCTGATAAATTGTGGAAAATGACTGGGATGTTGCGACAATCATTATAATTGATGTTGCAGCTGTTGTGTGCTGGTCCACGATATTTGCCTGTGAGGTGGCAATGATCCCTCACTCTGGTTTCACCAAGCGCAAAGGGTTTCTCGCATATATGGCAGCATGGTTGGTTTAATTGAATGCACTTCTCCTGCGCTGATAACGGTGCTAGTGGTTTTATATCCTTTATTTTCTCTTCAGCTATATTTGCGATTTCTTGCAGCTGCAATGTAAACCATTGAAGACACGTTTTTCCACGATTCGATCGGTAAAATGATAGAGATTCATCGTAATAGCAGTGAAAATATAATCCAATACTATGAACTTCATGTTCTTGAATTTTCCTTGTCTTATCACCATTACTACCAGCATCGGTAACAGGTATCAATATTGACTCCAAATCTGCATATACTGTAAATGGTACCGGATTCTTGTAATTATAATTTTTAAAAGTGATAAATTTCTCCTTATGAAAAGCAACTTTACAGTCATTCACCTTTTCACACTCAGGCACGTGCGCTGCGAGCTTTTCTTCAGTATTAAAATAAAATAAACATCTATCACAGATATATTTTTTGCGCTTAGTTTTAGACGTCTGCCTGCTCACCAAACGCGATAAATCTTTAATCCACCAGAAATGATAAACAATAGCACTATCATCATCATCATCATCCTCACTGCAGTCATAATTTGACTTTATCATTAGCAGATTGATATGTTTATCCAATTTTTTCTTCGTTAAGTAAGCTGGAACAGTCATGTATTCACTCGTCTTTTCCTTTTCCAGTACGAAAACATTAATTGATAATCCGTTGTTTTCTTCGAATGTTTTTATTTGGTTTAGTGTAACTGGAAAAGTAATCCCGCTCATGTTTAGCACATTGTTGTAGTGCGGGTACTTTGATGTTCTATATGCGTGATCCCTATACTCTACTGGATACAAAGCAGAGACCACTGCCCACGCAAAACATGCATTATCATTATTTCTCACATTTACACATGCATGCTTTGCTGCGATGCTTTGCGGCAATGTTATAAATGATGATCCTCTTAATGGCTCGCATTTGTTTATGTGCACCATTAAGTTCACTATGGTATGTAAGGCCCAGCCGCTATCTTTCTCTTGGAACTCCTCAACCTGGGTCAATAGATCATCCTGCACGTTTTTCAAAAACCACTGTTCCAGATCATCGGAGCTCCCAATGGGCATAGTTTTGGTGTGAAAGTATTTTATATCACTTATCACATCACCATCATTAACACCATGCTTAACATACTCGCAGCTTAAAGTCGTTGACGCCTTGATGAAATTATGCTTCTTTAAGATGTTCTTAACGCGCCGCTCAAACAACGCATAGCCATCCTTTAAAAATTGCCTCACTTCGACGTGCTTTATATTGATGATGACACCTGTCCTGATTCGTAATGCAAACGCATTATGCAGCTCTTCCCAGCGTACACGAGCACTTCTTTTTTCAGTTCTTCCTCCTTCCTGCACACCTGCTCCATGGTGGCTGCTGTCAGCTTTCAACAATACTTGTAAGCATCTTAGTTGCGCAATACAATTTTGATAGTGTTGTTTGGTCCCATTCCGCTTTTCAGCCCTGCATGCTGCTTTTATTTTTTTAATAAATAAACCACACACCTTTGTAATAATAACACTTTGCGCAGCGTCTCTGTCCCTTAAGCAATCTGCTGCTTGCTTATTTAGTCCACTCATTATACTGCGTGTATCCATTTTAATAGCAAAAACAAAACTTTTCACTTAGCACTTGTTAAATTCACTGGATGTTCACAATTAAAATCACCAGTATTATCAGAGGTCGTAATTAATAACACTTTACTAGTTAAATCGCGGGATGCTCGTTGTAAACTGTGAAAATACTACTGCTACTGCTTCTTTTATAATGCCCGCAATTGCACAACATGAACAAGTTCGATCATGCAAATCTGCCTATGTAGCAAATTCCTGACCCTAAGTGTTGTTTACATAGGTGCATGGAACTCATGGACAAGTACAAAATTTACCAACTTCCGGTATCCGGCTGTCTTAGATGGAATTGCATCACCATAGTCACAGACAGACAGACAAATCCCTACCCCTTCCCCAAAAGTTGTTTACACAGGTTCATGGAATTCAATTTACCAACTTCCGGTCTATAGCTTTCTCACGCAGGTGCAAAAACTGCTGACGTAGCAAATTCCTAGACCCCAAAAGTTGTTTACACAGGTGCATCATGAAAACTTCCGCCCCAAAGTTGTTTAGACAGGTGCATCTATGTGCTGCGGACTCATGGACAAGTTCAATCATGTTTCTAGATTTAGGGTATATAATGAGAACTGCGAAGGAGAACGCTAGCAGTTCAACCCCAACCACCTGGAGATCAACAGCATCAGCCCCAGAAACATGGATACAGCAACAGAACTCAAAAGCTTGGAATACTCACCATACTTAAGGATGTCCGACATGGAGTTTGGAACCCCATATAAAATAAAATCTGCAAGCAGGCTTGAAACGGTGTATGGTGTTCGGATTCATCTCGAGTTAAAGGAGCATCAGCTTTTGCTACCAGCCAGGTCAGTGGCGGGGATTTAGTTACAAACTAAATTAATAATCAATGATATTTTGTTAATAATATTTATTTTAATAACACTTATAACAATTATTAAAAAATCAAAAGGCGTTAAGCAAACCTGGGAAAAAATATTTGATATATAAGTTATACATATATAAAGCGTTATATATAAAATATGTCCATATAGATATTTATGAAACAGGGAGGATAATATAGGTCACGACGGGAAGATAATATAGGTCACGGCCACGTTGTGTGTGCCTTCAAACTGCGAATTTATATCGATGTGCGCCTGTCTTCGCAAATCTTGTTATTATTTTGTTTTCGTCAACGGTAAGGTCTTGGTGGACATTGAGGAGTGCCAGGCCAACTAGTCGCTCCTGTTCCATCGTGGAGCGCAACCACGTTTTGAGGCGTCGCAGAGTCGAAAATGTTCTCTCTGCCGTGGCATTGCTGACCGGAAGGCTCGCCAAAAGAAGAACAAGTTTGTAAATAAGGGGAGACGTCTCTTCATCACAAAACGACAGAACCTCAAGAGCTGTGACTGGTAGATTGGTGACGTTACCCTCTTCCTTCTCGCGCTGCCACTTGACTCTCCAAAGATCAATCTCGGATTGAAGTAGTTGGATTCCAGCATCGATATCTATTTGCAACTGCAGCAGGCTGCCAAAACGGCGCATGACATCACCGACGTACTCATTACATTCCTCTGGAGGAATGGAAAGAATGTTCTCAGGAAACAGGAACGGTAGATGGAAGATATCGAGTGTCTCAGCGGAGAATCTTTCGTTCATGTCTTCTAAGATATGATCCAAAAGAGGAATATAAGTTGAGAAACGATAGTATGTCTCGGGTGAGTCCGTGGTGTAATTGGCACGCTGGGTTTGCCTGCCACATCGCCGAGGGATGGATAGCTGTACATTTAATTTGGAGGCAAGATCTTCAGCCCGTTCCCATATTATCTTAAAGTGTTTCTCCGCATCTTTACGACGATTATTGAGTACAGAAATTGTATCCGCAACTTTGTTTGCACCTTCCTTAAGATCAAGGGACGGCTTTTGAAGTACTTTGCTCAGCGGCAAGGTTAGAGACAAGACATCACTCAGACACAACATAGAGATAAAAAATTGACTGTCACACAGAGAAGATGCTAAAGAAAATGCTTTTGCTGAGGTAGTGTTGTCTTTCCATTCAGAAATTTCATCGAGAGCTTTGACGATTTTTGGAAGGTCAACAGAGAACTGAATTACGCCGTCGTGTCGCTCACACCAACGGGTTTCGCACAAGCCACTCAATGCACCTCCAAGGGTCTTATTGAGAACTGTGCGACGCTTTGGATAATTAAAAAAATCAATTATTTCCTTCATAACTCCTATGGCGTTCTTGATAACTGGCACTTTGTTAGATCTCCCCAAGGAGTTATTAAGTTTGTGGTTATAGCATGGTGCTCTCAGAGCGTTAGTAGCCTCCTTTTGTATTTCAGATACTGCACCAAACTTCTCAGACATCATAACCGAGCATCCATCAGTTCCAATGCCTACACAATTCTTCAGAGGAAGTTGGAGATTTTTTAGTTTACGGAGTACTATATTTCCAAGTGCTTTTCCAGTAAGTGAAAGTTCTCCCTTGCTCCCGGTGGATTTATCAGCAGTTTGTCGGCTTTGAGACTCCTTCAAAATTTCGGCGTCATTCCCAGAGTCATATTCTTCTTCCTCTTTCGCCAGATCTTGGAAAGCGTTTACAAAGCAAATAAAATCCTCCTTGATGTTATCTTTGTGAACATATCGAAGGATTAAACTTATCTGGGAAGTATGAGATATATCGGTGGTCTCGTCAAATATGATGCTGTAAAACGAAGCCTTCATTACATTTCCCACGATTTGATCAGAAATCTCTTGCCCACAGCATTGAATTATCTTGTTCTGAATAGTTTTGCTGATGTATGTGGCACGCGCCGACGTTGTCTCTAGATGCTTTTGAAGGAGGGTATCTCCTGCGTCCACTCTAAACCTTAACAAATTTCTAAAAACTACTTCTTGCTGAAAGTGACGTGAGTCAGCACCAATTTTTATTATACCATCATCTCTATGTCCTCGGAGGGGAAGATTATTATTATAACTATTGAATGTTTATGCGCTTGCAAAATAAAACTCGGCGCCTGTTTGTTGCAAGGATGCGATGGCAAAAACTATCGTCGTCACACTGTGGTTTTGTTTATTAATATAATGTGAAAATACACTTTGCTTCACTTGTGCGCGTTACAACAGTCTCTCGCCTTGTAAGTATTCCAACGGAATGAGCTAACAATTGAGAAATTCGGAAAAAACGAGTGGTCGACAAGGCTACTTTTACTGCATTATGCTATAAACATGCTACGGGCGAAAATAGTTGCCACAGCGACTGGCAAAAACGAATAGAACACAGTGAATCGCTACCAAGACTTTTTCTACGAAACTGTGAAGGTCGTTGATTTACAACACGAAACCGATACATTCTCAGAAATATGCTGGAGTAGGTCAGCGTGCCCCCAATTATATACGTTATGTCTTTTATCTTTATTTTGTGTAAGAGTTCGGCAATGAAACGTGTATTGTAAATTTAAATATAAATATAAATTAAATTAACCGGCCATAAGCCTAAGGAGAGAGAACGAATTCATCCCGCCATCCGCCAAGCATGTTCCACGTCGGACCACCAAAAAACTCGCCCATTGAAAAAATCTCAAATAGTTTCCGAGATATTAGCGTTTGAACATAAACCGAGACAAATTTTTTCTGAAAAAAACAGGCGTTCTGTTTTCACTTTTGCATGGGTCTGGGAGCCAATGTTAGCATAGAAAGGGTTAGGTAAAAACGAAGTTTGGGCTCGTGTCAAGTAGCGGGTCTGGGCTGTAGTGCTATTTAAAAAAAATAATTTAAGACTCTTGGGGGGGGGCTCGAGCCCCCGGGGCCCCCCCCCTGGATCCGCCACTGAGCCAGGTACAGTTCACTTTCTGATGCAGCCTTACAAGACATCAGCAACAAAGGAAATTTCCACGTAATCAATTCTGGACCGCAGGGGAAGACATATATATTAAAATTTGTACAAATTGATGCCGCCCCAGTTAATTATAGTTTTTATGCTGATAATTCAAGTGAAATCCCTAATTTTTATAATCCTAACAACAAGAAAAGGAAATTTCCAGGTGAATAATAATAATACTGTGCTGTGTCTGAAATAAATAAATAATTGTGCGATTTATCAGAATAAAAAGCAAAATAATATGTGTTCTAATTAATAGTTTTTTTTATTTGTAGCTATTACAACTACAACAATTCTTTTTAATACCTTAACTTAGTTAAATATTTCAGCAGTTGGTTTGGGTCTAATTAGCACTTAAGGTGATCAGTTTAAATAATAGTATTTATCCAATTCGTTCAGGATTGAATAATTATGGTATAAGGGAATCTTCATTGTTTTTAGTATGTGACTGAGTTTATGTTAAGTATTTTTGTGGCAGCTTATGCCACTTTCTAGTGTTTGCAATATTTGCGGTTTGTGAAGGGTATTTTAGTTTAAAGTATTCAATTTTATTCTTTAAAAATATATCCAGCATGTTCAGGATAATAATAATTACATCATAGCTGTATTGTTGTTGTTGTTGTTGTTATCGGAAATATCTTTTTCAGATATGATTTTCTTGCCCACTTAGTAAGTTGCGATTGCTGTAATATCTGCGACTTGAGGTGAGTATTTTCATTAAGAATTCTTTGGAAGGTAATAATGACATATGGTTGCAATCCAGATCTTAGCTTACAGATCGCACCGGGTTGTTGTCCAGACCCAATGCTGGATCTCAGCTAAAGCTTAGTGTTACTTGAAAGTCCAGTTCTTCACTGAATTATATGTATATTTTGCTCTAGAATCCAAGCTCATTCCATAGCCTAAGTTGCTACCAGAATTAATACTTGAAAAATATGCTGAATTTGTTTGCTCCTAAAACTATGCAATATCTTTTTCAGGTATGGCTTTTTTAGTCACTTAATAATTTCAAGTTGCGGTTGTTGTAATATCTGTGACTTGAGGTGATATACCCAATGCTGGCTCCAGCTAAAGCTTAATTTAATTCTTAGTGTTACTTGCAAGTCCAGTTCTTCACCAAATTATTTGTATATTTTGCTCCAGAATCCAAGCTCATTCCATAGCACAAGTTGCTACCGGAATTAATACTAGAAAAATCATCATCTCGAAACCAAAGCTCAAATCCCCCACAGCTCAGTTCATAGTTCCCCCACTCTGGACCAAATTCCATGCCCGTTCTGCGCCAAATCCCATGCCCGTTCTGCGCCACCTTCAAATCCCATGCCTGCTCTGGGCCACCCCATCCAAGACACAAACTTACATCCAGAGCTTTCAGTCACACCCCAAATCCCATGCCGGTTCTACACCACATCCAAGACCAGAACTTTCACCCATCTCCAACCACCAACTGTAAGCCACCTTATCCAGGACTCACACCAAAAAATACCCCATACACCCACATCAAGAGCTTTCAAGCCACCTTATCCAAGACACAAACCTAAAACACCTCGTACACGTACATGAAGAGCTTTCACCCATCTCCACGCACCAACTCTAAGCCACCTTATCCAAGACACAAACCTAAAACACCTCGTACACGTACATAAAGAGCTTTCAGACCCCCCCAAATCCTAGGCGGGTTCTAAGCCACCTCCTAGGTGGCTTAGAACCCGCCTAGCTCCACTACTTGCGGTCAAGCTTGTCTAGCCGGGCCGTCAGCCTATTGATGGCGCTTTGCAGCGCCACCAATGTGGGCTCCGCGTTGGTCGGTGCTGCGGTGACGGCGGACGCGTATGAGGCGCCTCCGTGTGGAAGCACCTCACATACCTTGTCTGCCGTTGCAGCCAGCCCGGCTAGGGTTTGGTCAGCGGAGGTGGCCAACGTGATCTGGATGGCCTGTGGAAGCCTCCGCTCCCACAGGTTCCGGATCAGATCATCGTTGACCGCTGACGATCCACCCGCTAGTGCCTTGAGAGCCTGGAGGAACTCCGAAGGTTTCCGGTCTCCAGGCTCTTGCACTGATAGCAACTGCTCGAGACGGCGCTTCTCGGAAGTGCCGTACTTCTCGAGCAGATGCAGTTTGATTTCCTCGTATGAGGAGGTAGAGGGGTTTACTGTGCTAAGCCGCATTGCCGTTACCGCCTCTTCCGGCAATGCAGCTATAACGTTGTAGATTTTCATTTTATCAGACTTACAGCCCGCCAGTTGAAACATAATTTCGGCCTGGTAAAACCAGGAGGCGGGCTGTTGGACCCAGAACTTGGGAATGTCGAGTTTCGATATTTTAATGCCGTCAACTCCCGAAGTTCCGGGCTTAGGGTCCTCCATTTGTGGAAAGTTTTGTTCCTGTGGAAAGTCTTGTTCCATCGAATTTTCTCCCGTTCTTGTCATTACGAGTCCTAATGAAAACTGCAGTACAGTAACGCTACGTAATAATCTATACACTGATGCTTACTAAAATGTAAGCCACAATTATACTGATTTGTATATGTAAAATGCGACCAGAATTAAAGTCTTCTTTTTGTTTGAAAACAAACAAATCTTGTCAAAATTTATCGCGGAATAAAGAATAATTGAAATAATCTCTAGTTCAAATATGCTGTGAAATGGTATGTATATATATATATATATATGTATATGTGTAATGACAGGTATAAATTATATAAGTCAATGGAAATGTATTATATAATGTGCTTGAATTGTATCTATGTTATATTTTTATGTTTGTAATGTGAGAAATATGTATCTATATATGGAAAAAAAATTTTGTATGTTAAATAATTCTTATCTATATAAATGCAATGTCTAGTAATATATTTTAAGAGAAAAATTCAATTTAATTGATTTTCAAGTTATTTAAACCAAAATATCTATATATAAAGAGAAAAAAAAGGAAAACTTAAAATTATGTGTATATGTATACATGCAAATAAAATAAAATAAAATTGTCTGTATATTTGAAAATTAAATAGAAATAAACAGTGGCGTAGCGTGGATTTCTGCCACCCGGGGCGAACCATAAATTTGCTGCCCCCTACTTTCGAATTGCAAAGCGAACGCTTGAGATAATGGCCAATGTTAATTTATACCACTTGTTCTATTGGTAAGATAGCTAGATTAGATCTGTAGAGCTAGATTAATATCAACGTGGACATTGTAGATTTTCAATAATTTTTAATCAATGAATCGAAAACCCAACTTGAATTTTAAGTAATTTTCAATCCAAGAACTCAAGGCATAATGTAAACGCAATGAATCATATGTAACTAATGAATGTTCGATATAGTGCGCGCCAAAATAAATGGGAGTTTTACGCGCAGGCGAGGAAATGACAACTTCATTAATATTCCGTGTATGGAAAAAAATTCAAGCGCACATGCATTTTAATTTACCTTTTGAAACTCGTTTACCGGGAACAACACTTCACCATAGCATCTGACCAGGACAAGAGTCGCGTAGTGAGACGGATTGAATTGTGATTGAAAATATAAATGAGCGGGTGATTTGGGGTTTTAAACGAACGGAATGACGAGGTGCACTTTTCTTTTCGAATCTACTTTCGTGGTGAGGATTTGAGACTTTCACTGCGCATCAAAAAATCGCTTTTGAGATTTCCAATTGTTTTGACGCAGGCTATATCCGTGCTTCAAGGTTGGCCTAAATTATAAACTTTAACAGACCCAGAGTGCTGGAATCAGTAATTTCTCTCTATAATCTATATCAGGCTGTCTTCAGATAGAAAGCCTCGTATATGCACGAGCTTAAGGGGTTACATGGGTCAAAAAATCGATTTTTTTTTTATTGTCTTATTAATATCTAAAACATCTCGAGAATATTATCCTAAAATTTCAAGTCGATCCGAATAAAAGTTTCGAAGATACAGCCTTGGGAAGTTGCGCGTTCAAGGCTCAGCCCACTGCTACTCAAACTTTAAACGCGTTTTTCTCGAAACTGTGTTTTCAAAGTCGGTTGTCAAAAGTTCTCGAAAACTACTCAACCGATCGTTATGAAATTTTACACAGGTCTTCGAGATACAATTCACGAGGACTTGAACGAAGGATTTTTTTTTTTCAATCACAACTATTTAAAAAAAAAGAAATGTTGAGAAAATTTTACCAAAATTTGCAGTTTTTTGTAAAAAGGTCTGCCTAAAATCCAATTTTCACTTTTTTTGTTTTTCCTTCGTTCAGATTCTAGTTTATGGTCTTAACTAAAACAGGATTTTTTTTTTTCAATTCTGATGATCCTGTCATGAGTTGTACTGTCAACGCGAACGCACATTTTTTCCGAGGGGTCACCGGAAATGACGTCACAATAGCGGAGTTTTGAATATTTTGTTTTGAAAATTTCAGAAAATCTTTTCCAAACATATATTTTTAAGACAGTAAAAAGTTTGAATAAAATATGTCCTTTTTTATATAAAAAAAAAATTGTTGAAAATAGACCTTTTTTCCCCCGAGTAAACCCATGTAACCCCTTAAGCTTAAACTCTTCTCTGTCCAATATCTGGAGGTTTCATTTCCCATCATCATAGCCCAATACTATTACAGGGTATTTTAACGACAAATGCGGCAGCTGTTGGAGCCTTTCTCAAACTTCAGCATTTACAGCCCGCGTCATAAAAGAAGGGAATCTTAAATTCGCTGTTTCCATGCACATTGAGAGTCTCATACAAGAGAGCAACGTCACTCTGTTTGTATAAAAACGAACGAACGAACGAACGAACGAACTTACAACAAAACTACAATTCAACTGAAAATAAACAAATGAATCAATTTTTCACCACAATCTAACCGACTGATTTATTCACAATTTGCCAATCCGTTGCGAGCTGCCAATGGACACCTATTGTGTTTCATATGAGCGCTCATTTCCCTTCTTTTATGGCACGGACTCTAATCATAAGGAATATATGTTTGCTAGGTATTATCCACACAAGTGTTTTGAACCATTTATTCATGAGTTGAATGCGAAAAACATGAGAGACCTAATGAGACCTAATTGACATCTGCTGCAACTTCGTCCAATATGAGGTATTTCCAATTAATAAGAATTCATTCTCAACTCTAATGTGGACAACTAGGGAAATTATGCCCTGCAAATAATCGAAAGAATTACGCCAAATAATTGAATAATAGAAAAGTGGTTGTCTTCCATCACAGGCGTATACTTTTTTGATAATCCGTCAAATAGGAGACTTTGGTTGGATAATTTTGATGCATCAACTTTATAGTCCAGTAATAAGACCTAAGTTGACCTAATTTCCACTGAAGTAGATGTAACATCCACTTATTTCCATATTGATCACTCTCATACAGGGCCGGCGTTTGTCTTTTTTGCTCCCGGTGCAGCATGCCATATACATATTGCGCCCCCTTCATTTTTGTTCATTTTCTGATGGCAGTAAAGGAAAATGAAAGAAGACACAAACACTCATGGAAAATGAAGGCACGGAATTTTTCTTTCACTTTTTTTGAAATTGCGGCCTGTCCAATTGCGCCCAGTGCAAATACACCAGTTGCACCTATGAAAGCGCGCCCTTGCCTTTGTCCAATCAGGATTTGCTTCGCGATCTAGCTTTTGTGCTGAGTTTACTTACGCTTTAAATTCACAAAACTCTCCCGCTAATGCTGGTTAATGCTCTCCGATGATTTTCATTGTAAGCTGCACTTCCTTAACTATTTCCAGCACTAATAATACTATAAACTCGAATCTCCATAACGGAGGTCTCTGTCGTTCTCCAATCCTTTATATTTCGAAGGATAATAGGTGGTCGCTGCACTGCATGTATTGGTTTCTACGGTAGAGTCTTGCATAACAAAGCAGTCCACTTAACAGCCTTACTGGACATAGAAGCCGCTTTCAAAAACTTCAGAGGCAGAGGCGATCTAGGTGATTCTCGCCGAAGTAGTGATCTATAATAGTACGACTAATTTGAATTACAAATCAAGACCTATAGCACCGTGCCAGCCAAGAAAGGATAGACGACAAAATCAGGCGTTATGTATGATTGTAAGATCGTACGATCCAAGATGAGAAAATTGAAGAAATTCAAAATCCGAGGCTATATCTGGGCCAACAAATAACTAAATGAAATTGCATTGGCCACACCTTGCAGACAATGGTAAAACGCACAGAAGGTGCATTTCGTGTAATATATGACAATGGGATCACTTTTTCAAATTTTTCAATTTTTTTTTAAATCTTAATTTCTAAAATTGCGCCCGGTGCAAGTGCACCATTTTCACCTATGAAAGCGCCAACCTTGCTCTCATACATTTATATGGAATGGTACCTAACTTCACCTCACTTCACTTCCCTTCCCATTTAGGTTTGGTCTGTATACACCATCAGCCAGGACATCGTGTTGGATGTGGCAATGGTTAGCGCCTGATGTTGCCGGCAGGATCTCTAGCTCGGTCCAGTTTTTCCGCCGCCCCCAACATCTACGCCGCCCGGGGCAATGGCCCCCTCGGCACCCCCCACGCTACGCCACTGGAAATAAAAATTATCTGTGGTTGCGGTTCGAAATTGCTCCCTTTGTTGTTGTTATTATTGTATTGAAATCTTGTATGAATTCCTTTGATGTCCAATAGTAGTTGTTTTCTAGGCGCTTCTTAATTTTTTATATGTGCATGTTTAACCCATAACAAAAGGTCGCCGTAATATACTGTATAGATGTGCACATGATTAAAAAAATATTATTAAAACGCGTCTCAAGAACAGATTCGTGTAAATTCGATGCACTGATAACCTTCACTAGACTAACTGTTGTATTTTTGTTTGATCTATTGAGAGGCGTTTAGCAATATTCCGTATTATTTTCAAAATCGTTTTGATAAGAATGAATTTAAATCACCACCATGTAATAAATTTATTGATGATGATGATAATGAACTAGATCGAATTAGGTAAACGCGATGATCTTAATTAAGTGTACTATTATTGTGGCTATTATTATTTGTACCGCTTATGTTTCTATTTGTAATATTTATTATTATTTTTTTTTTATTAAGCAAATTTATCTCACTAGGTGAAACACAATGTGTTTTAATAATTTTCTTCTCGAGTGAGCAACGTGCTCCGCGTGTTGCCGTTAGGGGTCACCACTGTCGTCGCCTTTGTGGCGAGGATCACAAAAGAAAAATGAAACAATGCTTTAATATTCACTTCACGATATTTATTGCTAGTATTTCATAAGTAATATCACAAATCCTTATTTTACTATCACACTACGTTTTTGGTATTACAAATACCCGTGTATACAAATATATATATTTGATTTATTTCCGCAACTGGTTTTTTGATTAACTTTCTATTCGTAGCCGTGAACTAGGAGAAAAGTGAGTCACAAGTGGAGATGCAAAATTGGAGATGCCGGAAACTGGCTGTCTCGATAAACACGATGGGGGAACGGAACGGAGACGGTAAGATCACTGAACTTTAAGTTCGGTGATCGATGGAGTGTTCCGACTGATCGTGTTTATTGTGTGGGAGGCTGTTGTGTGACTTTGCGTAAACTTGGTAATTAAGTTTACGCGGTCACTACAAATATAGCAAATGTTTAGACGAATATATTGAACTTGGGCACATGGAAGAAGTGGATCCTCCAACAGAGAAGGAAGATCATTTCTACATCCTTCATCATGCAGTCTTCAAGGAGAGCACCACGACTAAATTATGAGTAGTATTCGATGCATCTGCCAAAACTACAAATGGGACATCGCTCAACGATCACTTGCTGACTGACCGAGACTGCAGCCAAAGCTGTTTGCAACGTTACTCAATTGGAGAAAATATAAAGTCGCTATGAATGCAGACATTGAGAAAATGTACCGCATGATTGATGTTCATCCTAAGGACCAAACATTTCAAAGAATTATATGGCAAAATCCAAAAACCTTACAACTTCAAGATTACAAGTTGAAAACTGTGACTTTCGGCACGGCAAGTGCTCCTTATCTAGCCATTCGCACGTTACAACAATTGGCAATGGATGAAAGAGAAACTTGGCCGTTAGCCTCGAAGGCACTACATAATAACTTTTATGTCGACGATTTGTTAACCGGAGCTGACAACACCCACGATGCAAAACAGTTACAAATGGAACTGCTAAACATCACACAATCCGGCGGTTTTAATTTACGAAAATGGGCTAGTAATGATCAGAAATTATTAGACCATCTCCCTCCAGAGCATCGTGAACTAAAGGCTGTGTTAACACTCAGCACAGACGAAGCAGTTAAAACCCTTGGGATACGTTGGCATCCTGGACCAGATCACTTCACATTTGCCATCACTCCAATGCGAGAATACACCAGTACAACTAAACGCAATATTCTTTCAGATATCGCATCCTTATATGACCCATTAGGCTGGTTATCTCCTGTTATTATCATTGCAAAAATATTAATGCAAGTATTATGGATAACCGGCTGTTCATGGGATCAACAAGTGTCCACCCAAATAGAAAATGAGTGGGTCACTTTCAAACACGAGCTAACTAATATAAGCAAATTAAAAATTCCTAGGTGGATTAAATACAGCGTCAATACTAAGGCACAACTCCATGGTTTTTGTGATGCATCAGCAAAGGCATACGCTGCAGTCCTATACCTACGAGTAGAGGACGATCATGGACAAATCTCATCAAGTTTACTGACCGCCAAGACGAAGGTGGCCCCTCACAAGCCAACAACAATACCCAGGCTAGAATTGAATGGAGCTGTAATTTTAGCCAAACTATTAAAAACCACGATTGAAGACATGCAACTACAACATATCCCCACATTCGCATGGACGGATTCAATGATCGCGCTCCAATGGGTGAAGGAACATCCGTCCAGGTGGAAAACGTACGTGGCCAATCGGGTCGTCGAAATTCAAGAGGTAATACGATACGACCAATGGAGACACATCTCAACAGATGATAATCCTGCCGACATAGCATCTCGAGGCAGCTCGGTGACAAATTTAATTAACAATCAGTTATGGTGGCATGGGCCCAGGTGGCTAAGTAAACCACAGACTCAATGGCCGCAGTTTCCAGAAATAAAGGAAAATACCGATCTTGAAGCGAAAAAATCAGCCGTCACAAGTTTTCTAACACAACTTGAGGACAACATATTATGTCGCTACTCGTCCATAACACGACTTATCTATATAGTAGCCATCATACAACGATTTAAATACAATTGCTGACATCCTAAGGATAAACAAACTAAGCACCTATCTGCCCTGGAATGGCAAAGGGCAGAGAATACAATTTTACGACTTACGCAGCAGATGGCTTTTCCGGAGGAACACGCCAGTTTAGTACAAGGAAAACCACTAGCACGAAGCAGTCGATTAATAAAATTAACGCCGTTCATGGACCATGATCAATTGATACGAGTGAGAGGAAGACTACGCAATGCCACAATCCCATACGAGGTGAAACATCCCATCATTTTACCCCAAAATCATACGCTCACACACTTACTCATAGACAAGATCCACCTAGAAACATTACATGGCGGACCTTCATTGGTGTTAAGTACGAGCCGTCAACGATTTTGGATTTTAAATGCAAGAAGATGTATCACCAGCAGAATACATAAATGTGTGATATGTGTTAAACAAAGGGGAGAAACTATGACACAATTAATGGGGCAGTTACCTACTCCAAGAGTCAACATTAGCAAGCCCTTTACCCATATTGGCATTGATTACGCTGGACCAATTACTATTAAGACATCAACACTAAGAAACGCAAAATTACAAAAGGCCTACATTTGTGTCATCGTCTGTCTAGCAACTAAGGCTGTACATATCGAGCTGGTTTCAGATTTATCATCAACAGCATTCATCGCAGCCTTAAAAAGATTCATAGCTAGACGCGGACTTTGCACAAACATTTATTCAGATTGTGGTTCAAATTTTATCGGTGCGAAATCAATATTGGATAAGGACCTACGACAAGTCATCAAGGAATCTAATTTAGATGCGGAACGATATTTCACTCCAAAACGCATATCATGGAACTTTAATCCTCCAGCAGCACCTCATTTTGGTGGATTATGGGAGGCAAGCGTCAAATCTATCAAGTACCATCTATACAGGACGGTGAAAAATTCAACGTGTACGTTTGAGGAGTATGCCACATTACTCACTCAAATCGAAGCCTGCTTAAATTCGCGACCACTATGTTGGATCCGAAATGATCCTGAGGACACAACGATTCTCACCCCTGGACACTTCTTAATCGGGCAACCATTAAACGCCCTTCCTGAATCGACCACTGAGACGGAACCTGTGTCACCAGGACAACGTTGGAAACACATCCAATTTATGGTAAAACAGTTCTGGAAAGCATGGTCAAAGGACTATCTAAATCAACTACAGCAGAGACCAAAATGGAACACTCAACAAACCACATTACAGGCCGGGGATATAGTCCTCATCAAACATGAAAACATGCCACCCACAAGTTGGCCTCTTGGAGTCATCGAAGAGACTTTCCCCGGACCAGACGGGTTAATACGAGTGGTACAAGTCAAAACCAGCCAAAGGACACTTCGACGCCCAATAACAAAAATATGTCGTCTACCCATAACTCAGTCGTCTCCCTAAGAAGGAAACCCATAAGAGATCCACAGGTTTGGAAGTGCCGTCTTGTTAAATGTACAGTCCACAAGTAAAGTTTGTCCATCGTCCAACCATCTTATTCAAACACACAAACTGATCCAATTTTGTTACAGATGTCAGATTTTGACTATACCGAGGAGGACCTAGCTGCCGCCGAGAACTATTGGCTTTATGGAGCAACCGGTTCTCGAGAAAGCCCGGTCCTGGACCTTGAACTCGATTTTGAAGCTGAACTGGCAGAGTTATCGGCACTCGTTGATGGTCCTGCGTCAACTCAGAAATGCCCAACACCAAAGTATCCCCAGTCGCCCAAGATTAAAGAGACTACAGGAACTCCAAAACGTCCCAGCACTAAGCCGTCAAAGGAAGTTTCGCCGCGCGGACCAGAATTCCGAATCCGCACTCAACCCAGGCGAATCCCTACTACGAAACCCAGGGCAGCATCAGACAGAAAGCCGAGTCAAGAAGTTCCATCAAGGCCAAACATACCGCGCCTGGAAATGGATCTAGGAACCCCAATTACTCGGCCAAGAACAGCCCACCAGGCCACCGCAGGCATGATACAAGAAACTGCAACGGGAACGAACTCCAGTACAACTAAACGGCAAAGTGTGATTGATCTCACGGTACCTGACATACCAATTCCCATGGCTAAGGTATCGACGAAGCAACGTCTGGCCGGACCAGCACAAACGACAGATCTATCCCATAAGCAATACTATTGGATTGAAAAGGATTGCAGCACCGACATCATGCTTAAGGAACCTGCGACAATCAATAAGCGTCAACTCTACAATTTACGCTTATTGAAACCCACTACCACGTTGACGGACCTCAAGGAACGGGAGCAAAACGGCTTCCAACGTTTCATCACCAGGGAGGGTGAGGACCTATACCTCCCAAAACACATCATAAATAGAATCAAATTTGAACAAGTCCGGTCAACGAGAAAAAAGGAGCAAACCATCAGCCTACCCAACCGGTACCAGGTGAGGCTTCAGGTAAAAGCAGACGGACGAATAGTCTTCCACCACCACCACAAACGAGGCCTCAGCAAACTCCAACAGCGGTTGAACAGAGTTGTTCAACAGGGGGGAGAATGTTCAGCCCCAACCAAATAAAAACACATAAAAAAAAAAAAAAATTGTTTAGCCCCAAAAAACAAAAAAATAAATATAAAATAAATAAAATACAAAAAAAACTCACCGCCTACTGTTGGGTTACTGCTTTTGTTTTGTGTTGTTTTATCTGTTCGCTTCAACCCTCTGCTGCTTTTTGTTGTTTTTTGGTTTCTTTGTTTGTTCGTCATAATTATTTCAACTGCAACATACCTAAAAGGTAACAATATATTGGATTAATATTTACGAATATAATATCCATGAACACAAAAATTCCTGAAACACGCCAAAAAAAAACAATGCAAATAAACATAAACACACACAAGAAAACTTACCTATTTAAGGTATCAAAGCCGAAATACTGCTGCAATATGGCTAAAAATAAAAAAAATGATAAAAAATATATAATTCAAATAAATTAAAGCATGTAAATAGATTCAATAAATATATAAAAAACCTTGAAAGAAAATTTGTTGACATGCAAGTAAAAACAACAACAATACATTACATGAAAACCAAATACACTCAGTACAAATAACATATTATATTATCCACGCAGCACATCATCAAGTAATGAAAACACATGATTGGAGACAATTTACCTATGTAAAATAGTTGAAATAGCTATTAAACACAGGTAAAGTGATAAGAAAGAGTGCATTTCACACATAACCCAACTTTATGAAACTAGTAATTGTTGACCATTTTTTGACCAACAATTACCGATACTAACACCTACACATAGCACAAAAAACACCGCACAATTTATACATTATCACAATAATCACCATACTTACCTGTAAAAAACACGGATAAGTTGTTGTGTAAAAAACCCGGCGCGCACGTTCGCGAAAAAAGTCGACGTTAGACAGAAACGTCAAACTTCATGATATAGCAACATATGATATATGAAATCGAGGTAAAATTTCACGCAGAATCCAGCGGTGATGCCAGAAAAACGAAATATTTTATGTACAAAAAGATATTTCAATAAACATAAAATTTACATAAAGATAATAAGAGAAAAAGAGAAAATATATGGAAAAAGGATGAATATATAAATTAATATAATTATGGTATTGCAGTAGAAAATAAGGAAACTGGTCGAAAAGGATATTTTTAGTACACAGAAAAACTCAAGACAGTTCCCCGAAGAACTTCAAAGTGAAAGGAAGCGAAACGCAAGTGTAAAAAGTATTATCATTAAAAACCATAATGTCATCTGCTTCAGATGGCATTATAAACCTCTATCCCGAATCAATTGATCCGGGAATATATAAAGTTATTGTGAAGTCAAATAGCACAACACCAATTAGCAGAATAAAAATCGGTAAGACAATAACGCAAATTTTCGACGAGTATAAAGCATACATCAACGAAATAAAAAAAGTGAGCAGAAATACCGTCATTGTGGAAACAATCAGAGCCCACGTTGCCAACAAAATAGCACAAAACGAAGCCCTGAAACAGCAAAATTATAATGCATACATACCCATTAACTTCACTATAAGATCTGCCATAATTAAAGGAATAGACGTGGACATAGACACAAACACGCTAATAAATGAAATTGAAACCCAGATAAAAATTCAATCATTACAAAGATTAAAAAAAAGAACAAGGGACGAAAATGGAAAAATAAAATGGGAAGATTCCACAGCCATTAAAATAAATTTCTACGGGAATAAAACACCTCAACACGTTTTTCTTTATAAAGTACGTATACCATGCGACACTTACATTCAACCAACAAAACAGTGTTACAAATGTTTCAAGTATGGACATATAACGAAAAATTGTCGGAGCCTGGAAGTATGCATCAACTGCAGTGAAAACCCCAAACACGACAAATGTACTAAACCTGCCAAATGCAGCAACTGCAAAGAAGCTCACATTGCAATACATAAATATTGCCCAGAAAAACTAAGGCAAAGGGAAATAAATGTAACCATGGCGATAAGAAATCTTTGTTATCTAGAAGCAGCTCTTGAAAACCCACGAAAAAAGAATAACTTGTATTCCAGAATAACAAACAACAGATTTATAGACCTAGATAGCGACGAAGAATTTCCTACATTACCATCTCCTATGTCCTATGCATCTCCAATACCCCTTGAACACAAAACAAAAAAAAATCAAAAAACCAACAGAACACCGCGTGCACGATCTACGTCAATAAAAAGAAAAAGAGAAGCAAACACTGATCAAATAACTGAGAACATAAAAAAATCAACACAGTAACAAAAGAAAACTTAGCTCAGACAAAAACCATCAACCCTACAACTTCAACGACAGCAAACGAAAACCTCGATACAACAACATCAAACATAATTCCTAACCCAAAAATGCCAATTTTAACACTTCCCATCAACACAACAAACACCCAAATACAACGAGTAAATGAAGATCAAGCATCAACGCGATCAGACCAGTCAGCAAATAGTAAAAAATCAAAAGGAAAACCAAAAAGAAAATGGTAGATAATAACGTTATTTCCAATACCAATCAAACAAACATCTTCATATTGCAATGGAACCTAAATGGTTTATTTTCCAAACTTCCAGAGCTCCAGCTATTAATAAACGAGACTAATCCTCTCGTTATATGTTTACAAGAAACTAGATTGCAGCCACAACAACATTTTCATTTGAGAAACTACATATACAATTGAAAGAAATGACTACAACGGTGGGGGGAACACCTGCGGGGGTACCCTAATAGCAATAAAAAACAACATTCCATATGAACTACTTCCACTGCAAACAAACTATCAGACTATAGCAATAAAAATCAAGTACCCAATAAAAACAACAATCTGCAATATATATCTACCAAATGCGCAGCACCTTTCATATAAAGAACTAAGTAATATCATCACACAATTGCCAAAACCAACTCTTCTATTAGGCGATTTCAATGCGCACAATACCCTACGGGGATCTGAACGCACAGACTACAGGGGAAAAATAGTAGAAGGTTTAATACACCAACATAATATCGGCATTATAAACAAACCTAACGTACCCACTCATTTCACTACATACACAGCAAAATTAAGTACAATTGACTTAACACTAAGTATAAATCATCAGTTAAACAGATTCAAATGGAACACACTCTCTGACCTACACAATAGTGACCATTTCTCTATACAAATACAACACGGTAAACATAAAACACATGAAACCAGAAGACCCAAATGTATTATCAAAAAAGCCAATTGGCAACAATTCAAACAATTAGTTCAATTAGAAAATAAACCATACGATATCGACGAAGAATGTGAATATATTTCAGACCAAATAATAAAAGCAGCTATAAAAACTATCCCGAAAACCCCCCAATTTTCAATGAGACCATTGGTCCCTTGGTGGGACAATAACATAAAAAACGCAATAAAATGTAGAAAAAAAGCACAGAATAAATATAAAAAAAAACCCACAACAACCAACCTCATCAACTTCCAAAAAACTAAAGCTATTGCTCGACAACTTATCAGGAAAGCGAAAAGAGAATCATGGATAAATTTCGTACAGAACATCAACTTTCTAACACCTATACCAACAATATGGAACAATATAAGAAAAATAAACTGTCAAACAAAAACAACTAACATCGAATACATAAACATAAACAACACCATCATCAGTAATAAAGAAAATATAACAGAACTAATTGCTAAACACTATGCTAAAATTACCTCTACACAAAATTACGAAGAAAACTTTAGAAAATACAAAACCGATACCGAAACCATTCGCATAGATTTCCTCAAGGATAACACTGAACCATACAACCAAAAAATAACATTAATCGAATTAAAAAATGTGCTCAAATTATGTAAAGGATCAACACCCGGACCGGACGAGATTCACTATGATATGATAAAAAACCTCGATTGCAAAGCTCTAAATCAAATATTAACTTTCTACAACAAAATTTTTACAACACAAAGTTTTCCAAAAATGTGGAAAACATCTCTCGCAATTCCCATTTCAAAACCAGGACGCGACCGATCCCAGATCGACAATATCAGGCTAATTTCTCTAACTTCGTGCCTATCCAAGATCCTATAAAAAAATGTAACAAACAGACTAACTTGGTTCCTAAACAGAAGAGAAATAATAACACCATCTCAATGCGCTTTTCGTAAATACCACTCCACAATTGATTGCGCAGTAATGCTGCAGCAAGAAATTCTACAAGCTTTCACAAATAAAGAACATGTAATCGCTGTATCTTTGGATATTAAAAAAGCATATGATACAACCTGGAAATATCGCATACTATCTATAATGAAAAAGGTTGGCCTCAAAGGGAATCTAGCAGAATACATTAGGAATTTTCTAAACGATAGAAAATTCAAAGTTCAAATTAATGATATCCAATCCAGCGAACACGAAATGGAAAATGGTTTACCTCAAGGCTCTGTATTGAGTGTTTCACTATTTCTTATAGCAATCAACAACATTACAAGTAACTGCACTGAGCAAGTAAAAGCACTATTATATGCAGATGATTTTGTAATATACATGAGACACAAATCGACGACGCTAATTCAAGAAAAACTACAAGAAACGCTCACAAACCTACAAAATTGGTCAAAGAGAACAGGTTTTGCTTTTACACCCGAAAAAACAACAGCCATCCATTTTACAAACAAATATAAAATTACAAACCCGAGGATTACAATTGGAAACAGTGAAATAATATATAAAAACGAAATTAAGATGTTAGGGATAACTTTTGACAGGAAACTCACATGGAAAGCCCACCTGACAAAGGTAAAAAATAATTGTACACAAAACATGGACATCATAAAAAGCCTCGCCAACACCCAATGGGGAACAAACAGATACTCCCTCCTCAAAATATATAAATCAATAATTCTACCTATTATTGATTACGGAGCAACGGCAAAACCACGAAAACCAGTATCGCACCCAATAACACTAGTTTTGATGCTGAACTACACGCCATCCAACATGCAATAGACATGGTACTTTCCAATAACCACACAAAAAAATATATAATAATCACTGACTCTTTGAGTTCATTAAACGCAATAGAAAACAACTTCAGCAAAAATCCAATGATATGGAAAATAAGAGACCTACTCCATCAAATCCAACTGCAAGACAAAATAATTAAATTCCTTTGGATTCCAAGCCATGTTGGAATCAAAGGAAATGAACTAGTAGACGCGGCGGCCAAAGAAGCTTTAATCAACACAGTCAATGTAGATTTTCTACCACCACATCAATCTATAACTGCTGAATTAAAAAAACTCATCAAAACCCAATGGAACAACGAATGGTTACAAAGTTCACACCAATTAGTCAATATAAAAAAAACAATAGAACCATGGGAAACAACAAACCACCAAAACAGAAAATTCGAAATTAGTCTAACGAGACTAAGAACAGGCCACAGCAATATCACACACAAATGGATACTACAAAAAGAATCTCCACCCATATGCAGCACATGCAACACTCAAATCACTGTAACACACCTATTAATCGAATGCTCAAAATACGAAAACGCAAGAAGAAAACATAACATTAAACCAAATCTCGAAGAAATCCTAGGAAATAACAAAGATGAAATAATCAAGTTAGAAAAGTACCTAATTGACACCAAAATAATAAATGACTTGTAAAGATTAAAACAAAACTTAGGGGTACATATAATCAGACATTGGTTGGTTACCCCTAATAAAAAAAAAAATCTAAAAAAAAAAAAAAAAAAAAAAAAAAAAAAACTCAAGAAAAACTAAGGCCGGTATTCTTAGTCAGTGCTTATTCAAAGTTCATGCTTAAGCAATTGCTTAATAGCCTTATGACACTGGCTTTATCGTAGGCTGAAAATGCTGCCTTGGCTAGGCTGAAAATGACGAAATCTGTTATACTATGGGACAGAGATAGCATGTGAGAGTAAGAACGATTATCTGATTTATTATAACAGATAGTTGTTAAGGGGAGAAGAAATCCGTTGGAAATATTTGAAATATTCAAATTTATTATGATTAAAATTCAATTAATTTAAATTTATTGTATTTAATATTAAACACGGTCAACATCAGGTAAATTAAAATTCTTTGTTCTCTTCCTTTCAATTTGCTACTTCCTCATTAAAAAATCTTGTTTGACCTGAGTCCTCCAGAGTAAAACAATATCTTCAAATATTTTCAAAAATACTTCAACAACTATATCTAAAAAAATAAAAAAAAAAATTTTTCTTTTAGACTCCCCCAATTCGCAACGCGCACCCGCCCGTTGCAATAACAAAAATATGTCTCCCACGATTTGAAATTACTTTGGGGCAATTAAAAATCACACTAAACACATCAAAAATTGTTTGGAGCGATTTTACTCCAGAGCCCCAATTCTAAAAATTTACCCTTCAATAAAATATTATTTATTCTCACTTCAATTATATTTGCTGCCACTTCAATTATAATTATTTCAATTTATTACTTCAATTTATTTTGATTCTCACTCACTGTTATAAAAAGCCTAGAGATGTAGCAAACTGTTATAAAAAGCATAAAAAAAAGAACATGAATTTCATTCTTTTCCTATGCTTTTTATAACAGTTTTCTAGACTTTTTATAACACTTAAAATTCAGCCAAGAAAAGTTTGAGTATATTCCTCTCACTCTTACATATGGGAAAATCTCATTTGAATTTTTTCTTTCAGTTTTCAGCCTAGCCAAGGCAGTATTTTCAGCCTACGATGAAGCCAGTGTCATAAGGCTATAAGGTGTCGTTTCGATTCACAGTCGCTCCTTAGGCTGCGGTTACTGAACACGCTAGTAATGCTAGCACTAGCTAGTACTAGCTAGCGCTAGCAAATATAATACATGTAATCAGTGCGTGGTGGTTATGAACGCACTCGAGCGCTAGCGCTAGCTAGCACTTCCTAGCGCTAGTCATATTCTGCAATCGATTGAAACATTGATACTAGCGCGAGTGTTTGAAAAGTAGGTAATTTAAAAGAAATAAATTTAAAAGATACAAATATATTAAAGATATGATAAAGATATATTAAAGATATAAATATATTAAAGATAGGTTAAAAGATATAAATATATTATTTCTTAGAAACAAAATAAGACTTATATAAATTACGCAGAGTAGTTGCTTGGAAATTTGCGCGCGCGCCTCTTGCTTGGTGTTGTTGAACCGTTGATCTCCCGTTAGTTCTCAGAAGGTGTTCTCCTTGAATTAGCGTTATTTTGTCAATACTTTCTTTATCTATTAGAGGCTGCGTTCGGAAACGTCATTTGCAGAGCAGTAGACGATAGTCATTCGTTCGGTATTGCAAATTGATGATAATCAAGAGTTCGGAAATGCAAATTGGCTATTGCCAAACGTACGGCAATGCACATTCGCACTGCCATCTTGCAATCATTTTAATGTCAGGTGGTCGAAATCATCAAATTCGCAGTAAAACTAGTCACTTCTGCAAATGACTGATGCATTTTTGCAGCCGACGCAGTTAATTGACGATCATTTGACGATACCGAAAGCAGCCAGAATATTATGCAGAAGACACAGACATTTTACAATAATATTTGCTGACTGCACCTCGGTTTCAATTGCTTTTGAAAGTATACGCCACTTACTGGCAAGTAAACCAAATGCACATTCAATTGTATTTCGTGCGGAGGACAGTTTCTCATTAAAAAGTACACTTTCGTCATTTAAATTCACAAGTCAACACACAACTACTGAACAACGAGCTTGCTTCAGCTAGCTTTAATAATAACCACACAACTAGAGCGAGCTGGCGCCAGCGATACTAGCGCTTGCTAACGCTAGCATTACTAGCGTGTTCAGTAACCGCAGCCAAGCATTTCCTTAAGCAAATGCTCAAGCATGAACTTAATAAAGCAAATGCTTAAGCAAATGCTTAAGCAAATGCTTAAGCAAATGCTTAAGCAAATGCTTAAGCAAATGCGACGATCTTATTTACCCTAAAAATGAATTTATTTTTCAAGTAGTCGTCAAGGGTGCCTTAAGCAATTGCTTATATTTGATTTTTCAATATAGTCCAGTGCAATTAGTAAAATGTAATTGAATTTTACGATGTACGAAATTTTTTTTTTTTTGGAAATTGTTCGGGTACATCTGACAATGAAAAAATCAAGTTTGTTGAGTCGATAATTCCGAGCATTATATAAAATTCTAATTCATCCGACACGCGAAACTGTCTGGAAGCGAGTTATTCGATGAGAAGTGTCGTAACCTTCGGGGTTGACTTTTGACCCGCTATGCCGCGGACATGAAACGAAAGAGTTTCGGTCAATAGCTGATTTGAAAGATATTTTAATGCCCATATTTCTGCTGTTTTCTACATTTTCATATGAGCAACCGTTAACGAGATATTCAACAAAAATGGCGTTATCAGTTATTTCAGGCACGTGCAGTGCGAACTTTGGCGTTGGATTGCTCGCAAACTCTACAAGCGAGAATGACGACAAAGGTCTCATTATAAAAGTAATTACTATCACTTTTAGTTAAAGTGGCATTAACCCACACAAATTAATATCTTATGAGTTAATCGCAAAGAACTGCTTTCAACCCCAACAACATGATCAAGGTTGAACTTTGAGCGGCCATAACTTTACATACAGACCTTCACGAATTGTTGGTAGGATACCGTAGCGTACGTGTTCAGTGTTATCGTAATATTCAAAAGGATTGAGTCGGTCACGCAAACATCTACAGATGTGTTTAATAATATCCTCTTCACTATCATCAATGTCACTTATATCATCAATATCACTTACCGACGAAAACAAATCCATTTTACAATTAACCCAGTCACTTTATACATGAATCTCTGAAAAGATGCAACTGGAGATTTATCGGCGGAATTCTCTTTATTTTAGGGTCACAAATAATTTACCAAAAGTCCATAAAGCCAGCTGACCGGCTACTCGAGTTATGGAGGGTCAAATGTCACGAAAATCATGACGATGATGACGCCAACCTCATTTCGTTATTTTCCTCTGGGATGAGTGTTGATGAAGATGACAGCATGAAAGAAGTAGAGATAGAAGAAATAAAGAGATAATCAAAAAAAATAGTTCATATCTTATAACCTACGAACTAGGGATACCACGTAAAAACGCTGCTTGCATTATATGTACTTCAAAGGTGGTGCGGAAAAGAATGCAGCGCCCGAGTTTTCCCAGCCCCATATCTCAAAAACCATTGGTTTTATGTAAATTTCGTCCAAAACATTTTTTTGCAGATTCATCTCACGAACAATCTTTACTTAGCCAAAAATTGCATAAAACCGATAGTTTACGAGATATTTGAGAAAAATTGATTTTCGTTATGGACTGGCTTTATGGACTTTTGGGAAATTATTTGTGACCCCAAAATAAAAGAGAATCCCGCTAATAAATCTCCAGTTGCATTATTTCAGAGGTTTGCTCTTTTTTTTGTATAAAGTGACTGGGCTAAATATATATTTTTTCACACTTTAATTAAAAAATCAAATATAAGCAATTGCTTAAGTTGCCTTGGAGACGACATAAATAGTGGAATTATTGGAAAATAACAAGGGAAATGCTTAAGCAATTGCTTAATAAACGTCACCTTAAGAAATGACTGTGAATACATGATTTCTTAAGAACGCCTTATTCAAATAAGGCGAACTTATTTAAGAAATTCTTAAGTCCATGCTTAAGAATCGACTGTGAATACCGGCCTAAGAAAATTATAATAAAAGTGATGGAAATTTGGTAAAATTAAAAGGAGAAAAATAACTAGACTTGATAACTTAAGAGTAATATTTTAAAGATATATTTTTAGTTGATAATAAAGGATACCTACCCCCACCTAAAGAGGGCAGTGCAGGCAGTTCAAGCGAGGACCGTTGGTTTTGGTGTATAAAAACGCGATACCAGAAGCAATCACTCTCTCTTGTCTTTCAACAGTCAAAGAAAGTGTTTCCCAGCGAGAACTACAAGTTATTTACTTCAAGTGTTTTTCCAGCATTCAGTGAGGAAATTAATATTAGTTCAAGGTATTTGTCATCAAACATTTAATTTCTATTGGCCAAATTGGTGGTTCTGGGAAATGATATATGTTTGATTTACTAACTAATTTTTGTTATTTTCAGAAATTATGCTGATATACTCAGTGCAATTTTATATACTAAGTTGTTAGTATTAAATTGCTGTCTGGCTATATCTTCATTTAGTTAACTTAGAATATTCAGTGCAATTCTATATACTAACTTGAGGTTAGCTATTGAGTTGCTGTCTGGATAGAACTAAAGTTCATATATTTCACTTATATATTACTAACCACCTAACCGAACCAATATTATTTGGTACTGGTTAGGAATACAAGTTTAAGTTAAAGGTTAAGGATTACCTGTTAGAATATAAGTAGACATTTTGAAATAAAGAACAATTTTGAATTCTAACTGACACGTGTGTTTTCCTCTATATTTCCTGTTTTCTCTTTAGTGCAAATATATTCATTTTGCACTAAACAATCACCATGGGCTGAAGAAGGTAATGCAAGTGTTGTAGGACATAATATTCAAAATATTATGATTGAGGCGCCAGATGATAGTGAGGAATTAAATCCGGGCGGTACTGAGACATTGATATCCGCTGAGATTCAACAATTGGACTCTGTAGAAGGAATTCGTTTGGCTCCTGCCGAAGGAAATCGGCCGATTTCTGTACTTTTCGATAAAGATTCTCCGTTTTTAGCATTTCCAAAACTATTCGGAGGGGAAAGGTTATCAGGCAAAATTAACGCTGCAGGAAAGGAAAAGGAACTCAGCAAAACTGAACTCTTTAAATCTTTGGTAAGGAGATCAGACAGAAGAGCAGCTGAATCAACTGAATTCGTTCTTTATGCTGCAAAAGTTCTTGAAATTAGTCGAATTTCAAGTAATCACCAAATTTGTCTTCGTAAGAGAAGAAATACTGGAGAGCAAGTTGTCACGGCAGCACAAATTTCTAATCCCGATTTTGTGGATGGTATGCTGCGTGATGACAATGCATATCGCATTTTTCAAGGAATTAGAAATTCCTGTCATCGTTGGCATCAAGAGGGACTGAGAGTACGAGCAATGGTGCGTCAATTTGGTTTACCGAATTTGTTTCAAACTCTCAGTGCTGCTGAAATTAAATTGCACAAGAGTTAACCCTTCTAGCACAGAAGGCGCACTTTGCAGCAAAGCATGAAAATCTATATATACATACACATACATACATATATATATACATATATATATATATATATATATATATATATATATATATACTAGCTGGGACCCGGTGCGCCTACGCTGCACCCATAAGTCAATAGTAAACAATAAAAGCTATCCATTGACTTAATATTTTTCGAGATATGAATTTTACACAGATGAAATGCCTCAAAGAACATGGGTCTTGCGTCGGCCGCCATTAATCGGTATATTGAGTCTACTACATTGCTTATTATATTCTACTTATCATACCCTTTAATTTGATACCCTTTTTTATAGGGTTGTGAAGAAAGTGGTAATCCGGCCTCTTTAGACGGCCGCCATGGATCTAAAGATATATTTTGTATACTATATTGCTTATTGTATTCTACTTATCATACCCTTTCATTTGATACCCATGTCGAGGTGGTTGTGAAGAAAGTGGTACCCAGCTCCCTTTTGAGACGGCCGCCATGGATCTAAAGATATATTTTGTATACTACATTGCTTATTGTATTCGACTTAACATACCCTTTCATTTGATACCCATGTTGAGGTGGTTGTGAAGAAAGTGGTAATCCGGCCTCTTGAGACGGCCGCCATGGATCTTAAGATATATTTTGTATACTACATTGCTTATTGTATTCTACTTATCATACCCTTTCATTTAATACCCATGTCGAGGTGGTTGTGAAGAAAGTGGTAATCCGGCCTCTTGAGACGGCCGCCATGGATCTAAAGATATATTTTGTATACTACATTCCTTATTGTATTCTGCTTATCATACCCTTTCATTTGATACCCATGTCGAGGTGGTTGTGAAGAAA
Organism: Thereva unica; assembly: GCA_949987705.1. Lineage (NCBI taxonomy): Eukaryota > Metazoa > Arthropoda > Insecta > Diptera > Therevidae > Thereva > Thereva unica. The sequence goes on along the minus strand of OX465281.1, from coordinate 152,117,597 downwards.
GTGGTACCCCGCCCTCTTGAGACGGCCGCCATGGATCTAAAGATATATTTTGTGTACTACATTGCTTATTGTATTCTACTTATCATACCCTTTCATTTGATACCCATGTCGAGGTGGTTGTGAAGAAAGTGGTACACCGCCCTCTTGAGACGGCCGCAATGGATCATTTTAGTTTCAATAGCGTCATGGCCTACCTATTGTTTGACAGCTGCGTAAATTTGAAATTTTCATTAAATGTAATGATTCAATTTAATGACAATTTTACATTTGTCAAACAATAGGTAGGCCATGAAGCTATTGAAACTAAAATGAAGTGAAAATTCCTAAAATTACCATTTTTGTTTGGATTTTGCAGCTGTTTTTTTGGTTAAAGGTATAAAAAATAGCCTACGACCTATTCTCAGACCTACCAAATATACACAAAAAATTTCATGCAAATTGGTCAACCCGTTTCGGAGGAGTACGGTAACAAACACTGTGACACGAGATTTTTATAGATATAGATATATACATATATATATCTATAATATAAAAATGAATCGCTAAATGTGTTGCTAAGCGCAAAACTCGAGAACGGCTGGACCTATTGGACTAATTTTTTTTTTCGAATATTCGTTGAAGTACGAGGATGGTTCTTACGGAGAGAAAAATTTAAAAAATTGCCTGAAAAAAACAAATAATGGTAATTTTAGGAATTTTCACTTCATTTTAGTTTCAATAGCTTCATGGCCTACCTATTGTTTGACAAATGTAAAATTGTCATTAAATTGAATCATTACATTTGAGGAGTGACTTTTCAAAAGGCCTTATTTCCATTTAGATTAAATTTTCAGAAACCGCAAATTTCTGTGGTACGTCCAAAATATGCAAAATTATTATTTTTTTTTGCATCAATATAGTCTGTCCTAGTATAACTATATTTTTACAGTGGTAGATGAAAAATATTGTAAGTGCGACTTCATTAAAAACAAAAAATAGTTTGGAAATATGCCCTTTTGTTTGAAACGTTTGGAAATAAGACCTTTTGTATGGAACCTCCATAGGAAATATGACTATATTACATTTTTTTTTAAAGGTTTTTTGCTTGAAATCTTTTAAAATACTACAAATTCACGCAGGAAATGTGAAGTTTTGTTCAATTAAATACACCGTTTATTTCATACGTGGAAATATGCTGGTTTTGATAAATAATCTATATTGGTATCCATTTTTTTATAGGAACGAAGGACTTTTCTTTCGTCCTATTAACGTGAATAGGTGATAATTTAGCCTTGCTACTGGATTCCATCGAAATTTGCTCTAAAGTAAAAAATGGAAATAAGGCCTTTTGAAAAGTCACTCCTCATTTAATGAAAATTTCAAATTTACGCAGCTGTCAAACAATAGGTAGGCCATGACGCTATTGAAACTAAAATGATCCATGGCGGCCGTCTCAAGAGGGCGGTGTACCACTTTCTTCACAACCACCTCGACATGGGTATCAAATGAAAGGGTATGATAAGTAGAATACAATAAGCAATGTAGTATACAAAATATATCTTTAGATCCATGGCGGCCGTCTAAAGAGGCCGGATTACCACTTTCTTCACAATCCTATCAAAATGGGTATCAAATTAAAGGGTATGATAAGTAGAATACAATAAGCAATGTAGTAGACTCAATATACCGATTCATGGCGGCCGACGCAAGACCCATGTTCTTTGAGGCATTTCATCTGTGTAAAATTCATATCTCGAAAAATATTAAGTCAATGGATGGTTTTTATTGTTTACTATTGACTTATGGGTGCAGCGTAGGCGCACCGGGCCCCAGCTTGTACATATATAGAGTTTCCCTTCTAACACAGAAGGCACACTTCCCAGCAGGGCTGAGAAATTTTTACCACTGCCGTGGCTCAGCTGAGACATGCAAACATAAAATATTAGTAACATAGATTAAAATAAAAAGTAAGGGCATCCAACATGTAACCCACCAAACAACATAAAATGTAAGCAATCACGTCAGATTAAAAAGACTCCTTTTAAGGGCATCTTTACCAATACTCACGTTAAACACATCAATATTGTTGTTCACGTTAATGAACATGCGATTGACATGTTCGAATCTGCCGTAATTCGTATTAGAAGAGTTGGTTTGTAAGAGAGGTGGTCCTCTTAGATTGTAACGACTCACTCTAAACGATGCACGGTGATCTAGAAAACCTGAGTCAACCTTTCCATTAAGGAGCTGATGAACAAAAACAACATCGGCCACCTCACGGCGCCTGTGAAGAGAGCTTATGTTAAGTAACTTAAGCCGAGATTCATAAGATGGAAGAACTAATGGGTTTTCCCAAGGAAGATGATTCAGCGCGAATCGAACGAACCTTCGTTGGACCGATTCGATAGTTCTAACATGCACAGAGTAGTGAGGAGACCAAACCTGGGACGCATATTCGAGTAATGGTCTGACAAGAGAGATATAAAGGTGTTTAGTAATCAAGGGGTTGTTAAATTCTTTGGACCACCTTTTTATAAAACCCAGAACTAAACTACCTCTAGACGAGATATAGTTGATGTGAGTGGAAAAATCCAGCTTACTATCAAATCTAATCCCGAGATCTTTAACAAAGTTTACACGAGGGACTCCTTCATTAAGAAAGGTGTAGTTAAAAATTATAGGATCACGTCTCCTACTAAAAGTCATGACTTCACATTTACTAATATTAAGAACCAGGTTGTTATAAGTACACCAAGAGTAAAAGGTGTCAAGATCAGCTTGCAAAAGTTTGCAATCCTCAGTACTCTTAATGTGACGGTATAACTTGATGTCATCAGCGTAAATCAATATTCTACAGTGTCTTAGCAAGGAAACAATGTCATCAATTGATAAAATGAAGAGAAGAGGGCCAAGATGACTTCCTTGAGGGACACCGGATGATGCTTCAATGGGTACTGATTTGGATCCTCGAAAAAGAACTTGGTAGGTCCGGTCAGCTAAGTAAGACTGGAACCACACCAGAAGTGCTTGCGGAAAGCCAAGCCTTCTTAATTTGAGAATTATAATAGAATGGGAGAGCTTGTCAAATGCCTTGCTAAAATCAGTGTAAACGCAATCAGTTTGACAACCAGAAACGAAGCCCTCGACAGCATGAGAAGTGAACTCAAGAAGATTGGTGGTAGTGGAACGACCTGCAAGAAAACCATGTTGATTCGTTGAGACAAGCCTCTTGCAGATCGGAGCGATCGCAGAATAGATAATTGATTCGAAAAGCTTCGGTATAACAGACAACTTCGCAATTGGTCTATAATTCGATATTTCGTTTTTGCTACCACTTTTGTGAATAGGAATTATAAACGAATTCTTCCAAAGCGTAGGGAAGCACCCTTTATCAAGGGATTTCTGAAACAGGGTTTTCAGTGGAGACTGGAGAACCTCCACACAGGACTTCAGGACAGCAGGTGGAATACCGTCAGGGCCCGAAGTGAAGTCGAAAGGGAGTTCATCAATATGTTTCACGATATCAGCAAGGGTAATTGAGAGAGGTAAAAAATGAGGCCCTCGGTTAGGGGTAATGTGACGAAAATTATTGTCATTAGGCTGAAAGTCAGAAGGTGAAAAAGATTGATGAAAGAATGATGCAAACATGTTGCAAATCGCAGGTGACTCAGAACTAGACCAGTTCGTGTGCTGCATAGTATTAGGGTAGTTATCAACTTTTTTCTTAGAGTTGACAAATTTAAAGAAGTTCCTAGGATCAGTAAACACTTTATCACTCATGCTGCTAAGGTGTTCACGATACAGAGTAAAAGAGAGTGAACGAAATTTGTTATAGCAATTGATAAATGAATTGCGACTAGGAGAGTCCTTTCTCTTTAAATAGGTTTTCCAAAGTCTATTCTTCTGATTTTTTAAATGCCTGAGTTCATTATTAAACCAAGGTGGAGAAGAACTGGGCAGTTTTTGGGGCTCATAAGGTACGCAAGAAACGAGGGCCTCGTATAATACGTTATAAAACAGTGCCACATCGTCATCCAACTCATTTGCGGAAAGCAAACTGTTAAAATCGATCGAGGCAAGCTTAGATGACAGCTCCCCAAAGTTAGCCTTTCTAAAGTTAAAGGAATGGGTTACCTCCTCCGCACAAGGCTTATTCTCTGAATTGAAGCAATAATTAAGCAGAAGCGGAGGGTGGTAACTGTCAACAGACGTCATGACTGTTGGACTGAGTTCGACAGTCATATTGACTGCGTCAGTAAAGAATACAAGATCTAACTGCCTCCCCAAAACGTTAGATACACCGCTCATTTGATTCAAGCCAAGGGAGAATAAGGAATTAAGAAAACAGGATTCCTTAGAATTCAGGTTGCCTTCAGGAAGGTAGTTATCGTCATCTACATCCGTTACCCACTGAATATTGGGTAAATTAAAGTCTCCAAGGAGAAGTAATTCATCGCCAGTGTCCATCAAACTCGAGATATGATCAACACCAGAGATGAGAATATCATAGAGATTTTTACCTCTATCGTCAAGAGTGCTTATCATATCTGGTGGGATATAGCAGCACAGCAGAAAGAGATTAATTTTTGATAAGGTAATTTTAAGAGCGACAAGCTCAATGTCAAGGTGGATAGAAAAACTAGGAAGAGAAATTGGATTACAAGACAGATGGCTACTGCAAGCAAGAAGTACGCCACCTCCACGAGCATCCGAGTCAGTGTAACGATCCCTCCGAAACACTTGGTAAGAGGAATCAAAGAGTTCCGCATTAAGAATACCTTCATGAAGCCAGGTTTCAGTAAATGCTATGACATCGAACCCGCTAGCCATCGATGCCTCAAGGATGTCGTTAGTTTTTGACCTAGTCCCTCTTACATTCTGGTAGTAGAGGGAAAGCGTCTCGAGTTTTTTGGCATCTGTATAGTGCTCGGAGTTAAATGGCTGGAACTTATTGTTATCCTTAAGAAAGTTCTTGACGATGAGGAGATGAAATCAGAACAAGCAGGTGAAATCACTAAGCATGAAAAAGAAATTTTAATTCAGCGTGACCCTGTAACTTGTGCAAGATACTTTGACAACCGATTCCAAGCGCTAATGAAAACGTTCAAATGTTCAGAAGGCACTTTAGGAGATCGAGAAACTCTCCACTACTTCTGTAGAGTGGAATTTCAACATAGAGGCTCTCCTCATGTTCACATGATTCTCTGGGTCGGTAACGCTCCCATTTACAAAGAAAACGAGGTTCAAAATGTTGAAGCAATATGTCAATTCATAGATGAACTGATCTCATGCTCAACAGACTGTCCTGAAGAGGACCCTATTCATCAACTCTTGCCTCTAAATACACATCGTCATACTTCCACATGCAGGAAGAAAAGTAACAGAGGAATAAAATGTCGGTTTGGAATTCCATTCTTTCCTATGGACCGCACACGAATTCTTACTCCTCTTCATATATCAGAAAATGAAATAAGGAGTTGTAAAAGTGAATTAAAACGGATCAAAATATATCTTGAGTCAGATGGACCTCTTGCATTAACTTCTTTCGATAAGTTTCTTAGAGCTCTTCATCTTGACAAAGAAACATATATTAATATAATCCGTTCTTCACTAGCGAGAGATAAAGTCTTCCTGCGTCGCCGGCCTTGTGAGATATTCATTAATAATTACAATGAAAAAATACTCAGAATTCACAAGGCCAATATGGATATTCAGTTTGTCTTGGATGCATACGCTTGTTGTTGCTATGTAATTGACTACATTAACAAGAGTGACAAGGGTATGAGTGACCTTATGAAGAGAGCACTGGAAGAACATCGATCAGGTAATCAAAGTCTTTCATCTCTCATGCGTAGACTTGGGTTGGAATTTCATGGAAACAGTGAGTTAGCAGCCCAAGAAGCAGTTTACAACATTCTGCAAATCCCGATGAGCAAAGCTTCTGAGCAATGCCTTTTCGTTCAGACGGGTCCGCCTCATGAGCGATCGAGAATGTTATTATCGCCAAAACAGCTTAAAGAGCTTGCGGATTCCAATTCAGAATCGTCTGAAATCTTTGTGGCTGGACTTATTGACCATTATAAAGGGCCCCCGGATTCTCTTGAAGATATCAGTCTGGCTTACTTCAGTGCTTGGTACGAATATTCGAAGTCGAAAAGATCGACTCGAAACCAGCTTGATGTGAATGAAGATGATATTCAAGATTGCGATGTAGAACACTCCAATCCATTTTTAAGTTTAAAACAAAATTCTGGTTTTGTGAAGAAGCGATCTTTTCCGAAAGTGATCCGATTCAGACGCTTTAATGTCGCTCAAGATCCAAACAATTATTACCGCGAAACAATCATGCTATATTTACCTTGGAGGAAGGAAAGTGAAGATCTTGTAGACTGTGAGGCCAAGTATCGAATAAACATAGAACAGATTATCTTGAATCGAAGTGAATTCAATGCCTTCGATGATGAATTTCTCGAATCTCAAATGAGACGCGCCAATTCAGGTCACGAAAATCGGGCTGATCCAAATGACTATGATACTGATCGTCCCAATTACGATGAGTTTCAAAGATATGTTCTTCAAGATGGGATTGAACAAGTCAATGAATTTGGTGATTACGAGAGAAGATCATACTCAGAGAGATTCGTTCTTCCAAATCGTGTATCAATTGAAGACTTTTACAAGATGCTTTCTTCTCTAAACTTGGAACAACGTGATTTCATAACTCATGTTGTGTCTCATTTCAAGTTCTCACAACAAGACCCTTTATATCTCTATCTCAAAGGGGGTGCTGGGGTAGGAAAGTCTCATGTCATCAACACTCTCTACCAGGCTCTAATAAGAATTTTCAACTCAGAAGTTGGCGATGATCATGATCACGTCCTTTTAACTGCTCCTACTGGGAAAGCTGCTTTCAATATTCTCGGGCAAACACTTCACACAGCTTTTCAGTTGCCAGTGAACCAACACACCGCCCATCAACTTTCAGACTCTGTATCAAATACAATGCCTACTTATTTATCATCGCTTAAGCTTGTCGTGATTGATGAGATAAGTATGGTCAGCGAGCAAGTTCTCCGAATGGTTGATAAGAGGTTAAGGGATATCTTCAATAAGAACAAAATGTTTGGAGGAATTTCCGTAATCGCTGTCGGAGATTTCTATCAATTACCTCCTGTCATGGCCTATGGCCACATCATTAATTTCCACTAAATCATCTGACGCATTTGTCGAGCTTCTTCAAATACCTCTTTGGCATTATTTTAAGGTTCATGAGCTCACAACTATCATGAGACAAAGGGATGATGCTAATTTTGCAACAGCTCTTAACAACTTAGCAAGAGGAACAATGACGGAAGCAGATGTGAGTCTTATGCACTCAAGACTCAAGACAAAGGTCTAATTTGACAGCGGAAGAGAGTCAGCAGAAACCAATTCATCTTTTCTATAAGAATAAAGACGTCGATGATTTTAACACTTTAGCACTTCAGTCCATGCCGGGAGAAGCAGCGAAGAGTGATTCATGGGATATGGCAAGTGGCGAGGGAACTCCTAGTGGCAAACGAGCAATCCTCGAATCAGTGTCACGACCTACAGTTAAGCTTTCGGAAACTCTGGGCCTGGCAAAGAGCCTATACCTTAAAGTGGGTGGACAGTATGTAATGACTTGCAATCTTGATTGCTCGGATGGTCTCGTAAATGGCGTCGTTGGAATTTTAAGAAGAATTGATCGAGGTATCATACCTAATAGTCCATCAATGACAAAGCCATTACGAATATGGATTGAGTTCGAGACCCCACGATCTGGTCAGAAACTTCGACAGAAGCATCAGAATTTATTTTCAAATTTAGGAGTGGCGAATACTTGGACTCCAATCGAACCAGTGTCTTTAATAATCAAAAGAAAAGCCAACAGCAGCCTTCAAGTTATTAGAAAACAGTTTCCAGTAGTGCCTGCGGAAGCAATGACAATTCATAAGAACCAAGGTTCAACATACACAAATGTTGCTGTACACTTACAGGGAATATCTAAGAGATCCCTGCTGTACGTGGCATGCTCCCGAGCAACAACAGCAGCGGGTCTTTTCTTAATCGGTACATTTGAAAAGACCAAACCACCTTCTGCAACAGATGATTTGACACAGGAAATGAATCGGCATCAGAATTCGATGCTTTGTCCTCAATTCCTTTTTCTACGCTCTGTAACAGAGAATATTCGACAAATCATATTCCACAATGTGCAGTCTCTTCATAAGCATTCTCAGATTTACTCCACAGATAATGTGTTTATGGACTCCCAAGTAATACTAATGGCAGAGACTTGGACTACTGCAAATGATGAACCTTTTCTTTCCGGACACTCGTTGATTGGCTCTGTCGATTACACAGGTCGCCGCCACGCAATGGGAGCGCGATGCTACTTGAAGGAAGGCTATCGTGATTCTTCGTCATCCGCGTTGAACATATTCTCCAGCGATACAGATGGCAGTGTTAGTGTCTCGAGCTTCATCTTAGAAGGAACTCTCATTGCTTCTGTGTATCGATCACCAAAAAGCACTTTTGAGAATCTCCGGAATTGTCTTTCCAATCTCCTGTTAGAATATCCAAATATGCCTACTGTAATTGCAGGAGATTTCAATTATAATCTTCTTGCATCCGACGGTGATCACCTTCGATTATTTTTAGCGGTATATGGATTGGAGTTAGTATCCCCATTGTCAGCCACAACTCGAAACGGTACTCAACTAGATGCCTTTTTTTCCAATTTAAGAAATACGAGTTCCGGACTGTATGTGTCATGTACAGGAGTACACATTCACGAACCAATCTGGATTCGTTATTTAGCCGAAAGAGTGTCGTGATAAAGCTTAGTGAAGGTTTGGCTTACATATCTGAGGTATGGAGCCTGCGTTAGAATATGACTTGAATTGAGTAACTGAATTTACCACTGCAGCTCTGTCAGCTAGTCCGATTCACCGCGTCCACGTCGTAACCCCTGGTTAATACAATCTAATTTGACAAGCTCTCCCATTCCATTGTAATTCTAAAATTAAGAATGCTTGGCTTTCCGCAAGCCCTTCTAGTATGGTTCCAGTCTTACTTTGCTGACAGGACCAAACAAGCTTGGTTCGTTTTCGTGGTTCCAAATCAGTAACCATTGAAGCGACATCCGATGTCCCCCAAGGAAGTTATCTTGGCCCTCTTCTCTTTAGCTTATCAAATGATGACATTGTTCTCTTGCTAAGACACTGTAGAATACTGATTTACGCTGATGACATAAAATTTTACTGTCACATAAAGAGTATTGAGGAGTGCAAACTTTTGCAAGTTGACCTTGACACCTTTTATTCTTGGTGTGCTAACAGCAACCTGGTTCTTAATATTAGTAAATGTGAAGTCATGACGTTTAGTAGGAGATGTGGTCCTATAATTTTCAACTACACCTTTTCTAATGAGGGTATCACCACGTGTTAGTTTTGTTAAAGATCTCGGGATTAGATTTGATAGTGAGTTGGAGTTTTCCACTCACATCAACTATATCTCTTCCAGAGGTAGTTTAGTCCTGGGTTTTATAAAAAGGTGGTCCAAAGAATTTAAAAACCCTTGATCACTTCTCTTGATCATTTCTCTTGTTAGACCATTACTCGAATACGCGTCCAAGGTTTGGTCTCCTCATTACAATTCGCATGTTAGAACTATTGAATCGGTTCAACGAAGGTTTGTTCGATTCGCAATGAATCATCTTCCTTGGGAAAAACCATTAGTTCTTCCATCATATAAATCACGGCTTAAGTTACTCAACTTAAGCTCTCTTCATAAGCGTCGTGAGGTGGCCGATGTTGTATTTGTTCATCAGCTCCTTAATGGAAAGGTTGACTCTGGTTTTCTAAGCCGCCGTGCGTCGTGTAGAGAGAGTCGTTATAATCTGAGAGGATCACCTCTTTTACAAATCAACTCTTCTAACATGAATTACGGCAGATTTGAACCTGTCAATCGCATGTTCATTAACGTGAACAACAATATTAATATGCTTAGCGTGAGTATTAGTAGATGTCCTTAAAAGGAGTCTTTTTAATCTCATTAGCCGTTAGATATGTTTCCTTTTGCTTGCGTGGGTTACATGTAATTTGGATTTTTTTAACTTTATTATTGCATGCTTAGTTGTCCTCATCAGAGCCTCATCTCAGCGCTTGGTTGTGCTAAGTAGGTAAATTTTTCTTGGCCCAGCTGAGAAGTGCGCCTTCTGTTCTAGAAGGGTTTACTCTATTATTATTAATCATAATTCTAAGAGCCGAAACTGCAAGCGTTTGTGCTTGATGCGTAAAAACTGATCTGACTGGTTGGCCATCTAACTAACAACCGGAAAAACTTTATGCTAAGGCATCGGACGTACACTTACAGAAGAGGTATAGCTACACTAAAATTTTTCTTAGGACCACGGCCCTACATTAGAACGACCTTGGGTTCGTTCATTGGTCAAATATGTTATATAATTCTTTCAGCAGCATCTACTTGAAAGATGCGTTAGTTTTTCAAGTTATTTGTTGAATTGTTTTCGTGAATCTTCACAATCTCCACTTGTCATCCAATCTGAAGTGTTATTAAACAGAAAGAATACCATGAAAAAGCGTAATTAGTGGCTAGTCTCTAGGCACAACATCCCACTAGTTTCTATATGCGCCGGTTTACGCCTTAGATACATTTATCCAGTGTGGCTCAGTCTATAGTGTTTCTAATAAAATTTGTTACATTTCAAAGGACAGCTAAGATTCATGCTATACAACGAACTAGCCAGCCAACTTTTTCGCGGTTAATAATACTTTATTAAGTTAAAAAAAAAACCTTTGAATTCGTTCGTAAATGCACGTGTTTAATTATTTCATGCTATTAACGATTCATCTTGACTAATCCATATCACTTTTTTTTTGTTATAAGTGTATTTAAAACTGCCCCAATAAATAATTTCCGCGCCCACGAACTTCTTATTCACATTTTTAATGTTTTTTTGGTGGGATATCACTCTTTTTTGTTTTAATACATTCTAATATTGCTTATTGTATTCTACTTATCATACCCTTTCATTTGATACCCTTGTCGAGTGGGTTGTGAAGAAAATGGTAATCCGCCCTCTTGAGGTGGCCTCGTTGGATCTAACTATTTATTGAGTATACTATATTGCTTATGGTATTCTACTTATCATACCTTTTCATTTGATACCCATTCGCGCCGTGGATCTAAAGATATTTTGAGTATACTAAATCGCTTATTGTGTTCTACTTATCATTCCCTTTCATTTGATACCCATGTCGAGGGGGTTGTGAAGAAAATGGTAATGCGTCCTCTTGAGGTGGCGTCGATGGATCTAACTATTTATTGAGTTATTATATTGCCTATTGTATTCCACTTATCATACCCTTTCATTTGATAACCATGTCGGGGGGGTTGTGAAGAAAATGGTAATCCCCCCTCTTGAAATGACCGCCATGGATCTATCCAGATATTGAGTATATTATATTGCTTATGGTATTCTACTTATGATACCCTTTCAATTGATACCTATGTCGAGGTGCTGGTGAAGAAATGGTAGTCCGCCCTCTTGAAACGGCCGCCATGGATATAAAGACATAGCTTATTGTATTCTATTTATCATACCCTTTCATTTGATACCCATGTCGAGGGGGTTGTGAAGAAAATGGTAATGCGTCCTCTTGAGGTGGGCTCGATGGATCTAACTATTTATTGAGTTATTATATTGCTTATTGTATTCCACTTATCATACCCTTTCATTTGATACCCATGTCGAGGGGGTTGTGAAGAAAATGGTAATGCGTCCTCTTGAGGTGGGCTCGATGGATCTAACTATTTATTGAGTTATTATATTGCTTATTGTATTCAACTTATCATACCCTTTCATTTGATACCCATGTCGAGGGGGTTTTGAAGAAAATGGTAATCCGTCCTCTTGAGACGCGTACCATGCGTACACTTTTTGTTAATCATCGAAGTGATAGGGAATGCTATTTTACATCAGCAGTGCTGGATTTGACTAATTTGTAACGAATATGTCATATTTTTAGAAATAAATTACGATTACGAACTCGGCATTCGGTATTTCAAAATTTTATTGTACATTTTGTACTGTGAACTACATATGTTTTTTATAGTACCTAACGCAATCTGATACCATAGTTGCGACTAACCACTTTAAATGAATACATTTTGTTAATCATCTAATGCCATCTGGCAACAGTGGGAGTAAACACTTTTCGACTAACTAGTAGCACCATCTCATTTATTGAGCAATTGAAATAACTTAGAGCGCCATCTGACAGAATAATTTTGAGTACCCACTTTTTTAGACTGAAGGAGAAGAAAAAAGTTCGATTTGAAATATAAAAATAAAGAAAACGAAGAATGATAGGAAAAAAACTCATGGAATAATAAATTATTTATATTTTGTTTATCGGTTACAAATGTAAAATCCTTACTAATATTATAAATGCGAAAGTAACTCTGTCTGTCTGTCTGTCTGTTACGCTTTCACGCCTAAACCACTAAACCGATTTTGATGAAATTTGCTACAGACATAGTTTAGACCTTGGAGACGGACATAGGCTACTTTTTATGGAGAAAAAAAGGGTTTAAGGGAGTGAAATGGGGTTCAATAAGTTGTAAGGGGATTTTTTATCTTTACTTTTTTTTTCTATTGTATAAAAAGTAACTGACTGACAGACAACGCACAACCTAAACCGCTGGAGCACAGTGCATCCCTATAATGGCGTGGACATCCACTAAAAAGCGATTTTTCTAAATTCATCCCCTAAGGGGGTGAAATGGGGTTTATCCAAACCGCTGGAGCTATAGGGCTGAAATTTGGACAGTGCATCCCTATAATGGAGTGGACATCCACTATAAAGCGATTTTTCGAAATTCATCCCCTAAGCGGATGAAATGGGGTTTATCCAAACCGTTGGAGCTATAGGGCTGAAATTTTGGCAGTGCATCCCTATAATGGCGTGGACACCCGCTAAGAAGCGATTTTTCGAAATTCATCCCCTAAGGGGGTGATAAGGGGTTTACCCAAACCGCTGGAGCTATAGGGCTGAAATTTTGACAGTGCATCCCTATAATGGCGTGGACATCCACTATAAAGCGATTTTTCGAAATTTATCCCTTAAGGGGGTGAAATGGGGTTTATCCAAACCGCTGGAGCTATAGGGTTGAAATTTTAACAGTGGATCCCTATAATGACGTGGACATCCACTAAAGAGCGATTTTTCGAAATTCATTCCCTAAGGGTGTGAAATGGGGTTTTAACAAACCGCTAAAGCTATAGGGCTGAAATTTTGACAGTGCATCCCTATAATGACGTTTACATCCAGTAATCCACTAAAGAGCGATTTTTCAAAATTCATCCCCTAAGGGTGTGAAATAGGGTTTTTACAAACCGCTAAAGCTATAGGGCTGAAATTTTGACAGTGCATCCCTATAATGGAGTGGACATCCACTATAAAGCGATTTTTCGAAATTCATCCCTTAAGCGGGTGAAATGGGGTTTATCCAAACCGCTGGAGTTATAGGGTTGAAATTTTAACAGTGGATCCCTATAATGACGTGGACATCCACTAAAGAGCGATTTTTCGAAATTCATCCCCTAAGGGTGCGAAATGGGGTTTTTACAAACCGCTAAAGCTATAGGGCTGAAATTTTGACAGTGCATCCCTATAATGGCGTGGACATCCACTATAAAGCGATTTTTCGAAATTCATCCCTTAAGGGGGTGAAATGGGGTTTATCCAAACCGCTGGAGCTATAGGGTTGAAATTTTAACAGTGGATCCCTATAATGACGTGGACATCCACTAAAGAGCGATTTTTCGAAATTCATCCCCTAAGGGTGTGATATGGGGTTTTTACAAACCGCTAAAGCTATAGGGCTGAAATTTTGACAGTGCATCCCTATAATGACGTGGACATCCACTGTAAAGCGATTCTTCGAAATTCATCCCTTAAGCGGGTGAAATAGGGTTTATCCAAACCGCTGGAGCTATAGGGTTGAAATTTTAACAGTGCATCCCTATAATGACGTGGACATCCACTAGAGAGCGATTTTTCGAAATTCATCCCCTAAGGGTGTGAAATGGGGTTTTTACAAACCGCTAAAGCTATAGGGCTGAAATTTTGACAGTGCATCCCTATAATGGCGTAGACATCCACTAAGAAGCGATTTTTCGAAATTCATCCCCTAAGGTTGTGAAATGGGGTTTACCCACACCGCTGGAGCTATAGGGCTGAAATTTTGACAGTGCATCCCTATTCTGGCGTGAACATCCACTAAGAAGCGATTTTTCGAAATTCATCCCCTAAGGGTGTGAAATGGGGTTTTTACAAACCGCTAAAGCTATAGGGCTGAAATTTTGACAGTGCATCCCTATAATGGCGTGGACATCCACTAAGAAGCGATTTTTCGAAATTCATCCCCTAAGGGGGTGAAATGGGGTTTACCGACACCGTTGGAGCTATAGGGCTGAAATTTTGACAGTGCATCCCTATAATGGCGTGAACATCCACTAAGAAGCGATTTTTTCAAAATTCATCCCCTAAGGGTGTGAAATGGGGTTTTTACAAACGCTAAAGCTATAGGGCTGAAGTTTGGACAGTGCATCCCTATAATGGAGTGGACATCCACTATAAAGCGATTTTTCGAAATTCATCCCTTAAGCGGGTGAAATAGGGTTTATCCAAACCGCAGAAGCTATAGGGTTGAAATTTTAACAGTGCATCCCTATAATGACGTGGACATCCACTAAAGAGCGATTTTTCGAAATTCATCCTCTAAGGGTGTGAAATGGGGTTTTTACAAACCGCTAAAGCTATAGGGCTGAAATTTTGACAGTGCATCCCTATAATGGCGTGGACATCCACTAAGAAGCGATTTTTCGAAATTCATCCCCTAAGGGGGTGAAATGGGGTTTACCCACACCGCTGGAGCTACAGGGCTGCAATTTTGACAGTGCATCCCTATAATGGCGTGAACATCCACTATGAAGCGATTTTTCAAAATGCATCCCCTAAGGGGGTGAAACGGGGTTTATCCAAACCGCTAAAGTTATAGGGCTGAAATTTTGACAGTGTATTCCTATAATGGCGTGGACATCCACTATAGTGCGATTTTTCGAAATTTATCCCCTAAGGGGGTGAAATGGGGTTTACCCAAACCGTATTGGGCTGAAATTTTGACAGTGCATCCCTATAATGGCGTGAACATCCACTAAGAAGCGATTTTTCAAAATCCATCCCTTAAGGGGGTGAAACGGGGTTTATCCAAACCGCTAAAGTTATAGGGCTGGAATTTTAACAGTGCATCCCTACAATGGAGTGGACATCCACTATAAGGCAATTTTTCGAAATTTATCCCCTAAGAGGGTGAAATGGGGTTTACCCAAACCGCTGGAGCTATAGGGCTGAAATTTTGAACAGTGCTTCCCCTTAATGACGTGGACATCCATTAAGAAACGATTTTTCGAAATTCATCCCCTGAGGGGGTTAAATGGGGTTAAGCCAAACCGCTGGAGCTAAACGGCTGAAATTTTGACAGTGCATATTTATAATGAAGTGGACATTTACTAAGAAGCGATTTTTCGAAATTCATCCCCTAAAGGGGTGAAATGGGGTTACCAAACTACTGGAGCTACAGGGTTGAAATTTGCAGTTTATTCAATTTACAGTGCATCCCTATAATGACGTGGACATCCACTAAGAGGCGATTACTCGAAATGCACCCCCAAAGAGGATGAAATGGGGTTAACCCAAACCTCTGAAGCTGAAGGGCTGAAATTTTGACAGTGCATCCCTATAATCACGTAGAAATGAATGACTCGAAATTCACTTTATTTAATATTCATTTGTGATTGCTTCATAATTTCTTACATCCACGTAAATAGGCGAACAAACTTAACGAACGTTCGTCAAACCCTAAAATGTCACTTTTCTTGATGACATATACATGCCAATCTCTGCTTCAAAACTTGCAGATTTGTTGAGCAGAGGTGATATTCGCAGCAATTTGTTTACCATATTTATTAAAAAAATGCACTATAATAAACCCTTTTTAGGGATAATAACAGCTGACTTTTTTGTTGGTTTTTTTTAAGGAAAACATTGCACATAATAATCAGTTTTTAAAGGCGTTGCAAGGCACGCGGGTTTTATGCTAGTTACTGATATTGCTTATAAAAAGGTGATAAATCGCATAATTTTATAAAAAAACACCTTGTTTTCTATGTTTAGGCGTAAATAAGGCATTAGCTGTTTGCCCTTACGAACTCGGCAACCTACCGCTTGCCTTGATAATCGCCGCAAGGTCGCCAGTCTGAACAACTCTTTTTAGGCACCATATGTAATGCAGACGAAACTGAGGAAGAGGATGCTCTACATAAACCTAACTTGATCATATTTTCGAATTCCAATTTGGCTATTTTAAATTTATTGCTATCAAGTCTTCTAGGTCTTGAAAAAGGTAACTGACCTTTTGTTTGGGCAAAATGTACTATGTTGTGTAGTACTGGTAAGTCATAACGTGGAGGCTGGGTTAGTGAGGGAAATTTTGATAAAATTTTGCCATATCCACTATCAAATCAACAATGCCTGGGTGATGGACTGTCTGCCTTAATCATAATTCCATTAACACTTAACTCTGTATCGCCGTCAATTAAACGTTTCTTTTTAAGATCTACCAATAAATTGAATTGCGTAAGGAAATCTGCACCAATGATAGGCTTATTGACACTTGCCACTATAAATGGAAATGTTAAATCTCTCCTTAATCCGAAATCAATTTTCAAAAGTTTAGTTCCATAAGTGTTAATCGTCGATCCATTAGCTGCTGAAAGTATAAAATTAGGATCTTATTTGTATTTGCCAAAATAAACATTAGGAACAACAGATAATTCAGCTCCTGTATCTATTAGTTTTAAAAATACTACCGGGATCAATAATATATTAAAAGGCTTCTTTAATTAAGAGGTACTTTATTTCCGTTTTACTTTAACAAAAATGACTGCATGAATACTCGACTCAAACTGCACTGAACTACTGTAATGAAATGCTCGACTCAAACTACAAACTGAACTGTTAATACAACAATAAGAATAATGCATACAATAAATTAGTCTAAATGTAAATGTAAATCAAATGTAAATGTGAATATAAATGTAAATAGAAATAGAAATAATCTGAATGTGTATTAATGGTCGAATAAAGTATTTTAACATCCTCCCGCCGCAGTCTCTGTCTCCACCTCTAGCGGGAATAAATGCTGAACAGATCGACGCGTAGTCACCCCGTTATGAAATTTAACTTCGCAAGCACGAACCCTTCCATCTCGTCCAGGAAAAACCTGTTGAACACGGGCTAGTTTCCAAAACAATCGTGGCACTGAAGAGTCGTGAACTATTACCACATTGCCAGGCTGTAGGCTTTGAGAAAAAGAAGGATGATTGTGATGAGCGGATCTAAGCTGTTGAACATATTCCGCCCTGAACCGCTTAAAAAATTTATTTGCCAAACGAAAACGAGCTTGCCATTTTTGGCGCAAATCCCTTCCTGTAGGTGCAACATCGTTTAAGGATAATGAAGCTGGAAAAGTTCCAAGTAGAAAATTGTTGGGCGTTAGCGGAGACAAGTCGACGGGATCTTCACTAATATAGGTTAGTGGTCGTGAATTGATGATAGATTCAGCCTCTATCAGATAAGTTTGCAATTGATCGGACGTCAGCGTTAATCTTCCTATAGATGATTTCAAAATATCCTTCACGTTCCTCACAAGCCTCTCCCAGAATCCGCCCCACCAAGCGGCACGCTCCACTATAAACCTCCATGATACTCCCATATTGCTCGCATAATTTTGTAAATTCTCGGAGTGAATTATAGTGTTTAATTCTCGAAATTCCAAAGCAGCACGTTTGAAGGTTTTAGCGTTATCAGATAGAACTAGCTTAGGTATACCACGCCTAGCGAAAAATCGTTTGAAAGCTAGTATGCAAGACTCAGTAGTCATATCTTCAACCAGCTCCAAATGTACGGCTCGAACAACAGCACAAGTTAATAGTAAGATGTAAACCTTTTTCGTACAATTATCACCCTTCGATCGCCATACGTATAAAGGGCCCGCGAAATCGACACCTGTTGTCTCAAAAGGCCGAGAAGCTGTTAGTCGTTTCTTCGGTAAGGGAGCAAATGGCTGTACAGCAGCTTTTCCTTTAAGACGCTTACATACACAACATCTTCGTAGCAACTTCTTTATAGTTTGTCGTCCCTTAACTATCCAAAATGTCTCACGCAAACGGACAAGAACTTGGTTAACGCCTCCGTGGCACGTTGTTTCGTGACAGTTAAGAATGAGCAACGTTGTCAAATATGAATCGTTGGATAATATGATAGGGAATTTCTCATCGTAACTGAATGTTGACTCGGAAAGACGGCTACCAACTCTTAAGATTCCATTTTCATCAATGATAGGACACAAGGAAAAAATATCGGACTCCTTTCGAATCGGCTTCATGTTGCGCAAGGCGATTATTTCTTCACTATATCTCTCAGATTGCACCAGCTGGATCCAATAGAACTCAGCTTCTTTTAATTCAATTGCGGAGAGATGTTTTCTTTCAGGCAATTGTCGCCGCAGACATTTGATAAAACGTTGAACGTATGCTGTTACTCGAATAAGCTTACGGTATCTATTGAACTTATCCATTTTAAATATAGGTTCTCGTTCCTTACGTTGGGGTTCGTCGTTGCTAGGAATCAAAATACAAGGAGAGTAGCTTAAAACATTTACCTGTGTTTGTTGCAAAGGCCAATCTGTTATTCTTTTAGCTAACCAAGTAGGTCCACACATCCAATTCGGTGAATTACATAAAGTCTTTACTAATACTCCCCGAGTCAACAAATCTGCAGGATTTTGATCTCCTGGACAATGTCTCCAACTGCTGATGGCGGTAAGTTTCCGGATTTCTTGTACTCCTTGATCAATGTAAGTTTCACGTTTACTTCTGTTGCCATAGATCCAGTAAAGACAAATTTGCGAGTCTGTCCAGAGATGCTCCGAATCAAATTTTATCCTTAAATGTTCACGTAGATATTTAAATAGGCGAGCCGCTATTAGTGCTGCTGTTAACTCCATTTTAGGCAACGTCAACTGTTTGGAGTCATCGGTTCTAATTGGGGCAATTTTATTCCTAGAACAAAGGAATGATACCGTGATGGATCCATATTCATCTTCGCTCCTTACATAAGCAGCTGCACCAAAGGCATGCGGACTTGCATCAGAAAATATGTGCAGCTGCTGATTGATTCGTTTGGCAGATCCAAAAACACAGCGAGGAAACTTTATATTCTGCAAAAGAGGTAAATTCTTAATACATTTATTCCACTCAGTTACCATTTCAACAGGAAGAGGCTCATCCCAATCCAATTTTCGACGCCAGGACTCTTGGAAAAGTAACTTCAATTTAACAGTGAAAGGTCCTAGTATACCGATGGGATCATAAATTCGGGCCACTAGTTGAAGCAAAGTCCGTTTTGTGATATTTATCGGTATTTCATTGCACACTTTATTTATATCAATGGCTAGTTCGTCTGTTTGACAGTACCATAGTAAACCCAATACCTTTTGAGTTTCACTCAAACTTCTGCAGGTAGAAAACTCTCGTCGTAAGTACTGGTCATTTGAGTTCCATTTATGAATATTCATTGCTGCATTTCGCATGATCTCACCGGTCTCCTTAAAGAATTTATAAGCTTCTGAAGTATCATCCAAACTAACCACCAGGTCATCCATATAAAATGAATTCTGCAGCAATTGGCAGGTTTCTGTAAAATTACTCATTTCTGTGCGGAAGTGCTTTTGTAAAGTCGCGCACAGCAAAGAAGGACTACAGCTGACACCAAAGGTCACACGTTTCATTCGATAAATAGCTTGAGTTGGCAAATTGTCTGAATTAATTTTATTACTGAACCAAATATACCTGTGTACATCATAGTCCTTAGGAGACAAAGATATTTGGAGAAATGCCTTCTCTATGTCTCCTACGAGCCCAACGGTTCCTAGCCGGAAATTAAGAAGAACTTCCAAAACATCAGGTAATAAATTGGGTCCTGGCGATAACAAATCATTGAAAGATAAATTAGCTCCTGTCTTGGACGAAGCATCAAAAACAATTCGCGTTTTGGTAGTAATCTTGTCATCTCGATAAACCGGACGATGAGGCATGTAATAGACTCGCTGATTATCTTCGATTTTTCCATCACACCTTTCTGCTATACCGGAAACTATTAGATCCCACATTAGGTTATCGTATTCCAATAATTTCTCCTTACTTTTGGCTAACCTGTCAATTAATTTATTAAATCTGAATTGGGCCCCCTTATAATATTACTGTCAATAGTACACTTTGGATCCTTCCATATTAAACTTGCCTCATATCGTTGTTTATATTTTTTAATGTAGCATTCAATATCTGTGATCGGATTTTTCGCAACATTCGGTGGAGTAATGCCGATACTTTCAAGACTCCAAAAACTTTCAATTTGCTTCCGATCCTCAGTAAAATGCTCTTCTGCATCAACCGTTGACAGACAAGCAACTGACAGTACTTCACAACTATCACTAGAATCAATTGTAGGCCCATGAACAGTCCATCCAAAAATAGTTTGAACTATCACTAATCCTTTACTCACGCGCTTAAATTCATCTTGCACTATCGACCAGTAAACATCTGCACCCAGTAAGAGTCCAATACCACCTTGGGGAGCACCAAACGAGTGATCATCTGCCATCTGCAGATCGGTAAATAATTCTCTTCTGCTACTTTGATCGATTAAAACATCTGGGCAAATATCAGGCACTACCACAGCCAATACAACAGCACATTGGCGATCGTGAACACTTTGCAACCTAATCTTGACTCGATTGAATGTCTTCACCGGACCCTTTTTCGAACACCCAAAATGCATAATGTTAATAGACACAGTATCAACTATCTGCAACTTAAGACTTTCAGCGATGCACTGTCTCACGTAACTCCGCTGCGAGCCGCCATCCAAAATAGCGCGAATTAAAATTGTTTCACTGCTGCAATTAAATGGAGAAGAGGCAAACATGCGAGCCGTTTGTAAAAATATTTGCGATGAGCAGCTAATCCCTGGTGAACATAATGTGGTAGCTGACGATACCTTTTGTTTATTGTTTCTCTGTGCATCACTATTAGAATTGACGTCAGAAACAGTATTACCGTCGATTACCTTGGATTGTTGTGACAATTTAATTGAACGATAATTTGGGTCACACACAGAAGTAGCATGGTTGCCGCTGCAAGACCTGCATTTAATGTATTTGTTTCTGCATGTTTTAGAATTATGGCCCCGTTTTGTGCATCTAAAACATCTTCTATCGCGTTTTAACAGAGATTTGCGTTCAGAGATGGATTGAGAAGTGTTGCATTCGGCTGTAGAATGTGTAACTGCCTTGCAAAAATAACAAGTCGGGGATCCTGACGAAGGCGAAGGTGTGAATAAACTTACCGCAGTGTTCGAGTGTCTCGTATTTACTTGAACGCTGGATTTCCTTACAGGATTTTGTGAAACGCTCGAGTGATGAGACTTCTTTTTTCAGGAAATCCAGGATTTTACGTAACTTTTCACTGCCAACACTAACTTGAGAATCTTCACTATTTGCCAAGGAGTTCATGTCAGCTCCCACATCACCAGAACTTGCATCTTTCACATTTTGCTCTCGCTCTGAATGGGATCGATAAAATTCCACAACCAAATCTCTAGGCAAACACTTTAATATAATTGCTCTTAACATAATCGAATATTGCGTAGCGGGAACGCCTAACACTGTAAGAGACCTTGTATGCGTGGTTACTGAGTTGTATAGTTTACGCAGATTAATGATATCAGCACGAGTCGACACTTGCGGAAGAGACATGAGTTGTTGTATTGTATAATCAATAAGTTTTTCGTTGTCACCATATTCTTCGAGCAACATAGAAATTGCCGCATCATAGTTTGCATCTGTAGGAGTGAAGCCGGCGATGGATTCCGCTGCTTTACCTATAAGATGGTTTTGTAAATAATTAAACTTATCTGCTCCGTTGATATCATGCCTCTCGTGAATCGCCGTTCGAAATCTTTCCCAAA
Source organism: Thereva unica (assembly GCA_949987705.1). NCBI lineage: Eukaryota > Metazoa > Arthropoda > Insecta > Diptera > Therevidae > Thereva > Thereva unica. The sequence continues at coordinate 152,095,419 of OX465281.1, read as the reverse complement.
AAGGAATCCAATCCTTGAAATCCCCATTAAATGTCCGCAAGGTTAATTTTGGTAACTTTGCTGAACTCATTCTAACGTTATCAGCCGAAACTCGATTCTCCGTACCGCTATTATTACGACGAACTTGAAATCCATGAAGATTTGATAAACGCTGTTTTAGGCGAGCGAGCACTCCAGCCGCCTTATCATCATATTCAAGGATCGTTTCCCACTCCTTCTGGGCATCTTCTGGTTTTTGAAGAGGTTTTAATTCTGTATTTGCCCTACTAAGGCCTTCACGGGCCACGGTAAGGTGTTCGATGTACGCGGCTATTTCCTCTTCGATTTCTTCGAATTTACCGACGTTATCCTCGCTAACCTTAAGGGGTCCCTAGACTATCAATAATATTGTGCAATATTTTGATTTGCTCAATAATATTGACGGTCTGTGGGTGATATTGAGGGATTGCACAATATATTGAGCGGATCAAAATGGATTTGATATTTATTGTACAAAATATGTAAATAAATACAGTGCTGCAGTCTGTAGTTAATATTGCGCACTATTTTTCATTTTTAACTAAATTTCGTGCCGTAAACATCGTTGTTCGATAGATAAAAAATCGAACTCGTGTTGTACGGTGAGAAAAAGACATCTAAATTAAAATAAGAGAAATTAAAATTATGTACATACATAATGATTCATGAATTAAAATTATGAGCTTAATAATAATTCTAACTTTAAAATTATTATTATTATGAAGGAAATTGCAAAGCGGCGCTCCATATGTTATTAATGAACGAATTTAAGGTCTTCGAAGGTGTTTCCCGTAGCCAAATAGCGCAGGGTTATTGACAACCGCTGGTTTGGAGGAATAGCTTCTCGTAAATTTGTATTAAGTTTTACTATATGTGGAGTTACCATTTTTAGCAACTCATCAAATGTCAGAGAATTCATCCTCAGAAAGTTGTTAAAATCTGTAGGTTCACTTATTCTCAGATCATTCAACAAATTTTCATGAGTGTATTGCTCCCTCTTTTTGTACCACTCTTTCATCCATCTTCGCCTTTTTTTCTTTTTTTCTTCCCCACACATTGTTAATGCGATAGCAACACAACTTGCTTCAATTTCACTCAACATTTTTACTATTCGAAGGCTGACGTGAACTGATTTATTGCACAATAATGTTGATAATCTGGGGCAAAGAAGGAAACCGTCAATATTTTCCTCAATATTATTTCACAATATTATTGATAGTCTAGGGGCCACTTTAGACTCCGCGCTGGACAAGTATTCTCGCGCCGCTTTTGCTAATTTCGTTACTTGTCCTCTGTAAACTGCACGCGCCGCCGTATCCATTATGAAACCGTTAGCTACCTCTTGCGATAAACGTTTAGCCTTAATATATCCGCGATTTCTAATTTCCCGGGTTTCGGCACCAGATTTTAAAAATACTACCGGGATCAATAATATATTAAAAGGCTTCTTTAATTAAGAGGTACTTTATTTCCGTTTTACTTTAACAAAAATGACTGCATGAATACTCGACTCAAACTGCACTGAACTACTGTAATGAAATGCTCGACTCAAACTGCAAACTGAACTGTTAATACAACAATAAGCCGCGTCTCCACCAACCGAACATGTTCGCCGAACAGTGTTCGCGAACATAAAAACGGACAAACATTCCACATTTGGTTTCCAAACATGTTCGGCGAACATTTTCAATAGCTCAATAGCGGCGAACAAATCAATGTTCGCTACAACACCGAACAATGTTCGGCGGACATCACCAATGTCTGTTGAACACTGTTCGGCGAACATGTTCGGTTGGTGGAGACGCGGCCAGAAGAATAATGCATACAATAAATTAGTCTAAATCTAAATGTAAATCAAATGTAAATGTGAATATAAATGTAAATAGAAATAGAAATAATCTGAATGTGTATTAATGGTCGAATAAAGTATTTTAACAATTAGAAACTTGAATTTATTTTCTTTATCAAAAACAAAGAGTCTACAGGACTTTCCTGGAAAAACATTTCTACAACACGCTGAAGGGATACTTAGTTTTTTGAATTATTATAATTACATGGTTTAACACATCTTTTTGCATTATCTCCAAATTTAAAGTGAAACCAGCACAAAGGTTTATTATTTTCCTTATGTTTATTATTTGAACGACTTCTGCTTCTTGATCTATATCTATGTTGGAAATTATCATTTTTATTAATCGTAAGTCTCTTAATTAAATTTGCTAAATCTTCAATTTTATCTTCTAATAAATTTATTCTATTTTTAACATCTATATTATTTATGTTGAAATCTTCTTTATTAAGGAATGGATTTGCTGAATTGTTACTAATTGCAGAAACGAATTGAAATTTAGATACTTCAAAAATTTTATCTGCTAACAAAATCTAATCTTGAATGTTCTGTTTCCCAGATGCCATCAGTGCGATATTTATATTTGAAGGTAGTTTCCGCATCCATAACTTCTTAATCAAGTCTTTTCCTAAATGCGTTGAGGTTCCTGCTAAAATTTCCATGGATCGGTAGAAGTCCGATGGTTTTCTGTCTCCCATCTCTGAGTTGCATAAGAGCTGCTCCAACTTCTTCTCTTCAGATTCCGTGAATCTTTGTACCAAGGTTGACTTTAGGGCTTCGTACTTGCCTTCAGTGGCGTGCACAGGGGCTCCCCTTTGGTATGGCAGAATTTTTTGGGGCGCCACATTAAATAATAACGATAACAATAATAATAACTAGTTGGGATGTGGGCTTGACCCCTTCGACCCACACGATTAACTTCCCAGTATGATGAACGAAAATGGAATAAACTGACTTCTTACAAAATAGTTATACGTTTAGCACTAGTGGAAAATTGGCTAGTATCAGAACTGATGACAAAGCAATCCCGAGAGAAGCTAGTTCAAATAACTATAATAGTAGTAAATCCACAAGATTTTTCTAGAGAATTTGTTTTTGCTGAACGTTAGCAAACAAACATGTCCTCCGCATTTCGTTCGCTGCACTAAAGCGATTGTTCAAATTCGTATTGAGCATGCTGCGCCGTTGACAAACTGAGAAGCGAATGACTTCATTTGGAAATTCCAAAGCTTTTCGGAGATATTAGCAAAACTGTAACTGTTAAGTACTTGTCTGAGTTGACCAAAAAGAACAAATTTTGCGGTAATTACGGAAATCTCGGGATAAACCGCAATTTCCTGAAACTGCATCACGCGTAGAAAACAATTCCCCGTCAAAAAGTGCTCATCCAAGGTAAAGGGTAACGAAATTTTTGAACAATTTTGAAAGGTTGTCGGATTTTGGCAAGTGATGTTTTGTTCGAAGGCTATCGCTGTGCAGAACCCAAGAAAGATCACTTCGTTTAGAACGGGTCTCATTCCATCGAGTTTATTAGATATTAGCAAAACTTGTCGATTTAAGGTCTTTCTGACAATTAGCAGAAGTTTTTCTATTTAAACAAAAAAGGCCCGACCGAATATTATGAAAATTTTTTCAGAGCATTTCTTCGTTAATATTCTTTTTTCGGCACCTCAACGAAGTCGACATAGTTTTTAGTTCGCGCGGTATCGTGCAGGTACAAAAATCATAAACGTCGTTTAAACAAAAAAAGAACGGTTCGACCGAATTTATGAAAATCTTTGCAGATCATATTTCATTTATTATCACTTATGTCATTGAAACCAAAAAACCGCTCGACCGAATATTATAAAAATCTTTTCAGATTATATTGTCGCTAATACGCTTCGAACGGCACCTCAAGTAAGTCAATATCCTCCGTGGTTCGGGCGATATCGTACAGGTACAAAAATCACTTACGCCGCTTAGACAAAAAAACGGCTCGACCGAATTTTATGAAAATCTTTTCAGATCATATTTCGGTTAATACGCTTCGAACGACATCTCGACGAAGTCGATATCTTTTTTGGTTCGCGCGATATCGTGCGTGAATTTTCGATTTCGATTTTCGGACCGATTACAATAACTTCCTCTACTGGGAAGTTAATAATTAAAACATTAAAAATATATGTGATAATAATTATTATTATACAACAATTTAATATATATATATATATATATATATATATATATATATATATATATATATATATATATATACAAGGTGTCCCACATAAACTTACAAAGCGGCCGGCTGTGGATAGGTCTTGGATAGACAAACAAAAAATCGGATGGGTGGGGGGGGGGGGGGGAAATCGTAACGGTTTAGCCGCTAGGGCGTTTTGAAGTTTTTTTGCTAAAGTTTTACATATCACCCTGTATTTTTGTAACCGTATAACCTATTTTCATGGTTATGGTACCAGTGCACGCAGAATTCCTCCATTGAGTATACTATATTGCATATGGTGTTCTACTTATCATACTCTCTCATTTGATACCCACCTCGAAGGGGTTGTGAAGAAAATGGTAATCCGCCCTCTTGACATGACCGCCATGTACCAAACGATATATTGAGTATACTATATTTGTCATATCCCTCGCTACAAAACCAAAGCAACTCCGTTTCAGTCTATGTCTCCTAGTGAGTAGTTGATATCAGTCCGGTCTGACATTTTTCTCGCGCCTCCACTTGTATTTGCCACTATTTATAATTTACGGCCATCTAATTTGTGTGGTTTCGTTATTTTTTCTTTCTGAGCCAGTGTTCTTTTTCGTGTGCTTACCGCCAATATAATTATGGGAAAACCTCATGGATCTGCAAAGTCATCTGGATCATCCTCCTCTAGTGCAGCGACACAGCCTAGCCCGGCGTGCACGAGATTAACTACAAAAAATCTGCAGAGCGATAGACAGGCTAATGTTACGAAACAGAGGCGCTCCTGTTCTATCTGCTCCAGCGACAGCTTCGAGCTTCTTGAGAAGAAACTTGAATGCACCATTACCAACATACTTTTGGAGAAATTCTCCGAGTTGGAGGAGCGCTTCATTTCAAGGTTCGATCAAACAATAAACGCAATGAACGCTGAAATTAGCAAGATTAAAGGCGAAATCGAGGACCTAAAGCTAGAACTGCAAGTTGCTCATCAAGAGGTCAATGACACTCAGAGGCAAGCACGATTGACCGATGCTGTTATCACCGGGATTCCTAGCACTCCGGATGAAAATCCAAATGATTTAATTGCGACTGTCTGTGCTGCTATTGGGCATGATTTGTCTCCGTACGCCAACGTATTTCGTGCACGCTCTGGCATGAAAAAACCGCTCATTGTGAAGTTCTCATCTGCAGCTGAGCAGCATGTGTTCTTGGACAAATTCAGGAGGTATGGAACGCTCAAGGTGAGCCAAATTTCGCCTGGGTGCTCTTCGGAGATGAGAATCAATGCCTTTGAAAGTCTCGCTGCTACTCACCAGAATATTCTGAGAAAAGCACTGCGACTTCGTAGGGAGAACGTGTTACATTCTGTGTTTACCAGGAGAGGCTTTGTCCATATTTGTGTTAAGCCTGGTGATTCACCGAAGAAAATTACGACGATGGACGAGTTGGATGCAATGACTGGTGCCGAGATGGATGCTGGGGACGGAGTTATGTAACATCTATTTAGTTTTATTTTATTTGTTTTCTTTTTCATATGATTTTCATTTTTATTTTTATATACTTTTCTTTTTTTTTTACTTTATTTTATTTGTTTTCTTTTCTTTCTCACATTATCATTATTATTATTATTATTTTTTTTTTTTTGTTTTTTAGGGGATGAATTTCGAAAAATCGTTCTTCAGTGGATGTCCACGCCGTTATAGGGATGCACTGTTAAAATTTCAACCCTATAGCTCCAGCGGTTTGGATAAACCCTATTTCACCCGCTTAAGGGATGAATTTAAAAAAATCGCTTTATTGTGGATGTCCACTCCATTATAGGGATGCACTGTCCAAATTTCAGCCCTATAGCTTTAGCGGTTTGTAAAAACCCTATTTCACACCCTTAGGGGATGAATTTCGAAAAATCGCTCTTTAGTGGATTAGTGGATGTAAACGTCATTATAGGGATGCACTGTCAAAATTTCAGCCCTATAGTTTTAGCGGTTTGTAAAAACCCCATTTCACACCCTTAGGGGATGAATTTCTAAAAATCGCTCTTTAGTGGACTCCATTATAGGGATGCACTGTCCAAATTTCAGCCCTATAGCTCCAGCGGTTTAGGTTGTGCGTTGTCTGTCAGTCAGTTACTTTTTATACAATAGAAAAAAAAGTAAAGATAAAAAATCCCCTTACAACTTATTGAACCCCATTTCACCCCCTTCAATCCTTTTTTGTCTCCATAAAAAGTAGCCTATGTCCGTCTCTAAGGTCTAAACTATGTCTGTAACAAAGGAGGTGGGTCAAAATTGCCCCAGGCCCGGCGCAAAAGAAAAGTATCTCAGATTATCGGCTATAATAAGTATAGAATTTCTGTATAGTTGTTATATCCCGTAACTGTGGCTAAGGTGTTAATAATGCTATTTCTTTTTATTCGGGCGAAATGAATAATTAACCCTGTATTTTTGTAACGCCACCACATATCTTCATGAATAAGGTATCAGTGCACGCAGAATACTCCCACCTATCTAAAATTGTAAAAACGACGGTACCAGAGTACCAACTTCCAGAGTTATGAGTCGTCAAAGTCAAAAAAAATTTTTTTTTAACAAAAATGTCACTTTCAACCACCTTTTTCTCCAAAATATTCATAGTCAGCTAATGTTTTTTTTTCTCAGAATAAGAAAGCTTAGAGTTTTTCCTATGAATAATGTCGAGACAATTTTTGAGCTACGGCCTTTACTTTCGAAGTTATAAGCAATTTTAATACTAAAATTGGCGTTATTTCGTACTTTTTTAGTACTCTTTTTCCTAAGCTTATGTCGAAAAGCACTAAGTGAAAAAAAGTGAAAGTCAAAATTGCTTGCAATTTCCGCAAATAAGGCCAGTTTTAGCATTTAAATTGCTTATAACTTCGAAAGTAAAGGCATTAGCATAAAAATTGTTTGGACATTATTCATAGGAAAAACTCCAAGCTTTCTTATTCTGAGAAAAAAAACATTAGTTGACTATGAATATTATGGAGAAAAAGGTGGTTGAAAGTGACATTTTTGTTAAAAAAAACAACAAAATTTTGACTTTGACGACTCATAACTCTGGAAGTTGGTACTGTGGTACCGTCGTTTTTACAATTTTAGATAGGTGGGAGTATTCTGCGTGCACTGATACCTTATTCATGAAGATATGATATGATACAGACAGACAGAGTTACTTTCGCATTTATAATATTAGTGTTAAATTAAACACACGTTCTTCAAAAAATCGTTACAAATTTATTTTACTTGTTAAATATACATAAATCGTTCTTCCGTTTATAATTCGTTGTTTTTATAATCGCGGTCAGTTTTAGACTGCTTGCGATAAAAATTGAGTAATCAGATCAGCTGGCGATGTCGGTGGGAATTTTTGTATAGCGGTAAAAGCTTGGATGTCGTTGTAATTATTTCGATGGTGTTAGAATTTTCAACATCCTCCGGCCGCGCGATGGCAATTAACTGATCTCTAAAGGGTAAAGTAACTGCACAGGTCGCCGCAATGTTTTCCTGTCATTAAATCTTACCGCGCAAGCCCTGATCTTGTTGTCCCTACCAGGATAAACTTCTTCTACTACCGCAAGCTTCCAATACTGCCTTCTAACAAGTGGATCGTGAACTTGTACAACATCCCCAGGTTTAAGCTGCGAGGAAAAACTCTTTGGTGTATTATGTGCAGATCGCAGTTGATGAAGATATTCAATCTTCCATCTGTTCCAAAAGGAATTTAAAGTTTTAAATCGCTCCGTCCATGCCCGTCGAATGTCGTTTGAGCCTCGAATTTCAATCGCAGACGCCATCAAAGAACAAGATTTGCCTAGTAGAAAATGCGCAGGCGACAATGGGTTTAAATCCAAGGGATCCTCTGAAACATAAGTTAAAGGTCTAGAATTTACAATACCTTCTACTTCGGTTAGCAATGTTGTCAACTCTTCGTCATCCAAGGTAGCTTTCCCGATAGCCATTTTTAAACAAGCTTTCACGCTTCGCACTAGCCTCTCCCAAAATCCACCCCACCAGGGTGCTCGTTCGACGATAAATTTCCATGTTATTCCTTTTTCGCTTAAGAAGTCGTGTAGTTTTTCTCCAGCCACAAAATCGACAAGACATGAAAGTTCCTTAGAGGCTCGTTTGAAAGTGCGAGCGTTATCTGAATAAATAGTTTGGGGAGCACCACGTCTGGCTATAAAACGCCGTAATCCCAGCAAGCAGCTTTTCGTTGTTACGTCTGGAAGTAGTTCTAGATGAACTGCTCTAACTGCAGCACACGTGAAGAGCATAATATAACATTTCCTACTAGAAGTTCCAGCCAAGGGTTTTGTGTAAAGCGGACCAGCGAAGTCAATTCCGGTGGTTTCGAAGGGGTGAGCGCTAACAACTCTGTCACGTGGTAAAGGTGCGAATGGTTGTGAAGCCGGCTTACTATTCATCTTCTTACACAACACGCATTGTTTTACGACTGTTTTCACTAGCTGCCTCGCCTTAGGAATCCAATATTTTTCTCTGATTCGACACAGCACAAGATTAACTCCTCCATGCATAGTTCGTATATGTAAATCCCGAGCTAGAAGTAGACTCAAATGAGAAGATTTTGGAATAATAATCGGACTGTGAACGTTAACGTCTTCAGAAGCAAATCGCAATCGGCTGCCAACACGCAATATACCTGTATCGTCTAAATATGGTGATAATGTTAGAATATTAGAAGATGACTTTATATTTCGGCCATTCAAAAGCGCCCGTAGTTCTTCCAAATAACTGTTCTGCTGCACATACTTAATCCAATAATACTCGGCCTTTTCTAATTCTTCTGCCACTAGATACTTTGAAACTCTTCTAATTTTCTTCTTCGTATGCTCTATAAAACGCAAAGCATATGCTGTGACCCTTAAAAGCTTTCTCCAATCGCTACAATCTGTAAATGAAAATAATGGTTCTACTAAACAGTTACCTTCCTGGATTTGCGATTCATTTTTAGCTTGATTTACCAAGAAAACTGGAGTTGTCAAATTTTCACAGTCAAAGTCTTGCAGAGGCCATTTATTTGGGAACTCTTGTAGCCACCATGGACCCTTAAACCACATTGGAATCTTCGTTAATTGTTTGCCATTTAACCCTCTAGTTATTAAGTCAGCTGGGTTTTCGTTGCCGGGACAGTATCGCCATTGATCCACTTTCACAAGTCGGTGAATCTCTCTAACTCGATTAGTCACATACTGCTTCCACTTTTCGGGGTTTCCTCGAATCCAATACAAAGTAATTTTCGAATCCGTCCATAGATACGTTGGAAAATTCAATTTTAATTTGCTATGCAAATACTCACATAATCTGGAAGCAATAAGCGCTGCTGTTAGTTCTAACCTAGGAATAGTAACATCCGAAGGTCCATCTTCTTTCAGAGGGGAAACTCGACTTTTAGCGCACAAAAATCGCACTTCTACTACTTGTGATTTGGAAATATTTCTAACATAAGCTACGCAACCATAAGCCTTGGGACTTGCATCAGCGAAAATATGTAATTCTTCTTCCGTTGGATGTAATATGCCACTAACACATCTAGGTATCACAATTTCTCTCAAGTGATGAAGATACTCGCAGCATTCTTGCCAAGTCTTAAGTAGTTCGTTCGGCAGCTCTTCATCCCACTGTAGACCCAAACGCCAAGCTGACTGAAACAATATTTTCAATTTGATGACACAAGGTCCTACCAAGCCGATTGGATCATATATTCGAGCGATGAGCTGTAAGAGATTGCGCTTCGTTCCTCTGTTCAGTGACTTAAGAAACCTGGTAACCGATTCTACATCTACAAATATTTCGTCCAAAGAAACATTCCACGGTATTCCTAAAACTTTCTGAATTGGGGGGCTTCCATGATCTCCAGTCATCAAGTTACGACAATTAGTATCACTGCAGTTCCATTTTCTCAAATTCATGGACGCTCTTTTCATTATGATATTAGCTTCCTTATATAATTTTTCACAAGCCGCTTCATCGTTAACGCTAGCAACCAAGTCGTCCACATAAAAACATTCGCGAAGGATTTTGCACGAATCCGGATAATTGCATTCTTCTAATTCCAAATGTTTTTGTATCGTTGCACTCAGTAGGAAAGGGCTGCAAGTAACCCCAAATGTGACACGCGTCATTCTATAAACCTGTAATTCTGGAAGATTACTAGTTGATCCTATTCTAGTCGCGAACCAAAAAAATTTGTGCGAATCACGATCCTCCTTTGCCAGCGAAATTTGTAGAAATGCTTTCTCTATATCAGCAGTCAATCCAATCCGTCCTAGTCGAAAATTCAGCAATACCTTTAGAATATCCGGTAATAAATTAGAACCCTTCTCCAACTGATTGTTCAAAGATAATGCTTCACCAGCGTGTGCCGAAGCGTCAAACACAATGCGTAATTTCGTCGTTACTTTATCATTCCTATATACAGGTCTATGGGGCAAATAAAATTCATTTTTACACGAACTCTGTTCCTCTACCTTTTCCGCTATCCCATTATCTATATATTCGTGCATTGCATTGTCATATTCGAGTAGTCTCTGTGGCTCTTTCAGTAATTTACGCAAAGACGAATAAAATCTCGTTAAGGAACTAGCTCTATTGTTTTCGAATGACTTAATTACCGATTTCCACGGTAAAGAAACCTCGTACCGTTCCTTATTTCGAAGGATGTAATTTTCTTTAAATCTTTTAGTAAAATCATCAGCAACCTCTTCTTCGTTATTTATTCCCAATGCATCTAACCTCCAAAAATCCCTAAAATCAAAATCGTTAGTAAAACATATGTGCATAGTTATGCTAGACTGTTTTTTTTTTTTTTTTTTTTTTTTATATGAAAAAACCAAGCTTAGGTGTAACCCTTTGTACTACCAGTCCGTCATGTCGTTCAGTTCATGGTGCAATGTCTAGTAGTAGCTTGGTTTGAAGAATAGAGGAGGATAGGAAAGGTTAGAGGGGGTCTGGAGGGTGTAGAAGAAAATGACGATGAACCTCACGTTTGAACTCTAAGATGTTGTACGAGTTCGGAAATACCGACTGCGGGAGATCATTCCACAATCGAGTTGTTCTATTCATAAACGAACTTCTGAACCGTATTGTGCGTGAACGAGGGGGCTGTAGGGTATGGGGGTGAGCCGAGCGGGCTAGTCTTGTGTTGCGGGAAAAGTATTGCCGTGCAGGCAGGAGGTCCTGAATTTCGGTGGAACAGTCGCCATGGTAATAGCGATAAAGTATGGAGAGGGCTGCTACATTCCTACGGTGGCTCAAGGTGTCTATGGAGGCGCGAAAGGGGCCATCGCCAATGAGTTTGAGGGCACGATTTTGCACCTTGTCGAGACAAGCCAAGGTGGTTTTTGGGGCGCCTGCCCAGATATGTGAATTGTATTCGAGGCGCGGCCGAATGTAGGATTTGTATATTGTAGCCAATGCGGCTGGCTGGAGGAGGAACTTGCATCTCTTGAGAAATCCAAGGCATTGGGAGGCTTGTTTGGCGATTTGGAATATGTGATCGTTCCATCGCAGATGCTCCGTTAAAGTTACCCCTAGGATGTTGAGAGTTGAGTCAGCCGTTAGATTCTCTCCATCCACCGAGACAGGAGGAAGGTCGGTACAATTTTTGTTGGAGATCAGACAGTGCTTCGTTTTTGTGGCATTGAATTCGACGCGGTTCATTTCGCCCCAATGAAGAATCGATTCGATATCCCGGTTGATCGAAGCCGACATCAGTTGACGGTGGTAAAGACAAGGTCTGGCACGTGCTTGTCTTATATTGTCGAAGGAGTAAGAGAAATTCAGAGTACCGTCATCAGCGAAGCAGTGGAGTGGGTTGGAGGGGATTGAGAGCAGATCATTAATGAAGATTAGAAAAAGTGCGGGTGAAAGAATTGACCCCTGGGGAACTCCGGCCGAAATGGCGTGGGGGTTGGATTCGACGCCATCCAATACTACCTTGATTGAACGGCATGAAAGAAAGCTCTTAATCCAGTTCCTTAGAACTAAGTGTATACCAATAGCTTGGAGTTTATTCAACAGAGCTGGGTGCCATACTCTGTCAAAAGCCTTTGATATATCTAGAGCAACTAGGCTAGACTCACCAAAGCTGTGAATGCTTTGATTGATACGCTCGGTTAAACACACAAGCAGATCGCCAGTAGACCGTTTAGATCTGAAGCCGTATTGCCTGTCGTGTATAATTTGGTTGGATTCTAGATATTTCATCAGCCTTTTATTGATTATTGTCTCCATGATTTTGGAGAGAACAGAAGTAATTGCTATTGGGCGGTAGTTTAAGGGGTCGCTGGCTTCACCTTTTTTTGGGATTGGCTGAACATGAGCTAGTTTCCAAGAGTCGGGATACACTCCGGAGAAGTAGGACAGGGTAAAAAGTTTGCGCAGAGGTTTAGCCAAAGGTGAGGCACATTTTTTAAGTACCATAGGGGGGATTTTGTCGGGACCAGTGGATTTGTTGGCGTCGAGTTCCTTGAGACACCTAAACACCTCGCGAGTCCTGAAGTGAACTCCGTCCATTGAGTGGGTGGTATTCTCGAGAGTGGGGGGTGACATAGCAGCATCGGGTAAAGAAGAATTTGCGGCGAACAGAGAAGCTAATAGGTCGGCCTTGGGTTTGCTTTCTGTTATCACTTCCTTGTTGTGAATAAAAGGAGGTGTTGAGGAGGAAGTAAAATTCTTCTTGATGGCAGTTACCAAGGACCAGAAGTTTTTGCTGCCTGTAGTGGAGTTAAGAATCTTACTTCTCAATCTATCATCAAATGATGATTTGACTTTCCTGATGATGGAGTTACAGGAGTTTCTAAGTCTGACGTACTCACGACGAAGTGGCTCATTAGGCGAACGTCTGTATGCTCTATAGGCGGCTTCTTTAGCTTTGATTGCGTTCATACATTCCCCATTGAACCATTTGTTTGGCCTAGGCTTCACAGATTTGGTAGAGTGAGGGATGAACAAGCGCATACCCGCTCGAATAATTTTGGTGACACAGAGGGCCGCATAGTTCGCATTGGCACTACGGAAACACAAATCCCAGTCAGTGGCCTGGAAGAAGCGAATAAGACCCAACCAGTTGGCTTTCCCATAGTGCCACACAGTTCTTTTAGGAGCTGTGGTGGTTGTGGTCGAGGATGGATATGGGAAATAAGCGCTAATTAGTTTATGGTCCGAGGTACCAAGGGGTGAGCTAACTTTGATGGAGTACCGCGTCGGGTGGGAAGTAAGAAACAGGTCAAGGAGATGGGCTCCTTGACCTGGAATATCAGGGACTCTCGTCGGACATTTGACAATTTGGTGCAAGTTGTTGAGGCTCGCAAAGAGCTCGGCGTCTTTGCCAGGAACACTGGTGCCATTTGAGTAATTTAGCCGATGTACATTGTGAACGTTGAAATCACCCGCAACAATGATTTCGCTTTCCGGGTGGGAAAATAAAAATCCGGAAATCTGTTCAGAAATAGCATCGAAAGCTGAGGTGGTGGCCTCATTACTAATATTAGGACTCCTATATAAAAAACAGAAAAATATGACGTGGCTATGGATAATTATTTTAATCCAAAGATGATTAAAATCCGAGGATGTACTACTGTACACCTTCTGAAAGGCCACGTCATTCCTAATATAAATTGCTAATCCCCTATGGGCGGAAAAGTTGTGCACTAAATTATACCCTGTCACCTGAAATCGATCTAAATCAAGATTTGGTAACACTTGGGTTTCACTCAGTGCGAAAATAGCAGGGGTATGGAGGAGTAACTCGCACGTAACGGCTAGGAAGTTCGCATTCAGTCCCCGAATGTTACAAAAATTGATTATAAAATCATTGTCACTTTGGGGACTGTTTATCGTGAGGTCCATGACCTCATTTGTAGCCGGCCGCACCGGCGATGCATCCATCGGAGCTAACGGGAGTAGCCTTGCTGCAGTGTTATGCCTGCTAAAACAAGACGACTCCCATCAGCTGACCGATTGAGGCTGCAGCGCCGGAGCGACCGGCAGGAAGCGCGGGAAGCGGGTGGAAGAAACTTACGTGTTGTCCGTCGGTCCTTCGGTTATTGTTGTTGTCGTTGGTGGCCTTTGCTTGGTTTTTTGTTTATGTTTTATAATTATTTTTTTTATGTTATTGTTTGTTTTTGATTTATGGTATTATTTTGTGGTTTATTAATTTGTTTTTAAGTTTTTATGTGTTATAAGTTTTTTTGCTTTTTGTGTTGTTTTTGTAGTTATATTTATTTATTGTTTCGGTTTTTGCGTTATAATGGGACTGGCGACAACACACGCCCGCACTTCACCGAGGCTCAGTCCAGACTCAACTCTGCTACTGGAGTCTTCTGCAGTTCCCTGAAGTGTCCAACCAAACTCTGTATCGATCGCCGTTAATGTTCCCGAGAGACGTTTAATAACACCTGTTGCACACTTCCAGTACTGATCTGCACCGATTAGTATACTAATTCCTTGCTCCATACATGAATTTTCCGCACAGACATCTGCTAATTTTAATTGATGATCGTTATGGTCTTGATAATCAGCTGTAGCTAAAACATCAATACAAATTTCGGGAACCACAATAGCGTCTAAAAATAAAACTTTATTATTATATTGCCCCTTCAAATACATTCTCACGATTTCATATTGTTTCGCTGGAGGTTTGCTGCTTTCACCAAAGGGAATAATACTCATTTGTTTTGAACCAATTACCGGTAAATTCAGTGCTCTGGCGATTTTCTTACGCACAAATGACAATTGGCTTCCACCATCTAATATCAACCGCACAAACAAACCTGGCTGAGCCCTTTTTGCTGACGCGTATACGCAGGCGGTCTGCAAATGCACTTTCACTTGTTTTGAATCAAATTTTGCGGTATATATAAATTTAATGCCGATGATTGTTGTTTATTTATTTTCGTTTTAACCGGATTTGATATTCCTTTAAAGGTTGGATCACACATTGGAGTTATATGTCTTCCCTTACACTTTCCACAAATAAGATTAGGCACTCGACAGGATTTTGTAAGATGCCCCCGCTTTGCACATCGAAAACACCTTCCCTCTGTCAATAATATTTTTTTTCGTTCATCAATAGAAGTATTCGCATCACAATCATTGGGAGAATGGCTGGTGGCTTTACAAAACAAACACGGCTCCTTGATAGCTGTTGTAAACAAATTGGCTGCAGTGCTAAACGATTTCGAATAAGTTTTTCCTGTTGGCCCTCTTGCTTCATTCGACCTTTCTAATGAATTTACCTGTTTCCTTAGGAATTTTAGGAGAGCTTTTGTTTGTTTGTCTCCTTCAAATTCGATAGAGCTGGCAGCATCTGTCTGGGTAGCTTCAGCATCTGCCGTTGTGACGTCATATGATTCTGCACCGGGTTCTGATTTATCCAGCTCGCTGGAGTAATATCGATGAAAATCAACACGAAGGTCACTTGGAAGACATCGTAATATGATTGTCTTAAGCATGATGTAGTAGTGGCGAGAGGGGATTCCTAATGCTGTAAGTGATCGTGTACCAGACATCACTGAA
Organism: Thereva unica; assembly: GCA_949987705.1. Lineage (NCBI taxonomy): Eukaryota > Metazoa > Arthropoda > Insecta > Diptera > Therevidae > Thereva > Thereva unica. The sequence goes on along the minus strand of OX465281.1, from coordinate 152,079,806 downwards.
TTATAAAGAACACGTTAACCTTTTGCGTCGTTTTTTGAAAATACGGGTTTCAACGACATTAATTGCTGCATGGTGGTGTCAATGATTTTTTCACGATCACCGTATTCTTCTTCCAGTAAAGCTATCGCTCCTTCGTAGCAACCTTGTGTTGGTGTGAATCCACCTACTACATCAGCTGCCTTTCCTGTTAGAGAGGACAAGAGATAATTAAATTTATCGACGGTGCTGAGGGTGATGGGGGGCGAACGGCTAACAAAGACCTTGGAAGGTGGTGACACCCGATTTGTCACTACTGTAAAAATCCGAGAAGATCCACTGCATACAAACACCTAGCAGACCTGTTAGCAAGTCCTAATCCCACCTCCCCGCGGTGCCCCCTGGGGTACTTCTTCGGAAGGAGCTAACGGGAGACGGGCGAATGGCGAGCTCTCTGCGCCACAAAACAGAGTTTTAAGTCGGTTGGGCTGAGGGTTAGCAACCCGCTCCCATAAAAAACACCATTGCTACGAATCGGCAAACAATGCCTCGGAACCGGATGGACAACACGACGACGACCTTTGCTTTTCGAACAAGGACACGAATCGGATCATGGAATGTGAGAACAATGCTTGCTGAGGGACGGCTGGATGAAGTCCTCAACGAGATGAATCGATATAAAATCAAGATCATGGGACTTAGCGAGACCAGATGGCCCGATGCGGGGGAACATATCTGCCCAAATGGTGAGTCCTTCTTATATTCTGGTAGAAATGAAACTGAAAGCCGTAGGAGTGGCGTTGGCGTAATACTCACCAAAGAAGCCAGGTCCAGCCTCATTAGCTGGTCACCAGTTTCTGAGAGGATTATTACCGTGCGCCTGCGTACCAGGCTAAGAAGTACAACGGTAGTCCAATGCTATGCTCCAACTGAAGACGCAGAAGATGACATCAAAGACGAGTTCTATATGCGACTGAATGAGGTTTTTCGCTCTATTCCAAGGGGAGACATCATTGTATTAATGGGTGACTTAAACGCACAAATCGGCCGCGACAACACCGGTCTTGAACAAACAATTGGAAAACAAGGCCTAAGCCAAGTTACCAATAACAATGGTGAGCTCTTCGTTGACTTTTGTAGTTCCCATCAACTAATGGTAGGTGGAACTTACTTTTGCCACAAGAAGATACACAAAGAGACCTGGGTATCACCCGATGGTAGAACGAGAAATCAGATAGATCACGTGGCCGTCAGCCGCAGATGGAGAACCATTCTGGAGGATGTCAGGAGCTTCAGGGGAGCGGACACTGGAAGCGACCACCATTTGGTAGTAGCAACTATTCGCCTTAGAATCGCTGCAATCAGAAACGTTCAACGCGATGTTATAAACCGTAGACGGTTTAACGTTGACCTTCTGCAGGAGACCGCTAAAAAGCGAGAATTTGCTGGAAACCTGCAGCAAATATTAAACCAGCAAACCGTTTCTGACGACACAAATATTGAAGAGCTGTGGAGTAGAACAAAGGGCGCTATATTGACGGCTGCGGAAACGAGCGTCGGTTATGTCCAGAGAAACATGCAACATTGGATCTCGGACACTACCTGGCAAAAAATAGAACGCAGGAGGGCCCTCAAAAATAACGTAAACTCTACAAGCGACCCGGAAAGACGTCACCAACTTGAACGGGAATATTCCCAATTACACCGGGAAGTAAAGAGAAGTGTGCGGCGTGATAAAAGGCAGCAGATAAATGAGCTCGCAGAAAAAGCGGAAAACGCGGCAAACACAGGCAACAGTAAAGTGCTGTACCAAATTACTAAACAGCTCTCGGGAAAGCACTCTACTAAAAAGCATGCCGTAAAGAGTGCGGATGGGAGGCTGCTGTGCAGCGACGAGGAGCAACTCCAAAGATGGAGAGATTACTTCTTCGCCGCCCTGAATGGTTCACTTGCACAGGAACCTCAGGAAAACAGCAACAATGCACAGCCGATAAGAATCAACACCCGGGCCCCATCCAAGACGGAAATAGTAACCGCAATTCATGCGATGGCCAATGGTAAAGCAGCTGGAAAAGATGGCATCCCGGCAGAATTGTTGAAAGCCGATTCAAGCCTCATAGCAGATGCGCTTCAGCCAATCCCGGAAATAGCATGGAACACCTGTACCTTTCCGGAGGATTGGGCGGAAGCTATCATAGTCAAAATACCCAAAAAGGGGGACCTAACAATATGCGACAACTGGAGAGGCATCTGTCTATTATCTACTGTGGGTAAAGTCTTGTCCCACGTTATATTATCAAGGATAAGAGAGGCAGTAGACCGAACGCTTAGAAGGCAGCAAGGCCGGATTCAGGAAGGGCCGCTCATGTATAGACCATATTAACACCTTGAGAATCATAGTGGAGCAGTCTACTGAATTCCGATCCCCCCTTTACCTAGCTTTCGTAGATTATGAGAAAGCGTTCGACTCGGTTAATAGGAGCTTTATATGGCAGGCATTACGGCGACGTGGACTGCCTGATAAAATAATAGAATTGATAAAAGCCCTTTACAACAATTCCAAATGCAGAGTTCTCCATAATGGAAAATTATCCGACAGCTTTGAGGTGAGCTCAGGAGTACGACAAGGATGCTTACTTTCGCCATTACTATTTCTTATAGTAATAAATGACATCCTTGTCGACGCTCTAGATAATAGAACAGGCGGCATACAATGGGGTTTGCTAGACCGCCTTAAGGACCTCGACTACGCGGATGATATCTGTTTGCTGGCCCACAGACATCAGGAGCTAAAAAACATGTTAAACAATTTGGCAACAGAAAGTAGTCTAGCAGGCTTAAGGCTGAATCCGAACAAAACCAAAGAAATGCGGATAAATGCAAACACACTTTTTTTTTTTTTTTTTTTTTTTTTTTTATATGAAAAAACCAAGCTTAGGTGTAACCCTTTGTACTACCAGTCCGTCATGTCGTTCAGTTCATGGTGCAATGTCTAGTAGTAGCTTGGTTTGAAGAATAGAGGAGAAAAGGAAAGGTTAGAGGGGGTCTGGAGGGTGTAGAAAAAAATGACGATGAACCTCACGTTTGAACTCTAAGATGTTGTACGAGTTCGGAAATACCGACTGCGGGAGATCATTCCACAATCGAGTTGTTCTATTCATAAACGAACTTCTGAACCGTATTGTGCGTGAACGAGGGGGCTGTAGGGTATGGGGGTGAGCCGAGCGGGCTAGTCTTGTGTTGCGGGAAAAGTATTGCCGTGCAGGCAGGAGGTCCTGAATTTCGGTGGAACAGTCGCCATGGTAATAGCGATAAAGTATGGAGAGGGCTGCTACATTCCTACGGTGGCTCAAGGTGTCTATGGAGGCGCGAAAGGGGCCATCACCAATGAGTTTGAGGGCACGATTTTGCACCTTGTCGAGACAAGCCAAGGTGGTTTTTGGGGCGCCTGCCCAGATATGTGAGTTGTATTCGAGGCGCGGCCGAATGTAGGATTTGTATATTGTAGCCAATGCGGCTGGCTGGAGGAGGAACTTGCATCTCTTGAGAAATCCAAGGCATTGGGAGGCTTGTTTGGCGATTTGGAATATGTGATCGTTCCATCGCAGATGCTCCGTTAAAGTTACCCCTAGGATGTTGAGAGTTGAGTCAGCCGTTAGATTCTCTCCATCCACCGAGACAGGAGGAAGGTCGGTACAATTTTTGTTGGAGATCAGACAGTGCTTCGTTTTTGTGGCATTGAATTCGACGCGGTTCATTTCGCCCCAATGAAGAATCGATTCGATATCCCGGTTGATCGAAGCCGACATCAGTTGACGGTGGTAAAGACAAGGTCTGGCACGTGCTTGTCTTATATTGTCGAAGGAGTAAGAGAAATTCAGAGTACCGTCATCAGCGAAGCAGTGAAGTGGGTTGGAGGGGATTGAGAGCAGATCATTAATGAAGATTAGAAAGAGTGCGGGTGAAAGAATTGATCCCTGGGGAACTCCGGCCGAGATGGCGTGGGGGTTGGATTCGACGCCATCCAATACTACCTTGATTGAACGGCATGAAAGAAAGCTCTTAATCCAGTTCCTTAGAACTAAGTGTATACCAATAGCTTGGAGTTTATTCAACAGAGCTGGGTGCCATACTCTGTCAAAAGCCTTTGATATATCTAGAGCAACTAGGCTAGACTCACCAAAGCTGTGAATGCTTTGATTGATACGCTCGGTTAAACACACAAGCAGATCGCCAGTAGACCGTTTAGATCTGAAGCCGTATTGCCTGTCGTGTATAATTTGGTTGGATTCTAGATATTTCATCAGCCTTTTATTGATTATTGTCTCCATGATTTTGGAGAGAACAGAAGTAATTGCTATTGGGCGGTAGTTTAAGGGGTCGCTGGCTTCACCTTTTTTTGGGATTGGCTGAACATGAGCTAGTTTCCAAGAGTCGGGATACACTCCGGAGAAGTAAGACAGGGCAAAAAGTTTGCGCAGAGGTTTAGCCAAAGGTGAGGCACATTTTTTAAGTACCATAGGGGGGATTTTGTCGGGACCAGTGGATTTGTTGGCGTCGAGTTCTTTGAGACACCTAAACACCTCGCGAGTCCTGAAGTGAACTCCGTCCATTGAGTGGGTGGTATTCTCGAGAGTGGGGGGTGACATAGCAGCATCGGGTAAAGAAGAATTTGCGGCGAACAGAGAAGCTAATAGGTCGGCCTTGGGTTTGCTTTCTGTTATCACTTCCTTGTTGTGAATAAAAGGAGGTGTTGAGGAGGAAGTAAAATTCTTCTTGATGGCAGTTACCAAGGACCAGAAGTTTTTGCTACCTGTAGTGGAGTTAAGAATCTTACTTTTCAATCTATCATCAAATGATGATTTGACTTTCCTGATGATGGAGTTACAGGAGTTTCTAAGTCTGACGTACTCACGACGAAGTGGCTCATTAGGCGAACGTCTGTATGCTCTATAGGCGGCTTCTTTAGCTTTGATTGCGTTCATACATTCCCCATTGAACCATTTGTTTGGCCTAGGCTTCACAGATTTGGTAGAGTGAGGGATGAACAAGCGCATACCCGCTCGAATAATTTTGGTGACACAGAGGGCCGCATAGTTCGCATTGGCACTACGGAAACACAAATCCCAGTCAGTGGCCTGGAAGAAGCGAATAAGACCCAACCAGTTGGCTTTCCCATAGTGCCACACAGTTCTTTTAGGAGCTGTGGTGGTTGTGGTCGAGGATGGATATGGGAAATAAGCGCTAATTAGTTTATGGTCCGAGTTGCCAAGGGGTGAGCTAACTTTGATGGAGTACCGCGTCGGGTGGGAAGTAAGAAACAGATCAAGGAGATGGGCTCCTTGACCTGGAATATCAGGGACTCTCGTCGGACATTTGACAATTTGGTGCAAGTTGTTGAGGCTCGCAAAGAGCTCGGCGTCTTTGCCAGGAACACTGGTGCCATTTGAGTAATTTAGCCAATGTACATTGTGAACGTTGAAATCACCCGCAACAATGATTTCGCTTTCCGGATGGGAAAATAAAAATCCTTGAACTTGAACGAACTGCGCTGAATAACCGTGACGTGGAACTGGTAGATAAATTCTGCTACCTCGGTAGCATTATTACCGAAAATGGCGGTACAGAAGAAGACGTCAGTTCCAGAATAAATAAAGCACGAGGCGCATATGCATGCCTGTTCCGCATATGGAGATCAACGGAGATCTCAACTAACACCAAATTGCGGCTGTTCAACTCCAACGTTAAGGCAGTTCTTTTGTACGGTTGCGAAACATGGAAAGTCACCCAATTCATCACAGGGCGCCTACAAGTCTTCATCAACAGATGCCTGCGTCGTATCCTAAAAATCCGCTGGCAAGATAGAATTTCAAATGAAGAGCTATGGCGCCGTGCCGGCCAAGAAAGGATAGACGACCAAATCAGGCGAAGGAAATGGAATTGGGTAGGCCACACCTTGAGACGCGATAACGAAAACCTAGCCAAACAGGCCCTTGACTGGAACCCGCAAGGATCCCGTCGAGTTGGAAGACCTAGAACAACGTGGAGGAGGACCCTACTAGCAGAGGCCGCAACAACTGGGAGATCCTGGTCAGAGCTGAGAGCTGTCGCGCAAAACAGAGTCCGCTGGAGGGCAACTGTTTCCGCCCTATGTCCCATGAGGGATTAAAGGGGCACAAAGAAGAAGAAAGAAGCTGAGGGTGACATTGTCATGGACGGCTTCTTTAAATTGTTCCCAAAAGGGTAGCCATTCTTTGAGATCACCCGAAAATTTCTTTAATTGTAATTTCGGTAATTTGACGCTGTCTTGCTTTTCAGCCCGAGGAGCTGAAGGCCTTTCTACAGGTTCTTGTAAGCGGTGGATTTTGTTCAATCGAATCTTTAGACGAGCTAAGGCGTTAACGGCGTTATCATCATATTCCGCTATTTTTTCGTATTCCGTCTTAGCTTCTTCAGGCTTTACAAGAGCTTTCATTTCTTCGTTCGTCCTCCTTAGATTTTCGTGCACAACCTGCAACCGTTCTTTATAAGAAGATAATTCTTCTTCGATATCATCCAGGTTGTCCATATTTTTGTTGGGCTTCGATTCCGTGCTTTGGAGGTATTCGTTGACGGCCTTTGTTAACTTTGTTATCTGCCCACGATAGGCCGCTCGATCCATTGTTAACCGTTTAAATTTTCTTTATTTATTTTAATTTTAATTTTCGTTCCGCGGTACAATCGTCCCGGGTTTCGGCACCAAATGTCAAATTAAACACACGTTCTTCAAAAAATCGTTACAAATTTATTTTACTTGTTAAATATACATAAATCGTTCTTCCGTTTATAATTCGTTGTTTTTATAATCGCGGTCAGTTTTAGACTGCTTGCGATAAAAATTGAGTAATCAGATCAGCTGGCGATGTCGGTGGGAATTTTTGTATAGCGGTAAAAGCTTGGATGTCGTTGTAATTATTTCGATGGTGTTAGAATTTTCAACAATTAGTAAGGATATATAGTGGAACCCCACACATTGCGACCCCACAAACTTGGTTTTAACATTGTCAGATCTACCCAAAGAAATTCCAAAAACAAAAATTTCGTACATCATGAAATGCAATTTCATGCCCTTTTTTCGACTAATTGCACTGGACTATATTACATTTTCAAATCACAAAATTATTATGTCAGATTCACTTCAAACTGAGCAGCATGAAAAACTTGCATTGGACGACCCCTGTAGTGTGTAGCCGCGCATCTCAGAGCCGCCTATAGCCGCCCATGAAGCCGAAGCGCGTAGCCGCTCGAATACGCTTCCAGTGGACGACCAGCTTTATTCGTTTATATGTATATGAAAATCAACTCGGCCTCATTTTATTAGTATTAAAAATGCACTGCGCACTCTATACAGCCGCAGTGCATTTTTCAGAAAATTCTGCTTGAAAATATCAAATTAAAAAACAAATTGTTGAAAAAATTAAAATAAAGAAGAATTTTTTTTTTTTATAATTTTTATTTTTTGGAGGCGTTGGGGCGCCGATGATTTGTTTGGTATGGCAGCTGCCATACCCGTTTGCACGCCATTGCTTGCCTTCCTGAGGTGGGTTCTTAATGCAATCGAAAACATTCATAATAATTTCTAAGGGAAGTGCTTGGATGACATGTTCGTATTTTGTATCATCCAATCTAATTCCCTTAGAGTGAAATTGGCTTTCCACTAAAACGAACCATGCTTCTGGACAAGGTGACCAAAAGGTTGGTAGTTTCACTGAACTAGCGTTAATTTCATTACCGACAGGAGCATCTTCATGGTTTTGTACACTCATTATTATTACACTAAATAAGCACTAACGTAACACGAAATTCACTTTAAAGAAAAGAAAAATTTCAATTAAAATTCGCGGTACTTGTTATTAATTAAATTCGCGAACGATAACGTTGAAGGAGGACTCAAACTTTTACAGCCGAACGTTTGATAAAAATCTCGACTTTTAAAAAGTGAAATAAATTTAAGAAAAGAGATGAAAATAAGATAATCACTACTCAAAGGAAATTTGTACATATTTAAAATGTGGAAAAATTTTGTGTGTTTCTTTTTGTGTTTAAAAATTTGAAAAGAATTAACTTAAAATAAAATTAACTTCCCTTATTTATTTTCTTTTAAAAAATAAAATTTTCTTTCTTCTTTTCTTTAAAAATCTTCTTTCTTCCTATTTCTTTCTTGAAATGTTCTTTATTTTTTTTCTTTCTTCTTAAAAATCTTCAGTCTTCTTTATTTTTATAAATTTTTAATTTTTCTTTGTTCTTTTATTCGGGGTCACCAGATGATGTGGTAAATTAGAACCAATTAGAACGGGAATACTCCCAATTACACCGGGAGGTTAAGAGAAGTGTCCGGCGTGATAAAAGGCAGCAGATAAACGAGCTCGCAGAAAAAGCGGAAAACGCGGCAAACACAGGCAACAGTAAGGTGCTGTACCAAATCACTAAACAGCTCTCGGGAAAGCACTCTACTAAAAAGCCTGCCGTTAAGAGTGCGGATGGAAGGCTGCTGTGCAGCGACGAAGAGCAACTCCAAAGATGGAGAGATTACTTCTTCGCCGCCCTGAATGGTACACTTACACAGGAACCTCAGGAAAACAGCAACAATGCACAGCCAATAAGAATCACCACCCGGGCCCCATCCAAGACGGAAATAGTAACCGCAATTCATGCGATGGCCAATGGTAAAGCAGCTGGGAAAGATGGCATCCCGCCAGAATTGGTGAAAGCCGACTCAAGCCTCATAGCAGATGCGCTTCAGCCAATCCTAGAAATAGCATGGAACACCTGTACCTTTCCGGAGGATTGGACGGAAGGTATCATAGTCAAAATGACAAAAAAGGGGGACCTAACAATATGCGACAACTGGAGAGGCATCTGTTTACTATCTACAGTGTGCAAAATTTTGTCCCATATATTACTATCTAGGATAAGTGAGGCAGTTGACCGAACGCTTAGGAGGCAGCAGGCCGGATTCAGGAAGGGCCGCTCCTGTATTGATCATATTAACACCTTGAGAATAATAGTGGAGCAGTCTACTGATTTCCGATCCCCCCTTTACCTTGCTTTCGTAGATTATGAGAAAGCGTTCGACTCGGTCAATAGGAGCTTTATATGGCAGGCACTACGGCGACGTGGATTGCATGATAAAATAATAGAATTGATAAAAGCCCTATATAACAATTCCAAATTCAGAGTTCTCCATAATGGAAAATTATCCGACAGCTTTGAGGTGAGCTCAGGAGTACGACAAGGATGCCTACTTTCGCCTTTACTATTTCTTATAGTAATAAATGACATCCTTGTCGGCGCTCTAGATAATCGAACAGGCGGCATACAATGGGGTTTGGTAGACCGCCTTAAGGACCTCGACTACGCCGATGATATCTGTTTGCTAGCCCACAGACACCAGGACCTCAAAAACATGTTAACCAATTTGGCAACAGAAAGTATGTAGGGACATTGTCCTACTACTTCCGGTCTTACTTAGTCAAGGAGACTTGTTACAAAAACGCAGTCGACCGAGGCTAAGTAAGAAAGAAAAATTAATTAAAAATTTTGACAGTCCTAAAATAAATATTAGTAGAAAAAAACCTAAATATAAAAGACTGGAGAAAATCATCCATCACCATTTTAATTAACATTGTAAAAGAATCCGTAAATATATACCTAGATAACTAGAATAGAAAAGTATATATAAATATAATAAGACTTGTGTAAAAGTGTTAAAAAAGTTAAAAACAAATAAAGAAAGTTTCAAGGTTGCAATAATTGGTGGATATTCTTTGTGAATTACGAAACTCCTGTTGGATAACAATCGTAGACCAACAATTGGTGACCCCGAGTGGAAAGGCAAGAAGATAGCGGAAGGAAAATTTGCAACAATTATCAGTAATTGAAGACAGAAGAATAAGCAACACCCAAAATATTTTTTTCAAAATAAAATTTTTATTTAAAAGAACGGGGTTTGGTATACCTCGAAATATTATTAAATAACCAAAATATTGCGTTTTATATAAAATAAGTTTATTTTGATTATAAATTTAAATTGATTAACATTAATTTAAGTGTTCGAGTAATTCATTTAATAGCTGTGTTTGTTTTTTCTTGTATTGTCGTGTTCGTGGTGTGGTTGTTTCTTTCTCTTCCCCTTTTGTTTCTATTTGGTCAGCTGATTTTAAATTTATTTATCAATGGAGAGACAAGACTATTTGAATAATTCTTTTGTGGTTGATATGGACGAGTCGTTGGCCAGCCTGGAGGAAGGGCTGCCGAGTCGACGCAGGGTCCGGGCAGAGGTTGACGTGGCCTCCACGGCAAGGTTCAACCTGCCCGAATTCCAGCAAAGTGACCCGGCAGTCTGGTTCTACCAGGCTGAAGCACAGTTCGGACTGAATCAAATCACGTCCGACAAAACAAAACTTTCGCACATTGTGTCAACGCTGCCCACAGAAGCCGCGAGAATTTTGCTGCATGCCTTCCCGGACCTCAACACCGCCAGCTATGCTGATGCTAAGAGGTTGTTGCTCGAGCGATACGGGTTATCGACTAGAAACCGCCTCGAGCAGCTGCTGGCGGCGCATGAGCCCGGTGATAGGAAACCCTCAGACTTTTTAAGGGGTTTACAGAGTCTGGCTGGGGACAGCCTTGGCGAGAGCGAGGGACTCATCAGGGGTCTTTGGGAACGGCGTCTTCCCAAAGACATACAAGTAGTGCTCGCTGCGTCCTCAGACCAGACTCTGGAGCAACTGTCTAAATTGGCAGACAAAGTGTGGGAAGTGACATCTCACCAATCCACACAAGCTCAGGTGTCGGAGGTGAGAAACTCGTCGTCCTTGGAGCGGGCCGTGCAGTCTCTCCAACGCGACGTGCAGCAATTGCGAACACTTGTGTTGGGGAGAGGGCAAGGCCAGGGCCAGGAGTCGGCGAGAGGGTCTGCTGGTCCACGGCAATGGGGCCGATCACCGGTTCGTCAACCAAAGGCGCCATCAGCGGGGACCAGTAACTCGACCAAACCCAAACCTTCATCTGCACAAGCGCTACCGGGGACGCTCTGCTACTACCACTACCGCTACGGCAGTGGGGCAGAGCGGTGCACTCCGCCGTGTGCCTTCAAGGGTCCTGGCTCTACAGCCAAGAAGGACCGAAAGATGAAGGGGGCCCATCCTCCAAAAAATTAAATTGGCGGGGAGTCGCCACTTCCGCGGGCGTCTCTCAGCAGAGACGCTCGTGCAGACTCTTTGTCCGCGACCAGCGCAATCAGCTCGATTTTCTGATCGACTCTGGCGCGGACATATCATTAGTTCCAAAGCACACGTTTAGGGTACAAACAACATGCCCTAATTTGCTTCTGCGGGCCGCAAATGGATCCACGATCCAAACTTTTGGCGCGAAGTTGCTGGAACTGAACCTAGGTCTTCGCCGACGGTTCATCCACAATTTCATCATAGCCAACACCAACAAAGCTATACTCGGTGCGGACTTTCTCACAAAGTTCGAACTCATCCTCGACTTCAAAAAGCGAGAATTAGTTGACTCACAGACCAGTCTTCGGACTGACGTCTGTGCAACTGGTGAGTATATACTCGAGAGCTTTGAATGCCAACATCTTGGCAAATATAAGGTATTGTTAATGAAGTACGCTTCATTAACACAACCACCAAATTTTAACCTACCGGTTAAACACAATGTGCAACACCACATTGTTACTAATGGGCAATTACCTTTCGTTACCGCTCGTAGACTTCATCCTGAGAAGCTCAAGGTGGCGAAATTATTGGAGTTTGAACATATGGTTCAACTAGGGATTTGTCGACCATCGTCGTCTCCCGCAGCATCTCCACTTCATCTGGTCCCTAAACGGGATACAAATGATTGGAGGCCATGCGGCGACTACCGTCGCCTTAAGGGGGGAGCCTGCTTTAGAGGCTTCAAAAAATCTATTTTTTTGAGGAATTTTTAGGGAAGGAAATAAATATTTAATTGAAACGAAACTTTCAGGTATTATTGTTATATATTTAAACATTTTTCTCAAATTTTTTCATTAACATATATGTCATAATATGCCGGGTACAAGCATTTCGCCGAGGCGCCTCGAGCGTGCATGTGTCGTGTGGCGGGAAAGATAGGGAAAAAATTGAACGTCCTATCGAAACGAGACAAAATTGATTGTATTCAGGATTAAATTCTCTTCTACTTGAACCTAAAAAATCTAAAAAAAAGTGAGAAATTCAACAATTTTTCGCAACTTAAAAAAAAAATTTTTTTTTGGAACAAAAATTTCGCTTTAGATTGTTTAAAAAGTGGGTTAATTATAACTTTTTTTAAGGTTTTTTAGGTTCAAGTAGAAGAGAATTTAATCCTGAATACAATCAATTTTGTCTCGTTTCGATAGGACGTTCAATTTTTTCTCTATCTTTCCCGCCACACGACACATGCACGCTCGAGGCGCCTCGGCGAAATGCTTGTACTCGGCATATTATGACATATGTTAATGAAAAAATTTGAGAAAAATGATGAAATATATAACAATAATACCTGAAAGTTTCGTTTCAATTAAATATTTATTTCCTTCCCTAAAAATTCCTCAAAAAAATCGATTTTTTGAAGCCTCTAAAGCAGGCTCCCCCCTTAAGGCGACGGTAGTCGCCGCATGGCCTCCAATCATTTGTATCCCGTTTAGGGACCAGATGAAGTGGAGATGCTGCGGGAGACGACGATGGTCGACAAATCCCTAGTTGAACCATATGTTCAAACTCCAATTTCGCCACCTTGAGCTTCTCAGGATGAAGTCTACGAGCGGTAACGAAAGGTAATTGCCCATTAGTAAGCAGGCTCCCTACTAGAAGAAGCCGCAACAACTGGGAGATCCTGGTCGGAGCTGAGAGCTGTCGCGCAGAACAGAGTCCGCTGGAGGGCAACTGTTTCCGCCCTATGTCCCATGAGGGATTAAAGGAGTTTAAAGAAGAAGAAGAAGATGATGTGGGGGTCTTGACTAGGGTTGCCAAACGTCCTCGTTTGACGAGGATTGTCCTCTTTTCATGAGTTTTGTCCTCTGTCCTCGTCACGCTTTAAAAATCCTCGTGATTTAATAAAAATTTATAATATTTGTGAAATTAAATTAAAATTCAAATGTTACAAAGAAAAGTAGCGTTATAAATAAATTTTTCTCCTTCTACTACTTCAAAAAGTATTCATCTAATCCATATTTAAAACAGAGAACTACAGAACTTCTTACTTAAAAAAGAAGAAGATTCATTTTTCAGTAACCAGCTTGGAATAGAGAACTACAGGAAAGGCCTTCGAGTGTATAATCCCTGTATGTGAGCGTAGTGAAATCTGGGGGTTAGTCAACTGTCAAATTGGGTTAGTTAGCTGCATGTGTTCCCGCGTTCGGTGGAATACTTTTTTAAGACGAGTTTTTTTTATAAAATTATCCGAAATCTTATTATCAAAACTAACTTAATAATAGAAAGAAAGTATAAAGAATAGTTTAAAGTATAATTAAAGTTCTAGTGAGTGAGTTTTCTGTGAAAAAAAGAACAATGAAGTGTGCAGTTTGTTAATGCAGGAATAAATGGAAATATGCACGAGAAAAATCGTTCTTCAGGTGAATGTGCTAAATAAAATAGTGCTTAAACACACATATTAGATATTTACATTAATAAATATGTGAATCACTGTGATAAATTGTCCAAATAATGTAAAAGTTATTTGGTTGAATTTCTTTGTTTACATTAAATGACCCAACGCAAATTCAAGGGGATCAGCTGTTTGGATTTCGGAGTGACGCCGTGTAAAAAGTTCTTTTGTGGGGGCAAGATTTTGTTTTAGATTACTCATAATTTTAACTCGCTCTTGCCCCTCCTCTATTTTACTCGGTTTTTACGCTTGTAGTGTACACACAACTACCAAAGCGTGGGCACTCATACAAAACGAATTTCACTACCTTTTAATTGGGCGAGGGCCCTTCCTGTAGTTTTGTATTCTAAGGTAACCAGTTGTAAACGCGAATTTGACATTTAACGAGCAGGTAATGTTCAAATTAAATGCTATAATGTACTTCATAACAATTTTAATTTATATTTGTAGAAATCTTAAGAAAATGGAAAACACACCAACAAAAAAACATAAGAGAGCTACAAAATTTAATAGCGATTGGCTAAATAAAAATAAATGGCTAAAAAGGATTTCAAACGAAAAAGCATTTTGTGTATTTTGCAAAATTCAGTTTTCGGTAGCAAATAAAGGCTTTCGCGCTGTGGTTGATCATGAATCATCTGGTCAACATCGTAAAAATGAGACTGCCGCATCTGTGTCAAAAGCAATTACGACATTTTTTATTAAACCTAATACCCAAGATGCAGATCTAGTCATTGCAAGTGAAATAGCTCATATTTATCACTGCGTGAAACATAACCAATCTTATAATGCTATGGATTGTATTTTAAAATTAACAAAGCATACTCATTCCGATTCTAATATAGGAAAAATGATATCTTGTGGTAGAACTAAAGCTGAGGCTGTAGTAATGGGACTACTAGCTCCCAAAATTATTGATGATGTACTGCAGAGGATAAAAAGTAATAATGTTTATTTTTCTGTACAATTAGATGCGTCTAATCACAAAAACCGTAAGTTCATCCCTTTAGTTGTGCAATATTTTTCTTTAGAAAAGGGAATTGAAAATAAACTTGTGGATTTTTATGAAATAACAGAAGAGACTGCTCAAAGTTTATTTTTATCTTTAAAGAATTCGTTACAGTATTTGGGATTGTCTTTTGAAAATGTCACTAGTTTAAGTGCCGACAACACGAACTACAATTTCGGTTGTAGAAATTCACTATATACTCGGATTAATAATGAAAATCCTAGAATAATCAGTTGACATTGAAAATATTTTGAACAAGATTTTTCACTACTTCGCTAAATCTGCAAAACGCCGCGAATCCCTAAAACATGTCCATAACTTTTTTAACATGGAATTTAAAGAATTGCTCAAACACTGTTCAACACGGTGGCTTTCGCTCTTACCAGCAGTGGAAAGAACCTTGATGTCTTGGCCAGCTTTAAAAGAATATTTTGAGGAACTCTCAAGAAATAATGAATTAACGGCAGTTTATGCAAGAGCTCTTAATATAAGCCATCATAAAATTGATGAAAATATTGAAATATACTTTCTTTTTATCTGCCATTTTTCATATCTTTTTCAAAATACCGTAAAAATAATAGAATCAAATAATACTACTGTAATGGACTTATTTACTATATTAACACAGTTTTTAAATGAATTAGAATCACGAAAAATCCATAAATTTTATGGAAATGAAGTTAGAAAAAAACTTAGCAACATTCAATGTGAAGTTGCAAAGAAAAGAATGCTGAAAGAATTTGATGATTTTATTAAGACGGGTATATCTTATTTGAAAACTAATATAGAGAAAAATACTGGATTTGAATTTCTAAAACAGGTAAATTCTTTCAGCTTAAAAACTTCATTTCCAACATTTGATCAGTTTGTAACGGTCACGGAATCGCTGAGGCTAAATGTCAATGTAGATAAGTTATTTAATGAGTTCATTCGTGCCGAAACGATTTTTAATAATATTAAGGATTTGCCTAAATTTCAATTATTACAATGCAGCGAAAAGTGGAGGAACATTTTAAATTCGGGAGATTTTCCAAATTTGTTTAACTTTGTGTCATATTTTTTAAGTGTTCCTGGTTCTTCAGCATATGTAGAACGTATATTCAGTGTCATGAATAATAAGTGGAGAGAAGAGAGAAATAGGTGTCTTCCCGAACTTATTAAAGCAGAATTAATAATTTACTTTAATTATGAATTGTCATGTCTTGAATTTTATAATTATATAAAAAATGAAAGCGATCTACTGAAAAAGGCAAAAAGCAGCAAAAAATATTCTTTTTGTAATTAAATTTATTTATCTGGCTCTATTGCGACTGCCGATTTTCGAATGATTGTCAAGCGCCAATTTTATATTTGAAGCGTTTTAAGCGTACTTCTTAGATTTTCGGTCGATCGTTAGTCGACAATCGCAATAGGACTCTGTTTGTTAACTACAAAAGTAGTATATTTACTTGAATTTATAAATAATATTGTTATATATATATATATATATATATATATATATATATATATATATATATATATATATATATATATATATATATATATATATATTGAATAAAGTTTAGTTTTTCTTTTGTTAACTGTTTTTTTTTTACTTTTTTCGAAATGTCCTCGTCGGGCTACTCAAAAAATTGGCAACCCTAGTCTTGACTCCTGGACTTTGGGTTTTAATATTCTAAAACTGCTCTCCACATCATAATAGTTTATACGGATATTTAAATAAACTATTTCATTAATTATTTATTTTAAATTATTTTTATATGATTTATTTCTGAGTATTCGGACCTAGAATATCTATCCAAACGATAGTCACCAAAAACAAAGAACAGTTCAAAAAAATATTGGCAATAAAAATCTTCTTCCTTCCTATTTCTTTCTTGAAATGTCTTCTTTATTGAGAAATTATTTTTTTATAAATTTTTAATTTTTCTTTATTCTATTATTCGGGGTCACCAGATGATGTGGGGGTCTTGACTCCTGTACTTTGCTCTTCAATATTTTAAAGCTTCTCTCCACATCATAATAGTTTATAGAAATATTTAAATAAACTATTTTATTAAGTATTTATTTTAAATTATTTTTATTTGATTTATTTTTGAGTATTATATTTTTAATTAGTTTAATTTTAAACTACACAACTTTAATACGAGAAAAATAATGAGTCAGATTTGGTCTTCCTTTTAGGACATTTGCTTGCGATGTGTCCAGCTTCACCGCACACGTAACAGGTCAACTTTGAAGATTTCGATGTCGTCTTTTTCTTTTTAAAACTGCCTCGGCCCTTGGCCATAAGTGCCGTGGTGTCGTTATCTTTTAACTTCTCATATGAAACTTCTTGAAGCAGCTGATTTTTCACAAAGCCTGTCGTTATATTTGTGGAAGAATTCTCCATTGCCATTACCATTGGTGGGTATTCATCTGGCAGTCCTGCTAGCATTAGCGATGCAACAACATCATCACCAATTTGTAGTCCAGCCTTCTTCACTTTTAGCGACGTTAAAACCATTTTGTGTACGTAATCTTCCATTGAGTCGCACTCGCACTGCTTCAAACTCACCAGTTGTTTCAATAACTCAACACGACGACCTATACCTTTCAATAACTCAACACGACGACCTATACCACTGTCTTCAAATGCATTTTTGATGGCTTCCCATGCATCTTTTGCCTTTTTCACGTCCTCCGTATACGTAGGGATGGTGAAAGCAATAGATTTAGTGCCGAAATTGCAAGAAAATTCTTTTCTACGTTTGTTTCGGTACCAGCAAAACATCTCCAGTGTCCTTTCACTGCTAAATAGGCCTTCGCTTCTACTCTCCACTCATCATAATTTGATCGACCCTCCAATTTCTTCGGTTTAGTCATATTTCGTCTCTGAAATCGCGATTCTAATCTAAGTCTATTCTAACCTTAGTCTATTCTATCTTCGTTTCGCACGTTCTTAAATAATTGTTTAAAGATTATTTTATTTAAAAATTTAAAAAAAAACGACACGAAAAATAAACCTACAAAATTTAGCCACAAATTTGAGAAAGTTTTATTTTTTTATTTTTAATAAAATAAAGCGTTCTCTGGGCCCATAACCTGTTGACATCTAAATGCACCTTTCTCTGGTTGAGTTTTTAGTGGAAGTAATAATTTATTTCAAAGCTTTTGACTGAATCAAATACAGAAACAAACAGAGAACTTAGCAACCCTTGAGCAATAACACTTTCCTAACAAGTTAAAACAACAGATTTTATTGCCAATATTTTTTTGAACTGTTCTTTGTTTTTGGTGACTATCGTTTGGATAGATATTCTAGGTCCGAATACTCAGAAATAAATCATATAAAAATAATTTAAAATAAATAATTAATGAAATAGTTTATTTAAATATCCGTATAAACTATTATGATGTGGAGAGCAGTTTTAGAATATTAAAACCCAAAGTCCAGGAGTCAAGACTAGGGTTGCCAATTTTTTGAGTAGCCCGACGAGGACATTTCGAAAAAAGTAAAAAAAAAACAGTTAACAAAAGAAAAACTAAACTTTATTCAATATATATATATATATATATATATATATATATATATATATATATATATATATATATATATATATATATACATATATATATATATATATATATATATATATATATATATATATATATTGAATAAAGTTTAGTTTTTCTTTTGTTAACTGTTTTTTTTTTACTTTTTTCGAAATGTCCTCGTCGGGCTACTCAAAAAATTGGCAACCCTAGTCTTGACTCCTGGACTTTGGGTTTTAATATTCTAAAACTGCTCTCCACATCATAATAGTTTATACGGATATTTAAATAAACTATTTCATTAATTATTTATTTTAAATTATTTTTATATGATTTATTTCTGAGTATTCGGACCTAGAATATCTATCCAAACGATAGTCACCAAAAACAAAGAACAGTTCAAAAAAATATTGGCAATAAAATCTGTTGTTTTAACTTGTTAGGAAAGTGTTATTGCTCAAGGGTTGCTAAGTTCTCTGTTTGTTTCTGTATTTGATTCAGTCAAAAGCTTTGAAATAAATTATTACTTCCACTAAAAACTCAACCAGAGAAAGGTGCATTTAGATGTCAACAGGTTATGGGCCCAGAGAACGCTTTATTTTATTAAAAATAAAAAAATAAAACTTTCTCAAATTTGTGGCTAAATTTTGTAGGTTTATTTTTCGTGTCGTTTTTTTTTAAATTTTTAAATAAAATAATCTTTAAACAATTATTTAAGAACGTGCGAAACGAAGATAGAATAGACTAAGGTTAGAATAGACTTAGATTAGAATCGCGATTTCAGAGACGAAATATGACTAAACCGAAGAAATTGGAGGGTCGATCAAATTATGATGAGTGGAGAGTAGAAGCGAAGGCCTATTTAGCAGTGAAAGGACACTGGAGATGTTTTGCTGGTACCGAAACAAACGTAGAAAAGAATTTTCTTGCAATTTCGGCACTAAATCTATTGCTTTCACCATCCCTATATACGTATACGGAGGACGTGAAAAAGGCAAAAGATGCATGGGAAGCCATCAAAAATGCATTTGAAGACAGTGGTATAGGTCGTCGTGTTGAGTTATTGAAACAACTGGTGAGTTTGAAGCAGTGCGAGTGCGACTCAATGGAAGATTACGTACACAAAATGGTTTTAACGTCGCTAAAAGTGAAGAAGGCTGGACTACAAATTGGTGATGATGTTGTTGCATCGCTAATGCTAGCAGGACTGCCAGATGAATACCCACCAATGGTAATGGCAATGGAGAATTCTTCCACAAATATAACGACAGGCTTTGTGAAAAATCAGCTGCTTCAAGAAGTTTCATATGAGAAGTTAAAAGATAACGACACCACGGCACTTATGGCCAAGGGCCAGGCAGTTTTAAAAAGAAAAAGACGACATCGAAATCTTCAAAGTTGACCTGTTACGTGTGCGGTGAAGCTGGACACATCGCAAGCAAATGTCCTAAAAGGAAGACCAAATCTGACTCATTATTTTTCTCGTATTAAAGTTGTGTAGTTTAAAATTAAACTAATTAAAAATATAATACTCAAAAATAAATCAAATAAAAATAATTTAAAATAAATACTTAATAAAATAGTTTATTTAAATATTTCTATAAACTATTATGATGTGGAGAGAAGCTTTAAAATATTGAAGAGCAAAGTACAGGAGTCAAGACCCCCACATCATCTGGTGACCCCGAATAATAGAATAAAGAAAAATTAAAAATTTATAAAAAAATAATTTCTCAATAAAGAAGACATTTCAAGAAAGAAATAGGAAGGAAGAAGATTTTTAAAGAAAAGAAGAAAGAAAATTTTGTTAAAAAATAAATAAGGGAAGTTAATTTTATTTTAAGTTAATTCTTTTCAATTTTTTAAAAACAAAAAGAAACACACAAAATTTTTCCACATTTCAAATACAAATTTTCTTTGAGTAGTGATTATCTTATTTTCATCTCTTTTCTTAAATTGATTTCTCTTTTTAAAAGTCGAGATTTTTATAAGTAACGTTAAGTAAGCCCTAAAGTCAACCTTGGTACAACGATTCGCGGAATCTGAAGAGAAGAAGTTGGAGCAGCTATTATGCAACTCAGAGATGGGAGGCAGAAAACCACCAGACTTCTACCGATCCATGGAAATTTTAGCAGGAACCTCAACGCATTTAGGAAAAGACTTGATTAAGAAGTTATGGATGCGGAAACTGCCTTCAAATAAAAATATCGCACTGATGGCATCTGGGAAACAGAACATTCAAGATTTGACTTTGTTAGAAGATAAAATTTTTGAAGTAGGTATCTAAATTTCAATTCGTTTCTGCAATTAGTAACAATTCAGCAAATCCATTCCTTAATAAAGAAGATTTCAACATAAATAATATAGATGTTAAAAAGAGAATAAATTTATTAGAAGAAAAAATTGAAGATTTAGCAAATTTAATTAAGAGACTTACGATTAATAAAAATGATAATTTCCAACATAGATATAGATCAAGAAGCAGAAGTCGTTCAAATAATAAACATAAGGAAAATAATAAACCTTTGTGCTGGTTTCACTTTAAATTTGGAGATAATGCAAAAAGATGTGTTAAACCATGTAATTATAATAATTCAAAAAACTAAGTATCCCTTCGGCGTGTTGTAGAAATATTGTTCCAGGAAAGTCCTGTAGACTCTTTGTTTTTGATAAAGAAAATAAATTCAAGTTTCTAATAGATACAGGAGCTGAATTATCTGTTGTTCCTAATGTTTATTTTGGCAAATACAAATAAGATCCTAATTTTATTCTTTCAGCAGCTAATGGATCGACGATTAACACATATGGAACTAAACTTTTGAAAATAGATTTCGGATTAAGGAGAGATTTAACATTTCCATTTATAGTGGCAAGTGTCAATAAACCTAACATTGGCGAAGATTTCCTTACGCAATTTAATTTATTGTAGATCTTAAAAAGAAACGTTTAATTGACGGCGATACAGAGTTAAATGTTAATGGAATTATGATTAAGGCAGACAGTCTATCACCCAGGCATTGTTCCTTTGATAGTGGATATGGCAAAATTTTATCAAAATTTCCCTCACTAACCCAGCCTCCACGTTATGACTTACCAGTACTACACAACATAGTACATTTTGCCCAAACAAAAGGTCAGTTACCTTTTTCAAGACCTAGAAGACTTGATAGCAATAAATTTAAAATAGCCAAATTGGAATTCGAACATATGATCAAGTTCGAGCAGAGAGCATGTATGTAGAGCATCCTCCTCCTCGGCATTACATATGGTGCCTAAAAAGAATTGTTCAGACTGGCGACCTTGCGGTGATTATAGGAGACTTAATGCAATAACAATCCCAGATAGATATCCAATTCCACACATTCAAAATTTCACGTTGAATTTGAATGGGTGCACTGTATTTTCTAAAATTGATTTGGTTAGAGCATATCACCATATACCTATATGGCAGAGGAAGATATTTTCAAAACAGCTATTACTACACCTTTCGGTTTATTCGAATTTACTCGAATGCCCTTCGGTCTTAGGAACGCTGCCCAAACATTTCAACGTTTTATGGATCAAGTACTAAAGGGCTAGAATTTGTTTTTGTTTATATTGATGATATACTTGTGGCGAGCAAAGAGGAAGAAGAACACAAAGCTCATCTTGAAAAAGTTTTTGAAGACTTGAAAAATTTGGAATCAACATTAATCCAGGGAAATGTCTCTTTGGTGTTCATACATTGGAATTTTTAAGCCACAAAATTACAAAGGATGGAATACTTCCATCAGAAGACAGAGTTAAATTAATTGGAAATTTCCCGTCGTCCAAATCGATAAAAGAAGTACAACAGTTTATAGGAATGGTAAACTACTTCCATAGATTCATTCCTCCACTAGCAGAAATATTAAGTCCACTTCATAGTCATTTAGCCAAAGTGTTTAAAAGAGCTAAGAACGTGAAGTATTTAGAGTGGACAAAGGAATGCGAGGACGCTTTTGTCAAAGCTAAGAACGCATTTATTTCAGCAACTCTATTAGTTCATCCCTCTGAGAACGCAACTTTTAGTTTGACATTTGATGCATCGAACGCGGCTGTAGGAGCAATGCTGGAGCAACTAGGCAAAAATGAGCCTGAGCCATTAGCATTTTATTCGAAGAAATTAAGCGCCGCGGAATCGAAATATTCAACCTTCGATAGAGAACTTTTAGCCATATATTTGGCAATTAAACATTTCAGGCATTTTTTGGAAGGTCGTGAGTTTGCCATTTTCACAGACCACAAGCCGCTAACTTCGGCAATATGGACCAAAGCTGAAAGAAGTCCAAGACAAGCGAGACAATTAGATTATATTACAAAATTTACATCTGATATTAGATATATCAAAGGAAAAGCTAACGTAGTAGCGGATACATTATCGCGAGTAGAAACAGATAAGCGATTAAAGAAAACAAAATAGATTTAGAAATTATTGCGGAAGAGCAGAAAAATGATTTCGAATTGAAACATTTAATGGAAGATTCTGGTAGAAATTCAAGAATAATTTTAACAGAAAAAGATGTACCTTTGACAAATAATAAAATTTGGTTGGAATGTTCAACAGGTAGAGACAGACCATTTATTCCCAAACTTCTTCGACGAGACGTTTTTAATATATTACATATGTAACTTAGCACATCCAGGTATTCGAAGTACAAGAAAGTTAATAACAGCAAGATACTTTTGGCCTAGGATGAACAGCGAAATTAATTTATGGGCGAAAACATGTGTAGAATGTCAGAAAGCGAAAATTTATAGACATACTAAATCCCCAGTTAAAAAATTTAAGACGCCAACAGGAACATTTGAGCACATTCATGTAGATATAATCGCCAACAGAAGGATTCACATACTTATTAACGATCGTGGACCGTTTCACCAGGTGGCCTGAAGTCTATCCTCTTAAAAGTATCACTGCATATGTGGTAGTAAGAACATTGTATGAACAGTATTTTCCAAGATTCGAAATTCCATTAACTATTACCACGGACCAAGAAGGTCAGTTTGAAGGAAAAATGTTTGAAGAATTTTCGAAGTTCTTGGGTACACATAGAATCCGGACCACGGCATATCATCCGCAAGCAAACGGAATGGTAGAGACACTTCACAGACAACTTAAAGCATCATTGAGAACCAAGATGGGTAACCCGAATTGGTTACTGCATTTACCAGCTATTTTGCTGGGTCTGCGGACTACCATAAAAGAAGACCTGAAGTGTAGTCCAGCAGAATTAGTGTATGGTCAAGCGCTACGAATCCCAGGAGAATTCTTTATAAGGGACGCAGAGATTATATCAGACCCGACAGACTTTGTGGCAATGTTAAGAAACCACATGAGGAGTATTGTTCCAACGGATTCTCGAGATCAGAAGAAAGGTTTCTTTCTGCCAAGGGGATTGGAGGACTGCGAATTTGTTTTCCTGAGGACAGATAGAATGAGAGGATCGTTACAAAATCCATATGAAGGACCATATAAAGTGATCAATAGGGGAGATAAAATTTTTTCGATAGACATTAACGGTAAAGTAGTAAAAGTATCGATTGATAGACTAAAACCGGCGCATGTAGAAAGAAACGAAGACACTAATAGGCCGGTAACACGAAGTTCAAAGAAAAGAGTTTCGTTTCAATTGTAAAGTAAATTTTCAGTCATGATTTTCGTTAATTGATATGATCATGGACGCTTACGCTGAAGGGGCAGTTATGTAGCGGTCGCTACGCATTACTTTTGTTTTTCTCTTATGACGAGTTTTTGTTATTAATTTTCTAATTCAAATATATGTACTTACAATTTTGGAGTACAGTGTGCGTTACGTCATCGGTTTAGATTTTCACTACTACTTTGAAAATACACTTTAGGGAAAGGACAATCACATACGCTTACACTGTCCAAGTATTGAATGTATAAAAACATAGATACACGATTTCATTGACATGTAAAATAAAAAATAGAAAATGTATGGGTATTAAAATTGTAATTGAACAAAACGAACGTAATTTATTGTTGTATTAGTCAGTGGCGTAGCGTGGATTTGTGCCACCCGGGGCGAACCATAAATTTGCTGCCCCCTACTTTCGAATTGATTCTTTTAATCAATAAATCAAAACCCAACTTGAATTTCAAGTAATTTTCAATCCAAGAATTCAAGGCATCATGTAAACGCAATGAATCATATGTAACTAATGAATGTTCGGTATAGTGCGCGCCAAAATAAATGGGAATTTTACGCGCAGGCGAATCAATGACAACTCCCACATACATTAACATTCCGTGTATGGATAAAACCAAGACCCTCTCAACTACAGGCCTCGTAGATGAATTTTTCGTGGTGGTGGTAATAGTCCCAAAAGTCACCGCACACCGGAGTAACATGGCGCGGAAGCCGTACGCGCAGAAGTTTTGTGTTTATTTTTGCAGTAAAAAGTGATAAAATATTGTATTTTAACACTTTTAACTGCACTTGGATTTATCAGTGAATAGTTTTTTAGTGATTTCATTAAAAAAATAAAACAAATTTGGTGATTAAGTGTGTTTAAGTGCTCGCTAGCTCGAACTCAATGGTAGTAAGTTCAACAATGTTCCCACATAAAAGTATTCATAAGATGACGTGGCAGTCACCAGACAGGGTTACATATAATCAAATAGACCACGTCCTAATCGAGAGAAGAGGGGCCACGAGTATACTGGATGTGAGAACTATGAGGGGAGCGTGCTGTGGCTCAGACCACTATCTTGTCAAAGTGAAATTTAGAGCCCGGATAACGACCAAAACTCAAAGAGGGCAAACACAGCTAAGGTACGATATAGACAAGATGAAACTTGAAGAAAGAAGAGAGGCCTACCAGAATCCTATCGTACAAAACCTAAGAGAAGGAGTAGGAGAAGAGCCTGACATTAACAACAAATGGGAAAAGCTGAAAAACAGCGTAAAGGAGGCAGCAGAAGACGCCCTAGGCTGGGCCCCCAGACAGACTAGAATTGACTGGTTTGATCGGGATTGCAGAGCTGCAATAGAAGAACGAAACCAGAGCCACCGGGAGTACATCGCAAGGCCCACAAGAGCAAGGATGGAAGTCTTTAAGCTAAAAAGAAGAACTGCAGACAAGCTGTGCAGAAAGAAAAAGAGAGAGTATCTAAACAGGAGGATCCTACAGATACAGGAAGACTTCAACGAAGGTAGAACTAGGCAAGCCTACAAAGGAACACGCCAAATCAGTAATAAGTTTCAGCCAAGAACGGATATTTGTAGAGACTTGGATGGGAACCTATTAGCAGACCCGGATAGGATAAAGGAAAGATGGAGACAATATTTTCAAAACTTATTGAATCCAACCCAAAGAATAAACGAAGACTCACAGGCGGAAGCAATGGTAATACCTCAAGATAGTATTCCAATAGAACCACCAACACTGGATGAGGTACGAGAAGCTGTGAAAAGGCAAAAAAGCAGCAAATCCCCAGGCATCGATGGAATCGCAGCTGAGCTACTAAAGGAAGGAGGGCCGCAACTCTTAAGGAACTTACACGAACTCATATGTAACGTCTGGGAGGAAGAAGTTATACCAGATGACTGGAAGAAAGCGATTATATGTCCAATCTACAAGAAAGGAGATAAATTAACCTGTAAAAACTACAGAGGCATCTCACTCCTCAGCACCAGCTACAAAACCTTCACAATCCTTGTGAAGCAAAAACTAGAACCCATAGCGGAAGGCCTTATAGGAGAATATCAAGCTGGTTTTAGGACAAACAGGTCAACATCGGACCAACTGTTGACCTTAAAATAAATTCTGGAGAAAACCTGGGAAAGGAATATAGATATATACCAGATATTTGTCGACTTTCAACAGGCATATGACTCGATAAACAGAGAGAGGCTGTACAGGATCCTATTGGAATTACGAGTCCCCTCCAAGCTGGTACGACTGATAAAATGCGCAACGAATAGCTCCCTGGCGAAAGTAAGGATTCAAAATGCAATAACAGAAGAGTTCGAAGTGCGACAAGGTCTTAGACAAGGAGATGGACTAGCCCCCATGCTTTTCAACCTGGCCCTAGAATGGGTGATAAGAAAAACATCAGTACGGAGAAATGCGTCCATAGCAACGCAGTCTGTACAATTACTTGGATATGCGGATGACGTGAACATCGTGGGAAGGTCCGTCCTTCTTGGCAGCGAAAGAAGTCTATGTCGAATTAAAAGAGGCGGCCAAGGACATAGGGCTGAACATCAATGAAGAAAAAACGAAGGTGATGCAACAATCCAGAGCTGGAAGATTTAGAATGGGAAGAAATATAACTATCGACGAACATAATCTAGAAGTAGTCGATAAAACAGTCTACCTTGGGTCTACAATTACAAAAAGAGACGATGAAAAGGAAGAAGTAACTAGACGAATACTACTGGCTAATAGAGCTTTTTATGCCCAAAAACAAATATTGCACTCAAGATTTGTGCACAGAAAAACGAAACTCTCACTCTACAAAACAGTAATACGACCAGTACTGTGCTATGGCAGCGAGACTTGGACTATGACCCAGGAGATAGAGGAACAAGTCAACAGGTTTGAGAGGAAGGTGCTCAGATGCATAATAGGCCCAACGAGAGAGGATGGGATATGGCGAAGGAGATACAACAACGAGTTGTATGAAATTTTTGACGACCCAGAACTCTCAACGTTTATAAAAATCAACAGACTAAGACTAGCCGGCCACGTAATCAGGATGAATGATAACCGTATCCCAAAACGGCTTATGGTGGCCGAAATTCCAGGAAACAGACCAGTAGGTAGACCCAGGAGAAGATGGATGGACTCTGTGACGGCTGACGCAGAGACAATGCTGAACATTCGGAACTGGAGAGCTGCTGCAAGGAACCGTAAGACTTAGAGAAATGCCCTAGAGGAGGCCAAGGCTCGATTTGGGCTCTAGCGCCATTGGATGGATGGATGGAAGTGTTCAAATTGTTAAGGCGATCAACTTTTTTTTTCACATTCACGGTGTTTTTTCATGTTTATTTACGAAAAAAATGTTGAATATTTAATGTTTTGTGTAGTTATGGAATTAAAAGTGATTTTAAAGTGATTAATACATATATTATGATATTATTATTAAAAATATAGGTGCCGAAAAACACTTCTCTTATTCACTTTTCCATTCGCACTTTTCTGTACTTATATGTTTAGTAATAATTGCAAAATAAATTAATTAATGACTTTAAAATCACTTTTAATTAAATATTCAGCATATTTTCCCTTAATATACACGAAAAAAAAAACACCGCGAATGTAAAATAAATTGATCACCTTAACAATTAAGACACCAAAAATACACTAAATCACTATTTTTTTATATTTTTTTTATTAAATCACTAAAGAAATAATCACTGATAATCCTTGTATGGTTTAAAGCGATAAATTTCAATAATTTACCACTTTTTACCACAAAACTATAACGAAAACACTCGCGAACGTACTCTGCGCCATTAAATTCTCAGCAACTGTCAAATTTTGGGACTATTCTCAGCTATGGTTGTATTAGTGCCAGATAAAACTGCATGGCCTGTAGTTGAGAGGGTCTTGATAAAATTCAAGCGCATATACATTTTAATTTCCCTTTTGAAACTCCTTTACCGGGAACAACACTCCACCATAGCATCTGACCAGGACAAGAGTCGTAGTGAGACGAATTGAATTTTTGATTGAAAATATAAATGAGCGGGTGATTTGGGGTTTTAAACGAACGGAATGACGAGGTGCACTTTTCTTTTCGAAGCTACTTTCGTGGAGAAGATTTGAGGCTTTCACTGCGCATCAAAAAAATCGATTTTGAGATTTCCAATTGTTTTGGCGCAGGCTATATCCGTGCTTCAAGGTTGGGCTGAATTATAAACTTTAACAAACCCAGAGAGCTTGAACCAGTAATTTCTCTCTGTAATTTATTTCAGTCTGTCTTTAGATATTCTTAATTTCTGAAATTGCGCCCGGTGCAAGTGCACCATTTTCACTTATGAAAGCGCCGTCCTTGCTCTCATACATTTATATGGAATGGTACCTAACTTCACATGACTTCACTTCCCTTCCCATTTAGGTTTGGCCTATAGACACCATCAGCCAGGACATCGTGCTGGATGTGGCAATGGTTAGGGCCTGATGTTACCAGCAGCATCTCTAGCTCGATCCAGTTTGGCCGCCGCCCCCAACATCTACGCCGCCCGGGGCAATGGCCCCCGCGGCACCCCCCACGCTACGCCACTGGTATTAGTTAGAAGTTTTTATTTTAATTAAGAAAACTTCCGGTTATATATTTTAACCGTTTTCGAATTAAAGTTGTGTAGTTTAAAATTAAACTAATTAAAAATATAATACTCAAAAATAAATCAAATAAAAATAATTTAAAATAAATACTTAATAAAATAGTTTATTTAAATATTTCTATAAACTATTATGATGTGGAGAGAAGCTTTAAAATATTGAAGAGCAAAGTCCAGGAGTCAAGACCCCCACATCAGCCATCAGAAACAGAAACAATAAATCCTACCTTCCCTCCAGTATCCGCAGTGTAATTATAAAAAACAGTCACATTAAAATTTGTTGGATTCCAGGGCATGTTGGCATATAGGGCAACGAAGCGGCTGATACTTTTGCAAAAAAACTTTACCATTCCTCCTTCAGAACCTTGTTTTCGCCAATACGCGCAAAGGATTTTACACACGGAAGCTTTTCTTACGTGGAATAACTCCTCGTCCTACCTACGCCTTCATACGCCTCTTCCCTTTCCACCAAATTAAACACAAATCTTCCCAGATATAGAGCAGTAATTCTCTGTAGGGTCAGACTCGGTCACACTCTATTCTCCCACGGACATATTTTTACCAAAACCGCACCCCGCACATGTAGTTACTGTCCCAACGAGCCAACTCTCACAGTCAGACATGTGCTAACAGAATGCCTTAAAACTGCAGACATCCTTGGTCAATTCCCTACCCTCTCTTCCTTTCTGGACCCTAGTAAGAATAACGACAATCCTCTATTTGAACTCCTAAGATCGCTAGACTTAATGATGTCTATTTAAAAATATAAGCTTCTCAGCGCCTTTTGGACTACTAGTCTGATTGCGCTTATTTTGGTCGGTTCGCGCCAGTAGGCCTTCCTGCCTTTTCTAAATAAATAAATAATAATAAAACTCGGCACTTATCGAATACGGACTACCGCCTACCACCCGCAGGCAAACGGGATGGTTGAACGGTTTCACAGGCAACTAAAAGCAGCCTTAATGGCAAGGGACAACACTAGTCATTGGAGTGAGGACGTGCCCTTTGTCATGTTAGGCATACGCACGGCAATTAAGACCGACTTACAATGCTCACCAGCCGAGCTTGTATTATGGTCAGAATCTGAGACTTCCCAATTCGATTTCTATCACAACTGATGAAAATCCAATTGAAGAATCAGAATTCCTCTCTCGCCTTCGTTCTCATATGCAGAACATTAAGGCGATACATCCTCGGCAACCCGTCCAAAAGGATGTCTACGTGCCAGAAGCCCTGGAGAACGCCGACTACGTCTTCATACAAGTCGACAGAGTTCGAAAACCTTTCGAACCTCCATATGAGGGCCCATATGAAGTAATCAAACGATTACGAAAACACTTCGTCGTCAAATTGAACGGCAGAACCAAGTCAATATCCATCGACAGGCTAAAGCCAGCCTTCGGTTGTGACCGCCACAACGAAGCTAAGCCGTCTAAAAGGGACAAAACTATTGCGATAGTGCAAGGATATTTCCCAGCCCATATCGACCACGTGAAACAACAAGGAATCACCGGAGAGGATCACTACGAATTCATTATTTCGGTGAGTACTCCATTTTTTATTTGTGCATTTATATAAGTGTACGCAAGCATGAGCGTAAAGCAAATAGAAGTGCTTATTGCCGAGCAAGAAGCCACGTTCGACAAAATAAAAAAACAAATTAAAAATTACAAAAAGGATTCAAAAGCAAGGAAAAGCAAGGCATATTTGAATAATCGGTTACAGACGCTTGCCGATTACTGGATGGAGTTTCGGAAAACCCATCGCAAAATTATAGTATTAAAGGAATCTACCGAAGAATTACCAAAGGAAGTCACGAAATATTTTGAAGAGGATGTATACGATGAAGCGCAGGAATGTTTTTTGCTCGGAAAGTCCGAAATAGAAGAAGAAATGGAAGAAATGTACCCTGAACCAATTTCGACGAAAGTGAGTCCAGCGGAAAAAATCGCGCATAGTGAACACGAAGAAGTGAAACTCCCAAGAGTCAACTTGCCTAAATTTAGCGGAAGTTACAATGAATGGATGTCGTTCCGCGATTTATTCGTTACCCTAATTCACGAAAACCAGAGGATTTCCAACGTGCAAAAGCTTCATTATTTGAAATCGACATTGCATGGTGAAGCTGAGCAGCTCCTTAGGCACTTCAATATTACCGAGGTCAACTATATACCCGCTTGGAAAACATTGAATGATCGGTATAATAACAAACGCCTTTTGATTAAGTCGCAACTCAAAACATTATTGTCACAACCTGTGTGCAGCAATGATTCGGCGTCAAGCATCCGCAAGCTATTGGACACCACCAACGAATGTTTGCAAGCCCTACGAAATTTAAATATTGAAGTGGACAAGTGGTATATGGTGATTTCGTTCCTTGTAAGTGAACGATTGCCGAACGAAACGAAACGTCTTTGGGAACAAAATATCGGTAGCAAAATTGAATTTCCAACCTACGAAGATTTACGCAGTTTCTTAGAGGGGCATTTTAGAGCCTTAGAAGCATTAGGTAGCGATTCTAGAGCATTAGCTCGACGGGAACCCCGCGACAACTTAACACCACAAGACACATTCATCATATCACTTCTGACATCAAGTGTGCACTTTGTTCAGGCAATCATACTATAAGGTCTTGCGAACAATTTTTAAACTTAAATTTTGAAGGCAAAAGGGACGTAGTACAAAAAAGAGGTGTGTGTTCAAATTATTTAGGTTTTGGGCACAAGGCTAGGTCATGCCCTAGTGTACACAACTGTTTATGCTGTAACCACCGTCATCACACTTTGCTCCATAGCGACACGGTTATCGCGAATTTTGCTGTAAGTAAAGGAAAGGCGTTCATGTCGTCAGAGGTCACTGAGGATCCTGCAACCACATCATCGGCCTTAGAAGATGCTAAGTCCTTTTACGTCCACGAGTGTGGATACGTCAGCTCAAACAGAAGTTTCGCCGCACAAACAAGAGAGCCGTTCAACCGGGGATGCTGGAGAGAAACGGCCCCAAGAAAAGAGCAAAGAGCCGCGGCCGCGCAAGCGCCGTAGAGAGCTCAACGAGGAGGTGCAGCTGCAGCAGCACACCCTCAAGAGAAAAAAGGGAAAGACTCCCGACGCAGTGGCCGAGCCAGCCCCGCTACAGGCGGCACGCCCGGTTGAATGCGAGAGTGGGGACCGGGAAAGTTCTGCCTGGAAGAAGGTGGAACGAAAAAAGAGGAAGAAAAAGAAAAGAAGAATGAAAGAGGCCAACAATTTGAGGCAAAGGACCCGGTCGGATGCGATTATCATCACGACCAAAGGGGAAGCAACGTACGCGGAGATCCTTCGCAAGGTGAGGACAGATGCCTCCCTGGCGGAACTGGGAAACAGCGTAAATAGAGTTAGGAGAACGCAAAAGGGCGATCTCCTGCTGGAGCTAAAGAGGGGAGATGCTAAGACCGGGGACTTAGAACAGAAGGTTAAAGCATCGATTAACGGGTCGAGAGAGGAGAGAGGAGAGAGTCGTGGGGAGGCACTCAGACGGCGTTTATAATCCTACCTGTTGAAGCTGCGAAGAAGGCTATCGCAGCAGGTAAAGTTCGAGTCGGCTGGGTGGTATGCCGAATGGGGGAGCGGGTATCGCTTAAACCGTGCTTCAAATGCATGAAGTTCGGTCACATAGCGAGAACTGCAGCAGCAGCCAGGATAGAGGAAGGCTGTGCCGAGGCTGCGGGAAAGAGGGTCACAAGGTAAAGGAGTGTGACCAAGCTGCAAAATGTCTAATTTGTAGGGAAATTGAGGGCAGAGATAGTGGGCACGTGACCGGAGGTAACAGATGTCCGGCGTTCAAGGAGGCACTAAAAAGCAGGCGAAGATAAGGTTCTTACAGATTAACCTGAACCACTGTCAAGCGGCACAAGATCTGCTGGCACAGACAGTCTATGAGGAGAAAATCGACGTCGCAATCGTCTGCGAGCAGTATAGAAACCTGCACAGCGGCGTCTGGATAAATGATAGCAGCGGGACGTCAGCGATATGGACGTGCGGGAGCCGAGCCATGGAAGATACCATGAGAAGCCCAGAGAATGGCTTCACGCGGGCAAAAGTAGGCGGAATACACGTCTACAGCTGCTATGCGGCGCCAAGCCTGACACTAGACGAGTACGAGTCGATGTTGGAAAGGTCAGCCGCCGACGCGAGTCGCCATCACCCGGTAATATTAGCGGGTGATTTCAATGCTTGGGCTGTCAAATGAGGCAGTCGACAAACGAATGCAAGAGGACGCATACTCCTAGAAGTATTCTCGCGACTAAATGTGGTGTTGGTCAATACCGGAGGCGAAAACACCTTCCAAAGGGGTGGGAGAGCGTCTGTAATCGACATCACTTACGTGAGCGATTCAGTGGCCAAGGACCTACAATGGCGGGTGAGCGATTTGTACACGCACAGCGACCACCTAGCATCACCATCATCTTCGAGATTGGCCAGAGTATAGGAAAAAGGAATCCTATTTATGGAACGAATAGAGGATGGGCTGTAAATAAACTCGACACAGAGGTGTTCGAGGAAGTATTCCTGCATGATGCGAGGTCGGCAGGAGGTGCCAGGGAAGGGGCAGAGCGAATCGTAGAGAGATCGACGAATGCCGAAGGATCTGCCTGAAAGCGAGAAAGAGAACTCAGAGAAATCGGAACCGACCGGACTTCGATGAAATCCTTCAGAGATATAAGGAAGCGAGGAGAAGGCTGAACAAGGCCATCGCTAGAAGTAAATCCGAGCACTTCAAAAGATTGTGCAGAGAAGCAGACTCGGACCGCTGGGGTGGAGCCTATAAAATGGTTATGTCAGCGGTCAAAGGCAAACGCTCTCCGCCGATCACCTGCCCCGCGCTGCTCCAGAGCATTGTGTATGTCCTGTTTCCACAGAACGTACGCGCCGTCGAACTACCCGCCCTTCAGGTGGACCCAGAAGAGGTACCTGCGGTGACCGCAGATGAGATTCTGGAGGCTGCAAAAAAGGTAGCCATCAATAAGGCCCCTGACATGGATGGCATACCAAATAAAGCGGCGAAGCTAGCAGCTTCAATAGGGCCAGACAGGTTCGCTGAAATCTTCACAGCGTGCCTGAGAGAGGGGATCTTCCCGGAGCGATGGAAGCAGCAGAAACTCGTGCTCCTACCGAAGCAGAACAAGCCTTTAGGGGACCCATCGTCCTACAGACCGATATGCCTCCTTAGTTTCATAGGCAAACTTTTCGAGCGGGTGATCTATAACAGGATTCTCCCTAGCGTCGAAAGGGCAGGGGGCCTGTCGGACAAGCAATTCGGCTTCAGAAAGGCAAGGACGACGACTGATGCAATCAATATGGTGGTGGGCATAGCAAGAGCCGCCATAGAGAAAAATCACTGCTGCGCACTGATAACCCTCGACGTAAAAAATGCTTTCAACTCAGCGAGGTGGAGCAAAATAGTTGAGGCGTTGATCAAGCTAGGCACACCAAAGTACCTAGTGCGTGTAGTGGCCGACTACCTCCAGGGTAGGTCGCTTCATTGTGATTCGGATGATGGTCCAAAAGTGTTCGGGACAACATGCGGTGTCTCGCAAGGTTCCGTCCTGGGCCCTCTCCTATGGATCGCAATGTACAATGATGTGTTGGGGCTTCGTCTTCCAAAGGAAGCAGTGGCGATCGGGTTTGCAGATGATATCGGGGTAGTTGTCGAAGGAAAACACCCAGATGACATCGAACTGTATGCGAACGAAGCGATCTGGGAAATAAAAGCGTGGTTAGAACGCGCTGGGTTGAAGCTTGCTGAGCACAAAACTGAAGCAGTGCTGATCAGCAAACGGCGAAAGCCAGTATCCGTGAGGATCAAGGTAAGGGAACAGATAATCCACTCACAGCCCGCTCTAAGGTACCTGGGAGTGATGATTGATCGGAGGTTAAATTTCAAAGCGCACTTGGAGGGCACGGCAGACAAAGCTTCTGCGATTTGTGCAGCACTCGCAAGAATGCTGCCCAATGTTGGGGGCCCTAGACCGAGTCGCCGCCTCCTCTTGGGGAGGGTGGTTAGCTCAGTCCTGTTATACGCAGCGCCAGTATGGGCAGCAGCGTTAAACAGGACTGCAAATAGTAGAAAATGGAAGGGTGCATATAGGCTAAGTGCACTTCGCGCTTGCTGCGCGTACAGGACCACGTCCGACGATGCGGCGTGCGTGATAGCAAGGATGATTCCCGTAGACATTCTGGCGAGGGAGGGCAGGCGTCTCTATGACCCAGAATATGGTAGAGAACAGCCAATAAGGGTACGGCGGCAGATTGCGCGCTGTGAGTCCCTAAGGGAGTGGCAGCGGAAGTGGGATGAGTCTGTTAAGGGTCGTTGGACCCACAGACTTATCCCTAACGTGGAAATATGGGTTTCGAGGGAGCGTGGGGAAGTAAGCTACGACCTCACGCAGTTCCTGAGCGGACATGGGGGTATAGGAAATATCTCCACCGCTTCGGCCACGATGATTCACCGTTGTGTCCGGTATGCCCAGCGACGGAAGAAGACGCGGAGCACGTCTTCTTTGCCTGCTCGAGATACGCCGAGGAAATGGCGGAATTAGAAGAAACGGCCCAGGCGCCACTAACGCCGGAAAACATCGTAGAACATATGATGAGATCCGAAGAAATGTGGAAGAAAGTGGAAGAAACCCTGAAGGCCATTCACAGAAAGTTAAGGCAAGAAGAAGCCCTTACGATTTTTTGTTCGTCTATCCAAGACCTATACACAGCCGGCCGCTTTGTAAGTTTATGTGGGACACCCTCTATATATATTTGTCCAAACTGTATATTTGAATTTGTCCAAACTTTCCATTTTTTTTAAAAAAATATTGGTTTATCACGTATTTTTTGGAGAAAAAGGTGGTTTTAGTTGAAATTTTAGTGAAAAAATAACAAAATTTTGACTTTGGCGATTCATAACTCCAAAAGTTGGTAAGATAGGACCATTTTTTTACCGTTGTAGATAGGTGGAGGAATTCTGCGTACACTGGTACCATAACCATGAAAATAGGTTATACGGTTACAAAAATACAGGGTGATATGTAAAACTTTAGCAAAAAAACTTGAAAACGCCCTATTGGCTAAACCGTTACGATTTCCCCCCCCCTACGATTTTTTGTTCGTCTATCCAAGACTTATCCACAGCCGGCCGCTTTGTAAGTTTATGTGGGACACCCTGTACTACATATGTATATATATATATATATTACGGAACGAGCAACATGCCTCGGATACTGGAATAAACGACGACGACCACGGCAACGAAAAAGGCAAAACGATTTACGAATTTTTTCATGGAACGTTCGAACTCTGTACAGAACTCGAGCTTCAAAACATCTAGCCGATACCCTGTCAAAGTATAAAGCTGACATTACCGCCATTCAGGAGATGAGGTGGACAGGGAATGGTGTTTTGCAAAAACCTGAGTATGACGTATATTACAGCTGTCATACAAAACACCATGTTCTAGGAGTAGGTTTTATGGTTAGCAAAAGAATGAAGCCTACCATTATCGGCTTTAAAGCAATAAACGAAAGGCTATGCTCCCTTCGTGTGCGAGGTAAATTTAAGAACATCAGCCTCATAAACGTTCACGCACCTACAGAAGAGTCCCCGGATGATGATAAAGAAGAATTCTTCGAATTAGTTGAACGGGAACTTAATGCCTGCCCCAGGTATGATGTAAAAATCATACTGGGAGATCTGAACGCCAAAGTAGGCCGGGAGCCCATATACAGGCAATATGTCGGCAACCACAGCTTGCATGAAAACACTAATGACAATGGACAGCGAGTTGTAGAGATGGCAGCAAGTAAGAACTTGGTCGTTGCAAGTACTAGATTTGCGCGTAAAGATATCCATAAAGCCACCTGGGTATCTCCTGATGGAGCCACTCGCAACCAAATAGATCATGTGTTGATAGACCGCCGCCACCTTTCGGGTCTGATGACGGTACGAACGTACCGAGGTGCCAACTTCGACTCGGATCACTATCTTGTTGGTATGGTGCTCCGAGAGCGCATTACAACGCTGAAAAGCTTTGTATCCGCTGATCAGGCTCGAATCAACACAGCTGCACTACGCAATGAAATGGCCAGAAACAGCTACGGTCATGCATTAGAACTCGCCCTAAGTCCTGGGGATGAGATGCCGGGCGTCGAAGAGAACTGGACCCGCCTTAAAAATACTGTCATTAGTACTGCTGATTCCATCTTAGGCAGAAGTCGTAAAGATCGGAACGACTGGTTCGATAATGAATGCAAGCTGGCAACTGAACGTAAGAATGCTGCGTACCGAGCCATGCAGCAGTCTCAGACAACACGGGCACGCGAAGAGAACTATAAAGAGCTCAGAAAAGAAGAAAAGAGAATTCACAGACGGAAAAAGGAAGCCTGGGAAAAAAATCTCGTCTGTGAGCTAGAACAGTACAGAGATCGACGGCCGCACCAGGCGCGGGAGTTCTACCAAAGAGTCCGCAGTATGACACAATTCACACCACGTTGCACATACTGCAAGGACAAAGAAGGGAATCTGATCACCGATCCTAAAGGCATCTTGGAGCGATGGGAAGAGCACTTTCATGAATTGCTAAATGGCGAGCTAACTGAGGATTCGGAGGCTCCACCAATATCTGATGACAATGCTATGCTGCCGCCACCAAGCATAGAAGAAGTTAGCAGAGCCATCAGCCGGCTCAAAAACAACAAGGCCTCGGGTGCAGACGGCATCGCAGCTGAGCTGGTTAAATATGGAGGGCCTACATTACACCAAGCGATTCATGAATTAATTGTGCAAGTATGGGAGCAGGAAGTGATGCCAGAAGACTGGAGAAAAGGCATCCTCTGTCCGGTACACAAAAAAGGAGATATCACAGCGTGCACTAATTATCGCGGTATAACGTTGTTGAGTACCGTGTATAAGATATTCTCCGCTATCCTACAAAACAGGATGGCCCCATACGCCAGAAACATCATAGGCCATTACCAGTGTGGCTTCAGCCCAGGCAAATCAACGACTGATCAGATTTTCACCTTAAGGCAGGCTATGGAAAAATGTCTAGAGTTTCAAAACTCAATTCAACACCTCTTCATAGACTTTAAAGCCGCCTATGATAGCATAGCCAGGGTAGAACTCTACAAAGCCATGAGGGAATTCGGCATCCCCAACAAACTGACAAGACTATGTAGGTTGACCATGATCAATGTGTCAAGCCAAGTAAAGGTATCCGGAACACTGTCCAGACCAATTAACATCTATAATGGACTCCGACAAGGGGACGGTCTGGCCTGCCTCCTTTTCAACCTGGCGTTGGAGAAAGTGATCCGAGATTCGGGCGTGACATCAAGGGGTACAATCCTCCACAAGTCCACCCAATTACTGGCTTACGCAGACGACATTGACATCATTGGAAGAACAACAACAGCTGTACAAGAAGCTTTCACTCAGATTGAGCAAGCGGCAGGAAATCTGGGACTGCACATTAACGAAAGCAAAACAAAGTACATGGTGGCCTCGTCTGGAAGAACACCTAACATTGGTCCCACAATCAAGGTAGCGGAACACGAGTTTAACGTGGTAAAATCATTTACCTACCTTGGGTCAATAGTAGCAGCCGACAATAGCATGGAACCAGAAATACGCGCACGACTGCTAAAAGCCAACAAAGCCTACTATAGTCTGTCAAGGCTCTTCAAATCCAAATATCTAACCATAACGTCTAAACTTTTACTATATAAGACGATGGTCTTACCCGTTCTCACATATGCATCCGAAACGTGGGTGCTTAGTAAAAAGCACTCAAACCTCTTGGGCGTGTTTGAGAGGAAAATACTTCGGAGGATTGTTGGCCCCGTATGTGAGGAAGGACGATTCCGGAGACTCTACAATGACGAGATCTACGAGCGCTATCGCGACATAGATGTTGTGAAGAAAATAAAGCTCGGTAGGCTCCGGTGGGCAGGGCATCTAGCTCGTATGAGTGAAGATGAGCCTGCTCGTAAAGTTCTCTGCGGTAAGACCTATGGGGTGCGACAGCGAGGGAGGCCCAACCTTCGCTGGAAGGATGGCGTGGACCAGGACGCTCAGAGTTTAGGGATGCCAAACTGGATGACATCGGCTCAGAATCGGGACCGGTGGAGAGAACAGTTGCGCGAGGCCAGGACCGGATCCCGGTTGTAGAGCCGTTAAAGAAGAAGAAGAATATATATATATATATATATATATATATATATATATATATATATACAGGGTGTGGAAAAGGTGTGGGAACGGTTCGATATTTCCTGAAGGGTAGGTTTTCGTGAAAAAAGTTTGTAGCAAAAGTTGCTCAGGTTGGAGGGTAGAATCGTTTGCATACGAAACTCACCCCCACCCACTCACCCCCTCGCAGGGGGTGGGGTAAAGTCTGAAATTTCAAATGGCAACCCCTATTTTTTCTCACGGATTGTGATTCTCCGAAGAAAAATATGAAACTTTTGTCTTAAAATTTTTTTTATCCGAAGCTTCCCTGCACCCCCAAACGAACCGTTCTCGGACATTTTCCACCCCCAAAAATTCGTTTGGGGGTGCAGGGAAGCTTCGGATAAAAAAAATTTCAGACAACAGTTTCATATTTTTCTTCGAAGAATCATAATCCGTGAAAAAAAATGGGGGTTGCTATTTAAAATTTTTATCGAACAATTGCCGGACTATTCCCCACCACTAAAAATTCGTTTTGGGGGTGCAGGGAAGCTTCGGATAAAAACAATTTTAAGACAAAAGTTTCATATTTTTCTTCGGAGAATCACAATCCGTGAGAAAAAATAGGGGTTGCCATTTGAAATTTCAGACTTACCTGCGAGGGGGTGAGTGGGTGGGGGTGAGTTTCGTATGCAAACGATTCTACCCTCCAACCTGAGCAACTTTTGCTACAAACTTTTTTCACGAAAACCTACCCTTCAGGAAATATCGAACCGTTCCCACACCTTTTCCACACCCGGTATATATATATATATATATATATTCCTAACTAATATTATAAATGCGAAAGCAACTCTGTCTGTCTGTCTGTCTGTCTGTCTGTATGTCACGCTTTCACGCCTAAACTGCTGGACCGATTTTGATGAAATTTGCAACAGATATAGTTTAGACCTTGGAGACGGACATAGGCTATTTTTTTTGGAGAAAAAATGATTGAAGGGGGTGAAATGGGGTTCAATAAGTTGTAAGGGGATTTATTTTCTTTACTTTTTTTCTATTGTATAAAAAGTAACTGACTGAAGACAACGCACAACCTAAACCGCTAGAGCTAAAGGGCTGAAATTTTTGACAGTGCATCCCTAGCGATTTTTCGAAATTCATCCCCTAAGGGGGTGGAATAGGGTCAACTCAAAACCGCTGCAGCTATAGGGCTGAAATTTTGACAGTGCATCCCTTTAATGAAGTGGACATCCACTAAGAAGCGATTTTTCGAAATTCATCCCCTAAGGGGGTGAAATGGGGTTTTTCCAAACCGCTAAAGCTATAAGGCTGTAATTTTGACAGTGCTTCCCTATAATGGCGTGGTCATCCACTATTAAAAAGATTTTTCGAAATTCATCCCCAAAGGGAGTGAAGTGGGGTTTACCCAAACCGCTGGAGCTATAGGGCTGAAATTTTGACAGTGCATCCCTATAATGATGTGGACATCCACTAAGAAGCGATTTTTCGAAATTCATCCCCTAAGGGGGTGAAATGGGGTTTTTCCACACCGCTATAGCTATAGGGCTGAAATTTTGACAGTGCATCCCTATAATGGCGTGGACATCCACTATAAAGCAATTTTTCGAAATTCATCCCTTAAGGGTGAAATGGGGTTTTTCCAAACCGCTATAGATATAGGGCTGAAATTTTGACAGTGCATCCCTATAATTGCGTGGACATCCACTATAAAGCGATTTTTCGAAATTCATCCCCTAAGGTGGTGAAATGGGGTTTTTCCAAACCGCTATAGATATAGGGCTGAAATTTTGACAGTGCATCCCTATAATGGCGTGGACTTCCACTATAGAGCGATTTTTCGAAATTCATCCCCCCTAAGGGGGTGAAATAGGGTTTACGCAAACCGCTAAAGCTGTATGGCTGTAATTTTGACAGTGCATCCCTATAATGGCGTGGTCTTCCACTATTAAAGCGATTTTTCGAAATTCATCCCCTAAGGGAGTGAAATGGGGTTTACTCAAACCGCTGGAGCTATAGGGCTGAAATTTTGACAGTGCATCCCTATAATGATGTGGACAGCCACTAAGAAGCGATTTTTCGAATTTCATTGCTATTTTTTTTGGAGAAAAAAGGATTGAAGGGGGTGAAATGGGGTTCAATAAGTTGTAAGGGCATTTATTTTCTTTACTTTTTTTCTATTGTATAAAAAGTAACTGACTGAAAGACAACGCACAACCTAAACCGCTAGAGCTAAAGGGCTGAAATTTTTGACAGTGGATCCCTAGCGATTTTTCGAAATTCATCCCCTAAGGGGGTGGAATAGGGTCAACTCAAAACCGCTGCAGCTATAGGGCTGAAATTTTGACAGTGCATCCCTTTAATG
This sequence comes from Thereva unica, assembly GCA_949987705.1. Lineage (NCBI taxonomy): Eukaryota > Metazoa > Arthropoda > Insecta > Diptera > Therevidae > Thereva > Thereva unica. The sequence goes on along the minus strand of OX465281.1, from coordinate 152,038,715 downwards.
ACGTGGACATCCACTAAGAAGCGATTTTTCGAAATTCATCCCCTAAGGGGGTGAAATGGGTTTTTTCCAAACCGCTAAGGCTATAAGGCTGTAATTTTGACAGTGCATCCCTATAATGGCGTGGTCATCCACTATTAAAAAGATTTTTCGAAATTCATCCCCAAAGGGAGTGAAGTGGGGTTTACCCAAACCGCTGGAGCTATATGGCTGAAATTTTGACAGTGCATCCCTATAATGATGTGGACATCCACTAAGAAGCGATTTTTCGAAATTCATCCCCTAAGGGGGTGAAATGGGGTTTTTCCACACCGCTATAGCTATAGGGCTGAAATTTTGACAGTGCATCCCTATAATGGCGTGGACATCCACTATAAAGCGATTTTTCGAAATTCATCCCCTAAGGGTGAAATGGGGTTTTTCCAAACCGAATTTGGACAGTGCATCCCTATAATTGCGTGGACATCCACTATAAAGCGATTTTTCGAAATTCATCCCCTAAGGTGGTGAAATGGGGTTTTTCCAAACCGCTATAGATATAGGGCTGAAATTTTGACAGTGCATCCCTATAATGTCGTGGACATCCACTATAGAGCGATTTTTCGAAATTCATCCCCTAAGGGGGTGAAATAGGGTTTACCCAAACCGCTAAAGCTATATGGCTGTAATTTTGACAGTGCATCCCTATAATGGCGTGGTCTTCCACTATTAAAGCGATTTTTCGAAATTCATCCCCTAAGGGAGTGAAATGGGGTTTACTCAAACCGCTGGAGCTATAGGGCTGAAATTTTGACAGTGCATCCCTATAATGATGTGGACAGCCACTAAGAAGCGATTTTTCGAAATTCATCCCCTAAGGGGGTGAAATGGGGTTTTTCCAAACCGCTATAGCTATAGGGCTGAAATTTTGACAGTGCATCCCTATAATGGCGTGGACATCCAATATAAAGCGATTTTTCGAAATTCATCCCCTAAGGGTGAAATGGGGGTTTTCCAAACCGCTATAGATATAGGGCTGAAATTTTGACAGTGCATCCCTATAATTGCGTGGACATCCACTATAAAGCGATTTTTCGAAATTCATCCCCTAAGGTGGTGAAATGGGGTTTTTCCAAACCGCTATAGATATAGGGCTGAAATTTTGACAGTGCATCCCTATAATGGCGTGGACATCCACTATAGAGCGATTTTTCGAAATTCATCCCCTAAGGGGGTGAATTAGGTTTTTATCCAAACCGCTAAAACTATATGGCTGTAATTTTGACAGTGCATCCCTATAATGGCGTGGTCTTCCACTATTAAAGCGATTTTTCGAAATTCATCCCCTAAGGGAGTGAAATGGGGTTTACCCAAACCGCCGGAGCTATAGGGCTGAAATTTTGACAGTGCATTCCTATAGTGATGTGGACATCCACTAAGAAGCGATTTTTCGAAATTCATCCCCTAAGGGGGTGAAATGGGGTTTTTCCAAACCGCTAAATTTATAGGGCTGAAATTTTGACAGTGCATCCCTATAATGGCGTGGACATCCACTATAAAGCGATTTTTCGAAATTCATCCCCTAAGCGGGTGAAATGGGGTTTTTCCAAACCGCTATAGATATAGGGCTGAAATTTTGACAGTGCATCCCTATAATGGCGTGGTCTTCCACTATTAAAGCGATTTTTCGAAATTCATCCCCTAAGGGAGTGAAATGGGGTTTACCCAAACCGCTGTAGCTATAGGGCTGAAATTTTGACAGTGCATTCCTATAATGATGTGAACATCCACTAAGAAGCGATTTTTCGAAATTCATCCCCTAAGGGGGTAAAATGCGGTTTTTCCAAACCGCTATAGCTATAGAGCTGAAATTTTGACAGTGCATCCCTATAATGGCGTGGACATCCACTATAGAGCTATTTTTCGAAATTCATCCCCTAAAGGGGTGAAATAGGGTTTAACCAAACCGCTGCAGCTATAGGGCTGAAATTTTGACAGTGCATCCCTTTAATGACGTGGACATCCACTAAGAAGCGATTTTTCGAAATTCATCCCCTAAGTGGGTGAAATGGGGTTAACCCACACCGCCGAAGCTGAAGGGCTTTAATTTTGACCGTGCATCCATATAATGACGTGGACATCCACTTAGGAGCGATTTTTCGAAATTTATCCCCTAAGGGGGTTAAATGGGGTAACCCAAACCGTTGGAGCTGAAGGGCTTTAATTTTGACAGTGCATCTCTATAATAACTTGGACATTCACTAAGAAGCAATTTTTCGAAATTCATCCCCTAACGCAGTGAAATGAGGGACATAAACATGCCAATCTCTGCTTCAAAACTTGCAGATTTGTTGAGCAGAGGTGATATACGCAGCAATTTGTTTACCATATTTATTAAAAAAAAATGCACTATTATAAACCCTTTTAGGGATAATGACAGCTGACTTTTTTGTAATCTTTTTTTTTTTATTTTTGAAGGAAAACATTGCACATAAAAAACAGTTTTTATTTAAAGGCGTTGCAAGGCACGCGGGTTTTATGCTAGTATATATATATATATATATATATATATATATATATATATATATATATATATATAGATATATATATATATATATATATATATATATATATATATATATATATACAGGGTGTCCCACATAAACTTACAAAGCGGCCGGCTGTGGATAGGTCTTGGATAGACGAAAAAAAATCGTGTGGGGGGGGGGGAAATCGTAACGGTTTAGCCGCTAGGGCGTTTTGAAATTTTTTTGCTAGAGTTTTACATATCACCCTGTATTTTTGTAACCGTGTAACCCATTTTCATGATTATGGTACCGGTGTACGCAGAATTCCCCCACCTATCTACGTCGGTAAAAATAATGGTCCCATCTTATAAACTTTTGGAGTTATGAGTCGCCAAAGTCAAAATTTTGTATTTTTTTCACATGTAAAACTCTAGCAAAAAAACTTCAAAACGCCCTAGCGGCTAAACCGTTACGATTCCCCCCCCCCCCACCCATACGATTTTTTATTCGTCTATCCAAGACCTATCCACAGCCGGCCGCTTTGTAAGTTTATGTGGGACACCCTGTATATATATATATATGTATATATATATATATATATATATATATATATATGGGCGATTCTCCAGAACCTACTTCTAGATTATGTTCGTCGATATTTATATTTCTTCCCATTCTAAATCTTCCAGCTCTGGATTGTTGCATCACCTTCGTTTTTTCTTCATTGATGTTCAGCCCTATGTCCTTGGCCGCCTCTTTTAATTCGACATAGACTTCTTTCGCTGCCAAGAAGGACGGACCTTCCCACGATGTTCACGTCATCCGCATATCCAAGTAATTGTACAGACTGCGTTGCTATGGACGCATTTCTCCGTACTGATGTTTTTCTTATCACCCATTCTAGGGCCAGGTTGAAAAGCATGGGGGCTAGTCCATCTCCTTGTCTAAGACCTTGTCGCACTTCGAACTCTTCTGTTATTGCATTTTGAATCCTTACTTTCGCCAGGGAGCTATTCGTTGCGCATTTTATCAGTCGTACCAGCTTGGACGGGACTCCTAATTCCAATAGGATCCTGTACAGCCTCTCTCTGTTTATCGAGTCATATGCCTGTTGAAAGTCGACAAATATCTGGTATATATCTATATTCCTTTCCCAGGTTTTCTCCAGAATTTGTTTTAAGGTCAACAGTTGGTCCGATGTTGACCTGTTTGTCCTAAAACCAGCTTGATATTCTCCTATAAGGCCTTCCGCTATGGGTTCTAGTTTTTGCTTCACAAGGATTGTGAAGGTTTTGTAGCTGGTGCTGAGGAGTGAGATGCCTCTGTAGTTTTTACAGGTTAATTTATCTCCTTTCTTGTAGATTGGACATATAATCGCTTTCTTCCAGTCATCTGGTATAACTTCTTCCTCCCAGACGTTACATATGAGTTCGTGTAAGTTCCTTAAGAGTTGCGGCCCTCCTTCCTTTAGTAGCTCAGCTGCGATTCCATCGATGCCTGGGGATTTGCTGCTTTTTTGCCTTTTCACAGCTTCTCGTACCTCATCCAGTGTTGGTGGTTCTATTGGAATACTATCTTGAGGTATTACCATTGCTTCCGCCTGTGAGTCTTCGTTTATTCTTTGGGTTGGATTCAGTAAGTTTTGAAAATATTGTCTCCATCTTTCCTTTATCCTATCCGGGTCTGCTAATAGGTTCCCATCCAAGTCTCTACAAATATCCGTTCTTGGCTGAAACTTATTACTGATTTGGCGTGTTCCTTTGTAGGCTTGCCTAGTTCTACCTTCGTTGAAGTCTTCCTGTATCTGTAGGATCCTCCTGTTTAGATACTCTCTCTTTTTCTTTCTGCACAGCTTGTCTGCAGTTCTTCTTTTTAGCTTAAAGACTTCCATCCTTGCTCTTGTGGGCCTTGCGATGTACTCCCGGTGGCTCTGGTTTCGTTCTTCTATTGCAGCTCTGCAATCCCGATCAAACCAGTCAATTCTAGTCTGTCTGGGGGCCCAGCCTAGGGCGTCTTCTGCTGCCTCCTTTACGCTGTTTTTCAGCTTTTCCCATTTGTTGTTAATGTCAGGCTCTTCTCCTACTCCTTCTCTTAGGTTTTGTACGATAGGATTCTGGTAGGCCTCTCTTCTTTCTTCAAGTTTCATCTTGTCTATATCGTACCTTAGCTGTGTTTGCCCTCTTTGAGTTTTGGTCGTTATCCGGGCTCTAAATTTCACTTTGACAAGATAGTGGTCTGAGCCACAGCACGCTCCCCTCATAGTTCTCACATCCAGTATACTCGTGGCCCCTCTTCTCTCGATTAGGACGTGGTCTATTTGATTATATGTAACCCTGTCTGGTGACTGCCACGTCATCTTATGAATACTTTTATGTGGGAACATTGTTGAACTTACTACCATTGAGTTCGAGCTAGCGAGCACTTAAACACACTTAATCACCAAATTTGTTTTATTTTTTTTAATGAAATCACTAAAAAACTATTCACTGATAAATCCAAGTGCAGTTAAAAGTGTTAAAATACAATATTTTATCACTTTTTACTGCAAAAATAAACACAAAACTTCTGCGCGTACGGCTTCCGCGCCATGTTACTCCGGTGTGCGGTGACTTTTGGGACTATTACCACCACCACGAAAAATTCATCTACGAGGCCTGTAGTTGAGAGGGTCTTGGTTTTATCCATACACGGAATGTTAATGTATGTGGGAGTTGTCATTGATTCGCCTGCGCGTAAAATTCCCATTTATTTTGGCGCGCACTATACCGAACATTCATTAGTTACATATGATTCATTGCGTTTACATGATGCCTTGAATTCTTGGATTGAAAATTACTTGAAATTCAAGTTGGGTTTTGATTTATTGATTAAAAGAATCAATTCGAAAGTAGGGGGCAGCAAATTTATGGTTCGCCCCGGGTGGCACAAATCCACGCTACGCCACTGACTAATACAACAATAAATTACGTTCGTTTTGTTCAATTACAATTTTAATACCCATACATTTTCTATTTTTTATTTTACATGTCAATGAAATCGTGTATCTATGTTTTTATACATTCAATACTTGGACAGTGTAAGCGTATGTGATTGTCCTTTCCCTAAAGTGTATTTTCAAAGTAGTAGTGAAAATCTAAACCGATGACGTAACGCACACTGTACTCCAAAATTGTAAGTACATATATTTGAATTAGAAAATTAATAACAAAAACTCGTCATAAGAGAAAAACAAAAGTAATGCGTAGCGACCGCTACATAACTGCCCCTTCAGCGTAAGCGTCCATGATCATATCAATTAACGAAAATCATGACTGAAAATTTACTTTACAATTGAAACGAAACTCTTTTCTTTGAACTTCGTGTTACCGGCCTATTAGTGTCTTCGTTTCTTTCTACATGCGCCGGTTTTAGTCTATCAATCGATACTTTTACTACTTTACCGTTAATGTCTATCGAAAAAATTTTATCTCCCCTTTTGATCACTTTATATGGTCCTTCATATGGATTTTGTAACGATCCTCTCATTCTATCTGTCCTCAGGAAAACAAATTCGCAGTCCTCCAATCCCCTTGGCAGAAAGAAACCTTTCTTCTGATCTCGAGAATCCGTTGGAACAATACTCCTCATGTGGTTTCTTAACATTGCCACAAAGTCTGTCGGGTCTGATATAATCTCTGCGTCCCTTATAAAGAATTCTCCTGGGATTCGTAGCGCTTGACCATACACTAATTCTGCTGGACTACACTTCAGGTCTTCTTTTATGGTAGTCCGCAGACCCAGCAAAATAGCTGGTAAATGCAGTAACCAATTCGGGTTACCCATCTTGGTTCTCAATGATGCTTTAAGTTGTCTGTGAAGTGTCTCTACCATTCCGTTTGCTTGCGGATGATATGCCGTGGTCCGGATTCTATGTGTACCCAAGAACTTCGAAAATTCTTCAAACATTTTTCCTTCAAACTGACCTTCTTGGTCCGTGGTAATAGTTAATGGAATTTCGAATCTTGGAAAATACTGTTCATACAATGTTCTTACTACCACATATGCAGTGATACTTTTAAGAGGATAGACTTCAGGCCACCTGGTGAAACGGTCCACGATCGTTAATAAGTATGTGAATCCTTCTGTTGGCGATTATATCTACATGAATGTGCTCAAATGTTCCTGTTGGCGTCTTAAATTTTTTAACTGGGGATTTAGTATGTCTATAAATTTTCGCTTTCTGATATTCTACACATGTTTTCGCCCATAAATTAATTTCGCTGTTCATCCTAGGCCAAAAGTATCTTGCTGTTATTAACTTTCTTGTACTTCGAATACCTGGATGTGCTAAGTTACATATGTAATATATTAAAAACGTCTCGTCGAAGAAGTTTGGGAATAAATGGTCTGTCTCTACCTGTTGAACATTCCAACCAAATTTTATTATTTGTCAAAGGTACATCTTTTTCTGTTAAAATTATTCTTGAATTTCTACCAGAATCTTCCATTAAATGTTTCAATTCGAAATCATTTTTCTGCTCTTCCGCAATAATTTCTAAATCTATTTTGTTTTCTTTAATCGCTTATCTGTTTCTACTCGCGATAATGTATCCGCTACTACGTTAGCTTTTCCTTTGATATATCTAATATCAGATGTAAATTTTGTAATATAATCTAATTGTCTCGCTTGTCTTGGACTTCTTTCAGCTTTGGTCCATATTGCCGAAGTTAGCGGCTTGTGGTCTGTGAAAATGGCAAACTCACGACCTTCCAAAAAATGCCTGAAATGTTTAATTGCCAAATATATGGCTAAAAGTTCTCTATCGAAGGTTGAATATTTCGATTCCGCGGCGCTTAATTTCTTCGAATAAAATGCTAATGGCTCAGGCTCATTTTTGCCTAGTTGCTCCAGCATTGCTCCTACAGCCGCGTTCGATGCATCAAATGTCAAACTAAAAGTTGCGTTCTCAGAGGGATGAACTAATAGAGTTGCTGAAATAAATGCGTTCTTAGCTTTGACAAAAGCGTCCTCGCATTCCTTTGTCCACTCTAAATACTTCACGTTCTTAGCTCTTTTAAACACTTTGGCTAAATGACTATGAAGTGGACTTAATATTTCTGCTAGTGGAGGAATGAATCTATGGAAGTAGTTTACCATTCCTATAAACTGTTGTACTTCTTTTATCGATTTGGACGACGGGAAATTTCCAATTAATTTAACTCTGTCTTCTGATGGAAGTATTCCATCCTTTGTAATTTTGTGGCTTAAAAATTCCAATGTATGAACACCAAAGAGACATTTCCCTGGATTAATGTTGATTCCAAATTTTTCAAGTCTTCAAAAACTTTTTCAAGATGAGCTTTGTGTTCTTCTTCCTCTTTGCTCGCCACAAGTATATCATCAATATAAACAAAAACAAATTCTAGCCCTTTAGTACTTGATCCATAAAACGTTGAAATGTTTGGGCAGCGTTCCTAAGACCGAAGGGCATTCGAGTAAATTCGAATAAACCGAAAGGTGTAGTAATAGCTGTTTTGAAAATATCTTCCTCTGCCATATAGGTATATGGTGATATGCTCTAACCAAATCAATTTTAGAAAATACAGTGCACCCATTCAAATTCAACGTGAAATTTTGAATGTGTGGAATTGGATATCTATCTGGGATTGTTATTGCATTAAGTCTCCTATAATCACCGCAAGGTCGCCAGTCTGAACAATTCTTTTTAGGCACCATATGTAATGCCGAGGAGGAGGATGCTCTACATACATGCTCTCTGCTCGAACTTGATCATATGTTCGAATTCCAATTTGGCTATTTTAAATTTATTGCTATCAAGTCTTCTAGGTCTTGAAAAAGGTAACTGACCTTTTGTTTGGGCAAAATGTACTATGTTGTGTAGTACTGGTAAGTCATAACGTGGAGGCTGGGTTAGTGAGGGAAATTTTGATAAAATTTTGCCATATCCACTATCAAAGGAACAATGCCTGGGTGATAGACTGTCTGCCTTAATCATAATTCCATTAACATTTAACTCTGTATCGCCGTCAATTAAACGTTTCTTTTTAAGATCTACAATAAATTAAATTGCGTAAGGAAATCTTCGCCAATGTTAGGTTTATTGACACTTGCCACTATAAATGGAAATGTTAAATCTCTCCTTAATCCGAAATCTATTTTCAAAAGTTTAGTTCCATATGTGTTAATCGTCGATCCATTAGCTGCTGAAAGAATAAAATTAGGATCTTATTTGTATTTGCCAAAATAAACATTAGGAACAACAGATAATTCAGCTCCTGTATCTATTAGAAACTTGAATTTATTTTCTTTATCAAAAACAAAGAGTCTACAGGACTTTCCTGGAACAATATTTCTACAACACGCCGAAGGGATACTTAGTTTTTTGAATTATTATAATTACATGGTTTAACACATCTTTTTGCATTATCTCCAAATTTAAAGTGAAACCAGCACAAAGGTTTATTATTTTCCTTATGTTTATTATTTGAACGACTTCTGCTTCTTGATCTATATCTATGTTGGAAATTATCATTTTTATTAATCGTAAGTCTCTTAATTAAATTTGCTAAATCTTCAATTTTTTCTTCTAATAAATTTATTCTCTTTTTAACATCTATATTATTTATGTTGAAATCTTCTTTATTAAGGAATGGATTTGCTGAATTGTTACTAATTGCAGAAACGAATTGAAATTTAGATACCTACTTCAAAAATTTTATCTTCTAACAAAGTCAAATCTTGAATGTTCTGTTTCCCAGATGCCATCAGTGCGATATTTTTATTTGAAGGCAGTTTCCGCATCCATAACTTCTTAATCAAGTCTTTTCCTAAATGCGTTGAGGTTCCTGCTAAAATTTCCATGGATCGGTAGAAGTCTGGTGGTTTTCTGCCTCCCATCTCTGAGTTGCATAATAGCTGCTCCAACTTCTTCTCTTCAGATTCCGCGAATCGTTGTACCAAGGTTGACTTTAGGGCTTACTTAACGTTACTTATAAAAATCTCGACTTTTAAAAAGAGAAATCAATTTAAGAAAAGAGATGAAAATAAGATAATCACTACTCAAAGAAAATTTGTATTTGAAATGTGGAAAAATTTTGTGTGTTTCTTTTTGTTTTTAAAAAATTGAAAAGAATTAACTTAAAATAAAATTAACTTCCCTTATTTATTTTTTAACAAAATTTTCTTTCTTCTTTTCTTTAAAAATCTTCTTCCTTCCTATTTCTTTCTTGAAATGTCTTCTTTATTGAGAAATTATTTTTTTATAAATTTTTAATTTTTCTTTATTCTATTATTCGGGGTCACCAGATGATGTGGGGGTCTTGACTCCTGTACTTTGCTCTTCAATATTTTAAAGCTTCTCTCCACATCATAATAGTTTATAGAAATATTTAAATAAACTATTTTATTAAGTATTTATTTTAAATTATTTTTATTTGATTTATTTTTGAGTATTATATTTTTAATTAGTTTAATTTTAAACTACACAACTTTAATACGAGAAAAATAATGAGTCAGATTTGGTCTTCCTTTTAGGACATTTGCTTGCGATGTGTCCAGCTTCACCGCACACGTAACAGGTCAACTTTGAAGATTTCGATGTCGTCTTTTTCTTTTTAAAACTGCCTGGCCCTTGGCCATAAGTGCCGTGGTGTCGTTATCTTTTAACTTCTCATATGAAACTTCTTGAAGCAGCTGATTTTTCACAAAGCCTGTCGTTATATTTGTGGAAGAATTCTCCATTGCCATTACCATTGGTGGGTATTCATCTGGCAGTCCTGCTAGCATTAGCGATGCAACAACATCATCACCAATTTGTAGTCCAGCCTTCTTCACTTTTAGCGACGTTAAAACCATTTTGTGTACGTAATCTTCCATTGAGTCGCACTCGCACTGCTTCAAACTCACCAGTTGTTTCAATAACTCAACACGACGACCTATACCACTGTCTTCAAATGCATTTTTGATGGCTTCCCATGCATCTTTTGCCTTTTTCACGTCCTCCGTATACGTATATAGGGATGGTGAAAGCAATAGATTTAGTGCCGAAATTGCAAGAAAATTCTTTTCTACGTTTGTTTCGGTACCAGCAAAACATCTCCAGTGTCCTTTCACTGCTAAATAGGCCTTCGCTTCTACTCTCCACTCATCATAATTTGATCGACCCTCCAATTTTTTCGGTTTAGTCATATTTCGTCTCTGAAATCGCGATTCTAATCTAAGTCTATTCTAACCTTAGTCTATTCTATCTTCGTTTCGCACGTTCTTAAATAATTGTTTAAAGATTATTTTATTTAAAAATTTAAAAAAAAACGACACGAAAAATAAACCTACAAAATTTAGCCACAAATTTGAGAAAGTTTTATTTTTTTATTTTTAATAAAATAAAGCGTTCTCTGGGCCCATAACCTGTTGACATCTAAATGCACCTTTCTCTGGTTGAGTTTTTAGTGGAAGTAATAATTTATTTCAAAGCTTTTGACTGAATCAAATACAGAAACAAACAGAGAACTTAGCAACCCTTGAGCAATAACACTTTCCTAACAAGTTAAAACAACAGATTTTATTGCCAATATTTTTTTGAACTGTTCTTTGTTTTTGGTGACTATCGTTTGGATAGATATTCTAGGTCCGAATACTCAGAAATAAATCATATAAAAATAATTTAAAATAAATAATTAATGAAATAGTTTATTTAAATATCCGTATAAACTATTATGATGTGGAGAGCAGTTTTAGAATATTAAAACCCAAAGTCCAGGAGTCAAGACTAGGGTTGCCAATTTTTTGAGTAGCCCGACGAGGACATTTCGAAAAAAGTAAAAAAAAAACAGTTAACAAAAGAAAAACTAAACTTTATTCAATATATATATATATATATATATATATATATATATATATATATATATATATATATATATATGTATATATATATATATATATATATATATATATATATATATATATATTGAATAAAGTTTAGTTTTTCTTTTGTTAACTGTTTTTTTTTTACTTTTTTCGAAATGTCCTCGTCGGGCTACTCAAAAAATTGGCAACCCTAGTCTTGACTCCTGGACTTTGGGTTTTAATATTCTAAAACTGCTCTCCACATCATAATAGTTTATACGGATATTTAAATAAACTATTTCATTAATTATTTATTTTAAATTATTTTTATATGATTTATTTCTGAGTATTCGGACCTAGAATATCTATCCAAACGATAGTCACCAAAAACAAAGAACAGTTCAAAAAAATATTGGCAATAAAATCTGTTGTTTTAACTTGTTAGGAAAGTGTTATTGCTCAAGGGTTGCTAAGTTCTCTGTTTGTTTCTGTATTTGATTCAGTCAAAAGCTTTGAAATAAATTATTACTTCCACTAAAAACTCAACCAGAGAAAGGTGCATTTAGATGTCAACAGGTTATGGGCCCAGAGAACGCTTTATTTTATTAAAAATAAAAAAATAAAACTTTCTCAAATTTGTGGCTAAATTTTGTAGGTTTATTTTTCGTGTCGTTTTTTTTTAAATTTTTAAATAAAATAATCTTTAAACAATTATTTAAGAACGTGCGAAACGAAGATAGAATAGACTAAGGTTAGAATAGACTTAGATTAGAATCGCGATTTCAGAGACGAAATATGACTAAACCGAAGAAATTGGAGGGTCGATCAAATTATGATGAGTGGAGAGTAGAAGCGAAGGCCTATTTAGCAGTGAAAGGACACTGGAGATGTTTTGCTGGTACCGAAACAAACGTAGAAAAGAATTTTCTTGCAATTTCGGCACTAAATCTATTGCTTTCACCATCCCTACGTATACGGAGGACGTGAAAAAGGCAAAAGATGCATGGGAAGCCATCAAAAATGCATTTGAAGACAGTGGTATAGGTCGTCGTGTTGAGTTATTGAAACAACTGGTGAGTTTGAAGCAGTGCGAGTGCGACTCAATGGAAGATTACGTACACAAAATGGTTTTAACGTCGCTAAAAGTGAAGAAGGCTGGACTACAAATTGGTGATGATGTTGTTGCATCGCTAATGCTAGCAGGACTGCCAGATGAATACCCACCAATGGTAATGGCAATGGAGAATTCTTCCACAAATATAACGACAGGCTTTGTGAAAAATCAGCTGCTTCAAGAAGTTTCATATGAGAAGTTAAAAGATAACGACACCACGGCACTTATGGCCAAGGGCCGAGGCAGTTTTAAAAAGAAAAAGACGACATCGAAATCTTCAAAGTTGACCTGTTACGTGTGCGGTGAAGCTGGACACATCGCAAGCAAATGTCCTAAAAGGAAGACCAAATCTGACTCATTATTTTTCTCGTATTAAAGTTGTGTAGTTTAAAATTAAACTAATTAAAAATATAATACTCAAAAATAAATCAAATAAAAATAATTTAAAATAAATACTTAATAAAATAGTTTATTTAAATATTTCTATAAACTATTATGATGTGGAGAGAAGCTTTAAAATATTGAAGAGCAAAGTACAGGAGTCAAGACCCCCACATCATCTGGTGACCCCGAATAATAGAATAAAGAAAAATTAAAAATTTATAAAAAAATAATTTCTCAATAAAGAAGACATTTCAAGAAAGAAATAGGAAGGAAGAAGATTTTTATTGCCAATATTTTTTTGAACTGTTCTTTGTTTTTGGTGACTATCGTTTGGATAGATATTCTAGGTCCGAATACTCAGAAATAAATCATATAAAAATAATTTAAAATAAATAATTAATGAAATAGTTTATTTAAATATCCGTATAAACTATTATGATGTGGAGAGCAGTTTTAGAATATTAAAACCCAAAGTCCAGGAGTCAAGACTAGGGTTGCCAATTTTTTGAGTAGCCCGACGAGGACATTTCGAAAAAAGTAAAAAAAAAACAGTTAACAAAAGAAAAACTAAACTTTATTCAATATATATATATATATATATATATATATATATATATATATATATATATATATATATATATATATATATAACAATATTATTTATAAATTCAAGTAAATATACTACTTTTGTAGTTAACAAACAGAGTCCTATTGCGATTGTCGACTAACGATCGACCGAAAATCTAAGAAGTACGCTTAAAACGCTTCAAATATAAAATTGGCGCTTGACAATCATTCGAAAATCGGCAGTCGCAATAGAGCCAGATAAATAAATTTAATTACAAAAAGAATATTTTTGCTGCTTTTTGCCTTTTTCAGTAGATCGCTTTCATTTTTATATAATTATAAATTCAAGACATGACAATTCATAATTAAAGTAAATTATTAATTCTGCTTTAATAAGTTCGGGAAGACACCTATTTCTCTCTTCTCTCCACTTATTATTCATGACACTGAATATACGTTCTACATATGCTGAAGAACCAGGAACACTTAAAAAATATGACACAAAGTTAAACAAATTTGGAAAATCTCCCGAATTTAAAATGTTCCTCCACTTTTCGCTGCATTGTAATAATTGAAATTTAGGCAAATCCTTAATATTATTAAAAATCGTTTCGGCACGAATGAACTCATTAAATAACTTATCTACATTGACATTTAGCCTCAGCGATTCCGTGACCGTTACAAACTGATCAAATGTTGGAAATGAAGTTTTTAAGCTGAAAGAATTTACCTGTTTTAGAAATTCAAATCCAGTATTTTTCTCTATATTAGTTTTCAAATAAGATATACCCGTCTTAATAAAATCATCAAATTCTTTCAGCATTCTTTTCTTTGCAACTTCACATTGAATGTTGCTAAGTTTTTTTCTAACTTCATTTCCATAAAATTTATGGATTTTTCGTGATTCTAATTCATTTAATAACTGTGTTAATATAGTAAATAAGTCCATTACAGTAGTATTATTTGATTCTATTATTTTTACGGTATTTTGAAAAAGATATGAAAAATGGCAGATAAAAAGAAAGTATATTTCAATATTTTCATCAATTTTATGATGGCTTATATTAAGAGCTCTTGCATAAACTGCCGTTAATTCATTATTTCTTGAGAGTTCCTCAAAATATTCTTTTAAAGCTGGCCAAGACATCAAGGTTCTTTCCACTGCTGGTAAGAGCGAAAGCCACCGTGTTGAACAGTGTTTGAGCAATTCTTTAAATTCCATGTTAAAAAAGTTATGGACATGTTTTAGGGATTCGCGGCGTTTTGCAGATTTAGCGAAGTAGTGAAAAATCTTGTTCAAAATATTTTCAATGTCAACTGATTATTCTAGGATTTTCATTATTAATCCGAGTATATAGTGAATTTCTACAACCGAAATTGTAGTTCGTGTTGTCGGCACTTAAACTAGTGACATTTTCAAAAGACAATCCCAAATACTGTAACGAATTCTTTAAAGATAAAAATAAACTTTGAGCAGTCTCTTCTGTTATTTCATAAAAATCCACAAGTTTATTTTCAATTCCCTTTTCTAAAGAAAAATATTGCACAACTAAAGGGATGAACTTACGGTTTTTGTGATTAGACGCATCTAATTGTACAGAAAAATAAACATTATTACTTTTTATCCTCTGCAGTACATCATCAATAATTTTGGGAGCTAGTAGTCCCATTACTACAGCCTCAGCTTTAGTTCTACCACAAGATATCATTTTTCCTATATTAGAATCGGAATGAGTATGCTTTGTTAATTTTAAAATACAATCCATAGCATTATAAGATTGGTTATGTTTCACGCAGTGATAAATATGAGCTATTTCACTTGCAATGACTAGATCTGCATCTTGGGTATTAGGTTTAATAAAAAATGTCGTAATTGCTTTTGACACAGATGCGGCAGTCTCATTTTTACGATGTTGACCAGATGATTCATGATCAACCACAGCGCGAAAGCCTTTATTTGCTACCGAAAACTGAATTTTGCAAAATACACAAAATGCTTTTTCGTTTGAAATCCTTTTTAGCCATTTATTTTTATTTAGCCAATCGCTATTAAATTTTGTAGCTCTCTTATGTTTTTTTGTTGGTGTGTTTTCCATTTTCTTAAGATTTCTACAAATATAAATTAAAATTGTTATGAAGTACATTATAGCATTTAATTTGAACATTACCTGCTCGTTAAATGTCAAATTCGCGTTTACAACTGGTTACCTTAGAATACAAAACTACAGGAAGGGCCCTCGCCCAATTAAAAGGTAGTGAAATTCGTTTTGTATGAGTGCCCACGCTTTGGTAGTTGTGTGTACACTACAAGCGTAAAAACCGAGTAAAATAGAGGAGGGGCAAGAGCGAGTTAAAATTATGAGTAATCTAAAACAAAATCTTGCCCCCACAAAAGAACTTTTTACACGGCGTCACTCCGAAATCCAAACAGCTGATCCCCTTGAATTTGCGTTGGGTCATTTAATGTAAACAAAGAAATTCAACCAAATAACTTTTACATTATTTGGACAATTTATCACAGTGATTCACATATTTATTAATGTAAATATCTAATATGTGTGTTTAAGCACTATTTTATTTAGCACATTCACCTGAAGAACGATTTTTCTCGTGCATATTTCCATTTATTCCTGCATTAACAAACTGCACACTTCATTGTTCTTTTTTTCACAGAAAACTCACTCACTAGAACTTTAATTATACTTTAAACTATTCTTTATACTTTCTTTCTATTATTAAGTTAGTTTTGATAATAAGATTTCGGATAATTTTATAAAAAAAACTCGTCTTAAAAAAGTATTCCACCGAACGCGGGAACACATGCAGCTAACTAACCCAATTTGACAGTTGACTAACCCCCAGATTTCACTACGCTCACATACAGGGATTATACACTCGAAGGCCTTTCCTGTAGTTCTCTATTCCAAGCTGGTTACTGAAAAATGAATCTTCTTCTTTTTTAAGTAAGAAGTTCTGTAGTTCTCTGTTTTAAATATGGATTAGATGAATACTTTTTGAAGTAGTAGAAGGAGAAAAATTTATTTATAACGCTACTTTTCTTTGTAACATTTGAATTTTAATTTAATTTCACAAATATTATAAATTTTTATTAAATCACGAGGATTTTTAAAGCGTGACGAGGACAGAGGACAAAACTCATGAAAAGAGGACAATCCTCGTCAAACGAGGACGTTTGGCAACCCTAGTCAAGACCCCCACATCATCTTCTTCTTCTTCTTTAAACTCCTTTAATCCCTCATGGGACATAGGGCGGAAACAGTTGCCCTCCAGCGGACTCTGTTTTGCGCGACAGCTCTCAGCTCCGACCAGGATCTCCCAGTTGTTGCGGCTTCTTCTAGTAGGGAGCCTGCTTACTAATGGGCAATTACCTTTCGTTACCGCTCGTAGACTTCATCCTGAGAAGCTCAAGGTGGCGAAATTGGAGTTTGAACATATGGTTCAACTAGGGATTTGTCGACCATCGTCGTCTCCCGCAGCATCTCCACTTCATCTGGTCCCTAAACGGGATACAAATGATTGGAGGCCATGCGGCGACTACCGTCGCCTTAAGGGGGGAGCCTGCTTTAGAGGCTTCAAAAAATCGATTTTTTTGAGGAATTTTTAGGGAAGGAAATAAATATTTAATTGAAACGAAACTTTCAGGTATTATTGTTATATATTTCATCATTTTTCTCAAATTTTTTCATTAACATATGGGCAATTCTCCAGAACCTTTAACCTGAGCTAATTGGAAAAATGAAATTTCAAATTGATAGCACAACCGTGCCATGATATTTTTTGTGTTTCTTATTTCATAAATAAATGTTTTCTGATGTAGAACATTAAAAAATTCAATGCGCATTTTTTTTATGACATGGTTGTATTGACATGGTTACAATTTTGACATCAAATTTGACATGGTTACAATTTTGACATTCGCTTAAATTACTTTTTTTTTAAGATTCATGAAACAATTTAAGTGAAGGAAACGTTACATATGATTTAATTAGTTACAATACGTCATAAGAAATTTTACGGGGATGAATTTAATGTAATATGAGCAAATTAATTGCAGTTACAACTTTGACATTTAAATGTAACCTACGTTCATGTTACCCAGTTTTGCCCAAAAATCAACCGATTTCAACTTATTTTTGTCACAAAATGTATGCACATGTTCGTTAGTGTCTGAACAATAAGTGCATTTAAAAAAAATTATGATAAAATGAGACAATTCGGAGTACTTCGACTTACCATGCGGGTTACAACTTTGACGTCAAAACCTAGGGACAAACTTCAGAGTTGTTTTTTGGAAAATATAGCGATTTGACACTGCACCGAACACAACTGCATTTTTCCTTAAGAGTTAAACTACAACTTTTCACTTTTCACTATTTGTTTCAACGCTTCCTATCACAAATATAAATAGTTTTTCATTCAGATTAGCGCTAAAGACAGGCCGAAAAGTAACAGGTAACGGAACATTTTTTCAAATTTTATTGCAATATATCGTTTTAAATGACTTCGTACTTATATCTTATTGTTCATTAATAGTTTCTTAACATTATTGATAGCTTCTTTTATTTTTAATCTTCTTATAAAAATTGTTAGTCATAAAAATTTCGAAGCGACAAGCAGGTTAAAGGTTCTGGAGAATCGGCCATATATGGGTAATTCTTTTACAAACCGAACACTTTCTGACCGAACCCTCTTCGATTTGTCTGAAACTTTTTTTACGGGTTCTACATCGAAAAATAAGATATACGTGTCCGAGGATTTTCCCATTTTTTATTTTAATTTTTTTACGGGGGGTTGGAAAATTCGAGATTTTCGTGATTTTTGGATTGATGACCTATTTTCAAAAATTCATAACTCCGGTTCTATTTGAGCTAGAAAAAACATTTTTTTTTAAATTAAAGGTAAAAGAGGGAATTTTAAGGAAAAAAATATTTCAAGAAAATTTATGACAATTTTTCCATTGTTATTAGCAATTTAAATGTTAAAATCGATATTTAACAATGTTCCCCACCTCGTAGCACTTTTTAAATATAACCATTGTATTCTACGTTAAATTTTACATTGAAAATGCTTTTTTAAAAAATGGAGAAAAGATGGTTTCTATTGGAGAAAAACCAGCCTTGTGAAGAAGGTACACATTCTCCAATCAAAAAATAAAAGAATTTTTTTTTTTACTCACCTAGGTTGGCGATAGTTTCACATTCTGATTCTTCTTTTTCTTATCAGATTTTTTCTAGACGCCCGCTCTCCGCCATAAGAGATGGGTTTATACAATTTTTATATGATTTAATAATTTTGGTGCAAAACTATAATTTGTTGTTATTTATTATCATGTGAAGTTGGAAGGCTGACGACGAATATAAATACACATATTCAATACAAATAATTGGTAAGCTAGGTTTTCATATAAGTAATTTAAGGGGTCTACCCTCTTTAGACGGGCAAAGATAAGGCTATTTTCACGAATTTTTTTGACCGGTATACGTCATAAATATGGACATAAAAAGTGTTAGGCCTAAAAAATACACTATTTGATTACACAAGAGAATTTTTTTATATTTATTTTAATCAGTTTTTATACATAAAAATGAGGGAGAAGACTGGTCCAAAAAAAAAAATGAGTGTGCGCTGTTGATGAAATATCTGGAATGGATGATCTGAAAAAAAAAAAAAAATAGTTTTAGACTCAGTAAGTAAATGGCTATAGCGCATATCATACGATTTTTGAAATTTTGAGTTTAACTATTTATTTTTGGCAAAGAACGACGGAAAAAACGTGATTTTTCGTACTTTTTCGAAAAATGGCTGCCGTTTTGTCATTTTTGAAAAAAAAAAAATCGTATGATATGCGCTATAGCCATTTACTTACTGAGTCTAAAACTATTTTTTTTTTTTTTTTTTCAGATCATCCATTCCAGATATTTCATCAACAGCGCACACTCATATTTTTTTTTGGACCAGTCTTCTCCCTCATTTTTATGTATAAAAACTGATTAAAATAAATATAAAAAAATTCTCTTGTGTAATCAAATAGTGTATTTTTTAGGCCTAACACTTTTTATGTCCATATTTATGACGTATACCGGTCAAAAAAATTCGTGAAAATAGCCTTATCTTTGCCCGTCTAAAGAGGGTAGACCCCTTAAGTAATTGTAATGTATTTAATTGTATTCTTTTAGCTGAAGATGACATAATTGTTATAATGTCGAAACGTCCATTGGTATATATGTTTTTAACGTGTAAATTTTAATAAATAAAGGATAGTAATTGGATTTCCAAGTCTCTATAAAAAAAGAAACTTTAATTTAAAAAAAATGTTTTTTCTAGCTCAAATAGAACCGGAGTTATGAATTTTTGAAACTAGGTCTTCAATCCAAAAATCACGAAAATGACGAATTTTTCACCCCCCGTAAAAAAATAAAAATAAAAAATTGGAAAATCCTCGGACACGTATATCTTATTTTTCGATATAGAACCCGTAAAAAAAGTTTCAGACAAAGCAAAGAGGGGTCGGTCAGAAAGTGTTCGGTTTGTAAAAGAATTACGCATATCTATAATATAAAAATGAATCGCTAAATGTGTTGCTAAGCGCAAAACTCGAGAACGGCTGGACCTATTGGACTAATTTTTTTTTTCGAATATTCGTTGAAGTACGAGGATGGTTCTTACGGAGAGAAAAATTAAAAAAAATTGCCTGAAAAAACAAAAAAAACACTCCTCTATATTCCCATACAAAAGATTCGTAATAATACTTAAAATTGAATTTGTACTTTAATAGCATACCATAAGATTTAAATGTTAGTGGAGGGGTTCCGTGAAAGCAAAACAATTGAGTGACATTAGTATCGTATAGATATTAATGGCAATATTTGTCAATATTTATACGATGGTAACATTGAATCATTGTTTTGTGTGTAATCGATGTTTTGGCGGGGTACCACTTTCTTCACAACCCCCTCGACATGGGTATCAAATGAAAAGCTATGATAAGTAGAATACAATAAGCAATGTAGTATACAAAATATACCTTTAGATCCATGGCGGCCATCTTAAGAGGCAGGATTACCACTTCCTTCACAACCCCCTCAACATGGGTATCAAATGAAAGAGTATGATAAGTAGAACGCAATAAGCAATGTGGTATACTCAATATACGTTAGATTCATGGCGGCCTCTCAAGAGGCCGGATTACCACTTTCTTCACAACACCTCGACATGGGTATCAAATGAAAGGGTATGATAATAGAGTACAATAAACAATAAAGTAAACTCAGTCCATGGCGGACATCTCAAGAGGGCGGATTACCACTTTTTTGATATCCCACTCGACATAGGTATCAAATGAAAGGGCATGATAAGTAGAATACAATAAGCAATGTATTATACAAAATATACCTTTAGATCCATGGCGGCCATCTGAAGAGGCTGGGTTACCACTTCCTTCACAACCCGCTCAACATGGGTATCAAATGAAAGGGTATGATAACTAGAATACAGTAAGCAATGTAGTATACAAAATATACCTTTAGATCAATCGCGGCCATCTCAAGAGGCCGGATTACCACTTCCTTCACAACCCCCTCAACATGGGTATCAAATGAAAGAGTATGATAAGTAGAACGCAATAAGCAATGTGGTATACTCAATATACGTTAGATCCATGGCGGCCTCTTAAGAGGCCGGATTACCACTTTCTTCACAACCACCTCGACATAGGTATCAAATGAAAGGGTATGATAATAGAATACAATAAACAATAAAGTAAAATCAGTCCATGGCGGACATCTCAAGAGGGCGGATTACCACTTTTTTGATATCCCACTCGACATAAGTATCAAATGAAAGGGTATGATAAGTAGAATACAATAAGCAATGTATTATACAAAATATACCTTTAGATCCATGGCGGCCGTCTGAAGAGGCTGGGTTACCACTTCCTTCACAACCCGCTCAACATGGGCATCAAATGAAAGGGTATGATAACTAGAATACAGGAAGCAATGTAGTATACAAAATATACCTTTAGATCCATGGCGGCCATCTCAAGAGGCCGGATTACCACTTCCTTCACAACCCCCTCAACATGGGTATCAAATGAAAGGGTATGATAAGTAGAACGCAATAAGCAATGTGGTATACTCAATATACGATAGATCCATGGCGGCCTCTTAAGAGGCCGGATTACCACTTTCTTCACAACCACCTCGACATAGGTATCAAATGAAAGGGTATGATAATAGAATACAATAAACAATAAAGTCAACTCAGTCCATGGCGGCCATCTCAAGAGGGCGGATTACCACTTTTTGATATCCCACTCGACATAAGTATCAAATAAAAGGGTATGATAAGTAGAATACAATAAGCAATGAACCGCAATATACCGAGCCATGGCTACCGTCGCAAGACCCATGTTCTTTGAGACACTTCATCTGTGTAAAATTGATATCTCGAAAAATACTAAGTCGGTTGGTGGTTTTATTGTTTACTATTTGCTTATGGGTGCAGCGAGGCGTACCGGGTCCCAGCTAGTATATATATATATATATATATATATATATATATATATATATATATATATATATATATATATATATGAGGAGTGTAGAATCAAAGTCCGCTATTTGCAAAAATCAAAAAATTTCAGCTGGCAATGCCATTTATTTCATATGGTATTTAGGGAGCCTTTGCACCCAAAATACGTCGCAATATCGTTTCAATTTATATAGATTTTTAATGTCAAAAACTAAGTGTAGTTTCAAAAGGCTCTTTTTAAACTTTTGTTGAGTCTGCAAAGTCCGCTCTTTTTCATTTTCTCAGTTCGCTTAACATCATACATTCAATTTCTCCCACAAATACTGACTATCTTATTTTTTCCCTAAAATGCAAGATGTGAGCAAATAATTCTGATAGAAAAAATCTAAGGAACTTCGCACACATCAGCCTACTCTCTCCCGACTCCTTTGTTTTTGCCTTTAGTAAGACATGTTTTGCAAACATTTTTCTCCCCAGTATGCTGGTAGATTTCAACTTTGAACACTTGCATATTGCAGCTTTGAATTCTTGCATAAAATTAAGAAAAAAGAAACAATCATCAGCGCAGAAGAATACCATGAAATATTTAATGAATATGGCATGATTCGAAGATTAGGGGAAGATGTGAAGGTGAACAATTGGAAGGCCATGAACGAAATTATAAAGCCACCAGCACAATGGCACTTTAAATTTATGATATCTAAAAAATTAATATCAAAAAATTACCAAAAGGTGACATAATAGTAAAAGGTGAAGTGGCATATAAGTCGGATATGAACGCATATATCGATCATTGTTAAGAAGGGGTAAAAAAAATGTCTTCATTACAATTAAATGAAATTGAGAAAGGGGTACCACTAAAGGCTGCAAAAATTAATGACCTTAACAAATTGTTAATAAATCATTTTGGAGTTGAATGGAGAAACCAAGAGGAATTAATATTATATAAGAATATTGTGCAAAATTAATTATTTGAAGTTGAAGAAAATTCGTCCGAAGAAATTTGTGTCTTCGAAGAAGATTCAACATTGAAAATATAATGATAATCACGCCATTTTCGTCAAGAAGAGACTGTTTCATTTTTTATTATATTTTTATATTTTGTTATATGTTATTCTGAAAGAATTTTATGTTTTGTTATAATAAATTTTTGTTTTATAAATAAATAGTTTGGTTTCAAAATCCGTTTCTTTTAACAATGGTAGTTTCAAAACTCGTTATTTTTAGTGTTTAGTTGCAAAACACTTTCTTTTTAAATTTACAGTTTAAAAAAATATAGGTAAATGACGTGTTTTAGGAAAAATTTTTTGTGATTAAACTGCTATATCTATAGGCAATCGAATATAATTGGTCTTTTTGAAAAATCTTGAAAGTGAAAAAAATTACAAGTTTTTCGTGTTTTACTCAAAACCACTTAATATGCGAATAGCGGGCTTTGATTCTACACTCCTCATATATATATATATATATATATATATATATATATATATATATATATATATATATATATACAGTGCGGAGCAAGACTATAAACGCAGCCAGAAAATTTTGTTTTTGCTAATTATTTTGTCAAATTCTACTATTTACTTTATTGATTTTGAAAGAATAGAGACAAAAAACACTACACAAAAAAAAATTACCAAGGTCAATAAAAGTAAGATTATTTGGAATTTACTGATATTTCAGCGAAGCATGACTATAAACGCACTCAAATAATTTTAAAAAATTTCATAACAAACAAAGTGAAATGTAATTTCAATAATGTGTGAGGCCATCTTTATTACTTATGACTTCAAAAAGTTTATTTAGCATACAGTTTAATAAATTTGTTATTGTCGTATTGTCAATATTGCACCATGCTTGAATGATGGCCAATTTTAGCTCACCAACAGTGTTATACTGCTTATTTTCCTTATAATTATGCCTTGATAGGAGACCCCAAATGTTTTCAATGAGATTCGGGTCTGGGGAGCAAGCGGGCCATTCCAACATTTGAACGTTATTGTCCACAAACCACGATTTGGTGGCACGGCTCACAAGGATTGTGGCGTTGTCCTGTTGGAAAGTCCATTAGTTTGTGCCTTTGCGCTGCACAAATGGCAATAAATTCATTCGGAGAACATCAATGTTCTCGGAAGAATTCATCCTAGTGCTGGGAAAAGCCAGTTCCAGCATTCCATCAGCACAGAATGCTCCCAAGACCATAACACTACCTCCACCGAAATTTCGTTTCGAAAATAACTTGGTGCTCCGTCGGGTCCATCCAAGTTAAACTTTTTCTCACCAGAAAAAATTACCTTCAGCAGGAAAGTTTAAAAAATTGATCGAGAATAAACGTTGATCATTTTACTTTTGAAAAGTCGGTTTGCATATTTGCTCGCACGAATTGCAGTCTTGCTGATTTATGACGCGCTAAAGTCGCGGGGCCGATTTCAGCTTCTAGCGGACAATAAGTTTGGAACTCCTCAAAACTTTATAAATTGTACATTTGGACGGGGTCAGTCCACAATCCTTTGCAATATCGACAGCAGTCTTTATACTGTTGCTTGCATTTTTAATAATTGATCGCCTATTTCTGTCTGACAACTTGCTTTTCGGACCTCCGGATCGCGTTTTTCCATAATTTGCAAGATCTTGCAACACGTTCCGAATAGCAGCGTCAGATCGGCCGTGTTTTTTAGCGATTGCCCGCTTGCTCAAGCCGCCTTCAAAAAATGCAAGCACTTTGCCTGCCTCCACATCGGTAAGAACTGTTCCACGTGGCATTTTAAAAATTTTGTAACAATAATTTAAAAGCAAAAGTTAGAAGTCAAGAGCACAATTAATTTTATTATTTTGCGCACATTTTGGTTGCCATCAACAGCCAATAACGCAAAAATTGTGACTGCGTTTATAGTCATGCTCCGCCGAAATATCAGTAAATTCCAACTAACGGTAATTTTATTGACCTACCCTTGGTAATTTATTTTGTGTAGTGTTTTTTCTCTCTATTCTTTCAAAATCAATAAAGAAAATAGTAGAATTTGAAAAAATAATTAGAAAAACCAAGATTTTCTAACTGCGTTTATAGTCATGCTCCGCACTATATATATATATATATATATATATATATATATATATATATATATATATATATATATATATATATATATATATATATATATAAGATTAGTGAAAATTACAAACAGGTTCCACAAAAAACACTCACCTGTCAACCCCAATGGAAAGATGCGGGCTCCTCCTCGTCCATCCCCACTAGAAACCTAAAAATATTAACTAAAATTAGTAAATAAACTAAAAATCTGAAGAAAAACACTTACCAAAACAAACCCCATCTGACGTCTGTGAGTCAGAGGAGAACAGCTGATCAGACATCGCACACAGATCTAGTACATAAACCCGAAATTATGTACTTCGAGAACGAAGCCCCCTGCCAAAGGATAGCCGCAGCTATTGTTCGAGTAGAAATAAATACCGACGCACAGACGGCGTTAGATCAGATTGCTTTTAATCTTTCTAGTCTAGAGTCTTGAACTAGAAGATAAAATTTGTATTGAGGTTTTAGCAATAAAGCAATTTCAAAGCATAAGTATCGAACTTAGCATTCTGGAAAGACAGAATTGAGGTCTTTTCCCAGTAAAGCCCGAATTAAAGACAGTTTTGAAGTCTTTAATACAGCAGTAACTTAATCACCAGAATTGATTTCAGCAGTTACTCTAACCAACCACAGAGGGACGAATTTGCGAAGAAACAAGGGAAAGCAGTCCAGCAAGCCGCGACCAGGGCAGCAATCAGCAAACAGCAAGCAAATCCCAAGCGATTCCCAAGCACCGAAACCAGAGTGCAGCAACACAAAGGTTATTCCTGGCTGTTCTAATTGCAGAACACATCAGGCGAAACATCAATCGTCATCTGATAGATAGGTGGCGTTATCAATTAAGCTATCAGAGCAAGCAATATTTTGGTAATTCTTATTTACAAACAAATAAAGAATAATTTACGAATTTTCAAGTACTAAATCACGAATTAATAACGAATTTAAGATTGAATTGAAATATTTTGGCAATTTGTTGAATTTTTATTGAATTTATATTTGAGAAAATCTAATAATTAATTGCGAATAAATAGTAATTTGGTTATTGGAAAAAGTTATCTTTTTATTGAATCACACCCTTCCGGCACCTTTTTATTGAGTCAGAAATTAAATTGCTAATTCTGAACATTGGTCCTTCGAGCAGGATAGTGATTCAATAAGATAACTCAAGCCGCAATACAGATATGGATGCATTAATAATTCAACAGAGCGAAGTACGAGAGGGACTCGAAAGGTCTTTTCGAAACTATCTCAAGGATGGCCGATCTAGGAAGACAGAGCAGTATTTTCAAAAAAGGCTCAAGATGCTCGACGATGACTGGACGGAATTCAAGAACAATCATCGACAGATCACATCAATCAAGACGAAGAAGGATGAGAAAGAGCAGCTATACTTCAAGGAGGAGTGGTATGCCAATACAGAAACCGCCTATATCGATATGTACTGCAAAATCGATGAAGACTATCACAAAACGCTGTCAGTCACAGAACCAGTCGCAAGAGCGGAGCAGTCATCAGCCGAATTAAACAACAGCTGCATTACGCAACACATCAACAATGTGAAACTACCAAGGATCTCGATACCCACATTTGGAGGGGATTACGAGTCATGGCCATCATTCCTAGATTTATTTTCCAGCCTTGTGTATAACAAAATATCGTTAACAGGAGCACAAAAACTCCAATATCTAAAGGCTCATCTTTCTGGAGAAGCTGCACGACTACTCAGCAACACGCTCATTAGTGACGCCAATTACGAACAAGCATGGAAACTTCTCGTCGAAAATTACGACAACAAGAGAGCATTGTTGAAAACCCAGCTCGACATTCTGCTTGTTGAAAATACATACGCAAATATATGTAGCGGTCCCGATGAGTCAAACAGTCAGTGCTTTTTCTACCGCCTCGGAGAACGTATCGTACCCTTTTAAAAGTTTATAAAAAATTGAATTAAATAAGTTGAAAATTGAGTTAACGATTTTTAATTATTATTGTTAAAGTACTTTTATTTCATGGTGCCGAAACCCGGGACGGGAACATAAAAACGTGCCTACCGTGGTAATATATATAACGGATAACGTGTGAATACAGTTTGCAACGTGTAGAAAGTGAAGTGAAAAGCCGCATGTTCATGATGGAAGTTCAATATCGATCAGCTATAAGAGGCCAATTAACGAAAAGGGTAAAAGAAGTTAATGACTATTTAGAAAATCTGTCTTCATCGACGGATTCAGAGGACCAGGTTCTTGAAACGCTTAAAACGCAACGCTGTCGTATTCAGAACCTTCACGAAACTTTGAAACAAGCAGATATAGATGTACGTCCTCATATAGAAGAGAAAAACTACGAAACGGAGTTTAGTTCTCAGATAGAATATACCGAAAAGGCTATAACCGCTATTGCGCGGATTGAACATCGGCTAAATACGCTGCAATATACTTCTACAGCTAGGAATGCGATAAACGACCCACCATCAATACGGTAGCCTATGAGTAACGAACGGCCGGCAACGTCCGCCTTAAAGCTTCCAAGGCTAGAGTTAAAAACTTTTAATGGGGACTTCACCAAGTGGCTGCCCTTTTGGGAGCAGTTTAAAACAGCTGTACATTTAAATCCTGCCTTGGATGAATGCACCAAATTCAACTTTCTACAAAGTGTTATAACAGGCCGGGCTGCAGACACAATAGCCGGACTTACACCAACAGAAGCATGCTATAGTGAAGCCATAGCAATGTTGAGAGAAGAGTATGGCGCTCCCGACCGAATCATAGACAAGTATTTGCAACAGTTGATGTCTATTAAGGCTGTAAAATCTCGAACGGACGCGATCGGTTTACGAAATTTGTACAGCTCCGTCACTGCAGCTATGAGATCACTTAATTCTCTCAAAGTTCCACCTTCACAGTACATGATGATGCTAAAATCCATCATCATACGAGCATTACCGGAAGAGTTGCGGGTGGAATATTACAGGGCAGAAGCGCAAGTGGGAAACAACCGTCATGGATTACACGCTTCCAACGAACCGAACGACGATATAGGCGCTCATCATACAACACTGTTGGATACATCAACCCATACAATCGAGTGCGACCCTGTTATAAAACGTATCTTGAACTTTATTAAAGTTGAAGCTGAAGCACTGGAAAAGGCCACTGTTACACTTCCAAGTGAAAAAAAGATCACGTCGAATCGTCATCATCAAGCCACAGCCACAGGCTTGTTTACTGTATCCCAGAATTCAACAAATTGTTTCTTTTGTCAGTCACGATCTCACACCACTGCAAATTGCGATTCTTCTAATATTACAATTGCGAAACGAAAAGAGAAGTTAAAGTCAGTCGGTAGATGTTTCAGATGTACGCAGCCAAATCATTCGTCGCGATATTGCAAAAATAAGTTTATACGGTGCAAAAAATGTAACGGACGGCATGCAACAGCAGTGTGTGATCCCAACTACGAAGACAAAGTACGAAACGGTAGCACTGCAGAAGGATCAAGTGGTGGTGGTGCGGTGTCAAAAACAAACGGCGTGAGTCTTTTGGCGCCTGTAAGTGATCAAGTTTTCTTACAAACGGGGTATGGAATTGTAAACAAATCCGTGATTCGATTTATTCTCGACAGTGCGAGTACGAAAACATATATATGTGAGCGCGTTTCGAGAATCTTGAAATTACCGGTGGTCGGTACTGTTTCGTTGAATATTATTCCGTTCGGTTGTTCTGAGATTCCCCCGGATAAAGTTTATAATTGTGTTGAAGTAAAGTTAAAAGGTCAATACAATAATAAATATTTTACCTTTAAAGCTGTGGAAGTACCCGAAATCTGTATAGACGTCTTAACGGCCCCTAACCCAGAGTTTCGCGGAACCTTAAATCTTCAGTTGGCTGATGCTAGACCAAACCATTTAGATTTCATTCCTGGAATGAGCTTAGTAATTGGAGGAGATTATTATCAGAGTGTTTTGGTTGGTGAAAGGAAAAAAATCACTGAACGTCTGACAGCTGTAAACACTTACTTTGGCTGGACTCTTCACGGGCCTGCGGCAGCAAATATGGTAAATAAATCATCAGGGAAGGAGACCGTAATGTCGGTAAATTCTTTAAACTTTAATATAGACAATTTTTGGAAGCTGGAAACAATAGGCATTTATAACGAAACTCAAACAACGAATGATGACTTTTTTCATAAATTTGTAGATCAGTCAATTAAACAAAATAAGAAACGCTATGAAGTCTCACTTCCTTGGAAAACAAAGGACAGCAAATTAGATGACAATTTTGCCGGAGCCAGTGCACGCATGCGCTTACTAACACAACGACTAGCCAGGAACGAACAAAAGCTGATTGAATATGACAACCAGATCTGGGAATTAATCAATTTAGGAATAGCAGAAGTTGCCAATAAACCAATTAGTGATCGCATCTATTATTTGCCGCATCGAGCAGTGTATCGGAATGACAAAATAACAGCGCGTGTGAGAATCGTGTTTGATGCATCCTCTCACGCACCCGATGAAGGCTCCTTAAATGATCATTTACATCAAGGCCCAAATTTGCTACCAGATCTTTTAGGCATACTTCTGGATTTCCGCATCGGTCAAATTGGCATCGTTGCTGACATCGAAAAGGCCTTCATGCAAATCAGCATCATTCCTGAAGATCGCGAAGCGCATCGTTTCCTGTGGTACGCAGAACCATTAAGATCATTAACGAAGATTCCGCCAATACAACATTACAGGTTCACCAGGGTAACCTTCGGAGTAAATTGTAGCCCCTTTTTATTAAATTCTGTTATAAAAAAACATTTGAATATTCATAATGATCAATTCCAGAAGACTACCGAGATCCTGGCTAAGCATCTTTATGTAGACGATCTGGTTACCAGCGTTAATTCACGTCATGAGGCAATAACAGCTGCGGCGAAATGAGAGAAATATTCAGGCAGGAACGAGACAACGAAAATACAACTCCCACACAGAAGGTTCTAGGATGCACCTGGTGTAGTTTAACGGATGAATTGCAAGTTGACCTAGGGCCTGCAATAAACTTCATCAACGCACCTCTAACATGTACTAAACGAGTGGTACTGCAAACGATGGCACGCATCTATGATCCTTTAGGGTTGCTTGGCCGGTCGTCGTGAGAATGAAGGTACTTATGCAAACAATATGGAAATTGAAACCGGAATGGGACGAAGTACTACCTGGAGGCATCTTCAAGGAGTGGCAGCAATGGTGCACGGAATTGCTAGACCTAAAGGAATACTACATACCGCGCTGTGTCTTTGCGATTTCAGCAAACGAAACTGATGACGTACAACTACATCTCTTCTGTGACGCAAGCCCTAAGGCATATGGAGTCGTCGCGATTATTCGGCTGAAGCTGGCAAATGGAGAGATATCATCCAACACATTATGCGCCAAGCACAGAGTAGCGCCCTTAAACGGAAATAACATCAACGAACTTTCGCTGCCCAAATTGGAATTAACCGCTGCCCTACTTGCAAGTCGGTTGAAGTCTTTCATATGTAATAAAACGTCTTTCACATTCAACTCATTTTGTTTTTGGAGCGATTCAAAAATCACTCTCTGCTGGATTAAGGGTAGTTCCAAAAGATGGAAACAGTTTATTTGTAACAGAGTTAACGAGATTAAACTCCATTCCACGAGCAACGATTGGAGATATTGCCCAGGAAACGAGAATCCAGCTGACCTTCTAACACGCGGTATTTCCGCAAACAAACTGATGAATTCCGAGACTTGGAGGTTTGGTCCTTCTTGGTTAAGGCAATCTGAAAATCTTTGGCCAGCTGAAAGTCAGCTCGAAAATGTATGTTCAAGAACAATAATATTAAATTTATATTTTTTACTGCAAATATTGATGCATAATTATAATTTGATACCTGCATGCGGCGGATATCCGCCAGGCGGAATTTATAATTGATGGAAACTTGCGGGTGCAAATGGACACCATGCACGCGCAAATCAATTGTGCTAATCCAGCAAATTATGTGTAAAAATATTTGTACCTAGATGTAAGTTAAAATTAAATTAAATATTTAGTACTTATTTAACATTCGAATTGGTCGGTCAAATAAATTGTTTTATTATAAAGTCTTTATTTTCTTATGTTTTACCCGAACATAATGTGGTCCTTCGAGCTTTTTTCTTTATGAGTGAAGTTGAAACCAGCAAAAAAGTGCATTACAGTTGCTAAAAAAAAAAAAAAAAAAAAACCTGAGATAATTTCTGTTTGGTCAAATTGTGGTCGTTAAAGTGTAAAATTAAGCGACAAAGTTAGAAATTTGTGCACTTCAAAAAGTTAACAGATTTATAAGTGTGTTTGTTTACATTTGGTCTACAGAGTTACCATTAATGTGAACTAATTAAAAATTTAAAAGCAAAATAAAGTGCGAATAATAAATGTTTAATAATTATCTCAATTACTGTAATACAAACCAGCAGCCGATCAGTGGGCAATCATTTTATTAAGGTGCCACCAAATCAACAAGTTACAACAGTTACAGAGGTCCACACAGGACAACAGTAAAGGCTACAGAATCCAGCAACAGAGGTCCACACAGGACAACAGTAAAGGCTACAGAATCCAGCAACAGAGGTCCACACAGGACAACAGTAAAGGCTACAGAATCAAGCAACAGAGATCCACACAGGACAACAGTAAAGGCTACAGAATCCAGCAACAGAGGTCCACACAGGACAGCAGGAAAAGTCTACAGACTCCAGCAACAGAAGTCTACACAGGACATCAAAAGGACATCAGTTCCACAAAACAAGATACCGAATATAAGATAAGTACTCAAAATATAAAAATTAAAAATTACATAATTTTCGAAAGATATATAAAAAATCAATCTTTACAAAAAATAATCATTAAAATAAAATAAAAATCCACAAATATATTGTTTTTTCATAACAAATTTTCATTACACATATTGCAAACGTTGTTATAATATTATATACTTATTTTTTAATTTTTACTCTTTTTAACATTTATGATTAAAACCCAATAAAGTGTCGATTATTATCATTATTCCATTACTATTCCAAATAAAAAACCCTAACGTAATCAAAAATTTCTCTGTAAAGTGTTCATTTACACCGCGCAAGTTCCAAATAGTTTTTCATTTATCAAGTTTAAAACCGTTTATCGAGTTAAAGGGTTACAAAATTCGGTACAAGTTAAATTCGCATGCAAGTATTTAAACAAACATCCGCTCTCCCAGAGACTTACTTTAATCACTAATCAAGCCTACGGTTCTCAAAAAAAAAACAAAATGAGTAATATTGCCCAAGATTTAGCGCAACAACAAGAGCTAGGTGAGTCAATTCAAAGGGTGGAAATTAATTATGGAAAGGATTCCGCGAAAAGGAAAAATAAAGAGTATTTTGAAAAAAAATTGCGCAAATTAGAAGAATTATGGACAGAGTTTCATTTAAAAGACGTTGATCTCCAAACATACAGGAATAAAGATCCAAACAACAAGTACTTTGTGAACAAATTTGCAGAACAGGTACACGCAGCATACATATCAGCTAGAGATTTGATATCCAAGGATTATCATGAGATGCTATGCAAAGAAATCGACAATTCAGATAAGGAACAAATAGAGGCACAGGATAATCAAGCCCAACCAGGTGGCAGTCGAACCAATCAGAATCAGGAAGAGTCACTGCAGCCTCGAGTTAAAACGGTGACATTTAACTTTAAAGGCAAGGAAGGAGAAACTTTCAACAGAGAACTCGAAAACACGCTAAAGGTACAAATAAGTAAAATGGCAGCTCTATTAAGAATAGTAGAAGTGATAGAGAACGAGGTGGACAATACAAAATCAACAGTTTATTATCAACAAAAAATCCAGACATTACAAAATTACTGGAATCAGATTGAACGGAATCACGACGAGTTAATCAAGTTGGCCGGCCCACATGAAATAAATCATGAATATTTCGAGCAGCAAAAATATGAACAAACAGAAGACATATACCAAACAATAATAATACAGTTACAAGAGTTGTCTGCCAGGACACGACAGGAGAACCAGAATATGGAAAATCAAACAGCTAATAGGGACAAGCCAAATGGGGCCAAGATTAAACTTCCTCCAATAACAATCCCAAGATTCAATGGAGACTATAACACATGGAGACAGTTCCATGATCTTTT
Source organism: Thereva unica (assembly GCA_949987705.1). Classification (NCBI taxonomy): domain Eukaryota; kingdom Metazoa; phylum Arthropoda; class Insecta; order Diptera; family Therevidae; genus Thereva; species Thereva unica. The sequence continues at coordinate 152,005,465 of OX465281.1, read as the reverse complement.
TGAACAGCTAGTCCATACAAACGAAAATCTAAGTACGGTTCAAAAAATGCAGTATCTAAAGGCAAATTTAATTGATGAAGCAGCGCAGTTGGTAGGCCACCTACCAATAACAAATGACAATTACATTACAGCGTGGGGGCTACTAATTAACAGGTACGAGAATAAACGGTTATTAGTGCGAGCTCAATTAAATACATTACTAACGCAGGCAGATGCGAATGACTCAGCAAATTCAATTAAGAATTTGCATGATACAACTAATGAGTGCTTATTCGCATTAAAAAATTTAGGCCTAGAAGTGGAAAGTTGGGATGCAATTCTAATACATATTTTGTCTAAGAAATTAGACAAAGATACCCAAAAGTTATATGAACTCTCCTTAAAATCTCCCAGAGATTTACCAAAATTATCAGAATTTTTGTCCTTCTTAGAGGTAAGATTTCAAGCACTGGAAAATATTAAATCACATAGAGATCCATCAACGCAGTCCAATAAAAGACAAGGAGGTATAAAAGCCAAACTATACAGTAAGTCGAACCTTAAGAACTATCATATAAAGGGATATAGTCGATGTGAAGCTTGTGGGGGAAATCATAAACTTTACGAATGTTCCAAGTTCGTAAATTCGAGTTATACCCAAAAACAAGAGCTCTTAAATAACTGCAATCTTTGCAAATTATGTTTAAGACCTCACCACATGTCTGAATGCAATAGCAAGAAAACGTGCAAAATATGTAATAGTGCAAAGCACAACACCCTATTACATATTGAAAGTCAAAACAAGCAACTTAATTTCCAATTAAGGAAAGGTGAAGACTCGAATAAAAACAAACCAACCTATAGGCCAAATCGAGGTGAAGTAAACAAACAAAAGAGCATCATAAATTATCCGAAACCTAGCACTTCAAGCAGCCATGGCCAAGAAGGTACTGACTCAAACCATACCATAAACGTTCAAACCTACAACTCGAGTTCTACTGAAGTTGGCGTAATGTTAGTAACAGCAATGGTTAAAGTAAGAAGCTCAGAAGGAAGAGAAGAAATTTTGAGAGCCCTAGTCGACCAAGGTTCTCAAGGTAGTTTCATAAGGGAAGATGCAGTACAAAGACTAAGATTGAAGAGGTCTAAGGTCTGTGCTGAAATAACAGTTGTTTCAGACATCAAAATTGGTAGTGCGAAAAGCAAGGTATCATTTCAAATAAGTTCCATATATCCCTCATCATTTCAATTATGGGTGTCCGCATTCGTTCTCAAATCGGTATCAAAACCCATTCCCGACACTGAAATAATTAGTAGAGAAATAGACACCCTGAAAAATCTGCCTCTGGCAGATCCTCACGCATTTAGTCCCGGACCTATTGACATTATATTAGGCGCGGAGGTATATGACGAAATTATGCTGGAAGGTATAAGAAAGGGAATCAAAGGTTATCCACTTGCCCAAAAAACAGAATTGGGATGGATATTGTCAGGTAAGGTTCCCGTCCCAACTACAGTAATCAAATGCCACGTATCCCAAATAGAGATAGACGAGTCTCTAAAGAGATTCTGGGATCTCGAGGAGCTAGCACCCAAGAGCGAAACTTCGAAAGAAGAAATCCTTGCTGAACAAATCTACACAGCAACTGTTGCTAGAGATCATGAAGGCAGATACATAGTTCATCTACCCTTCAATGAAAAAATAAACAATTTAGGATACTCCAAGGGGAGGGCTATGAGCAGATTAGTGCAGATGGAACGAAAGTTCTATCGAGATGACAAATTTAAAGACCAATATCAAGCGTTCATTAAGGAATATCAAAACCTTGGTCATATGAGACCAGCATTAAGCACACAAGATGCATGCTATCTACCCCATCACGCTGTTTTAAAAGCAGACAGCACCACAACAAAATTAAGAGTGGTCTTTGATGCGTCGTGTCCTACAAGTTCAGGAGTACGACTCAATGATGCCTTACTAAAAGGACCACAACTACAACAAGACTTAATGTCGATACTTATCAGGTGGAGGAAACATAAGTTTGTCATATCATCTGACATAGAAAAGATGTATAGACAAATTAAAATTGTAGACGCTCACCAGGATTACCAGAGAATCCTTTGGCGGGAAACTCCCCAAGCCCCTTTGCAACAATTCAACCTTACCACGGTAACTTATGGCACAAAACCTGCACCATTCCTAGCGATACGTACCTTGTATCAATTGGCCAACGATGAAGGACACAACTTCGTTAGAGCGGCAACAGCACTTAAACAAGATTTCTATGTTGACGACTTGTTAACAGGTGCAGACACCATCGCATCGGTCAAGGAATTGAGAATACAATTGGATGAGTTGTTAAGTAGGGGAGGGTTTAAGTTAAGAAAATGGGCTAGTAACAGCATGAACATCTTGGAAGGCGTTCATGAGTCAGACAAGGAACAAAATCTTTTAAGTCTATCAGGTGACACTAAGGTAAAAACCTTAGGAATATATTGGTGTCCACACAGAGATACCTTCACATTTAAAGTAAACACAAGTCAACAGACTATAACTCCAACCAAAGGAGTAGTATTATCAGAATGGTCACAATTGTTTGATCCACTAGGTTGGTTAGCTCCCTGCATCATTAAGGCCAAATTAATGTTTCAATCATTATGGAAAGCTAACTTATCATGGGATGAAGAATTACCAAATCCAATACATGGAGAATGGAGAACATTAAGAAACCAATTCGCTGATCTGGAAAAAATTGAAATTCCTAGGTGGGTTCACGTATCACGAACAAATTCGATTTTTGAACTCCAAGGATTCTGCGATGCCTCCGCAAAGGCATATGCAGCGGTTGTCTATACGAGAACAATAGACCATCAAGGGTCAGTACATGTCCAATTGCTTACAGCAAAAACAAAGGTAGCTCCTCTAAACAAAGAAGTGAGTCTACCACGTTTAGAACTTTGCGCAGCGGTTCTGTTGGCAAAACTATTGTCTCATACCGTGAAGGCCGTTAATATTGAAGGATTGCAGGTACACGCGTGGTCTGATTCGAAAGTTACACTAGCCTGGATACAAAATAACAATAAAAAATACAGTACTTTCGTGACCAATAGGACACGGGAAATTAACAATTTAATACCAATGGCGCAATGGCATTATGTCCAATCAAAACAGAATCCTGCGGATTGCGCCTCTCGTGGTTTAGATCCATCAAAATTAATAAACTTTACGCTATGGTGGAATGGACCAGAGTGGCTCAGACAAAAGGAAATTGAATATATCACCAACAGTGAACCGACCGATCAAGAATTAAAAAGTTACATCCAAGTAACATTTACTTTGAAAAACAATGCATCCACAACCTACCCCAAGACGTTAACCCTTTCTGCAAACAACCTCTCGCGGGGAGCATGTTCAAGAACAATAATATTAAATTTATATTTTTTACTGCAAATATTGATGCATAATTATAATTTGATACCTGCATGCGGCGGATATCCGCCAGGCGGAATTTATAATTGATGGAAACTTGCGGGTGCAAATGGACACCATGCACGCGCAAATCAATTGTGCTAATCCAGCAAATTATGTGTAAAAATATTTGTACCTAGATGTAAGTTAAAATTAAATTAAATATTTAGTACTTATTTAACATTCGAATTGGTCGGTCAAATAAATTGTTTTATTATAAAGTCTTTATTTTCTTATGTTTTACCCGAACAATGTATCATTGGTAAATATATCCTTATCCGATAATAATTTTGAGGTGTTTCAACCTATATTAAACATAGAGAATTTCAGTAATTTTACTCGACTTTTAAGAATTACAGCCTATGCTTTCCGGTTTATTCACAACAGTAAAGAAAAGGATTTGAGAATCAGTGGAGACTTAACCGTCAGCGAGCTACAAACTGCTCAAAATTATCTAATCATTAGCGAGCAGCAACAATACTTTCCAAGCGAAATTGGATCGCTTAAACGAGGTAACGCTGTAGATCGTCATTCCAAATTATTAAAACTCTGCCCGCTTCTTGATGCCCTTGGAATACTACGGCTAGGAGGGAGGCTTCAGGAAATTAACGACGAGACAGACCTCGCTCATCCTATTATTTTACCGAAAGAATCACATCTCAGTCTGCTTTACACTAGATATGCGCATAAGAATACACTACACGGAGGGATCAACGTCGCCTTGACTTTTATAAGGAAAAATTTCTGGATTTTGAAGGCTCGTCAACTAGTTAAAACGGTAATAAACAGGTGCGTAGTATGCAAACGACTCTTTAGCAAACCAGCTTCACAACCCTTCGCTCCGATTCCCAGAGACAGGTTACAGACAGCACGCGTATTCGAAACGACTGGAGTTGATTTTGCCGGACCAATGTTCGTAAAACGTAAAGAAATGAGTAAGCCAGACAAAGTGTATCTAATGCTCTTTACTTGCGCAGTCATCCGCGCTGTACATATTGAGCTTGTTCCTGATTTAACTACTGAGTGTTGTATTAACGCTATTCGTCGATTTATCGCAAGGAGAGGACATCCGAAAATCATATACTCGGACAACGCGAAAACCTTTAAGAGAGTTGACTACGAAATTCAACGTCTTTACAAACAAATTGCTGTCAACGAAATCACATCTTTTGCCGCCAACCACGGTATCCAGTGGAAATTCATTGTTGAAAGAGCGCCATGGTGGGGAGGATGGTGGGAAAGACTAATACGAACAACAAAAAACTCACTTAAAGCAACGATTGGAAGAAAGATGTTAACCTATGAGCAGCTCCAAACAAGTTTGGTTGAGGTAGAAGCCGTCATCAATTCTCGGCCACTCACATATGTATCTGAAGAATTGCCGGAACTGAAGCCACTTTCTCCGTCCGATTTTCTAAGTGGAACTGCATCTACTCTTTTGCGCAACGCTGAAGAAATCGTCCAATTAAGTAGAGACGATATAATAGATATGTGGAAGCAGCGTCAAAGGAACTTAAATGTATTTTGGAAGCGTTTTGTGTCTGAATATTTGCATCAATTGAGATCTGCACATCAAACGCCTTACGGTAAATCCTCTAAGCTTAACATTAACGATATAGTTCTTATTTCAGAGATAAATATACCGAGATTACTTTGGAAGTTAGGCAGAATCGTCAATCTATATCCCGGCAGAGACGGTAAAGTTCGAGCTTGCGAGTTGTTACTTGCAAATGGAAAAACCCTACGAAGACCTATCCAAGTTCTTTATCCTCTTGAAATCCAGTGATCTGGCCGGGGAGGATGTTGAAAATACATACGCAATTATATGTAGCGGTCCCGATGAGTCAAACAGTCAGTGCTTTTTCTACCGCCTCGGAGAACGTATCGTACCCTTTTAAAAGTTTATAAAAAATTGAATTAAATAAGTTGAAAATTGAGTTAACGATTTTTAATTATTATTGTTAAAGTACTTTTATTTCACTGCTCAATCACCTAACCCGAGAAACAACACAACACAACACAAAATTGGGATCCCATTCTCATCCACTTGCTGGTCCAAAAACTATCAAGCGAAATTCACGAACATTGGGAACAGTCGCAGAGCACCAAATCAAGGCAATCGATTCCAACATGGGTGGAACTACGCGAATTCTTGGAAACCAGGTTCAGAACCTTGGAAGCTGTCAGCAAACCAACAAGCAACAAGAATGAGCCTCACGAAAGCAAGTCCAGAGAGCACCCAAGACGAAGAACCCAAGCCTTTCACGTCGCAAATCAAAGCGTATGCATCCAGTGCAAAGGCGCACATGCCATCGGGAAATGCCCCAAATATGTGCAGTTCAGCATTGATGAGAGATATAAAACAGTCAAATCAAAGGATCTATGCATCAATTGCCTGAGAGCAGGCCATCGCTCATCACAGTGTCCCAGTAAAGGTAGATGTTCCCAATGCGGAAAGACTCACCATACAACCTTACACAGAATCCAGTCAGCGAGTCAAACCAACAGCAGCGTTTCACCGCCCACAACCAAACACAAACATACTTCGCTCAGGCAGCACCTTACGACTGCCGACAAGTACTATTAGCCACAGCCCTGGTCACCGTAGTATCTCCAACTGGACGAGAGCAGGTCTGCAGAGCACTCATTGATCCCGGATCTTAATCCTCATTCGTACGTGAGGCAGTGGTTCAAAATCTACAACTCAAAAAGGAGCCAATACAAACAGCATTAACCGTGATCGGTAACATGCCAGCGGGGAAAATCACAAAATGGGCCTCGCTGCAACTAAAGACACGAAACCAACAGCCGAAGAACATCCAGGTCCAGGCAATGGTAATTAACAAAATAACTAATCCATTACCAAATAGTGATTGTTCTAGCAAGGATTGGGCGCACTTAGAGGGTCTCGAATTAGCGGATCCAACGTTCCACAAGCCGGGTCACATCGATATCCTTTTGGGAGCAGATGTATTCCCCATGATCATCTTGGCCGGCCCAGGAAAGGCAACGAGGAATCCCCAGTGGGACAAAACACTGTGTTTGGGTGGATCATCTCTGGGAAGACGACTCCAGCTGCACGAGCAAGTGCACATGTGAAAACATTCTTCACCGAGGTGACTCCTAACGACGAGCTAAAGAGATTTTGGGAACTAGAAGAACTTCCCCCAAGATCCAAGTGGACAAACGAAGAAATTCGCTGTGAAAACCATTTCAACAACAACGTCACTAGATGCAGCAACGAACGTTACCAAGTCGGCTTCCATTTGTAGCTGATAAAGTACAACTTGGCGCATCAAGACACATCGCCATTCGAACATTGATGCAGATTCAGAAACGATTCCAACAAGATCCTGACTTGAAAGCAGACTACGTCAAATGCATACAGGAATATTTGACGTTAGGACACATGGTGCCTACCAAGACTCCAGAATCAGCATTTCAAAATCAATTGCCCAATGACACAGCAACATACCGATGCTGTTACTTACCTCACCATGATGTCATCAAACCGAGCAGCACGACCACGAAACTGAGAGTAGTGTTCGACGCATCTCGTCCAACTGCCAATGGAAATTCATTAAATAGCGTATTACTGATTGGACCAGTAATACAAGACTCGTTAATGTCTACTCTCATGCGAGAAAATATCGAATTGCTTACATGGCCGACATCGAGAAGATGTACTGGCAGATACGAGTTCATCCAGACGATGCCGATTACCAACGGATTGTTTGGAGGGAATCACCAGATCAGCCTATACGAGACTACAAACTCTTGACCGTGACGTTCGGAACAAAGAGCGCTCCTTTCCTTGCCATCCGAACCATGCACCAATTGGCGAAAGATGAAGCATAAATGTTCCAAATCGGCTCCAACGCTGTACTCAACGATTTCTACGTTGACGATTTGATGACTGGCGCAGATAACATAGAAGAAGCAAGACAGAAACAAAGGCAATTAATTCAGCTTCTCCGAGCTGGAGGGCTAGAGCTCCGAAAATGGGCAGCGAATCACAACACCATCTTGGAAGAAGTTCCGGCAGCTGATCGGGATGCCTCTTTTCCTCTCGCAGTAAACTCAGAGGAAGTCAAGGCTCTTGGCTTATTATGGAATCCTGCCAGCGATACACTATCTTACAAGGTCAGCATGGAGTCAGCACCAGAAACATATACAAAACGGAAAATATTGTCCGAAATTGCGAAACTGTTCGACCCCATCGGCTGGCTAACCCCAGTAACAATTAATGCCAAAATACTTATACAAAGTCTTTGGCTGACAAAACTCGACTGGGATGCAACGGTCCCGATCAACATCGATCAACAGTGGCTCCGAGCAGACCTCCAAGTCATCCAAACTATTCAAATCCCGCGGTGGATTGAAGCTCACAACAAAATCCAGAACATCGAAATCCATGGATTTTGCGACGCATCCATCAAAGCATATGCAGCAGCCGTATACATCCGGACACAGGACAAAGACGACAACTGCCATTGCCAGTTAATCGCTGCCAAAAGCAAAGTAGCACCCATCAAGACCATCTCACTGCCAAAGCTAGAGTTATGCGGAGCACACTTGTTGGCCAAATTACTGGCGCAAGTAAAGAACGTGATGAACTTCGAGCAGGTAACTACACATGCTTGGACTGATTCTACAATTGTACTCGCATGGTTGAGAAAACACCCATCATCATGGGAAACATTTGTGGCGAACAGGGTCTCACAAATACATCAGCTGCTAGACCAAAGTAGCTGGAATCACGTCGGAACAGAAGACAACCCTGCCGACTGCGCCACAAGAGGGTTATCACCGAGTAAACTAAAACTACACAAGTTATGGTGGTCAGGGCCTCATTGGCCCCAACAAACAAGGGAACACTGGCCCAAACTTAAAGAAATCCACGATACCACGGTGGGAGTACGAAAAACCATCACCAGTATGCAGGTCGAAGTAGATTCCTCTAATAGCGACCAGATCAACAGATACTCTTCATGGACGAGATTGCTACGAGTCACAGCATATTGTCGACACTGGCTAAAGGCCTCGAAATCAATATTCTGCCATACCCAAACCAAATACCTAGAGCCCTTAGAAACACAAGCAGCCCTAAAGTGGTGGATATTAAACACACGAAACGCAGTAAGACGTCATAACCACAAAGGTATTCGCCAACCAGCAACGAACCCTAAAGAAAAAATACCACAATGGCATTTCCGCCGGAAAACAAAACTGTCTTAATGAGCTCCCTCGAAACACTTTTTTGAAGCTTAACGCTTCAAGGCGGGGAGAATGTTCCGGCGACACTGAAAATAAAAAACAAGCAAAAAGGCAATATATAAATAAAACACAAATTTATCAATATCTTTCACTTTTATTGAATGATCAAACAAACTACACGAATCTACAGAAAAAATACAACAAAAACACACAAGTTCAAGGACAGCACTACACAAAAAAAACAACAACAAATTCATACCTGAAAATAGAAAAAGGGTTATTGGAATACAAATATTAAATCTACAAGTACTTACCTTTTTTAGACATTGAAAACAATCCAAGGCGCTGAAAACACCAACCAAAAACCCATCCAGATCCATCCAAAGAAGATGCCGAAATGCCGTCGGCAAATCGACATTCTGTAAACAAAAAAAGATTAGTGAAAATTACAAACAGGTTCCACAAAAAACACTCACCTGTCAATCCCAATGGAATGATCGCGGGCTCCTCCTCGTCCATCCCCACTAGAAACCTAAAAATATTAACTAAAATTAGTAAATAAACTAAAAATCTGAAGAAAAACACTTACCAAAACAAACCCCATCTGACGTCTGTGAGTCAGAGGAGAACAGCTGATCAGACATCGCACACAGATCTAGTACATAAACCCGAAATTATGTACTTCGAGAACGAAGCCCCCTGCCAAAGGATAGCCGCAGCTATTGCTCGAGTAGAAACAAATACCGACGCACAGACGGCGTTAGATCAGATTGCTTTTAATCTTTCTAGAGTCTTGAACTAGAAGATAAAATCTGTATTGAGGTTTTAGCAATAAAGCAATTTCAAAGCCTAAGTATCGAACTTAGCATTCTGGAAAGACAGAATTGAGGTCTTTTCCCAGTAAAGCCCGAATTAAAGACAGTTTTGAAGTCTTTAATACAGCAGTAACTTAATCACCAGAATTGATTTCAGCAGTTACTCTAACCAACCACAGAGGGACGAATTTGCGAAGAAACAAGGGAAAGCAGTCCAGCAAGTCGCGACCAGGGCAGCAAGCAGCAAACAGCAAGCAAATCCCAAGCGATTCCCAAGAAACGAAACCAGAGTGCAGCAACACAAAGGTTATTCCTGGCTGTTCTAATTGCAGAACACATCAGGCGAAACATCAATCGTCATCTGACAGATAGGTGGCGTTATCAATTAAGCTATCAGAGCAAGCAATATTTTGGTAATTCTTATTTACAAACAAATAAAGAATAATTTACGAATTTTCAAGTACTAAATCACGAATTAATAACGAATTTAAGATTGAATTGCAATATTTTGGCAATTTGTTGAATTTTTATTGAATTTATATTTGAGAAAATCTAATAATTAATTGCGAATAAATAGTAATTTGGTTGTTGGAAAAAGTTATCTTTTTATTGAATCACACCCTTCCGGCACCTTTTTATTGAGTCAGAAATTAAATTGCTAATTCTGAACAGCACCTTGTTATTTACTATCTTGAGAGTTGTTTTTTCCTGTTTCCCCAATGACACATATATCTGATTTTTATAATGGTTTATGGGTCTTTCGGTTATGTAGATGTAGCGCGTTTGGTCCTCTTCGGCACTGTGAATCGTCGCTCCAGTTGATCTCGACTCTTCGTTGAGATCGTCATCATTACTATTCAGAAAAATATTGACCCTTTCTTGTTGGCCCTGTTCATCGTCTTTATGAGAGATGAATCGACTAAGCCCATCGGCTACTACGTTCTCTTTACCTTTCAGATAGCAGACGTCGAAATCGTACTCGTTGAGCTGGGTTTTCCAGCGTTGCAGTTTCATGGGATTGGTTCGCTAACTAGTAAAGCTTTTAGCTTATTGAAAGCATTGATGTATTCCTTGTCTAAGATATTTATCTTGGAACTCTTTTTCAAGTATTTAATTATGGGGTACGCCACGCGCGCATAATCCTTGATAAATTTCCGGTAAAATCCGGTTATACCTAAAAATTGGCGGATTCCCTTGATCGAGCAGGGTATTTCCATTTTGCTAATTGCGTCTACCTTTTTGCTGTCTGGCCTGATGCCCTCTTTTGTTACTATATGCCCTAAGTAGTTTGTTGTTTCTTTTGCAAAAACAGATTTATTAATCTGAATTTTTAAATTTGCCTCCCGTAGGCGTTGTAATACTTTTTTAATACTGAGCAGATGCTCTTCGAAACTAGTCGAGAAGATCAATACGTCGTCAAGATTACGACACAGATTTTATTTATGAAGTCCTTTAGAATGTCATTCATTAGCCGCTGGAAGGTGGCTGGGGCATTTTTCAACCCAAATGGCATTCTAAGGAATTCATAATGCCCGCTTGCTGTGGAAAAAGCAGTTTTGGGCCTATCGCTTGGGAGGACTTCGATTTGGTGGTATCCCTTAGCTAGGTCGATCGTGGCAAAATAGCTACATTTCCCAAGCTTATCGAAAAGTTCCTCGATATTTGGCATTGGAAATCTATCCTCGATCGTTTGCTCGTTTAACTTCCTATAGTCCACTACAATCCTCCATTCCTGTTTACCGGAATTGTCCAGTTTTTTGGGGACGACCCAAATTGGAGAATTGTAGGGGCTGTAACTGGGTCGAATAATTTTTTGTTTGAGCATCTCTTCGATTTGGCGTTCGACCTCCATTCTATCAACTTCTGGGTACCTATAAAGTTTACTATAAATTGGGATGTCGTTGCGGGTTTTGATTCCGTGCTTAATTACGTTAGTAAAAGAGAGGTCGTCTCCTTCTTTGAAGAATAAGTCTTTGTAAGACATTACGAGCGATTTCAGTTTCGTTAAATCAGTTTGATTCAAGTGCGTCGCAAAACTTATGTCCCGGATGGTGGGACAGCATTCAAGACTAAAAATATGGGTGGAGTAGTTAGAATAGTTTTTAGCATACAGTTCTTCCTCTAGATTTAGGTAAAATGGGATTACTGCGTTTCTAGTTATTAAGAGTCTGCCTTTGTATTTGATTTCGGCATCTAGCTGCGCTAGGATGTTATTTCCTATGAGGCCATCAAAATCCTTATGGAAATAGCATTCTAGAAATTCAAGTGACCCTGATTCGTGGAATTCTTTAAAGGTAGGAAATTTATAGTGTTCCGGCGACACTAAAATCAAATCGCACCTGAAAAAAAAGCCAAAACAAACTCCTGAAAGGAAAAGTAAAAAAAACCGAAAGGGAGTAATAAATAAAAACACGATATTTTTGTTTTTCAATATTTTAATTTTATTAAAAGTAAACAAACAAAACTACATGTATACACAAAATCACAAAACCAAAACACACACGGAAGAAGACGTCACTACACAACAAAAACAACAATTCATACCTGAAAATATAGAAACGAATTAGTTAAATATAAATATTAAATATATAAGTCCTTACCTTTTTTAAACGTTGAAAACAATCCAAGGCGCTGAAAACACCAACCAAAAACCCATCCAGATCCATCCAAAGAAGATGCCGAAATGCCGTCGGCAAATCGACATTCTGTAAACAAAAAAAGATTACTACAAATTGCAAACAGGTTCCACAAAAAATACTCACCTGTCAACCCCAATACACGAATCGCGGGCTCCTCCTCCTCTATTCCCCCGCTAAAACCTGAAAATATAAACTAAAATTAGTAAATAATCTAAAATAGAAGAAAATACTTACCAAGTGCAGAAAACTCCATTTGACAGCCGTAGGATAAACAAGAACAGCTGATCGGACATCGCACGCAGATCTAGTACATAAACCCGAAATTATGTACTTCGAGAACGAAGCCCCCTACTACAGAATAGCCTCAACCATTATTCGAGGAGAAATAAATACCGACGCACAGACGGCGTTAAATCAGATTGCTTTTAATCTTTCTAGAGTCTTGAACTAGAAGATAAAATCTGTATTGAGGTTTTAGCAATAAAGCAATTTCAAAGCCTAAGTATCGAACTTAGCATTCTGGAAAGACAGAATTGAGGTCTTTTCCCAGTAAAGCCCGAATTAAAGACAGTTTTGAAGTCTTTAATACAGCAGTAACTTAATCACCAAAATTGATTTCAGCAGTTACTCTAACCAACCACAGAGGGACGAATTTGCGAATTTGAAACAAGGCAAAGCAGTCCAGCAAGCCACAACCAGGGCAGCAAGCAGCAACCAGGCAGCAAACAGCAAGCAAATCCCAAGCGATTCTCAAGAAACGAAACCAGAGTGCAGCAACACAAAGGTTATTCCTGGCTGTTCTAATTGCAGAACACATCAGGCGAAACATCGATCGTCATCTGACAGATAGGTGGCGTTATCAATTAAACTATCAGAGCAAGCAATATTTTGGTAATTCTTATTTACAAACAAATAAAGAATAATTTACGAATTTTCAAGTACTAAATCACGAATTAATAACGAATTTAAGATTGAATTGAAATATTTTGGCAATTTGTTGAATTTTTATTGAATTTATATTTAAGAAAATCTAATAATTAATTGCGAATAAATAGTAATTTGGTTATTGGAAAAAGTTATCTTTTTATTGAATCGCACCCTTCCGGCACCTTTTTATTGAGTCAGAAATTAAATTGCTAATTCTGAACATTGGTCCTTCGAGCCGGATAGTGATTCAATAAGATAACTCAAGCCGCACTACAAGTATGGATGCGTTAATAATTCAACAGAGCGAAGTACGAGAGAGACTCGAACGGTCTTTCAGAAACTATCTCAAGGATGGCCCATCTAGGAAGACAGCGCAGTATTTTCAAAAAAGGCTCAAGATGCTCGACGATGACTGGACGGAATTCAAGAACAATCATCAACAGATTACATCAGTCAAGACAAAGAAGGACGAGAAAGAGCAGCTATACTTCAAAGAGGATTGGTATGCCGACACAGAAAACGCCTATGTCGAGATGTACTGCAAAATCGATGAAGACTATCACAAAACGCTGTCAGTCACAGAACCAGTCGCACGAGCGGAGCAGTCATCAGCCGATTTAAACAGCAGCTGCATTTCGCAACACAACAACAATGTGAAACTACCAAGGATCTCGATACCCACATTTTCAGGGGATTACGAGTCATGGCCATCATTCCTGGATTTATTTTCCAGCCTTGTGCATAACAAAATATCTTTAACAGGAGCACAAAAACTCCAATATCTAAAGGCTCATCTTTCTGGAGAAGCTGCACGACTACTCAGCAACACGCTCATTAGTGACGCCAATTATGAACCAGCATGGCAACTTCTCGTCGATAACTACGACAACAAGAGAGCATTGTTGAAAACCCAGCTCGACATTCTGCTCAATCAACCTAAACTAACCCGAGAAACAGCTCAAGGCATCAAGGAGCTAAAAACGAGGACACACGAATGCCTCACTGCCATTGAGAATCTGGAGGTCTCAACAAAAAATTGGGATCCCATTCTCATCCACTTGCTGGTCCAAAAACTACCAAGCGAAACTCACGAACATTGGGAACAGTCGCAGAGCACCAAATCAAGGCAATCGATTCCAACATGGGTGGAACTACGCGAATTCTTGGAAACCAGGTTCAGAACCTTGGAAGCTGTCAGCAAACCAACAATCCACAAGAATGAACCTCACGAAAGCAAGTCCAGAGAGCACCCAAGAAGAAGAAGCCAAGCCTTCCACGTCGCAAATCAAAGCGTATGCATCCTGTGCAAAGGCGCACATGCCATAGGGAAATGCCCCAAATATGTGCAGTTCAGCATCGATGAGAAATACAAAACAGTTAAATCAAAGAACTTACGCATCAATTGCCTGAGAGCAGGCCATCGCTCATCACAGTGTCCCAGTAAAGGTAGATGCTTCCAATGCGGAAAGACTCACCATACAACCTTACACAGAATCCAGTCAGCGAGTCAAACCAACAGCAGCGTGTCACCGCCCTCAAGTTCAAACGATGAATTACCATCCAACCAAACACAAACATACTTCGCTCAGGCAGCACCCTACGACTGCCGACAAGTACTATTAGCCACAGCCCTGGTCACCGTAGTATCTCCAACTGGACGAGAGCAGGTCTGCAGAGCACTCATTGATCCCGGATCTCAATCCTCATTCGTACGTGAGGCAGTGGTTCAAAATCTACAACTCAAAAAGGAGCCAATACAAACAGCATTAAGCGTAATCGGTAACATGCCAGCCGGGAAAATCACAAAATGGGCCTCGCTGCAACTAAAGACACGAAACCAACAGGCGAAGAACATCCAGGTCCAGGCAATGGTAATTAACAAAATAACTAATCCATTACCAAATAGTGAATGTTCTAGCAAGGATTGGGCGCACTTAAAGGGTCTCGAATTAGCGGATCCAACATTCCACAAGCCGGGTCACATCGACATCCTTTTGGGAGCAGATGTATTCCCCATGATCATCTTGGCCGGCCTAAGGAAAGACAACGAGGAAGCCCCAGTGGGACAAAACACGGTGTTTGGGTGGATCATCTCTGGGAAGACCACTTCAGCTGCACGAGCAAACACACATATGAAAACATTCTTCACTCAGGCGACTCCTAACGATGAGCTAAAGAGATTCTGGGAACTAGAAGAACTTCCATCAAGATCCAAATGGACAACAGAAGAAACCCGTTGCGAAAACCACTTCAAACACAACGTCACTAGATGCAGCAACGGACGTTACCAGGTACGGCTTCCATTTGTAGCTGATAAAATACAACTTGGCGCATCAAGACACATCGCCATTCGAACATTGATGCAAATGGAGAAACGATTCCAACAAGATCCCGATTTGAAAGCGGACTACGTCAAATGCATACAAGAATATTTGACGTTAGGTCACATGGTGCCTGCCACCACCCCCGAATCAGCACTTCAAAACCAACTGCCTAACGGCACGACAACATATCGATGTTGTTACCTGCCTCACCATGCTGTCATCAAACCGAGTAGCACGACCACCAAACTGAGAGTAGTTTTCGACGCATCCCGTCCGACTGCCAACGGAAACTCACTCAATAGCGTATTATTGAATGGTCCAGTGATACAAGACTCTTTGATGTCCACACTCATGCGATGGAGAAAATACCGCATTGCTTACATGGCCGACATCGAGAAGATGTACCGGCAGATACGAGTTCATCCAGACGATGCCGATTACCAACGGATTGTTTGGAGGGAATCACCAGATCAGCCTATACGAGACTACAAACTCTTAACCATGACGTTCGGAACAAAGAGCGCTCCTTTCCTTGCCATCCGAACCATGCACCAATTGGCGAAAGATGAAGCAGAATCATTCCAAATCGGCTCTAACGCCGTACTCAACGATTTTTACGTTGACGATTTGATGACTGGCGCAGATAATATAGAAGAAGCAAGACAAAAACAAAGGCAACTAATTCAGCTTCTCCGAGCTGGAGGGCTAGAGCTCCGAAAATGGGCCGCGAATCACAACACCATCTTGGAAGAAGTTCCGGCAACCGATCGAGAGGTCTCATTTCCACTCGCAGTGAATGCAGAAGAAGTCAAAGCTCTTGGCTTATTATGGAATCCTGCCAGCGATACACTGTCGTACAAGGTCAGCATGGAGTCAGCACCAGAAATATATACAAAACGGAAAATATTGTCCGAAATTGCGAAGCTGTTCGACCCCATCGGCTGGCTAACCCCAGTAACAATTAATGCCAAAATTTTAATACAAAGTCTTTGGCTGACAAAACTCGACAGGGATGAAATAGTCCCGATCAACATCGATCAACAATGGCGAAAGTTCCGAGCAGACCTCCAAGTCATCCAAACTATTCAAATCCCGCGGTGGATTGAAGCTCACAACACAACCCAGAACGTCGAAATCCATGGATTTTGCGACGCATCCATCAAAGCATATGCAGCAGCCGTATACATCCGCACACAGGACGAAGACGGCAACTGCCATTGTCACTTAATCGCTGCCAAAAGCAAAGTGGCACCCATCAAGACCATCTCACTGCCAAAGCTAGAGTTATGCGGAGCACACTTGTTGGCCAAATTACTGGCGCAAGTAAAGGACGACATGAAGTTCGAGCAGGTAACTACACATGCTTGGACTGATTCTACAATTGTACTCGCATGGTTGAGAAAACACCCATCATCATGGGAAACATTTGTGGCGAACAGGGTCTCCCAAATACATCAGCTGCTAGACCAAAGTAGCTGGAATCATGTTAGAACAGAAGACAACCCTGCCGACTGCGCCACAAGAGGGCTATCACCGAGTGAATTGAAACCACATAAGTTATGGTGGACAGGCCCTCACTGGCTCCAACAGACAAAGGAGCACTGGCCCAAAAGGAAGGAAATCCAAGACACCACGATGGGATTACGAAAAGCTATCACCAATATGCATGTCGAAGTGGATTCCTCTAATAACGACCAGATCAACAGATACTCTTCATTGACGAAATTGCAACGAGTAACAACATATTGTCGACACTGGTTAAAAGCATCAAAATCATCATCCAGCCTTCTTCAGCCAAGCTACCTAACTTCAAGAGAAATCCAAGCAGCCCTACAATGCTGGATAAAAAACGTCCAATTACAGGAGTTTGAAGAAGAAATACGAGCAATACAGTCAAAACAACCAGTGTCCAGCAAAAGTAGACTCATCAAATTGACCCCGTTCCTCGATCAGGAAGGTATTTTGAGAGTAGGCGGGCGCATTCAGAATGTCAATACAACATTCTCCGAGAGCCATCCCATTATCTTGCCAGAAACTAGGCCCCTATCCAAGCTCATCATCGACAATATACATCGCACGACATTACACGGGGGTACGCAGCTAATGTTACACACGCTAAGACAAAAGTATTGGATACTGAACGCACGAAACGCAGTAAGACGGCATAATCAAAAAAGCATGCAGTGTTTTCACCAATCAGCAACGAACCCTAAAGAAAAAATACCACAATGGCGTTTCCGCCGGAAAAGAAAAACATCGTAACCGGCTTCCTCGAAACACTTTTTTTGAAGCTTAACGCTTCAAGGCGGGGAGAATGTTCCGGCGACACTAAAATCAAATCGCACCTGAAAAAAAAGCCAAAACAAACTCCTGAAAGGAAAAGTAAAAAAAACCGAAAGGGAGTAATAAATAAAAACACGATATTTTTGTTTTTCAATATTTTAATTTTATTAAAAGTAAACAAACAAAACTACATGTATACACAAAATCACAAAACCAAAACACACACGGAAGAAGACGTCACTACACAACAAAAACAACAATTCATACCTGAAAATATAGAAACGAATTAGTTAAATATAAATATTAAATATATAAGTCCTTACCTTTTTTAAACGTTGAAAACAATCCAAGGCGCTGAAAACACCAACCAAAAACCCATCCAGATCCATCCAAAGAAGATGCCGAAATGCCGTCGGCAAATCGACATTCTGTAAACAAAAAAAGATTACTACAAATTGCAAACAGGTTCCACAAAAAATACTCACCTGTCAACCCCAATACACGAATCGCGGGCTCCTCCTCCTCTATTCCCCCGCTAAAACCTGAAAATATAAACTAAAATTAGTAAATAATCTAAAATAGAAGAAAATACTTACCAAGTGCAGAAAACTCCATTTGACAGCCGTAGGATAAACAAGAACAGCTGATCGGACATCGCACGCAGATCTAGTACATAAACCCGAAATTATGTACTTCGAGAACGAAGCCCCCTACTACAGAATAGCCTCAACCATTATTCGAGGAGAAATAAATACCGACGCACAGACGGCGTTAAATCAGATTGCTTTTAATCTTTCTAGAGTCTTGAACTAGAAGATAAAATCTGTATTGAGGTTTTAGCAATAAAGCAATTTCAAAGCCTAAGTATCGAACTTAGCATTCTGGAAAGACAGAATTGAGGTCTTTTCCCAGTAAAGCCCGAATTAAAGACAGTTTTGAAGTCTTTAATACAGCAGTAACTTAATCACCAAAATTGATTTCAGCAGTTACTCTAACCAACCACAGAGGGACGAATTTGCGAATTTGAAACAAGGCAAAGCAGTCCAGCAAGCCACAACCAGGGCAGCAAGCAGCAACCAGGCAGCAAACAGCAAGCAAATCCCAAGCGATTCTCAAGAAACGAAACCAGAGTGCAGCAACACAAAGGTTATTCCTGGCTGTTCTAATTGCAGAACACATCAGGCGAAACATCGATCGTCATCTGACAGATAGGTGGCGTTATCAATTAAACTATCAGAGCAAGCAATATTTTGGTAATTCTTATTTACAAACAAATAAAGAATAATTTACGAATTTTCAAGTACTAAATCACGAATTAATAACGAATTTAAGATTGAATTGAAATATTTTGGCAATTTGTTGAATTTTTATTGAATTTATATTTAAGAAAATCTAATAATTAATTGCGAATAAATAGTAATTTGGTTATTGGAAAAAGTTATCTTTTTATTGAATCGCACCCTTCCGGCACCTTTTTATTGAGTCAGAAATTAAATTGCTAATTCTGAACATATAGCAGGCGTTGATTTTAACAATTCTATCTAATACTCTAATTGAACGTTTATTGGACGGTATTTTCCATTTCGGGTTACGAATTCCGGGGTTGATTACACTGTGTTCGGCGCCACTATCGATTATGAACTTTAGATTTCTGATTGGAGTTTTTATTACTATAGGGTAGCAATTTGCTCGATCGAATTGAAAATTTTGCGGCTGGTGCTCATTTGGGCTGCCATTTTCATTCATGGAAATGTCCATCGGTTCGGGTGCAACTCGGCTTCTTTGTGAGTTTTGCCTGGAGTGGTTACCAGACCTGTGAAACTGTCTACTTTCATTACCTCTATAACCATAATCTTGTCGCGAGTTGGTGTTCCTAGGATAATTGTTAATGTGGGAGCCACTGCTATTTTGTGTATAGTTAGGGCGGTTATTGGTTTTGTTAAACTTATGGTAATTATCGTGGTTATTGTGGGCATATTGGTTGTGCCAAGTATTGTTTGTTATCTTCTGACCGCGTCTGTTATGGACCATGTTCTTACCTAGTGAAAAAAAGCCGAATTTCACTAGTAAGTCAAACGCATCGTTTAGGGTCTGTGGGTTATGTCACCCAATAAGATTCCTTGCTAAAGGTGGTATGTAGCACTTGGGTAAACTGTCTAAGCGCAAGTGCTTGGTTTTGGTTCATGTGTTCGGCTCCTCCTTCTCCTTGGAGAATGTAAGTGTTGTTGATTTTACACAGAAGGGATGTAACTCTATTATAAAATATTTCGACCGTGGAGTCACATCGGCAGAATCTTAGTTCGTTAATTATATCTGCGATGGGAGTTCCTTCGCCGTGGTTTCTAGTTAACGTATTTTTTAATTAGGGCCAACTTGTAATGACACCTGTTCTCATAAGAGTTAGGCTTTTCCTACGATTTTATTTAGGATATAGCCCAAAACTATTACCTTACTGGGGTTATCTAACGGTTCGATAATTGGAATAAATGACTCGATTCGTGAAATAAATCTTGCGAGGTCGTATTTATCGCCATCGAATGGTGTAATGTAGCTTATATTTTTAGCGAGATACTCGAGGATAGGGAGATTCTCGGCATTCATTTTTACGGCACTGTATAATTCAAAATAGGAACGATAACGGCAGATTAGAACCAAAAGATTATCTAGCTAAAATCAGTTAAACTATCCTCACAGTTCTAACTAAATTTACAGAGTCTAGGGAACTACTTTATCAGAATCAATAACTTGTCTCATTTATTAAAAGAAAACTTTTGATCACTTAAACTTAACAAATTCGATGAATTAGGTCAAATTAAATATATTTCAAATCAAATGAAATTCTTGGTTATTTATTTTCTAATGAATTCATGGTACTTTTACCGTTGTAATCGTGTTGATTGATGCTGGGTTTTCTTAATTTCCTCTTCTGTTTAGGTCCTTGTTGTTGCTTCTTCCTGCTGCTTCCTTTCTTCTCCTGGGGTTTTTTTTCTTCTATTTATAGCTCTTTTTCGGAGATTTCAACTTTTTAGTGATACATTTTTTTTTTTATTTTTTTTTTTTTTAACTCCTTTTCGGAGATTTAAATTTTTTAGTTATAAATTTTTTTTTATTTTTAACTCCTTTTCGGAGATTTAAAGTTTTTAGTTATAAAAAAAAATTGTTTTTAACTCCTTTTCGGAGATTTAAACTTTCTAGTTATAAAACATTTTTTTATTTTTAACTCCTTTTCGGAGTGTTAAACATTCTAGTTATAAAACAATTTTTTATTTTTAACTCCTTTTCGGAGTGTTAAACTTTCTCACTTCCGTCACCGACTGCGCCAGTTATGTAGGGAGCAAGGGAGCAACAAAATAAAACGCAACTTTCCGGATAAACAAAACTTATTCTTTTATTTTTAATGATTAATTAGTTTACAAGTATTTCGGTCGCGATCGTCGCACAGTGGTCTGAAATCCCCAAAACCGGGACAAAATTAATTTACCACCGTAAGAAAAATTATTTTTTTATGAAAATCGGTATATGGGGGTTTTCGGGGTCGCTGAGTAAGAATCCGTTATCAGATTTTCAAAAAACAAAATGGCGGATCCAATATGGCGACCAGATTTATGAAAATTTAAGCAAAATTTGATAAAAATGGGGGTTTTCAGGGTCACTGAGTAAGAATCCGTTATCAGATTTTGAAAAAAAAAATGGCGCATCCAATATGGCGACCAACTTTGTTCATATTTAATTGAATTGAATGAAATTATGCAATAATGGCTAATTATTAATCCGTAATTAGATTTTTACTAAACAAAATAGTGGATCCAATATGGCGGCCTATTTTGTTTTTTTGAATTAAATGAAAATCTGTAATAAGGACGTTTTGTGGTTGCTCAGTAATAATTTTTAACGAAAATGTACTAGAATTGTTAATGAAAATAAACTTTTTTTATTTAATTTAACAATTATTAAATTAATTTTAGATGCAAAATTTTTTTCAAATTCAAATACATTAGGCTTTATTTGTTGCAAAGATTTGTTATAAATACTTTGTTATAAAGATGAAAAAAAGTTAATATATAGCGCCTGAATAGGACGTTCAAAACTATACGTTGAGCAAATATATGTAGTATATCGTGGATTTTTCTATTTCTTGTTGAGGGGTGCCTTTGCCGGCACTGCGACCTATTTATTTGGTTTATTGTGCCATCCCCGTCTTTAAAAACCCTAACGGTTAAGGCTTCTAATATAGCCTAAAACTGATTTAGGATTTCTGTCCCAAATGTCCCTAAGGGTAGGGAAGTCTCGATGGAGGAGGCCCAATCTCTTCCTCGCTGTAGCCTCACAGTCGCACTGCAAGCGCTCCGCAGCATCGGGAGCTGCTCCGCAGAACCGACAGCTACAATCAGCCACCAGACCTATTTTGTTTAGACGGTAGTTAAGCGAACAGTGGCTCGTCAAGAGCTCTATTATTATTTTTAGCTCCCACCTGTTGAGATGTAAAAGTTTTCCCGCTTTAGCTTTATCGATTTGGATGAATCTTTTAGCTTGACGAGCACCCTGAGTGTTTGTCCAGCTATGAAGAAACAGCCGGTCGATTTTTGATGGTCGTTCTAACGTGGTAGCTTGCTAAGCGACAGAAAGGTTCCGGACCGATAGGTGATGACCTTCGTGGCCCGGAATCCATATCAGCGTTACACTGTTGTTCCTGCTTAAGAATTTCGGAGATCGGAGACAATCCAGGACAGTCTTTGATGACACCCTGTGAGATTTAATGGCCAGCAATGCAGCTTGACTGTCGGAGAAAATAACAATGTTAGAGCTATTTGGAGCTCTATTAAGACTCTATACAAGTCTGAGCACACACCTGGATGGCAAGTATTTCGGCCTGAAACACAGTGGGGGTAGTGCCCAGAGACATGGATATTTTACTCTATCGTGGATAGAATGACATGGAGCAAGCAGGAGCAGCTGATTTTTTTATATGTTTTGCAGAGATGATTAATAAACAATTACATGCGTATTACTTAGTGGAAGTCGATGGAAGTTTGTACTTAGCCATCAATTTATAAGCCGAATCGTTAATCAAATCACCACAATTTACTACATATTTGATCATAAATAAACAATACAGGGTCATTCCATATCAAATCAACCAATGGTTTGGACCTCACCACCTCCGATTTTTATAATTTTTTTTATATGTGTTCTTCTAGTGGTAACTAAGAAAAAACCAAATTTTCAGATTTTTTTGACTTCTAGTTTTTTTGTTATAAATTTTCAAAAAACCGAAAAACTCAAAATTTAGAAAAATTTTGAAATCTTCAAATTGCTCTAGTTAAAAAACTACTTGACATAGAAAGCTGAAATTAGTGCCAATTTCTTCTGTTTTAATAAGGCTTTAATTTGATATACAACATAGTATTATTAATAAGAATAAAACTTTTTCGGACACTTTCAAAATTTTATTTTTGGTATATCTCAAAATAATGTTTTTTCTAATTTTTGAAAAAATTATATTTTGTGAACACACTCTTAACGTACATATAAGGCCAAAATTTAGGATGGGACGGCATTGGGATCATATAGAAATTAATTTTTTTGGATACTTGAAAAACTGAAAGTTCAATGAACCCAATATAAAAAAAAATTAGCTGCGGAAGAGCTGATACAAACCGCTAATAATATCGCCTTTTACTAATTTGGGTATGGCGAATTCAATAAAAATAAAATCAACCCTCTAACTTGATCAAAAACTACCCTCAGGACAACCCTTATTATTAAATTTGAGTTTTTCATACTTGCTATACGGCTATTTCGGATACCTCTGGTAATGAATTTTTTGTAAATGCGGAATTTTTTTTTGTTTTTCAGAAAGGCAAAATATACAAGTCTATACTTATACATTTCAAATATTTGAACCCTTTTCACATAAACAGTAAAAAATCTACCAAGAAAACACAGCCTTTTTTATTGCTCTATTTTATTGTTTTATTATGCTATGTCCTTTCTTTTTCATTCATAACTTTCGTTACTACTTTCGTTCACTTCAGTCAGTTACCTGCAAGCAGCTGCAAGTGCAAGTAAAGTTAATGCAAGTGAAGTTGCTTGTGAAAATCATTGTCTTGAATTACAGATTTATCTTTATTTAAACTTGGTACAATATAATAAAACAATTTTCATTGATTTATTTACCAAGGTTTTAAATTTTAAATAGTTTGTGTGGTGTTATTTGTTTTAGTTATTTTGTGTTAATTTGTGTTAATTTCGGAGTAACTAAAATGGAAAACAAGGAAAATAATCCCGCCTTTCCTAAAAAGTGCTGCAATCCGTTTGGTGACGAAGAACACACGGAAAAAGTGAGAAATACAAGAAATGCTACCGAATGGATGTGCTCGCTTAATTTAGGTATACAATTAGGGATGAAGGTATGTGATAAGTGTAGAAAAAAACTTTATGAAGTTAAGCGTATTGATTTTGTTGAAAGTGATTATCGTGACGTTCCTGGGTGTAGCACAAGTCATGAAACATATATTGATAAAGATGCATCTCTCGATCACCTCAACAAATCTTTGCAGCTGATGGGTGAATCGCCTATCAAAAAGAAAAGGATGCAGGTTGAGAGTTATACAAAAAACAAGCTTGATAAAATTAAAACAATAATTGAAAAACATATTCTGCCTTCAACAGAACAAGATTGTGATATTGAAAATGATAAAAGCAAAACAGAATCTGAAATGTTAAACCAGTTAAAAGAAAAGTTTTCACAAACTACAAAGCACAGTGAGCAAATCGCAGTTTTAACACTGCTACCTAAAAGTTGGAGTGTTAAGATATTGAAGAACAATTTGGTGTGTCCAATTACATGGCTCGGGCTGTAAAGCGGTTAGTGAGAGAAAGTGGTATTCTATCAACTCCGAATCCAAAGCCAGGGAAAGCATTAAATGAGGCAACAGCCAGTTTAGTGAAAGGATTCTTTAATGCTGATGAAGTTAGTAGGATGATGCCAGGAAAAAAAGATTTTGTAACCATAAGAGATAAGGATTTGAAACTTCAAATTCAAAAGCGTTTGGTATTGGCAAATCTGTCAGAGCTCTATCAATTATTTAAAGAAAAGTACCCTACTCATAAAATAGGAATTTCCAAATTTTGTCAGTTGAGGCCAAAAAATTGCATTTTAGCTGGTGCGAGTGGCACACATACTGTGTGCGTCTGTACGATACACCAGAATGTGAAACTGATGATGACCGGAGCAGGACTTAAAAGTATCATGTGGGATGGATATGACACACCATTGATTTCATATCATAGCTGCCTAGCAAAAATAATGTGCAATCCCCCTTCACAAAATTGTTACATGAATGAGTGCAAAGAGTGCCCTGGTGTTGAGCGATTAAGTGAAGCATTGTTGAGTAACTTTGAAGAAAAACTTATTGATGAAGTGACATATAAGCAGTGGATTACTGTTGATAGATGTCAAATGGAATCTATAACCAAAGACAGCGAAGATTTTGTCGAAGAGTTCTTGGAAATGATTTTAAAGCTTAAAACTCATTCATTCATTACCAACAGGCAAAAAGAGTGTTACACAGAAAAGAAGGAAAACGCAGCACCAGGTGAGTTAATCATTAATTGCGATTTTGCAGAAAATTATTCGTTTTTAATCCAAGATGAAGTTCAGTCGTTCCATTGGACGACAAACCAAGCCACTCTGCATCCTTTTATTGTGTATTACAAGTGGGAAACCAAAATCAAACATTTACAGTATGTTTTTATATCTGACTGCCAAAAACATAATACTGTGGCATTTCATGTATTCCAGAATAAGTTGATTTCAATATTAAAAAGCACCATACCATTTAATATTAAGAAGATCACATACTTCTCCGATGGCAGTGCTGCTCAATACAAAAATAAGAAAAATTTTCACAATCTTTGTCTTCACAATGCCGATTTCGGAATTGAAGCAGAATGGCAGTTCTTCGCAACAGCCCATGGAAAAAGTGCTTGTGATAGACTTGGTGGCACTGTTAAACGTCTTGCTGCTAAATCCAGTCTACAAAGACCTTACAATAACCAGATATTAACACCTCAGCAGTTATACGAATTTGCTGTTGATACCATATCTGGAATAGATTTTGTATACTGTTCGACAAAAGAATATGAAGATATGGAAAAAAAAATTGCATCGCGCTTTAATGAATCTGCAGCAATTGCTGGCACCCAAAAATTTCATTCCTACAGTCCCATTTCAGAAAATCTAATTAATGTAAAATTTTATCAATCTAGTCCGGAACAGTTCACTAAAAATGTTACATTACAACATTGAATCGGGTTTTGTAACCCTTTCTTACGATCAATCTCGGTGGCTTGTATGTAATCTTGAAAAGAATAACGACACATATGAGTGTATAGTTAGTTTCTTACATCTAAAAGGACAGGTATTTTCATACCTAAACTACAATTAAATCATGTAGTACCCACCCCTAGTGGGTGGTGGGGTGGGGTGTTTCAAATTTAGTAATAAGGGTTGTCCTAAGGGTAGTTTCTGATCAAGTTAGAGGGTTGATTTTATTTTTATTGAATTCGCCATACCCAAATTAGTAAAAGGCGATATTATTAGCGGTTTGTATCAGCTCTTCCGCAGCTAATTTTTTTTTATATTGGGTTCATTGAACTTTCAGTTTTTCAAGTACCCAAAAAAATTAATTTCTATATGATCCCAATGCCGTCCCATCCTAAATTTTGGCTTTATATGTACGTTAAGAGTGTGTTCACAAAATATAATTTTTTCAAAAATTAGAAAAAACATTATTTTGAGATATACCAAAAATAAAATTTTGAAAGTGTCCGAAAAAGTTTTATTCTTATTAATAATACTATGTTGTATATCAAATTAAAGCCTTATTAAAACAGAAGAAATTGGCACTAATTTCAGCTTTCTATGTCAAGTAGTTTTTTAACTAGAGCAATTTGAAAATTTCAAAATTTTTCTAAATTTTGAGTTTTTCGGTTTTTTGAAAATTTATAACAAAAAAACTAGAAGTCAAAAAAATCTGAAAATTTGTTTTTTTCTTAGTTACCACCAGAGGAACACATATAAAAAAAATTAGGTGAATCGAAGTCCATGAGGTCCAAAATTAATTAAAAATTGGTTGATTTGATATGGAATGACCCTACAATTATTTATTTATGTTCATTTTAATAACACAGTATATTTGTACTTACTCTTAGGAGAAGAAACCTTTTTACAGAAAAGGAAACGGGCAAACGTACTGCAATCTACACGCAAAAACGTAACACGTGCTTTTGCTCCGAGAAAACGTGCTGCGTGTAGCGTGTTCGACACTCACTTTCCAAATGGAATACAAAAGAGGTTTTGAACATCTGCCTCTTGCCAAGGGCCTTGAAATACTCCAGGGGGGCCACTATACCTAACCCACGCGAAAAAAGTACCTAAATAAAAACTTTCGTTTTGGTACTTTTGTCCAGGTTTTGGGGATTTCAGACCACTGTGCGTCGGGAGAACTGCAATAAGGTTTTTTATTAAGTTTTTATCTGGCTTTTCATTTGGAAGGAGAAATGCAAACGTCAGCATAAACTGTGAGCGACCGTTTCTTGGACTTGTGTAATCTGATATTGGTCACGTTGAAATAAACAATTTATGCACGTGAGGGTGGTATTATAATATTATATATATATATATATATATATATATATATATATATATACATATATATATATATATATATATATATATATATATATATATATATATATATATATATATATATATATATATAACTAGCTTAAAACCCGCGTGCCTTGCAACGCCTTTAAATAAAAACTGTTTATTATGTGCAATGTTTTCCTTCAAAAAAAAACAAACAGAAAAGTCAGCTGTTATTATCCCTAAAAAGGATTTATTATAGTGCATTTTTTTAATAAATATGGTAAACAAATTGCTGCGTATATCACCTATGCTCAGCAAATGTGCAAGTTTTGAAGCAGAGATTGGCATGTATATGTCATCAAGGGAAGTGACATTTTGGGGTATGACGAACGTTCGTTATGTTTGTTCGCCTATTTACGTGGGTGCAAGAAATTATGAAGCAATCACAAATGAATATTAAGTAAAGTAAATTTCGAGTCATTCATTTCTACGTGATTATAGGGATGCGCTGTCAAAATTTCAGCCCTTCAGCTTCAGAGGTTTGGGTTAACCCCATTTCACCCCCTTACGGGATGAATTTCGAGTAATCGCCTCTTAGTGAATGTCCACGTCATTATAGAGATGCACTGTCAAAATTTCAGCTGATGCACCCAGAACTTCGGAAAATCTAATTTGGACACTTTAATGCCGTCGACTCCCGAAGTTCCGGATTTAGGCTCTTCCCTGTTTGGAACGTCATGCTCCATTAGATTATCCAAATTTTGTGGTAGTGACATTTTTTAAATAAAAATAATTCAAAACTTTTAAACTTCGCAAATGAGATGAAAACAAAAGAAACGAATCGGTGTAAAAACCAATGAAACAACACAATAGAGATAAATCGAAACACCTGATTTTCTCTCGGTGTAATAGTTAAGAAGAAAGCAAAAATATATATGTATATACGTGTATATATATATATATATGTATGTATGTGCGTAGCACAATATAAGCAACGATCAAGCAAAATTTGTTTGTAAAGAGAATATAATTACATAAGAAAGATTCATGCAAAATTTGCTTCTTTGTTTTTATCAAAAAATTTAATATAGTATATATGTATGTATATGAGTAAACTTAAATGTTAAATTAAATGAATTCAAAATTTCATGCAAAATTTGTTTTTTGTTTTTTTTTTCTAAAATCAAGAAAAATGTATATATGTACATATGTATCCAAAAAAATGTATATATCCAGAGAATGTATATATATGTATATGTAACTTAAATATAACGTAAATGAATTCAAAGTTCATGCAAAAAATTTTTGAAGTTATACTTCTTTAGGCGCGTTTTGAAAAATATTATGAGAGTGAATTTTGACGGATTCGCAACGCAACGCAACGGAGGTTATGGGCGAAGGGGTGGAGGCAATGGAGTGCAAGCATTTCAACTTCCATTCTTCATGCGCACTGGGATTATCATTATTATGCACGGTATACAAAAAACGAAGGTAATGTAAAAGCGACGGCAGATTCGAATACCGTAAAAAATGGGCGCCTGGTGATGTCAGCCGTAATGCTGAAACAACAACAACAGCTTCGATTTTATATGGGAAGTGTCTCCCACGTGACATCATTAACGTAAAGCTAGCGGCGAAGCTAGCGGCGGCGGTTGCACTGAAAAGCGGCGAAGTTAAAACTCAACTCTATTTAAAAATAAAAAGCTAATGTCCCTCATTTAAATTATTTGTTTTATGTATCTATATGTGTGAGGAAGATTGTGTAAAAATTTCAGGGTAGTTCCATGGTTCTGAAGGAAATAGGATTAAAATTTTCCAGCCAGCGTTTTTGAGCTTAATTACAAAGTCAGGGCCCTTTTCAGTGCAACCGCCGCTTGCTTCGCCGCTAGCTTGACATTCATCGTGACATCGGCACTAAAGTACTGTATACGGTATACAGTCTTTTACATTACCTTGCTTCTGAATACCGTGATTACTATGGGCATATGAAAGCTCGCAGCAGATGAAGGTTCACGATGTCGATTGGTGAGGGTGTTTTTATGCTGAGGCTGTTCGAGTCATCAGCTAAGCGTATGTTTGGTTTTTCGTGGGCATAGGAAGATTCGTAGTGTTTATTGTGTGCTGTTTGTGGTTGAGGGGCTTTACTGGATGGAAGGCAATTTCTCTAATTCGCAGTGTAATATCATAGACTCGCCAAGTTTTTAACTTGTAAAGAGTGGCAAAATATTTTATTTTTTACTACAAGTGCATCACCGGTGATAAGTTAGTTAGTGATCCGAGTGAATAAATTGAATGAATTCATGGTGGTTTTTTCGTGTTAATTTAGGGAAATGAAATTAAAAGTGAATTTAAAATGGTTAAAAACTATTACGGAATAGTTATTAAAACATAAGTGCAAGTACCACCACACAACAGGAATAACAAAAATTTTGAACTTTTTCCTACACATTTTTCTGCTTTAATATTTTTAAAAATTATTCTTTAATCACCTTAAATTTACTTTTAACTCAATAACCCCTGTTTCGATAGCAGTGGTAGATTTTCGAAGCTAAAATAAATCCTGACGGTCAATTAAATACCACAAAAAAAATGAATAATAAAGTAAAATTCTGACATGGAATCGAACTCGGTTCGCCCAGTCGTCAGTCCACTACTTCTCCTGTTTGCTAAACAGCTTCATTAACAACGGCGTTCAAAAACTCAATTCAAATCCGTTGGCCTCGTTCATTTCCCTAATTAATTCAAACACTTCTAAGACCTTCACTCCACTTCACATACTCGGACAAACAACGACAAGATAAAGATTATGATTCCCTCGTTACAATAATCATTTTTTATTTCCAACATATAAATTAAAATATATTTCTCTTCAAGTCTAACCTTTAAATTATTAGTTATAATTTTGCTATTTTATCAGTATTACAAAAAAAGTTTTTTCAAATTTCACGCTTTCGACATGGTTTTCTGTAGATTTTGGCATGCTGAAAACGATCCCGTTGTCAGATTTGCCCTATCATTCCATAGTTTTGAGATATTTAACGCGCAAAAGTGCAAGATCAACGATAGCCTGATACACGCTTTTTGGCACTTTTAGGTTAGGATTGCTCAAAATCCTGACGTGATAGGGCAATTTAGCCAACGGATTCGGATTCAGCGCGAAAAAAATACTTGGGATATGACTATTGGACTGAAAAGAAAAAAACCTTGCAGGCCTGTGTTATCTCTTAAACGATGGCTGATGACTCGTCGAATTTCTCCTATTAATTCTCCTGACGTCGGCGCTTTGTAATGGTCTGCTGCAGTCCAACTGCACTTTGTATTTTTCAATAGAAATTTTGTGATTCTCTTTGTGAATCTTTGTTCCGTCGAAAGAAAAAAATTTGAAGTGAAACTTCCTTGCTCTCTTTCTGAGGATTTTGAATTAATTCGCTCAAGTACGAGTGAATTCAGAAAACTGAAACGAAAACAAGGACAGGTGTACGAAACGGAAGTTGCCTTCTCACTCATTTACATAATCGGAATGTAGTGACCGCGTAAACTTAATTACTAAGTTTACGCAAAGTCACACAACAGCCTCCCACACAATAAACACGATCAGTCGGAACACTCCATCGATCACCGAACTCAAAGTTCAGTGATCTTACCGTTTTCCGTTATACCCCCATCGTGTTTATCGTAGATCCAATTTCCGGCATCTCTCTACTTTTTCCTTCGTGTGTGTCAACACCAAGTCGGTTCTCCCGCGTCCAAAAAGAAAACTTAAATCGCATTGATTGTATAACATTATATATTTTATAATAAGTTAAAAACATTGTAGTTTAGAATAAGAATAATTAGAATAATAAAAGTTATTTAAAAACCTAAAAACAAAAGTGCTGTTCTAATTACACCACCGCGTGGTCAGACGGTGGCTAAATTGGTGATCCCGAGAAGCACGCAGTTGTAAAATAATTACTTAAAATTGTGCAAGAAATACGCATTCGAATAAAAAGTGCAAAGAAAATTTTCTAAAATCGTAAAAATTTTTTTTTGTTAAAAAAAGCCTGTACACATAGTGCAAGTCGCATTCGCATAACGGTGACGCAATATAATTAATTAAAATTGTGCAAAGAATCAATATTTGAACAATAAGTTCAAGGAAAAATTCTTTTTATATAGTGCAAAAAAAAAATATATAAATTAATAAAAAAACCCGTACGCAGAGTGCAAGCGGCATTATCATATCATCACAGCGACAAAATTATTCAAACGGAGCAACAGTTTTGCAGATAATTTAAAATACATTTTTTTATATATCACAGAATTATATATATATAACTAACAATTACTTATTGCATGTTTTTTTTTACATATAACTTAAAATAAAAATTTCTTTTATATATATATATCCAGATTCATATATACATATACTAACTATTATTATATACTAACAATTATTTATCTCACACTTTGATAGATAATTCAAAACACAAATTTTTTTATATCCAGAATTATACATACCTACATATAACTCACAATTACGTATCACATATTTTTACATAAAACTTAAAATACAAATATTTTTTTATATATATCTAGAATTATAGATATAACTACAGTTCTTTTGCACATATACATATTATTTGTCATTATATAATAACCAGTTAAACAAACATAATGTCAAGGACAGGGGAGAACCTTATGGAACTGGATAATAACCATGGTGAAGAACAACCAAAACCTGGGACTTCGGAAGTCGATGGCGTCAAACTGACGAAACTCGATATTCCGAAGTTTTGGGTGCACCAGCCCGCCTCCTGGTTTTACCAAGCGGACATCATGTTCAAGATGGCGGGCTGTAAGTCGGACTCCACCAAAGTCTATAATGTTATGGCCGCATTGCCGGAAGAGGCGGTAACGGCAATGCGGCTTAGCATCGTGGATTATTCAAGTTCCTCATATGAAGAAGTCAAACAGCACCTGCTCGAGAAATACGGCACTTCCGAGAAGCGCCGACTCGAGCAGCTGCTGTCAGTGCAAGAGCCTGGGGACCGGAAACCCTCGGAGTTTCTCCAGGCTCTCAAAGCACTAGCGGGGGGATCGTCAGCGGTTAACGATGACTTGATCCGGAACCTGTGGGAGCGGAGGCTTCCACAGGCCATCCAAGTCACGTTGGCCACAGCTGCCGACCAAAGCCTAGCCGGATTGGCCGCCACGGCGGACAAGGTATGGGAGGTGCTTCCACACGGAGGCGCCTCATACGCGTCCGCCGTCCGCGCAGCTCCAGCCAACGTGGAGCCCACATTGGTGGCGCTGCAAAGCGCCATCAATAAACTGACGGCCAGGCTAGATAAGCTTGACCGCAGCCAGCGGAAGCCGAGAAGCCGAACACCTGCCAATCGGCAGGGCGGCCCTCGACAGCCCTCGGCCAATCGGCCACAAGGGACGAACCAAGCCAGGGGTAGCTTGTGCTACTTCCACTACCGTTTCGGTAGTGAAGCACGCAGCTGCAAAGCCCCCTGCAGTTTCAACGGTGGCCAAGCCAAGCCGGCGAAAAAAAAGGCCACCTCCACCCCTAAAAAAAACTAAAGGGGCAGGGGGTCGACATGAGCGAGCATATAACCGGCCGCTCATATCGTTTATTCGTCCGTGACACCAACAATCGGATGGATTTTCTGATTGATTCGGGCTCGGACGTTTCAATTGTTCCCGCCAAGGCGTTCCCGGCCCATAACGGTAGCCCGAACGTCCTTCTGTACGCGGCCAACGGATCACTGATCCGAACTTTCGGCACAAAGTTGCTTGAACTCGAACTCGGCTTACGCCGACGATACGTTTACAACTTCATTATAGCCGACACCACTAAAGCCATTATCGGGGCGGACTTCTTAACGAAGTTCAAATTGTCCGTCGATTTTGAATATCGGCATTTAGTCGACAAGCGCACGAAGTTTCGAATTAACGTGTGCGCTACCGTCGACTACAACCCCGAAACATTTCCATGCCGAGTTATTGGCATATACAAAGAGCTATTAACGAAGTACGCTTCGTTAACAAAACCGCCCAATTTTAACCTTCCGGTTAAACATAATGTGCAACACCACATTGTAACTAAAGGGCAATTACCTTTTGTCACCGCTCGGCGACTCCATCCGGAGAAACTGAAGGTGGCAAAGTTAGAATTTGACCACATGGTCCAATTGGGGATTTGTCGACCTTCGTCGTCCCCCGCAGCATCTCCGCTTCATCTGGTCCCTAAACGGGACTCACATGATTGGAGGCCATGCGGCGACTACCGTCGCCTTAATGCTGTCACTGTGCCGGATAGATATCCGATCCCGCATATACAGAATTTCTCCGTGAATCTTCACGGCTGCACAATTTTTTCGAAGGTTGACTTGGTACGTGCATACCATCACATACCAATCGCCCCAGAAGACGTGCATAAGACTGCACTCATTACGCCATTCGACCTATATGAGTTTACACGTATGCCATTCGGCTTACGAAATGCAGCACAAACCTTTCAAAGGTTCATAAATGAAGTTACGAGAGATCTCGACTTCGTTTATGTATACTTGGACGATATACTTATCGCCAGCAAAACCGAGGATGAACATATCGTTCACCTTGAAGAGCTCTTTAAACGCCTCGATAGCTTCGGTTTAACCATCAAGCTAGAGAAATGCGTTTTTGGTGCAACAGAGATTAAGTTTCTAAGCCACCGCATCACAAAGGATGGAATACTTCCATCCTCCGATCGGGTTCAGGCTATCGTTGATCTCGCACCTCCAACTTCTGTCAAATCGATCCAGAAGTTCTTGGGAATGGTGAATTTCTATCACCGATTTATCCCAAAATTGGCTGAACAGTTGGTGCCTATAAACGAGCATTTGAGAGACCTTCTCAACCGCTCACGTGCCAATAAAGTTTTTGACTGGCCAGCAGAATGTCAGGCGGCATTCCTCAAGGTGAAAACCTCGATGGCTGAAGCAACTCTGCTGAACCATCCAATCGAGGATGCAAAATACAGTCTTACGACTGACGCTTCTGATTATGCAATCGGAGGCGTTTTGGAACAATTCAACGGTCATCGGTGGCAACCTCTAGGTTTTTATTCCAAAAAGCTGTCACCAACAGAACGGAAGTACTCTGCATTCGATCGCGAACTCCTCGCAATCTATGCAGCGATCAAACACTTCCGTTATTTCGTTGAAGGACGCAATTTCGTGGTCTATACTGATCACAAACCACTGGTTCGCGCCCTTCACACAAAGACCGAACGATCCCCTAGACAGACCAGACATTTGGGTCTAATATCTCAGTTTACCACAGACATCAGACATGTGTCAGGTAAACAAAACGTTGTCGCCGACTACTTGTCGCGCTCACTAGCAACCGACAACGTCGACTCGGTCACCTTCGACCTGCCTACACTAGCTCAGGCTCAACAAGGTGACACAGAGTTGAAGTCTCTACAAGAGCACCCCAACAACGGCTCACGGGTAAAACTAGTCCTCACACCAATACCATTTACCGCCCATCAGGTCTGGTGTGAAAATAGTATAGGCATTCCTAGGCCTTACATACCCAATTCGCTACGTAGACTAGCGTTCAACTCCGAACATAGTCTCTCACATCCTGGTATCCGCGCTACAAGACGAGCCGTTACCAGGAAACACTTCTGGCCATCGATCAATAAAGACTGCAATGAGTGGTCTCGATCATGCCTAGGTTGCCAAAAGTCCAAAGTTTCAAGGCATACCAAATCTCCATTGGAAGCTTTCAAACTTCCAAATAATAGATTTGACCATATCCATATGGTGGGACCCCTACCCCCATCTCGTGGATACTCTTATATCTTAACGATAGTCGATAGATTCACGCGATGGCCTGAAGCATACCCAATTCGGGATATCTCCGCTTCAACAGTGGCAAAGAAATTCGTCACTGAATTTGTCCCACGATTCGGCGTACCTCTCGAGATCACAACCGATCAAGGTACGCAGTTCGAATCGAAACTGTTCAATGAAGTTGCCAAATTACTCGGCACTCATCGAATCCGGACCACCGCCTACCACCCGCAAGCAAACGGGATGGTTGAACGGTTCCACAGGCAACTAAAAGCAGCCTTAATGGCAAGGGACAACACTACTCATTGGAGTGAAGACTTGCCCTTTGTCATGTTAGGCATACGCACGGCAATTAAGACCGACTTACAATGCTCACCAGCCGAGCTCGTATACGGTCAGAATCTGAGACTTCCCAATTCGATTTCTATCCCAACTGATGAGAATCCAATTGAAGAATCAGATTTTCTCTCTCGCCTTCGTTATCATATGCAGAACATTAAGGCAATACATCCTCGGCAACCCGTCCAAAAGGATGTCTACGTGCCAGAAGCCCTGGAGAACGCCGACTACGTTTTCATACGAGTCGACAGAGTTCGAAAACCTTTCGAACCTCCATACGAAGGCCCATATGAAGTAATCAAACGATTACGAAAACACTTCGTTGTCAAATTGAACGGCACAACCAAGTCAATATCCATCGACAGGCTAAAGCCAGCCTTCGGCTGTGACCGCGACAACGAAGCTAAGCCGTCTAAAGCGGTAACATTTCGTTAACGCTACGCTGGGGGGGGAGTATGTAGTGACCGCGTAAACTTAATTACCAAGTTTACGCAAAGTCACACAACAGCCTCCCACACAATAAACACGATCAGTCGGAACACTCCATCGATCACCGAACTCAAAGTTCAGTGATCTTACCGTTTTCCGTTATACCCCCATCGTGTTTATCGTAGATCCAATTTCCGGCATCTCTCTACTTTTTCCTTCGTGTGTGTCAACACCAAGTCGGTTCTCCCGCGTCCAAAAAGAAAACTTAAATCGCATTGATTGTATAACATTATATATTTTATAATAAGTTAAAAACATTGTAGTTTAGAATAAGAATAATTAGAATAATAAAAGTTATTTAAAAACCTAAAAACAAAAGTGCTGTTCTAATTACACCACCGCGTGGTCAGACGGTGGCTAAAGGAAATTTAGTAATGACACACACCACACCAGCAGGATAATATTTACAATTTATTTAAATTGGTCATAGATGGCTCAGGCATCGGTAAAGTAAAATGGGGAGTCGGTTATTTAAAAAAATGAGATTGTGTATTAATAATTAATATTATATATAAAATTTTTGTAAAAGCAGCGAAATATTTTTGATTTTTGAAGTGAAACTTCCTTGCTCTCGTTCCGGGGATTTTGAATTGATTCGAGCAAGTACGAGTGAATTCAGAAAACTGAAACGAAAACAAGGACAGTTCTAAGAAACGGAAGTTGCCTTCTCACTCATTTACATTACATTAAGTGATGCCATATAAACAAATTCTACCATACCAGCAGGAAGATATTTACAATTTATTTAAATTTGTACATAGATTTCGTAGGCATCGGTAAAGTAAATATGAGGAGTCGATTATTAAAAAAATTAAGATTGTGAATTAATTATTAAAGATAAAATTTTTGTAAAACCAGCGAAATGTTTTTGAGATTTTGTCAATTAATACTAAAAGTGTTTTTGGTAATATATATTTGGGAACATATGTAATAGCTTGAGTATTCTACAGTACACAGCCAGAAGTGCGTAAGTGCAAAATATATGTTTTGAAAAAATCGCCCTCAAAGATTTTTTTTACATACAGAATTGTTCACAAAAGCACCTTTGCCGGTCGGATAACTCAGGAACTACAGCTCAGTTTAAGACAAGAATTATAACAATGATTAAGAATAAAATACTGAATACAAAAATGCAATAAACTCAAAATCGTCAAAATTGCACTTAGATATTTCTGGCTGTGTACTGTAGTATTGTCATTTCGTGAGCTCACAATTACATTAGGGAATAAGAATTTCGAACTGTCATTATCGACAGTTAGTTAGCTTCAAAGTGTTACAATTAAAGTTTGATATTAGAGATAATTTTTGAAAAATATTTTTAAAATGAATTTTGAATATCACATTTTACTTGTATTTGAAGGTGATCGCTGTCACATTTAGTGGTTTTCTTTGGCTTACAAACAGGATTGTTTTCTATTTCGGCAAGTGATATTTGCTCAGTGATATTGGATCGAAAAATTCCTAACATGTATGTATGTATTATCTCGAATTTTCCTATGATAAAATTTGAACTGCATTAAAACATACGTATATTGCCAGATTATGGCCGTGTTCCATAATATCAACCTGTATACTACCCAGTAAAAAAGTGTAAATTCAAGTGCTTTCGCTGTGATTAGCAGCAGTGAACATGAAAGTGTTACAATATGATACTAGCTGCGTTCCAATTAAAATACATGGCTTTTTGCTTTTTATACAATGTACTGCATTACTTTCAAAATATTCATTATACAATAATTTATCAATTGAGTTAAAACATTATGGCTTCATTCATATTTTAGATTATAACACAAGACCCAAATGAAGAAAAAAAATACAATAATAAAGAACATATAGACAGACATAAGTATGTACGCGATGTTTCGCTTCTGCCTTGTGTTCTTTAATACACAATCAAAATTTTTTTTTACAGCACGATTAACTTCTGGGCCGTAATTGATTTAAATATATTTATTGCGATACTTAATTTGAGGGTAAAATATTATTTTATCCCCGTTCACCAAAAAAAATTAATTGAAATGCGCTTTTTCCGGCGTGCTTTGCAGTCGGGGTCACCAATATGGCTCCTGTATTCAGGGGAGCTTTTGAATTAAACACAAACAATTAAACAATTATATATATATATAGGTATATATACAGGGTGTCCCACATAAACTTACAAAGCGGCCGGCTGTGGATAGGTCTTGGATAGACGAACAAAAAATCGTATGGGTGGGGGGGGGGGGGGGAAATCGTAACGGTTTAGCCGCTAGGGCGTTTTGAAGTTTTTTTGCTACAGTTTTACATATCACCCTGTATTTTTGTAACCGTATAACCTATTTTCATGGTTATAGTACCAGTGCACGCAGAATTCCTCCACCTATCTACAACGGTAAAAATAATGGTCCTATCTTACCAACACGCGTTTTGAAAAATATTATGAGAGTGAATTTTGACGGATTCGCAACGCAACGCAACGGAGGTTATGGGCGAAGGGGTGGAGGCAATGGAGTGCAAGCATTTCAACTTCCATTCTTCATGCGCACTGGGATTATCATTAGGGGAGAGGGAGGCAGTTTAGAACAGGGGCAGTTTTGAATTATTCGATTTATGAACGCATCCTTCATCTTTCCCAACCTCCATAACCCTTTTAATACTGGTGACACCGAACTACACATCTGGGAATTCCAGAATAACGTCAATATCTGTGTCATTTTACAAAAATTGTGCCGGTTACTTTACGGAGGCGAAAGTAAATAAATATTTTTTTGCTTGTAAGCAAATTACCGAAAAAGTTAGTATTATTTTCAAGCTGTGATAATTTTATGGTGTTGCATATATTATAAACTCAGTATTTACAAATATAACATCATTAAACATGAGTTAGTTTTTCGTGTAGAAAATTGTATTTGTGAAGGTTGCTATTGGGGCAGATTTGAACAATATCACTGGGGCACTTTTGAATAACGTTCAAAAAAGCCCCACACACATAAATAAGATATGTGTACTTATTTTATGAAAATATAGGTAGGTAAGTGATTTCATTTTTTGTTTATTATCTTTTCAGCCACAATGGTAAGAAATTATAAAAAGAAAAAAGAAAAGGACGTGAACGAAGAAGATGCCAAACGAGCTGTTTAGCATGTTTTTTTTTATATGATAGTCTAAGCTTAGTCATCCGTTGTACTACTAGTCCGTCATGTCGTACACGTCATGGTGCAATGTCTAGTAATAAGCTTAGCTTGAAGGATAGAGAGAAAGATAGGATAGGCTAGGGGGAGTCGGGTGGGTGTTGGAAGAGATGGTGGTGAACCTTGCGCTTGAACTCTTGGGTGTTGTATGAGTTCGGGAATATTGACTGAGGTAAGTTGTTCCACAGTCGCGTTGTTCTTGTTATAAACGAATTTCTAAATCGGAGTGTGCGCGAAGATAAGGGCTGTAGACTATTTATAAGGATGAGCCGAGCGGGCAAGTCTAGTGTTGCGGGAGAAAAGTTGCCGTGGAGGCATGAGGTTACTTATTTCAGTAGAGCAATCGTTGTGGTAAAATCGGTAAAATTTTGCAAGGGCTGCTACATTCCTACGGTGGCTTAATGAGTCAATTGAGGAGCAAATGGCGCTATCGCCAATAAGTTTGAGAGCGCGACTTTGCACCTTGTGCAGCCAGGCTAAGGTGGTTCTCGGGGCCCCAGCCCAGATATACGAGTTGTATTCTCGTACTCGTTCACGTCCTTTTCTTTTTTCTTTCGAGTTGTATTCGAGGCGGGGACGAATGTAGGACTTGTAGATTGTAGCCCTGGCCGACGGCTGAAGGAGGAATTTGCATCTTTTAAGGAATCCCGGGCATTGCGATGCTTGTTTAGCGATTTGGAATATGTGGTTATTCCACCGCAGATCATCGGATAGTGTTATGCCTAGGATGTTTAAAGACGGTTCTGCCGTTAGGTTTTTATTGTCCACTGAAATATAAGGAGGGTCGGTGCAGGTTTTATTGGAGATGAGACAGAACTTCGTTTTTGATGCATTGAATTCGACACGGTTCTCGCGGCCCCATTCAAGAATTCGTTCGATGTCCCTGTTGATTGAAATGGACATGAGATTGTATAGGGTCAATAAATATAAAGAGAATAGAACTCCAAAAATAGAAAACTACAGCAGCAAACACACTGTGCATCAAGTATTCACACACGCTGAGGAGTGTATGCTGGAAGGTTGCTTTCTAAAAATCTCTAAAATGAATTATGGCCTTACGTATTTACAAGGGCGAGAATACTTTATGAATGTTGTTATTACTTTTTAATATTGTTGTGCAATTTTTAATTCGACTTCGTTTATAAAA
Source organism: Thereva unica (assembly GCA_949987705.1). NCBI lineage: Eukaryota > Metazoa > Arthropoda > Insecta > Diptera > Therevidae > Thereva > Thereva unica. Next base: position 151,965,180 of record OX465281.1, on the reverse strand, counting down.
ATAAGTAAAAAATAATAAATAAATAAATAAGTTACAATTGTTCAAGACTGCCCCAGGCCGTTCAGAGTTTTATAAAGCTTATTCAACAAAAATGTTATTGTAAGAAATAAATGAGAGTGTACTATGATAATATTAGATAAAAATAACATAAATATACTGTTGATTATATTCTAAGTTACATGGTTTCCATTTAATTCTGGTTTTTCAAAATTGCCCCTATGGGTTTCAAATGTGCCCCGCGGATGGGGCACATTTGAACAAAATTGAGCTTGACAAAAATGCTCAATTGTGTTACTTTACCAATTCAAAATAAATAAATATAAATTTTTGTTCATAGTATAAAACCCATATCTAACACTAAAATAAAATAAAATCATGATTTGTTATACCAGACGAGAAATATAATATTTTATTTAAAAAGTGTTCAAATGTGCCCCCCTCTCGCAACCGCCGCTTGCTTCGCCGCTAGCTTGACATTCATCGTGACATCGGCACTAAAGTACCGTATACGGTATACAGTCTTTTACATTACCTTGCTTCTGAATACCGTGATTACTATGGGCATATGAAAGCTCGCAGCAGATGAAGGTTCACGATGTCGATTGGTGAGGGTGTTTTTATGCTGAGGCTGTTCGAGTCATCAGCTAAGCGTATGTTTGGTTTTTCGTGGGCATAGGAAGATTCGTAGTGTTTATTGTGTGCTGTTTGTGGTTGAGGGGCTTTACTGGATGGAAGGCAATTTCTCTAATTCGCAGTGTAATATCATAGACTCGCCAAGTTTTTAACTTGTAAAGAGTGGCAAAATATTTTATTTTTTACTACAAGTGCATCACCGGTGATAAGTTAGTTAGTGATCCGAGTGAATAAATTGAATGAATTCATGGTGGTTTTTTCGTGTTAATTTAGAGAAATGAAATTAAAAGTGAATTTAAAATGGTTAAAAACTATTACGGAATAGTTATTAAAACATAAGTGCAAGTACCACCACACAACAGGAATAACAAAAATTTTGAACTTTTTCCTACACATTTTTCTGCTTTAATATTTTTAAAAATTATTCTTTAATCACCTTAAATTTACTTTTAACTCAATAACCCCTGTTTCGATAGCAGTTGTTGTGGTAGATTTTCGAAGCTAAAATAAATCCTGACGGTCAATTAAATACCACAAAAAAAAATGAATAATAAAGTAAAATTCTGACATGGAATCGAACTCGGTTCGCCCAGTCGTCAGTCCACTACTTCTCCTGTTTGCTAAACAGCTTCATTAACAACGGCGTTCAAAAACTCAATTCAAATCCGTTGGCCTCGTTCATTTCCCTAATTAATTCAAACACTTCTAAGACCTTCACTCCACTTCACATACTCGGACAAACAACGACAAGATAAAGATTATGATTCCCTCGTTACAATAATCATTTTTTATTTCCAACATATAAATTAAAATATATTTCTCTTCAAGTCTAACCTTTAAATTATTAGTTATAATTTTGCTATTTTATCAGTATTACAAAAAAAGTTTTTTCAAATTTCACGCTTTCGACATGGTTTTCTGTAGATTTTGGCATGCTGAAAACGATCCCGTTGTCAGATTTGCCCTATCATTCCATAGTTTTGAGATATTTAACGCGCAAAAGTGCAAAAAACACGCTTTTTGGCACTTTTAGGTTAGGATTGCTCAAAATCCTGACGTGATAGGGCAATTTAGCCAACGGATTCGGATTCAGCGCGAAAAAAATACTTGGGATATGACTATTGGACTGAAAAGAAAAAAACCTTGCAGGCCTGTGTTATCTCTTAAACGATGGCTGATGACTCGTCGAATTTCTCCTATTAATTCTCCTGACGTCGGCGCTTTGTAATGGTCTGCTGCAGTCCAACTGCACTTTGTATTTTTCAATAGAAATTTTGTGATTCTCTTTGTGAATCTTTGTTCCGTCGAAAGAAAAAAATTTGAAGTGAAACTTCCTTGCTCTCTTTCTGAGGATTTTGAATTAATTCGCTCAAGTACGAGTGAATTCAGAAAACTGAAACGAAAACAAGGACAGGTGTACGAAACGGAAGTTGCCTTCTCACTCATTTACATAATCGGAAATTTAGTAATGACACACACCACACCAGCAGGATAATATTTACAATTTATTTAAATTGGTCATATATGGCTCAGGCATCGGTAAAGTAAAATGGGGAGTCGGTTATTTAAAAAAATGAGATTGTGTATTAATTATTATATATAAAATTTTTGTAAAAGCAGCGAAATATTTTTGATTTTTGAAGTGAAACTTCCTTGCTCTCGTTCCGGGGATTTTGAATTGATTCGAGCAAGTACGAGTGAATTCAGAAAACTGAAACGAAAACAAGGACAGTTCTAAGAAACGGAAGTTGCCTTCTCACTCATTTACATTACATTAAGTGATGCCATATAAACAAATTCTACCATACCAGCAGGAAGATATTTACAATTTATTTAAATTTGTACATAGATTTCGTAGGCATCGGTAAAGTAAATATGAGGAGTCGATTATTAAAAAAATTAAGATTGTGAATTAATTATTAAAGATAAAATTTTTGTAAAACCAGCGAAATGTTTTTGAGATTTTGTCAATTAATACTAAAAGTGTTTTTGGTAATATATATTTGGGAACATATGTAATAGCTTGAGTATTCTACAGTACACAGCCAGAAGTGCGTAAGTGCAAAATATATGTTTTGAAAAAATCGCCCTCAAAGATTTTTTTTACATACAGAATTGTTCACAAAAGCACCTTTGCCGGTCGGATAACTCAGGAACTACAGCTCAGTTTAAGACAAGAATTATAACAATGATTAAGAATAAAATACTGAATACAAAAATGCAATAAACTCAAAATCGTCAAAATTGCACTTAGATATTTCTGGCTGTGTACTGTAGTATTGTCATTTCGTGAGCTCAAAATTACATTAGGGAATAAGAATTTCGAACTGTCATTATCGACAGTTAGTTAGCTTCAAAGTGTTACAATTAAAGTTTGATATTAGAGATAATTTTTGAAAAATATTTTTAAAATGAATTTTGAATATCACATTTTACTTGTATTTGAAGGTGATCGCTGTCACATTTAGTGGTTTTCTTTGGCTTACAAACAGGATTGTTTTCTATTTCGGCAAGTGATATTTGCTCAGTGATATTGGATCGAAAAATTCCTAACATGTATGTATGTATTATCTCGAATTTTCCTATGATAAAATTTGAACTGCATTAAAACATACGTATATTGCCAGATTATGGCCGTGTTCCATAATATCAACCTGTATACTACCCAGTAAAAAAGTGTAAATTCAAGTGCCTTCGCTGTGATTAGCAGCAGTGAACATGAAAGTGTTACAATATGATACTAGCTGCGTTCCAATTAAAATACATGGCTTTTTGCTTTTTATACAATGTACTGCATTACTTTCAAAATATTCATTATACAATAATTTATCAATTGAGTTAAAATATTATGGCTTCATTCATATTTTAGATTATAACACAAGACCCAAATGAAGAAAAAAAATACAATAATAAAGAACATATAGACATAAGTATGTACGCGATGTTTCGCTTCTGCCTTGTGTTCTTTAATACACAATCATAATTTTTTTTTACAGCACGATTAATTTCCGGGCCGTAATTGATTTAAATATATTTATTGCGATACTTAATTTGAGGGTAAAATATTATTTTATCCCCGTTCACCAAAAAAAAATTAATTGAAATGCGCTTTTTCCTGCGTGCTTTGCAGTCGGGGTCACCAATATGGCTCCTGTATTCCGGGGAGCTTTTGAATTAAACACGTTTTTATTTTTGTACTTTCACTTAGAAATTTATTATTGTTAACATTTATTGTTTTATCACCGTTTTAACTATGGAATTAAATTGAATTATTTTATTGGTATAATATATATATCTATATCTATAAAAATCTCGTGTCACAGTGTTTGTTACCGTACTCCTCCGAAACGGGTTGACCAATTTGCATGAAATTTTTTGTGTATATTTGGTAGGTCTGAGAATAGGTCGTAGGCTATTTTTTATACCTTTAACCAAAAAAACAGCTGCAAAATCCAAACAAAAATGGTAATTTTAGGAATTTTCACTTCATTTTAGTTTCAATAGCTTCATGGCCTACCTATTGTTTGACAAATGTAAAATTGTCATTAAATTGAATCATTACATTTAATGAAAATTTCAAATTTACGCAGCTGTCAAACAATAGGTAGGCCATGACGCTATTGAAACTAAAATGATCCATGGCGGCCGTCTCAAGAGGGCGGTGTACCACTTTCTTCACAACCACCTCGACATGGGTATCAAATGAAAGGGTATGTTAAGGAGAATACAATAAGCAATGTAGTATACAAAATATATCTTTAGATCCATGGCGGCCGTCTCAAGAGGGCGGGGTACCACTTTCTTCACAACCACCTCGACATTGGTATCAAATGAAAGGGTATGATAAGTAGAATACAATAAGCAATGTAGTATACAAAATATATCTTTAGATCCATGGCGGCCGTCTCAAGAGGCCGGATTACCACTTTCTTCACAACCACCTCAACATGGGTATCAAATGAAAGGGTATGTTAAGGAGAATACAATAAGCAATGTAGTATACAAAATATATCTTTAGATCCATGGCGGCCGTCTCAAGAGGGCGGGGTCCACTTTCTTCACAACCACCTCGACATGGGTATCAAATGAAAGGGTATGATAAGTAGAATACAATAAGCAATGTAGTATACAAAATATATCTTTAGATCCATGGCGGCCGTCTCAAGAGGGCGGGGTACCACTTTCTTCACAACCACCTCGACATGGGTATCAAATGAAAGGGTATGATAAGTAGAATACAATAAGCAATGTAGTATACAAAATATATCTTTAGATCCATGGCGGCGGTCTCAAGAGGGCGGGGTACCACTTTCTTCACAACCACCTCAACATGGGTATCAAATGAAAGGGTATGATAAGTAGAATACAATAAGCAATGTAGTATACAAAATATATCTTTAGATCCATGGCGGCCGTCTCAAGAGGGCGGGGTCCACTTTCTTCACAACCACCTCGACATGGGTATCAAATGAAAGGGTATGATAAGTAGAATACAATAAGCAATGTAGTATACAAAATATATCTTTAGATCCATGGCGGCCGTCTCAAGAGGGCGGGGTACCACTTTCTTCACAACCACCTCGACATGGGTATCAAATGAAAGGGTATGATAAGTAGAATACAATAAGCAATGTAGTATACAAAATATATCTTTAGATCCATGGCGGCCGTCTCAAGAGGGCGGGGTACCACTTTCTTCACAACCACCTCAACATGGGTATCAAATGAAAGGGTATGTTAAGGAGAATACAATAAGCAATGTAGTATACAAAATATATCTTTAGATCCATGGCGGCCGTCTCAAGAGGGCGGGGTACCACTTTCTTCACAACCACCTCGACATGGGTATCAAATGAAAGGGTATGATAAGTAGAATACAATAAGCAATGTAGTATACAAAATATATCTTTAGATCCATGGCGGCCGTCTCAAGAGGCCGGATTACCACTTTCTTCACAACCACCTCAACATGGGTATCAAATGAAAGGGTATGTTAAGGAGAATACAATAAGCAATGTAGTATACAAAATATATCTTTAGATCCATGGCGGCCGTCTCAAGAGGGCGGGGTACCACTTTCTTCACAACCACCTCGACATGGGTATCAAATGAAAGGGTATGATAAATAGAATACAATAAGCAATGTAGTATACAAAATATATCTTTAGATCCATGGCGGCCGTCTCGAGAGGCCGAATTACCACTTCCTTCACAACCACCTCGACATGGGTATCAAATGAAAGGGTATGATAAGTAGAATACAATAAGCAATGTAGTAGACTCAATATACCGATTCATGGCGGCCGACGCAAGACCCATGTTCTTTGAGGCATTTCATCTGTGTAAAATTCATATCTCGAAAAATATTATGTCAATGGATGGTTTTTATTGTTTACTATTGACTTATGGGTGCAGCGTAGGCGCACCGGGTCCCAGCTAGTATATATATATATATATATATATATATATATATATATATATATATATAGGTATATATACAGGGTGTCCCACATAAACTTACAAAGCGGCCGGCTGTGGATAGGTCTTGGATAGACGAACAAAAAATCGTATGGGTGGGGGGGGAAATCGTAACGGTTTAGCCCTAAGGCGTATGGAGTTGTCGCGTTTGTTAGGAGGGAGAAACCGAATGGTGAAGTATCATCTAACATATTGTGCGCAAAGCATAGAGTAGCGCCCTTAAGTGACAATAACAGCAACGAACTTTCGCTACCCAAGTTAGAATTAACCGCTGCGCTACTCGCAAGCCGATTAAAGTCATTTATATGCGACAAAACGTCCTTCGCATTTAACACAATTTGGTTCTGGAGCGATTCAAAAATCACCCTTTGCTGGATTAAGGGTTCCAACAGATGGAAGCAGTATATTTCCAACAGAGTTAACGAGATTAAACTCCATTCTTCTGGTAAGGCTTGGCGGTATTGCCCCGGAAGCGAGAATCCAGCTGACCTTCTAACACGTGGTGTTTCAGCAAATAAGTTGGTGGATTCCGAGGTTTGGAGAGTTGGTCCTACTTGGTTAGTGCAGTCTCAAAGTTTCTGGCCAGTAGAAAATCATTTCGAGAATGTGTCACTGGTAAATATATCTCTGTCTGATAATAATTATAATTCTGAGGTAACCAAACGTGTATTGAACATAGAAAATTTCAGTAGCTTTATTAGACTTTTAAGAGTTACAGCTTACGACTTCCGTTTTATTTACAACGCCAGAAAAGGGGATGCGAGAGTCAGTGGGGACTTAACCATCATCGAACTACAAACTGCTCAAAATCATTTAATTTATAGTGAGCAGCAACGATACTTTGCAAACGAAATTGGGTCTCTTAAAAAAGGTAACATCGTAGATTGTCAGTCTAAATTGTTAACGCTTTGCCGCATCTTGATGCCTTTGGAATACTACGGCTAGGAGGGAGACTTCATGAAATTGATGATGAAACAAATGTTGCTCATCCCATTATTTTGCCAAAGGAATCGTATCTCAGCCTGCTTTACGTAAGGTATGCACACAAAGAAACACTTCACGGAGGAATCAATGTCGCCTTGACGTATATACGAAAGACATTCTGGATTTTGAAAGCTCGTCAACTTGTCAAAATGGTAATCAATAAGTGCGTAATATGCAAAAGACTCTTCAGAAAACCAGCTGCTCAACCCTTCGCTCCGATTCCAAGAGATAGATTACATTCGGCGCGAGTATTCGAGACGACGGGGGTTGATTTTGCTGGGCCGATGTTTGTGAAACGTGAGGAAACTAGTCGGTCGGACAAAGTGTATCTAATGCTATTTACTTGCACAGTCGTCCGTGCCGTACACATCGAGCTGGTTCCTGCCTTATCTACTGAGTGTTGTATTAACGCTATTCGTCGATTTATTGCGAGGAGAGGACATCCAAAGATCATTTATTCGGATAACGCGAAAACGTTTAAGAGAGTTGACCACGAAATTCAACGTCTTTACAAGCAAAGTACTGCCGACGAAATATCATCCTTTGCCGCCAACCACGGCATCCAGTGGAATTTATTGTAGAGAGAGCGCCATGGTGGGGAGGATGGTGGGAACGACTAATACGGACAACAAAAAATTCGCTCAAGGCCACAATTGGACCAAAGTTGTTAAGTTATGAACACCTTGAAACAACTTTGGTTGAGGTAGAAGCTGTCATAAATTCTCGTCCACTCACATACGTGTCTGAAGATCCATCAGAACTAAAGCCGCTTCACCTTCCGATTTTCTGAGCGGCACTGCAGCAACTCTCTTCCGTAATGTCGAAGAAATCACCCAGTTACCCAGAGACGATATAATAAATATTTGGAAACTGCGTCAAAAACACTTAAATACATTTTGGAAACGATGGACTTCCGAATATTTGCATCAACTGAGATCTGCACACCAAACGCCTTACGGTAAAACTTCAAACGTCAAAATTAACAATATTGTACTTATTTCAGATATAAAAACGCCGAGATTACTTTGGAGGTTGGGAAAGATCGTCAACGTATATCCAGGAAGAGATGGCAAAGTTCGTGTTTGTGAACTAGTACTTGCGAATGGGAAAACTCTCCGACGGCCTATCCAATTGCTGTACCCGCTTGAAATCCAGTAATCCTTCATCTTGGGCTGGGAGGATGTCGCAAAATGCACACAAATACACGAGCATTTTCATAAAATGGCTCTCACATATTGAGCTAGTTCAGTTGCAATTCGCACTTCCAACCGCCAACGTCTTAAAATTAACGAAAAATAACGTAATTTAGAATTTGTATTAAATTTTGCATTTAACTTTATAAATACATGAATTAGCAGTGAGTTTTATTGTGTTTTTATTTCATATATATATATCTATATGGAGGAGGAATTCTGCGTGCACTGGTACCATAACCATGAAAATAGGTTATACGGTTACAAAAATACAGGGTGATATGTAAAACTGTAGCAAAAAAACTTCAAAACGCCCTGGCGGCTAAACCGTTACGATTTCCCCCCCCACCCATACGATTTTTTGTTCGTCTATCCAAGACCTATCCACAGCCGGCCGCTTTGTAAGTTTATGTGGGACACCCTGTATATATACCTATATATATATATATATATATGGGTGATTGTCATGAAATGGGGGTAGTGGCTGGCTGGCCGTTGTTCTCTAGCTACAACGCCTCAAATAAATTTTTTCTGGGGTGAAAATCTCCATCCAGTAATAAAACATTCTCTCCTTCATCGCCTCCCGCGGCAAGCACTCTTGAACAAAATGGCGGCCCTTCGACCACCGAAAATGTCGCCTCCGTAACCTGTCCATTTTCCGCTTTTACGTCACGGGACTACGTTTACGGAAAAGCAGTGCATTATTGCCGCGCGCCTAGGGTCTCAAACGATAGCAGCAGTATTCCGAAACTGATCACCGGTATGTATTACGCGGGCGGATACCTGCTTAGTTAGATGTCAGTGTTTACATTCTGACTGTTGTTTGTTGCAAATTTCAATAAAAACTATAAAATAGCGCACACGCAACGACAAATTGGTTGTCAAGTGGCACTAAGTAGTGAAACCGAATCGTCACAAGTTTCTTTATGAATGTTTATCCTCGCCGGACGTTTAGACTGTGAACAATTTATAAACAAGAGAGCAACCCTCAAGAAAATTATCGAAGAAAAAAAAACTGTCGCCTCCGTAATGTGTGTTTTCGTTGTGATATGTGTTGCAAATCTCTTTTAACTCGGTTCGGTATATTTGTTTGCATTTGTAGAGCAAGCAAATTTTCGGAAAAATTGTTTGCTCTCATTGATCATGAAAGCGACGGATTTTTCGATGAAATGTCGCTACCGTAATTGTCGCCTCCGAAGCCATATAATTTCGGCTTTTCGATATAAACTTCTCACTGTCTATACCTCGTGTGTATTTATGTGGAAATATACAGAAAGTACTTCAAAATAATGTTGAAAACACATGAGAAAATTTTTTTCAGCACTTTTTTTTTGTTCACAAATTTTTGTTCAAATCTCAAAAACTCCCATTTCATGACAATCACCCATATATATATATATATATATCCACCTATCTACAACGGTAAAAATAATGGTCCTATCTTACCAACTTTTGGAGTTATGAATCGCCAAAGTCAAAATTTTGTTATTTTTTCACTAAAATTTCAACTAAAACCACCTTTTTCTCCAAAAAATACGTGATAAACCAATATTTTTTTTAAAAAAATTGGAAAGCTTGGACAATTTCCTATGAATAATGTAATACAACTTATACGCTACTGCCTCCAGTTTTGAAGTTATAAGCATTTTTAATGTTGAAATTGGCTGTATTTCGTCCTTCTTTAGTACTTTTCCATCTGAGCTTTATCGACTGGTACCAAAATAAGCACCAAATTAGGCAAATTTTAACATTAAAATTGCTTACAACTTCAAAAGTAAAGGCCCTAGCGTAAAAGTTATAATACATTATTCATAGGAAATTGTCCAAAGTTTCCAATTTTTTAAAAAAAAATATTGGTTTATCACGTATTTTTTGGAGAAAAAGGTGGTTTTAGTTGAAATTTTAGTGAAAAATTAACAAAATTTTGACTTTGGCGATTCATAACTCCAAAAGTTGGTAAGATAGGACCGTTGTAGATAGGTGGAGGAATTCTGCGTGCACTGGTACCATAACCATGAAAATAGGTTATACGGTTACAAAAATACAGGGTGATATGTAAAACTGTAGCAAAAAAACTTCAAAACGCCCTAGCGGCTAAACCGTTACGATTTCCCCCCCCACACCCTACGATTTTTTGTTCGTCTATCCAAGACCTATCCACAGCCGGCCGCTTTGTAAGTTTATGTGGGACACCCTGTATATATATTATATATATATATATATATATTATATATATATATGAAATAAAACACAATAAAATTCACTGCTAATTCATGTATTTATAAAGTTAAATGCAAAATTTAATACAAATTCTAAATTACGTGATTTTTCGTTAATTTTAAGACGTTG